>CM075349.1:153692500-154440000 GCA_037693485.1 Kitagawia praeruptora | reverse complement strand
ACTTGGGAAAAAGCATAAATGTCATATATAGGGAGGGGTCACCCCCCCTCCTACTGGGCGCGGGGCTCAGCGGCTGAGGTTGTTGGGCGCGCTTGGGGCTGCCTCGGGGCGCCTGATCAGCCACTCTACGTGCTGATTTAGGTCGTTTCAAGGCAGTTGAGGGGATCATTCGGATTATCCCCAGCAACGAACGAGCCAGCCGAAACCAGCGACCCCAGCTGGTGCTCGGCGTCGTTCGGAGTCGCCAAAGCAGAAATCGATGAAAGCACCAGATGTGTCCCTCGGATTGACCCTCAATTTTACAAAATGTGTCCCAATGATTAAAGACCCGAAGAAAATTATCCCTAAAGATCGAGAGGGATTTAGGCCACGGGTGGCTGGACGGTGAAGCCAAGAGTGTCCGGACCGTTTTACCCCGACATAGCTCTTTTTTCGTTCTTAACAAACATGGACGGTTGGCGGGGTTAGCATTATGACGCAATTTCTACTCGTGGCCTCAGTATGCTGAGCCTAGTGCCTCCTGGTAGCCTTCGGGTGACGGTGGTCGAACGGCAAGGTTGAAAGGGTCTTGGGGTCTTGTGATCAGATTAACATTCCCAATAATGCTGTGATCAGATTAATATTCCCAATAATTTCTAAAACATGTGCACCTTGCCCATCTCCCATTGTCCGATCAGATTAATATTCCCAATAAACCAATGCATCTCTTAGTTTATCATGGAAAATAACATATACTTAATTAATATCTTAATATCACTTAACATTAAGTGATATTAAATAATTAAGATATTAAGTAATTATCTTAATATCACTTAACATTAAGTGGGGTCTATTGTTTGCTTCACACTTTATCATGGAATCTTAAGTGGAATTAGCTAAATAAACCAATGCATCTCTTAGTTTAGAAGTCTGAAATCCTATTACTTTTACACTTTCAATATGACTTTCCCATCTTGTTGCACATAATGGCTTTAATGTTAAGCCTATGAAAAACTTTCGAAAAAATTTCCACCTTTGCGTTGAAGAAGAAAACAAAGTATACAATTTATCACACCAAAAAAATTAGACCCTTTGGTACAACAATTTGCCATGTCACAAAGTACAAGATTTAGACTATGACAACCACAACAAGTATAAAATCTTCTATATGTTTTCCTTTCATGTTTGCTCCATTATCATATGTTTGTCCTCTAACATCATCAATATCAAGTCCAAGATCATTAAGAACCTCTTCAAGCTTGCTAAAGAGTCCAAAACCTGTCATATCATCAACAATCACAAATTGTATGAAGAACTCTTCAATTTTCATTGGAGCCATAGAAACATCAACATATCGAATCACAAGAGACATCTGGTCTACACGACTTTTATCATGTGTACAATCTAAAATAACAGAAAAGTATCTCGCTTCTAGGATTTCCATTATGATCACCCCCTTGATTACATTTACCACATTTGCAAGTGTCACTATTAACTCATTTTTGCTAAATTCTTTAAAAATTTTATATATATATTAAAAAAAATTAAAATATAAAATATGCATATATATACATTATATATATATATATATATATATATATAAATTTTGGTGTCCCGTGGTGCCTTAGGCATATGTCTTGATCCTAGGACCGTCCTGATCTCATGTGTATGATACTCCCTCCGTTCCACCAGATTCTATATAGTTTTTTTCACTGTTTGACACGCATTTTAAGGCACCTATAAAGTATAGTTCCATAACTTATTTTTAAAATTTTCTTTTTTTATATACAAATTTAACATACCTATTTTTATACAAAAAAAAACTTGAAAAATAAGTTATGGAACTATCCTTAAAATGCACCTTAAAATGTGTGTCACGCCCCCGTCCCCCAATGTATACAATGTGGTGGGACGAAGGTAGTATATGTAAGAAGTATAGTAATGGATTGTACCTGAAATCAAGATTATAACAAGAAAAAAATACCGAAAGAATGTTCGAGTCACGTGAAAACCACGCTCTCCTTAAAATGGATTAGCCCCTTCCGTATGGTGCTTGAAGGATGAATGGCCTCCGTCTCCCATGATACAACGAACAAAGGTGATTTTCAAGCACTTAGAAAACCCGCCTTCTACGAACCGAACAAATACCGTTCTATCACACAGAAATGAACCTAAAGCTCTAAAGAGTATGCAAGGAAAACAAAGATAGACTAGGGGATTTTTTGTGTGTCAAACAAAGATGCCAAGGCCTCCTTATATAGGAGTGAAAAAATGTAACTCCCTCAATACATTAACTTTGTAACCCCCAAGCTCATAACTTTGTAACCTCCACCAAATATTAAATATAGGAGTTACAAAATTAAAACAATGAGTTACAAAATCAAAAGAAGGATTACAAAATCAAATAATAAAAAATATAATAATTTTTATTCAAAAATAGTCTAACAATCCCCCACATGAATAAAAATTTATATTGCAAAACGACTCTTTGACACGGAGATTGAGCGCACGGTAGAAACCAACATAGGATAGGTAGGCGTACACCCTTGAACCTTCCCTTGGAAGAACTTATTTACATTTCTAGAATTTCAGTAGTCGCGTTGACCTTAAACTGCCCTTCTGTTTAGTGAAATGATGATACATCCTCCACTGGAGTCTTTCCCTATATTTGTTCAGTTCTCACTGTTAAGCCCATTTTGGTCCTGAGCTTCATCCTGGTTCTGTGAGTTTTTCCCAGAATTAGCCCCCACAATTCCTTCTTGAAGCGACCCCATATTAGCTAGAATTTTGCAAAAAATATATTCAATTGTAACAATTTTAAAAAACGTTACAATACTTCCAAATTTGTTAAAACTTTTCACTAAATAGCAACGATTTTTAAGCAATTTTTTCAGTGGGTGTTGCAATAGCCAAACTATGGTGTAGTGCCACTTCACTCACATAGGTGATCTCTTGAACAATACAAAAGTATTATTTGTTTGACATATCGACACATAAGGATCATTAAAAGCATGGCTTAGCCTTACCCAAATTTTATCACTGTTTTTCATCATAGGAATGGACCCGGGATTAAAACCCCCACAGTGATCTCACTAAGTCTTTACAGTTAGGTTGTCCCATTGAACCAAGATCTTGGGATCACCAGTCAACAAGGTTGGGTTTCCTTTGTATCGACTTTTGTTATGGGCTTTAGTTCCATTCTTTTCAATGATTTCTCAACTAACTCTCTTGTTAACCCTTTGGTTAGCGGATCCGCAGTGTTATCTTTTGACCGAATGTGATCAATAGTGATAACTCCAGTTGAGAGTAGTTGCCTAACGGAATTGTGTCATCGACGAATATGTCTGGACATTCCATTATATAGTACACGCTCGGCTGTACCAATTGCTGCAGTACTATCATAATGTATACAAAGTGGTGGCACTGGCATTTCCCATCTTGGAATATCCTCTAGAAACTAGCGTAACCATTCAGCTTGTTCACCTGCTTTATCCAAAGCAACAAACTCGGCCTCCATGGTAGACTTGGTTACCACCGTTTGTTTCGAAGATTTTCACGCGATCGCTCCACCTGCTAACGTAAATACATATCCGCTAGTGGACTTCGATCCTTTCACACCATTAATCCAGTTTGAATCACTATAACCTTCTAGGACAGCAGGATATCTTGAGTACTGCAATCCATAGTCACGCGTATACCTTAAGTACCTAAGCACTTTAGTTATCGCTTTCCAATGATCCACACCCGGATTACTCGTGTATCGGCTTAACTTACTAACAGTAAAGGCAATGTTTGGTCGTGTACAGTTCATTAAGTACATAAGACTTCCTATCACTTTAGCATACTCTCCTTGAGAAACACCCTCACCTTTATTTTTTGATAGATGTAAAGTCGTATCAAAAGGGGTTCTTGACACACTAGAATCATCTTTATTATATTTCTCAAGGATCTTATCAACATAATGCGACTGATTTAGCATAAGTCCACTTGGCGTTCTTAGGATCTTGATCCCTAGAATCACATCAGCTAAGCCCATATCTTTCATGTGGAATCTTGAATGTAATATGTATTTAGTAGATTTGACCATTTTGTCATTACTACCAACGATGAGCATATCATCAACATAAAGACACAGGATCACATATCCCTCTATTGTATCTTTGACATATACACACTTGTCACATTCGTTGATCTTAAATCCATTCGACAATATAACACTGTCAAATTTTTGATGCCAATCTCGTGGCGCTTGCTTTAAGCCATATATTGACTTCACTAACTTACACACTTTATGTTCCAATCCAGGAACCACAAAACCCTCAAGTTGTGTAATGTAGATTTTTTCATGTAAATCTATATTTAGAAAGGCAGTTTTTACATCCATCTGATGCACTTTAAGATTTCGCAATGCTGCAATAGCAATTATCATCCTTATAGACGTCATTCTCGTTACCAGAGAATATGTGTCAAAATAATCAATGCCTTTCTTCTAGCGAAAACCTTGAATCACAAGTCGGGCCTTGTACTTATCTATGGATCCATCTGCTTTCATTTTATTAGTGAAAATCCATCTAGATCCTAGTGGTTTACATCCCGGAGGAAGATCCACCAATTCCCAAGTATGATTCTGCATAATAGAATCAACCTCACTCTTGATAGCCTCTTTCCAAAATGGACCATCCGGACAATGCACAGCTTCTGAATAAGACTGTGGTTCATTTTCGAGCAAGTAAGTTAAAAAATCCGGCCCGAATGATTTTTCTACTCTAGCTCTTTTGCTTCAACGAGGTGCATCCTCTGTTTCAAGTTCATCCATACTTTCTTGTTCCTCGTCACCACTATATTCATTTTCAGAATTAGTTTCACGTGTCCGTTTCGATGAACTTGAACTTTCTTTGGATTTTCGAGGAAATATCTGTTCAAAAAATGAAGCATTTCTCGATTCCATTATAGTGTTCTTGTGTATGTCAGGGATTTTTGACTCATGCACAAGAAATCTATATGCCGTACTGTTAGGCACATACCCAATAAAAATACAATCCCCAGTTTTTGGACCAATTTTCACCCTCTTTGGTTCTGGTACAAGAACCTTTGCAAGGCACCCCCACACACGTAAGAATTTATAGGAAGGCTTCTTCCTTTTCCATAATTCATAGGGAGTTAGCTCTTGATTTTTCCGGGGTATCCTATTCAATAGATAATTTGCTGACGTGACAACGTCTCCCCACATACTCGTAGGCAACCCTGAACTGAGCAACATTGCATTGTACATTTCTTTCAAGGTCCTATTTTTACGCTCAGCAATCCCATTTGATTGAGGCGAATACGGTGCAGTGACTTCGTGAATAATTCCATGTTTCGCACAGAATTCACCAAAAGGTGATACATATTCACCACCTCGGTCACTTCTTATTACTTTAGTTTTCCCTTAAGTTGAGTTTCAACTTCATTTTTATAGAGCTCAAACTTCTCTATAGCTTCATCTTTGCTCTTAAGCAAATAAACATAACAAAATCTTGTACTATTATCCATAAATGTGACAAAGTACTTATAACCATCCCTTGTTTGATTTGATTTTAAATCACACACATCACTGTGAATCAAATCCAAGGGTTTTGTATGCCGTTCAATTGTTTGAAATGGTGATCTTGTTAATTTTTTCTCTACACAAATTTCACATTTGTGCTTCGAACTAATTTGGAATGTTGGGATATGGTTCAAGTTAATTAATCTACGCATTGTTTCATAATTAACATGACCTAGTATACCATGCCATAAATTGGAAGACTCAAGCAAGTAAGCAGAAGAATTATTCTTATTAATACTCTTCACAGTCATTACATTGAGCTTGAAAAGCCCTTCGGTTACATAACCTTTACCAACAAACATTCCACTCTTAGACAAAATAACCTTATCAGATTCAATCACCATGCAGAATCCATGCTTGTTCAACAACGAGCCAGAAACCAAGTTCCTTCGGATCTCCGGCACATAGAGGACATCCTTGAGGGTTAGCTCCTTGCCAGATGTCATCTTCAACACAACATTGCCCTTTCCAAGGACTTCAGATGTAGTAGAGTTTCCCATAAACAGCTTCTCTCCAGTCTCAGTTGGTGTGAAGGTGTGGAACAACTCCTTGCTGGAACATATGTGCCTTGTAGCACCAGTGTCAATCCACCATTCTTTCGGGTTGGAGCCGATCAAGTTCACTTCGGACACCATAGCAGAGAGACTGATTTCAGATATATCTTGAGCCACATCATCCACCATGTGGGCCTCGTGCTTCTTCTGCTTTGGAAGTTTGCACTCAGTTGACTTGTGACCCATCTTGTCACAGTTGAAACACTTTCCTTGAAATTTCTTCTTAGAAACTCCACCCTTAGGTCCCAAGTTGGGCCCTTGTCTGGTTTCCCCTTCTTGAACTTGGAGTTCTTCTTGACCTCCATAACATTAGCACTAGAGGAAGAGACAGATAGATTCTTATTATCCTCCTCAATTCGGAGTCTCAAGACAAGGTCTTGCACTGTCATCTCCTTTCGCTTATGCTTCAAATAATTCTTGAAGTCCTTCCAACCAGGGGGCAATTTCTCAATAATAACGGCTACTTGGAAGGCTTCATTCATGGGCATACCCTCAGCCTCCATGTCATGCATGATCATCTGAAGGTCTTGAACTTGACTAACCACTTTCTTGGAATCCACCATCATAAACTCAAGAAGTCGGGACACTATAAACTTTTTAGTACCCGCATCCTCGGTTCTATACTTTCTGTCGAGTGAGTCCCATAAATCTTTGGACGTTTTCAGCACACTATACACATTGTACAGTGAATCACTCAAACATTTCATTATATAATTTCTACATAAGAAATCCGAGTGGTTCCAAGCTTGGATCGCACTAACAAGCTGAACATCGGTTTCACCTTCTTTCAGCTTAGGTGCATCCTCAGTCAAGAACCTCACAAGGTTCAAGGTGGTCAGGTAGAATGATAAGTGGATTTTATATCCATTTGGAGCGTTCCATATCGGCTTAAATTGATTGACTTGGTCTCAAGTTTGTTGTATTTTTGATGTGTTTTGTGTAGTTATACAGGGTTGTAGCTATCGGTTAGTGTTGGTGTTTCTAATCGATATTAGAGTGGAATTAAGCATTGGAATGAAGATTGGACACTTGTGTTATGCTATCAAGGAGTTACATGTGTCATGGTATTGAAGTTGTTAGCTAATGCAAAAGAAACGGAGGAGAAAGGAACAAATTTGTGTAAAATTCGGATTTTCTGGATAGGTTGCGCAGTCTTCACTGTTTTTGCCATATCTGGAGTTCTAGAAGTCCGTTTTCAGCGATCTTACTGCCCACGCGAAGCTTGGGAGATTTTCTACAACCTTGGACAGGTCTTCCAGGCGCAGGTTGCGCGTGGTGGGTGCAGGCTGCGCGAAGAACAGACTGTTGGGCACAGGTTGCCCCTGAAAAATTCTGCTAGATTGTTGATTCACTATTTGGGCCATATCTTGAGTTCTACAAGTCTGTTTTGGACGATCTTACAGTCCACGCGAAGATAACGGAATTCTCTATCATTCTAAAGTGGTCCAGATGTCCAATTACAACTGGAACGGTCCAGAAATACTGAAGAAAATTCAGCTACGAATTTTCCTTCAAAACAGAATCAGTTTAGGAAACGTATTATGTGCCGAACTGCAGAAATTCAACTTTGACAAGGAAATTGCTATAATTCCTACTTTTAATAAGTATGGTAATTGCTCTGGGTGGCTAGAACATTCTAGAATCAGATCTGCACATGGAATTTGCAATTCTATTCTCATTCAAGAACGTAAATTGTTAATCTTCTATTCCAACTCTAAAAAGGCAATTGCTTGGTGGGCAAGACTTCTAGAGCCTATATAAACACATCCAACCCTTGTAATTTATCATCATCATTAGGAGTAGGACGATTAGATATCAATTACTTAGATTTATTTGTATCTTTTCATACTTTGTTTTCATCATGGTTTCATCAGATCCCATGATGACGAGAGGTTCGATTATGAAATAATCGTTGTCATGGGATTCTAACGGATTTATTTATGGAGCTTTAGTATCTTGATGCTTTACAGATCTATGTGTGATGTATATCTGATATCCTCGTATGGTTGTGTTTCATGTATTTAGATGCGTAGCTAACATCTAATTTGTTAATCTCTTGTGAAGCGAGAGTGGATCTTGAGATTTAGAACTTGCCATGCTAGCATAGGATAGGTTGATGTTTTAACATCATGATTTGTGGCTTAAATAGAGATATTATGCTGCCCTATGTGATCAATGTGGATGACTTGTTCTTCAACCGTTATGTTTTCAAATTCTATAGAGATATAGGGTCTAAGCATAATTGGTGTCTATTCATCTTCTATCTCTTTTGTGGATGTATGCGTAGTTTGGTACTAGTATACCGAGAGGTAACTTTTACTTGTTTCATGTTATTCGATCAGATATCATAACCATTGCATATAGTGATTAAAGGCGTCAGATCTAAGCAAAGTATGTAATGAAGTTAGGATTCCATGTTTTCTCTTGCAGAAGTAATTCGATTCCAATTCTTGTTAGTTAGTTAATTCTTAGTTTTGTTAATTTGCTTTTTAGTTAAATTAGTTAGTTAAACCCAAATTTGTTATTTGTCTTAGCAGTGAATAATAGTCATACATTGTTGCATAGGTACTAAATTAAATTAAAAATCAGATCTCTGTGGGAACGAACTTGACTTATATCTGTATTACTTGTGACCGCGTACGCTTGCGTGATTTAGTGCAAACATAGAACAACATCTTTTGTTGCCACCTCTTGAAATTCAGCCCACTGAATTTCTCCGGTTTTTCCGCTTGAACAGTTACCGGTACAGCCGTATTTGGCACCACAAAGGTCGTCGCATTAGGCACTGCCTCAGCAGTTACATGCCCATCATCAGACAAGCTAGTTCCGTCAACTCCCGACATTTCTGAAATCAAGAAATTAACTAATTAACACTTAATTATTCCATAAAATAAAATAATGAAATCAATTGGGCCATAAAAATTTACACTAAAAATAAGACCAGAAGCCCGTATGCGTTTTATTACTCTATGCCAGCAAGTACATAATCACATGCATTAAGTTAACCACGGAAAAAGGTGTACAAGCTTTAGGGGGTGGTATTGTATTATGACTTTTAATGACAATTTTTGGGATAATGACTTTTATGGATTTTATAGATTTTTAACGACTTTTAATGATTCTTGTTGAGTCATTAAAATTTCGAAATACTTTTGATGACTCCTAATGAAATGACTTCTAAAAACTTTCATAGACTTTTTGATAGATTTTGTGGTTTACTAGACTAACTACAAAGATCATATATATTAGCCTATGCTATGAAATCCTTTAACCTTTTTTCATTGCAATACAATTTCGATTGTGTGTTCTCTGATTAATCCGGTCACCAAAAAATTGAGTACAAGGTGTATTTCTTGTTAAATTGAGTATTTATTGCATATTTTTATCTGATAATTATATATTTATCACTATTCATAACTAATGATGATGCAGAGCTATGTCATTAGCCATCAATATTTTTATGATGCAAAGCTATTTTATTGATGTTTTATGTGAATTTATGCAAGCACAAAATTTTTAGAAGCCCATGAATTACTATGATGTTTGATGGATTCTTATTTTACTTTGTGTGTTATGATCTAGTTTTACAAAATTGCAAAAGATGATCTAGTTTTACAAAATTGCAAAAGATCCCACCCTCAATAATATTGTTTACTAAAATGAATATAAATATGGAAATTGAAAACCAAGAAGAGGAAGAAAAAGAGATGGAAGAAGCGGAAGAAAGAGAAGTTTGAAATTATTAACAGTAGAAATTTTAAAGAAATTATTGACAGTAATGAAAAAATTTTATTCAAGATGATTTTAATAGAATTATTAGAAGTCATGTCAAATCTTATCAAAAAGCTCATGACTTTTTTTTCAAGGGATGTAGTTATAATTTTTGTTAAAAGTCATTAAAAGTCATTCTCATTAAAAGTCATTGACTTTTTGAATAACACGATACTTTTAACAACTCTTTAAAAGTTGTAATTGAATACCTTAAACTTTTAAATACTTTTATAAAATCCTGATACAATACCCCCTTACTTTTAAAGAGTATTTAAAAGTATTAATTGAATACCCCTAAACTTCTAAAGTCTTTAAAAATATTTAAAACTCATCATACAATACCACCCCCTTAAAGACATTACTGGTAATATCATAAATCACTCGAAAAAATATAAAATCACACACGAACTATCGGCTCTTTAAGATTAAATCTGAATTATAACATATAAATACAAGCAAGGATCATGTATATGACAGAATAAACAACTTTGCCGACGCAAAACTCATGCAACCGAAAAAAAAACAATACTTTTACTAGGCCAGCAATAAGCAGGAAAAAAAACTTGTGAAGTTTTTTTTTTTAAAAAAAGAAAGCAAGGCAGTGATATGCGCATTAACAAATTGGGTACTTTTAGTTGGGCACTCTTTTTCCCCGCTTGAGTTTTTTTCCCAAAGGGTTTTGCTCATGTGGGGTTTTAACGAGGCCTAGTTTGGTGGATATAAAGGTTTTTTATTATCTAAACTTCCGGAGGAATCTCTTTCTTATGGGTCATACGATCCATGGATTGGTTAAGCATACCTTTCGGTTAGATAATAAACTTTTATTATCTTTGGGATGTATTTCCTATCTTTTCAATCAATGAAACGAGTTTTCGCTTTCGCAAAAAAAAAAATTAATAATAATAATTAAACCCACATAAGCTAATCATCTCATATTAAAAGCTAGTTATGCAATTAAAAAAAAACTCGTAGCACAAGAAGCAAATAGTTGTAACACCAAATAATTCATTTAACACATTTAATAAAACTTGAGCATAAATAGTAGCATTAAAACCTTTTAAAAAAACTAATTTTGACTTAAATCCATATAATCAAACATTTAATCATATATCAGGGGAAACCGTTACAGATCAAACATGCTTTACCAAAATCCCATGACTTTTTCTTTAATAAAAAAAACGAAGATCCAAGCATGCACATGATCACATATTTACACATATAAAACCATGCAATCCAGACAAATTCAATATTAATATCCCGTCCGTAAGCTTATCATGCTAACATTAACCAAAACAAACATGTACCAATTTACCACTAACTTAGTACTCATACACATGCTTTTGTAATAAAACCAAGCCAAGTACTCTTAAGCAGACAAGCATACGGGGAAATAATAATAATAATAATAATAATAATAATAATAATAATAATAATAATAATAATAATAATAATAATAATAATAATAATAATAATAATAGTAATAGTAATATAACCTAAACATATTTTACTAACAAACTAGCAATCCGCATGCAAGGAAAAAAAAAGGTACCTTACACCATTTTTTACAATATATTGGCAGTACTTACAAGATGAGAGACTAGTCAAACAGGTAGATGTATATATACACATGCAAGATAACTCTTGAAGGCACATAAAATCCATATCGCATGCATGGTACAAGGTTGAACAATAAATCACAACAATATCAGTAATCACAGCCAACATAAAAAAATCAGTGTAAATAAAATCACTATACTCCCATAAAAATTCAAACAAACTAGTATATCAATTAAACTAATCCATATGAATTATAATAATCTGTTTTAAGCTTGTAAGAAGTATAGTAAGAGATTGTACCTGAAATCAAGATTATAACAAGAAAAAAATACCGAATGAATATTCGAGTCACGTGAAAACCACGCTCTCCTTAAAACAGATTAGCCCCTTCCGTAAGGTGCTTGAAGGATGAATGGCCTCCGTCTCCCAGGATACAACGAACAAAGGTGATTTTCAAACACTTAGAAAACCCGCCTTCTACGAACCGAACAAATACCGCTCTATCACACATAAATGAACCTAAAGCTCTAAAGAGTATGCAAGGAAAACAAAGATAGACTAGGGGATTTTTTGTGTCTCAAACAAAGATGCCAAGGCCTCCTTATATAGGAGTGAAACAATGTAACTCCCTCCATGCATTAACTTTGTAACCCCCAAGCTCATAACTTTGTAACCTCCACCAAATATTAAATATAAGAGTTACAAAATTAAAACCATGAGTTACAAAATCAAAAGAAGGATTACAAAATCAAACTAGCGTAAAAGCCCGTGCAAGGCACGGGCACTAAAATAAATTCTCGTCTGAAAATGTATACATATATTGAGATAATTTTGTAATTAAAAATATGATAAAATCTAAAATTTCGATTTTATCTCATATGTTTATAATTACCTGGTAATATTGCATACCAATTTCTTGAACCATATATTTTAAAATTTCATTAGATTTCTTAGATTTTGGATAAATATCAATACAATAATATTCGCATGAATACTTATAATTGTTAAATTATTAATTTAGTTTTCAATGACGTGAAATGAACTTTTTAAAATTGAACATTTGGTTATAACATAAATAATGATTTTAGTAAAATTATCCGTATATAACATAGACGTCTATTAACTCATTTGATTTTGTTGTAAATAATTGATCGTATATGTAAGACTATACCTTAAGACATATTATAAAATTTCTTAATATTGAGTAAAAGTCATCGTTGTGGTTGTCTCAATCAATTTTTTGTAACACATATATTTATACATTATAAACTCAAATATTTAGTTTTAGTCTAATGTTTATTATACAATTCCGAAGTTGAATTAAAAATTGGGTGAATTGAAACATGTTTTATATTATAATTTCAAATAATTTTTTTAAACTCAACTTTAAATTTTTCCAAATTTTTTAATCGATGTAAAATATGATTAGACGACTTTAATGACCCGTGCATCTATATGAAATCTAAAATTAATTTCTTGATTTCATTTTATAATAATCTAAGTATATGTTATAATTTAACCATTATATATTATATTGATCAATTTACTATATTATATAAAAATTCATATGTATCATATTTTATACTTTATAGTCGAGTTATCATATTTTTAGAGTTCTCATCTTTTTAACAAAATTTCAATTATTTTTCTTATATGTTTAAATTCTTATGTTTTTAGACCAATCATACATTTAAATCGTTGAAAGCCTAAATAGTTGGTCGACAAAAATCGTCTAATATAACTCAGATGTTTAAAATTTTATGTATCTAAAAGTTATTTGATGCAATTATTCATTATGTACGATTTAATAACTAAAATTTACATATTTCTTAAAACCAAATCTTTTTTTAAATAATTTAATATCGACATAGAATTGAATGTAAATAAATCCCTTTTTTTTTACTCGGTTACATTTATATATAATCTAAAATTTTATTTTTACATCAATCATTTAGAATGAGAAAAGAGAATTGTCAAGTATGCTCAATCGATTAGAATATTTTTTTTATAAGTTTATATCATCCAGTTTTCTAGAAATAATATAAACCAACATTTCATTTACTCAAAAATAAAAAATAGAAAAGGATGTGACACGAAGAGAAAATGTGGTTTATCTTATAGGATTTTTAAACAAAACTCAAAACTAAGTGTAGCATAGTTGGTTATGTCATAAGTTTGATGGGAGAAGGTCAGTGCTTCAATTCCCAACACTAACTTAATTTCACTATTTTTACATAATTATTAAAGGATGACATTTTTGTAATTTTTAAAAATATAGGGATAAAATAGTAACTTCACAACCATTAAAATGGTAATCTTTGCCTTTGTGTTGAAGTTTAATGCAAGGCACGGGCACTCAACTAATTTCTCTTTTGTAATTAACTCGATCTATCAAATATTTTTATAGTTATTTTGTAATATTGCATACCAATTTTTTGAACCAAATATTTTATAATTTGATTAAATTTCATAAAATTTGGATAAATAATGTAAGAATAGATTTTGAGACATATTACAAATCTCTTAATATTTAATAAAAGTCATCCTTACCTTTTGCTTGTCTCAATCATTTTTTCTAAACATATAAATTTATACATTTTTAAACTTAAATGTTTAGTTTTAGTCTAATATTTATTACACTATATAGAAGTTCAATAAAAAATTGGGTAAATTCAATTATTTTTTATATTATAATTTTGAATTGTTTTTTTAGATCAATTTTATTTTTTTTTAAATATTTCAATCGATTATATGAAATCTAAAATCTAAATATATGTTATAACTCAACCATTATATATTATATTATATAAAATTCATATGTATGTACCAACTTTATAGTCGAGTTATAATCTAATTGATCATTTTAAATAATTATTGTACTTTTGTAATATTTATGATTCAAAAATTTATATCTTTTTTAATTTAATGTGAATGTTAATTATATTATTTTTTATATATAACATAGATCATCTTTTTAGAGTTTTCACCTGTTTTTTTACAACATAATTTCAATTATTTTTTGTATATATTTAAATATTTATGTATTTAGACCAATCATATATTTAAATCGTTGAAAGAATAGTTGGTCGACCAAAACTCTCTAATATAAGTCACATATTTAAAATTTTATATACGTAAAAGTTATGTGATGCAATTATTAATTATGTATGATGGAACGTATGTAAATAAATCTTTTTTCTTTTTGGACTCGGTTACATTATGTATAATCTAGTTTTTTTTCTATATCAATTATTTAAAATGATAAAAGAGAATTATAGAGTATTCTCAGTCGATTAAAATATTTTTTATAATTTTATCTATCCAATATTTTAGAATTAATATGAACAACATTTCATTTACTAAAAAAAGGATGAGATAAAAAGAGAAGAGAGGTGGTTTATGTTATATGATTTTTAAAGAAAGCTCAAAATTATTCGTAGCACAATTGGTTAAGGCATGAGTTTGAGATTGAATAGGTTAGTGGTTCGAATCCCAACAAAAGCATAATTTTTTAGTTTTTACATAATTATTAAAGGATGGCATGTGGTTTATGTTATAGGATTTTTAAACAAAGCTCAAAATCAATCATAGCACAATTGGTTAATGCATGAGTTTGAGAGTGAATAGGTTAGTGGTTCGAATCTCAATACAAGCATAATTTCATTAGTTTTTACATAATTATTAAAGGATGGCAAATTTGTAATTTTTAAAAAAATAAGGGTAAAATTGTAATTTCATACCCATTAAAATGGCAAATTTTGCCCTTGTGTTGTCCTATTATATATAGTAATAAATAATAAAAAATATAATAATTTTTATTCAAAAATAGTCTAACAGTATATACTTAACTACAGTCCACATGAAGTGGGACCTGCTTTTACCTTAATAAAGTGCATGCATGTCTACAGTCTACGGACCATTTTTTCCCTAAAATAAATCAATTCAACTCAAATCAAATACTTAAGAGTAAAATGAGATTGAGATACAATCTTTGAAAATTATACAGGTAGAATAATAGAAGAGAAATAAATCTAATCTAAATCACTAGATCCAAGATATCACACAGCTGCGAAGTTTCGTATTCTTTCAAGTTTCAGCTTTCCACAATCCACACTCACATATATAGACAGAGGGAAGTCCACCCTGCATCAGTTGAGAGATCAATTATGTTGTCTTCAAAACCGAAGCTTATGATCACTTTGATCATTTTCTCATTAATACTGTCACACTTGGCTGGTAATATTCGATCCATTGGTTGTATCAATTTTAGTTAGTATCACAATTCTGAGAAGAATTTTATTTGAATTACGATTACAATTCTTGTTATAATGTGTTAATTAGCTTAGTTGTAATGTGATGCAGTTGAAGCACAGTTTGAGGATTGGTGCATAGCTGATGTGCAAACCCCTGATGATATACTGCAAGGGGCAATGGACTGGGCTTGTAAGAATGGTGCAGATTGTAGCAACATTCAGATAAATCAGCCTTGCTTTTTTCCAAACACAACCGTAGATCATGCTTCTTTTGCATTCAATAGCTACTATCAAAACATGAAGACCAAAGGCGGAGATTGCTATTTTAATGCTGCTGCAATTATCACTTCCCTCAATCCAAGTAAGCAGTAATATCTTTAAGGCACTCTTTTGGTATAATTCTATTAGCCAGATCGATCTGTCGTTGTTTCTTCAATTGAGTTGTAATATGTCTTGCCCCTACCTCCACTTATTATTCACAATTAAGTGAAAAACTAGTATTATCATGATGCCAATTTTCAACGACAGAACTCAGAAAAAGTGTTTTCTGGTGACAATTACCAAACATAATGATACACTGATATAAATAGACCATGTTCATGCTTTAGAATTTGGAAGAGTTGGTCATCTTTTGCATCGTTACCAATTAGTCCATTACCAGATATTCACCATACATAATTTACGTTGTGCTCTTCTTACTTTAACATTTTGGAACAGCCGGTCACTTCATCTCTGAAGTATATAGTTTTTAATCAATCGGATATATATCCGTGAAATTTAAGATTCAAAATTGCGTATACATTGCCACTAGAGGTAAGGACATTTCGTAACTACATGAGATCTTAATTGAAGGAGATCCATGTGCAGATGTGCTATATAAAAAATTATATCCCCATGTGTTATTCAGAACTGAAATTCTCAGTTTCAGTTCATACTAAATCTTGAAGAAACGTATCAAAGTAGGACCATATTTGAAAAAGATGAATAAATATAAAGAAAAGGAGGAAACTTATTCATGATTGCCTCATGCATTCTTTTAATCACCGACTCGGACAAGGTTTTTCGTAACTGTTCTGGTCTAGCCTGTTTTCCCATTTGGTAGATACGCGATGATTAAAGTATGCTGACATTACTTATTTCAAGTTCTTGTAGCTAGCTATCAGTTGGTGAATATAAGTTTGTTGTTTAGGCAAATTACTAATCCTTTTTTAACACAAAAGTTTAATTAAACTTGACAGGTCATGACTCGTGCAAGTTCGTTGTTTCACATGAATAAGGAGTATTTGCAGAGGAAAGCATAACATTCGCCTTTTGTGTCTTATGCAATTTGCAAATGTACTCAAAATTTAAACATCACTAATATTTTGTTTGATGATATATGCGTAATACATCTGGAATTATTTCATCTCATCATTAACATAAGCGCGACATTAATTGAGTCCATTTTGATTTGTAATTTTATTAAGCAGAGAGTAGTATTTCGTTGGCGCATCAAGTTGTGCTATCTTTGTACATTGTAGTAACCCCGAAGAAAACAAGATAAAAAAGTATTTCGTTGGTCCTTTCTTCCACGCTACCATATTCTTCAATGCTTCATTCCTCTAGTTTTCTCTTTATTCCAAAATAAGAGTACTGTCATTTTACAGCTCAGACATGATGTGAAAAAAGAAACGATATCTTGATCCAGAATAATCTTAATCCCTTTGTCACTACAGAATCACCAAAAGCTGATATTGCAACCTAGCACTTAAGAATATAATAATTAACACTAGGAAAATTGTGTTGTAGCCCAGCTTTGGAGCAAGTGATCGAAAACTTGGGATCTAAGCTGGCCACAAGAAAAATCAATTTTGCCAAAAGTTGTCAGATCCGGCCGAAATCAACTGTTTCCACACTAGTAGAAGCACCAGCAGCAATGACAATACTTTTGTCAATTGCAAAGAGAAAAGAAACACTTGTCAATTGCAGACAAATGTAGGGAAGAAATGAAACACGGTAATATGAAAACTGAAGCTTTTACTATTCCAATTTAAATGTTTTCCCCTACACAAGAACATAAAAACTGAAGCTTTTACTTTCCAAAACTGAGACGAAAACTTGACATTCCTCAGACATGAACAGTTCATCATCTATAATTCGTATTTGTATTTGTATATCAGAAGGATGGGTGAAACGAAAGTAAATTGCAAAAATCTAATACATCCAAAAAAATGCAAGCATTCATATAATTATTGTACAAGAAGCGTTAGATTAATGTTTTATAAAAAAAAAACAAAGAAAAAACAACTAACATCTCATGAACCCCTATTTGATACAAAGCTCACTGCAAACAGTTTTGTATAAATACACACAAAACCTCATTTCTTTTAATTCGGAATTCTAAACAAAGCTAAATAGAAAGTTTAGGACTGCTATAATAGTTCCTAGTTATGGACTTACTAAGGGGATGGGAACCAAGGAAGTGGAGACAACTGAACTGATTAATGTACACTCTACATATTCTTAAGCAGGTCCTGGATTTTGTTATACATTAGCATCTGGGAAGTGTCACTTCCACTGGCACTGCTCTGAGTATGAGATGCTCTTGAACTCTCTTGAAGCTTAATCTTCTCAAATAGATACTGCTTCTCAGCCTCCGCTTCGTTCAAACGTTGTTTCAGGTACCTGCTTGCATAATCCTCCTCGGATTTTTCGGTTTTAGCAAGTGCAATGTTCTGTATCCTCTCTGATTCTCTTCTAGCCTCACTAGCCTTAAGATCAAACATATCAGCCTCAGCCAGTTTGAGCCTGACAATGCTTTCAAGTTCATCAATCTGCTGTTTGTTTCTCTGACAATCCATTTTCAGTGTTGCCACCTCCCTAGCTTTATCCTTAAGCTCTTGATCACAAGCCTCAACAGCTAGTCGGGCTTTCTTCACCATCCGCAACTTCTCCTCTTCCACCATATCCATTTTTTTAACAGCTTCCTGAACAACATCAGCTATCCGGTTGAATGCCTCCTGTGGCGCTATAAGCCCCCCACCTTCCTCACTTTCTGAACTCTTTAAAGGGTCCACCTCATATTCTGTACAACAAAAAAAGAAAGGTATAGACAAGTAAACAATCGATTAATCTTTGCTTACATGATATAGCCTGTTATACAAAAAAAGAAATAAATATAAGCCCCCCCACCCCCCAAAACACCAACTTCCTCACTTGGGTCTTCTGCACACCGGAGCTTAATTAGTAAAAATAAATAAATATGGTGCTTATTTAATGAATTTTTTAAAAGAGCCCAACTTGGACCGACAATATTGAACTTACTAAATCACATGCTCAAAGCTAAGTTCTGGCTTTCTTTTGTTCTAACAATGGCCCAAGTCGGATCATTTGATAAGAAGCATGCAATAACTCAAACTGATCAAAAATGTAATCTGGATTTTCATGGTTTCGGGTGTAATAAAGGAAGCTTCTATATGTCTATCCTTCATTGCTATAGACAACGATTTAAAGAAAAATTAAAGCTATTTAAGAATTTCTCTAATTTTGCTCAAACAATAGTCGGGGCTCGACTTTTTCTTCTGTGTCGACTAACCGACTAGTCGTCGACGTGACAACCCTGATTAATGTATAAAACAACATAAACAAGGGAAGTAATTCTTTACTGATATGCATGTAACAGAGGAAATCAGGTAAGCATCTATTAAACTTGAAATCCTAACCTTGAAAAAACATTAATACCACCCTAGAAACAACAGGTTCTGTAAGCCCTCCTTTCAGTTTATCTATGAGTTCTTCACACTTCCAAAAAAGTTTTCTTCCCTTGGAATCCTCACTCCCACGGAAAATTCTACCCACATAGTCCAATTCATGAATCAGTGTTTCCCGATCCCAGCTCGGTACACAGCTCATAAATACATCCTTCACCCAGCCAAATAGCTCGGATGTTCTATTGCAAGCCCGACATCTGAAAATCATCTCAGATAAGCCTGCCCCACTCTTCACAGAAGGTCCCATTCCAATATGTCCATTACGGATAGCACAGTCTGTGTGGGTCCAATGATTACACAAATCGCAACCAATCCACCGACATGTATTCACTTCAAAATCAAACTTATTGCAAATTAAACACATGCAGAGGTTGCAAAAACCATTCCTCTTTGAACAAGCTTCGCAGGTACAGTCCTCAGCTGGAAGTAGACTCCCACATGATATGTTACGGCACCTTTTGTAAAGAAAAACTTCGATCAGAGAAGCTTGAGAAAGACTAACACTCGGATGAAGAAATGCCTGAATGGCAGTTCTGATAGCAACTAGAATCTCTAGGTGGACCCTATGTGCCATTCTCAGTGTTTTCTCTGTCAAATCAGTCCGAGTCTGGATTAGCTTCTGTAAAAACAGAAACTCTTCCCTGTGTTGTGAACCACCTGTACCCTCAAGCAGACTTCGAACCTCGTTCTTCAACTTTTCCAGAACTTCACCAGGCAGACGTCGCATTTTCTCAGCAATGTTATCCACTCTTTCTCTGACCAAGTCACGAAGAGACATCCTATCCGAGCTAGAAACACGACGGGTGACAGAATGCTCAGTAAACCCATTCTCCCTTTCCTTCTCTAATTTTTGAGCCAGTAAAGCTTCAGCATTTGCATTTGGCCAAGTTTCACGTGAACTAGCACTCTCAGTTGGGGACTCGCGGACCTGATCCGAATTAGAGACACGCTCTTTAACATTGGGAGACCCAGAAGCATCTACAGGAACCAGAGACAATGAAGTTTGTAATCCTCCTCCAGAACGCGACTGTTGACGTGGTGGCAGCATATTCGGCGAAGGCTGATGACTGAAATGAGACCCAGAAGATGTTCCCATTTACAAGTCAACAGTTCAAACTTCAAATCTACACCAAAGTTATCCAATTTAGTCACAATACCGCCACCAAAGGTAATCACAATTAAACACATCCTACTTATACTAAAGAGAACCAATAATAAGGTACGAGTACAAAACAAGCTAATGAAACAACATTAATCAATAGTAAAAATAAATTAAAAGCATTCTACAAAATGCACTAATGCAGTGAGTAGCAATAAAAAACCTCACCAATGTCAATTTTTTCTGTTTGCTAAATTTCTATAACTTAAAATCTTTACAACAAGGAGTCAACATCTCACACGTCGAAAACACGGGAAAGAACCAAAAACCAAAATTGGTGACAAGTCACTGAAATTCCCAATCCACACTAACATTACATACCTATATATAACATCAGACAATAACAATTTACACCTATACAAGATAAAATAATAGAAATTAAAAAGAAAACCTCTACAAAATTACCAACCAGTAACTAAAATCAAGATCATATCATGAAACAAAAACAAATATATCACCACATTAAACCAACCAAACACGCTAAATCATACCCAAAAAAGCTAAAAATGCAATAAAATGAAGCAAGATCTACGGTTTCAAATACTCACCAGAAAAATCAGAAACGAAGGCTAAAACCAAAAGGGGTTGTAATAAAACTCAAAGTAAAAACACCCTTTTACTGATTACTTGTTTGAATCAGAAATGAAAAAAGTCCCAATTTAGCTCTGAATAAAAAAGGAGAGTGCCATTGCATTTTGATCAGCAAAAGTAAACGTTGGAAAAGATAGAAAAGATGAATAAGAATAGACAGACCCAGGTCATGGAGGCGACTAAGTGACCGGATGAGCCGGTGACCAGTCAACTGTCGCAACTTTTCAAGACTGATTTTGGGTGTTGGCCGTCCATATCATAACTAGCACGGGTCCTCTAGCAATTGCTATAAATTTTGTATAGTTTTACGATTTAAGGATATTAGCTTAAAGCCCGTGCGATGCACGGATTATTTTTATTTTAATATTATATGAATTTTTCATTTATTTAAATTAATTTTTTAAAACATGAATTTAGGAGGCTTACATTATTACATGGGATGATTTGATAAATATTATACAAATGTTATCCGTGATATTTCTAAAAATGGAAGGATTTTAGACAGAAAATATAGAAAAGATGATAGGTTTTAGTTGAAAAAGGTAATCGGTTAATTATTAGTAATTATAAAATTATTATTTTATTTTATTAAATAGAATGCATGTGATATGATTAGAAAAAGATAGGATTTAGTTAGAAAAAATTAAAAAGCAAACATGTTCTAGGTGGAAAAGATAATTGATTAGTTTATAGCAATTATATTTTAAGTACCTTATTTTCTAAATACAATTGCACGTAATATTTTTATAAATGAAGAAATTTATATTGTCCGTGATATTTCTATTAAAAAAATGATTTTAGTTAAAAAAATATAGAAAAGATGATACGTTTTAGTTGAAAAAGGTAATCAGTTAATTATTAATATTAAAATATTATTATTTTATTTTATTAAATAAAACCGTCATTGATATAATTGGAAAAAGAGAGATTTTAGTTAGAGAAAATAGAAAGGTAACGTGAAAATTAAAAAGATGACATGATTTATGTGAAAAAAGGTAATTGATTAGCTTATATAATTATAATTTAATTATGTCATTTTACTAAAAAAAATTGCTCGTGATATTTCTAAAAAAAAAGGAATTTAATTAGAAAAATAGAAAAGATGATACATTTTAGCTGAAAAGGTAATCGGTTAATTATTAGTATTAGTAAGAGAAAAGAAAAAAGGTAACGTATTTTGGCTGAAAAAGGTAACCGTTCATGATATAATTGGAAAAAGAGAGATGTTAATTAGAGAAAAAAGAAAAGTTAACGTGTTTTGGATGAAAAAGGTAATTGATTAGTTAATAGTAATTATAATATAATTATGTTATTTTATTAAACAAAACTGCCCTTACTATTTAAAAAAAAGATATTTTAGTTAAATAAAATGTGAAAGATATTCTATTTTACTTGAAAAAGGAAATTGTTTAGTTATTGAAAAATAGAATAGGTAATTGTCTAACTTGAAAAAGGAAATTGATTAATAAAGGAGAAATTTTAGTTAGATAAAATATAAAGGGATATTATATTTTACCAGAAAAAGAAAATTATTTATCTTCAAGAGAAAAAGATTATATGTTTAACCTCAAGAAGGAAATTGATTAGTTAGTAGAAAAGATAATATGTCTAACCTGAAAAACGAAATTGATTAATAAAGGAGAAATTTTAGTTAGATAAAATATAAAAGGATATTATATTTTTTTTTAGGAATTTATTTAGTTCTTGAAAAAATAGAAAAGATAATATGTTTAACATCAAGAAGGAAATTGATTAGTTAGTAAATATGTAATTGAATAAGGGTAAATAAGTAAAATCAACAGGTACCATACCGACCGACCGACCGACCAAACTTTTAATGTTTCGGCTTTTATATTATAGTATAGATTTTTAATATAATTGCACATTTTATGTTCATACATATTATAATATTAGTATTTTAATTTATGTATTATTTTATTTATGTATAAATCATATGAGCACTAAGAAAAGGATGTTTTGTAACATATAAATATGTTGTATAGGTTATAACACAATTTTTTTTAGAACAATGATAAAAAAACATATCATCGATGTGAATAATACTCATCATACAATACTTTCCAAATAAAATTAGTACGCTCCTTAATATTTATTTCTTTAAATATCTCATCAAGATATATAAGTCGCATAGAATTATAATCCGAAATTACGAGAGGGTTGATTCCCAACACTAACATAATTTCATATATTGTTTGCATAAATATTAAAGGGATGATGCTTTTGTAATTTTTAAACATATAGAGATATTATCGTAAGTTCACAACCATTAAAATGACACATTTTGCACTTGTGTTGTGGTTTAATATATAGTAATAGATAGATTGTGTACCATATTGTGAAACCTAAAATATAATATTTTTAAAATAATATGAGTCACCATTATTTTTACTAAAAATTTAAAATAATAATAAAAATAAGATAATGGAGAGGTTTGTTTACATTGTGTAAAAGGTTTATTAACTCAAAATAATAAAGTCCATGCAGCACAAAGGTTAGTAGGATAAATTGTGTAGAGGATGTTCTAGGTACGATTCACCATAAAAATAAAATTTACTCATTTTTTCCATTTAAATAAGAGAGTGACATTTCATGTAATTTTATAACTTGTAAGGGTATAATTGTAATTTCATAGAGGATTTATTGGCTCAAAAAGCCACTAAAAATCCCCTTGTTCTCTTATTATATATAGAAAGAATGAATGGATGTGTACCATATTCTGAAACATAAAATATAATATTTTTAAAGTAATAGTAAAAATAAGATAATGGAGAGGTCGGGTTTATGTAAAAGATTTTTTAAATCAAAACAAAAAAGTCCATGTAGCACAGTGGTTGGTAGGATAACTTGTGAAGAGGAGGTTCTAGGTTCGATTCACCGCAAAAACTCATTTTTTCCCATTTAAATAAAAGAGTGGCATTTCATGTAATTTTATAAATTGTAAGGGTATAATTGTAATTTCACAGGGGGTTTATTGGCTCAAAATTATCCCTTGTTGCTCTATTATATATAGAAAGAGAAGAGATTTTGGAAAATAATGCCCTAAAAGAATGGTCCTTTTTATCACTCTAAAACGCTATTTTAAATAAGGTTTTCCAAAAACGAAATGGCGTCTAGCGTTATCACTGTATAACTTGATTTGTCACATTTTTTGTTTTGTTTCTTTTGAAAAAAACAGTGAAATCGCATGATTAAGTAGCGTTATTTAAAAACTGTTGCCCAGTAATTAACAATTGTAGAAGGGTGGTTGAATACAATTGTATAAGATTTTTGACTTTAATAAAACAATAACATAAGTATGAACAAATAATAGTTTTATTAAGGGTTAAGTATCTTGTTGGTCACTGAAGTCAGCCTAATGTATCAAGTTGGTCACTGAACTCAAAACGGTATCAATCAGGTCACTGAAGTCAGCCTAATGTATCAAGTCAGCCTAAGTCTTCGTTTTTTTGACGGAAACCGACTGCAGATTGACATAAACGCTTATAACTAGAATTGTTCTTCTTCAAAAACTGAAATAAAACTTATCAATATTGTATCTATTTTGAAGAGAATAATATGGGTAACACAAATATGATCTCAGATTTTTTAAATGTTAAGTGAATCTGCAGTTATAAGCGTTTATGTCAATCTGCAGTCTGTTTCCATCAAAAAAATGAAGACTTAGGCTGACTTGATACATTAGGCTGACTTCAGTGACCTGATTGATACCGTTTTGAGTTCAGTGACCATATTGATACATTAGGCTGACTTCAGTGACCAACAAGATATTTAACCCGTTTTATTAATTTTGATATAAAACTGTTAAAAATTCTCTCAAGAAATTCTAACGTTCTTGAGAGCTGCTAGGTTACAATAAGTAAAACCTAAACTGTGTTTGTATACAATACACAGTTGCTCTATCAATTACAATATATACCAAATTACAAGATATACCAAATCAATTACATACGACTCTAACTACATATCTTAATTGATAGCTGCGTTCCTACAAATCAGGAACCGGCATATCAATTTACCCTAAACTCATGGAGTAATAGATATCTTCCAATCTTCAAATCCTGATCAGTCTTGTAATATTGATGTAGTTTTCAATCCTGACGATCACTAATACTGTTGACGTCACATCATACAATCCTGATCAGCTCCTTAGGATAGATCATGACATCACTTGAATCAGTATTTCTAACAATCTCCCCCAATTTGTACTTTGTAAAATAAAGCACAAATTCCTTAATTCAATGATGTCAAAAACTCAAAAACAGAATCTTCTAAAAATCATCAGAAATAGTTTCAGAAATTCTTTGGTAGAAATGACTCATCTTCAAGAAGTTTGATAGTACACTACTAGAAAAATGTCAATAGACAACGGTTAAAAACTAATGTCTGGTCATTTTTCAATCGATGTCTAGGTGGGTGTAGAGAAAGGTCCAGTGTAACACCCCCAGATCCAGGGTCAGGGATCTGGTCGTTACGGTCTCAATATCCATCCATAAAACCAACATAATTTAAATTACAACCTTGTGACCCAAAACAACAGCATAAAATACACCCGTTATAGTCCCAGAGATGAAATCAGAGTAACCATCAATATTATTAATCATAAGTATGAGTTCTTACAACCCAAAGAATTACAATTTTATCATTACATACTCTTTGCCATCCATTGGTATGAGCCATATTATAAATACATTTGATGTACAAGTGCTAACAACTAGCCTACCAGAAGCTGCATCCTCAGCAATGGTAGCTATGACCTCAGCGGTTAATCCTCTGATGGCTAACACCTGCTTACGCTGAGTGTGCCTTGCGCGGCCATCTGATCTAGCTGTTGTTGTGATATAGATAAATAAAGCAAGGGTGAGCAATAGCCCACCAACAATATATAACTGTGCAGTAATATATATGACAGTTCAAAGATATGTTTTGAAATTATATGCCATGCATTAGCTAAAATAGTGCCAGTTTAATATAAAGGATGAAGTTACAAGGTAACTCAACATGTATATATTTCGTAGAAGCATATGCTATGCCAAAATAAGCAGGATAGCATCATTTTTATAAAAGATAGGAACTTGCAAGAAAGATATTGCTATTCCAGTTTGAAATACTTTTCAACTCTGCCAACCCTGATGATGTTGCAGAAAATTTCCAACATTGAGTGATGAACTAATACTGGAGTTTGACGCGCCAGGAGACATAGCATTTACACGATGATCAGTCGCATGTTATGCTCCCCACCACTTGTTTACTACATGTAGAAGGAAGCACCGACGGATTTACTTGTCTACCGCCCTCTGGAACCCCCTCGGCCAACGGTTGGGCCATTTGCTGGACCGGCGCCACTGGGTCACTTACGCATCTCCTAGTTCATTTCACATCCATAACTTTGAAACGTAAAGTTCGTCTTCATTTCCCCAAGTATAATACTTGTTGATGAGACTCCACAAAGTAGTCGTATCTAATTGGAAAGGAAAATTCACCAATATTTCCCAAGCTGCTGCTTGTTAATGGATACCAACTTGTTCTAACATTCCTACCCCTCGAATAATGAGTGGGTATACACAATTCCATGAATAATAGCAACCAAGTTGCGAGTGAAACAAATAATTTATGACCGGGCAGTCACGAGATAAATAACATTCTCAAGTAAGGTTCCCTTATTATTTGTGAGACAAGATTGAACGAAGAATAGAGTTTGAGAACCTTCCTTGATAATATAACAATAATAATAAGACTATAAAATAATTTATATAATGTTCGAAGGTCTATCATACTATGTGAATGAAATAAATCAGTTTTGAAACGAGTTATAAATATTCCAAGAATATTTATTAAGTCACAGATATTGGAAAAGGGTTTCTCGGAATAATCTTTGAATAAATATTTAGAATAATATTCATTGAACGAATAATGAATTTTCAAACTGATCATAATATTTATTGATGAAATAATCGTCAAATGGATATTTGAGATAATATTCATTGAATCAATAATGAATATTTAACTTAAGGATGATACTTATTGATGAAATAATTATCGACTGAATATTCGAGACAATATTCATTGAATAAACAATGAGTATTCAATTAATAGTGTTTATAGAAGAAATGATTATTGAATGAATATTTGAAATAAGGTTCAATAATTGAATCGACTTTAAATGAACGTCGAAGATAAGGTTCACCGTCCCAAGGGAATATTTAAAATAATATTTATCGAGTAACTGGAGTTCGAATCAATGCTCAACTAATATTTATGAAATAAATAGAGATTGAATGAATATTCGAAATAATATTCATTTAAATAAATAAGGCTTGAATGAATATTATCATAATGTTCATTAAATAAATAAACTCGAATGAATATTCAAAATAATATCTATTGAGTAATTAAGAATGAATATTCTTTAAGTAAATAACTTAAATGAGTGTTCGAAATAATATTCGAATATTAAATCGACCTTAGATGAATATTAAAGATAGTATTCATCGAATAAATAAATATCGGCTGAATATTCCGAATAATATTTATCACATAATCTCCAAGGAATATTCCGAATAATATTTACCAGATAATAAATGGAAAATATTTATTTAAATATTTTCCCCTGAAAATAATATCAATACATCAAGAAATAACGACTCCCGGTCTATAATCAAAGAATGAGATTCAACTGCCCTTCGCTTAAGGGTCTTAGTAATTTCCGGCTTATAACTGATATAATAACTATCTAGCTTATAAGCCAACAATAATTCAGGGAACAAGTATATCAATATGACTTTGAAAGTAGGCATGCATGCTATGGCATATGTACTGTAACAGAAAACATATATATATTCACAACAACAGCCTTAAAGAAGGATTTGAACTTGCCTGGGAATCGAGTGCGAGTAGGGGTAGTGGTAGCGTGTCCCGGGTCAGACTGGTGATCTATAAATAGCCAAGGTATTCGGAATTAATCACTTAACACTTTATAAGGTTAAATATAAACTTCACTTAAGTCGAAACACGTTTTCGAATTATCTCGCTATACACCTCTTAGTGTAACTCTTTTTATCACTGATGCGGTTCGACATATGTTCGCTATTATGCCACATCATCATACCCACACTTGATACATACTTAAGTCATATAAGTTTTAAGATCGATCATTTACGAATCAAGGTTGTGCTACGAGTTTTATCGCCCGTTTTCTAAGTCGTTTACCAAAGTCATAACTAAGTATGCTATTAGGGGTTCGTTCGCGTTTAATCTTGATTCGAACATTTTTATAAAATCGGAAAACGATCTATTCGACATGTGGTTTTCTCCCACACCTTCCTTTTTACCTCTATTATTTAATTATCAAGATTCGCCACTGATTTCGTAGTGTTAAGGGAATCCAATTTCAGTTACGAACTTCCGTGTACGGCTTCGAACTACTTTTACGAATTTAATCATAACTCCTAAACCGTAAGTCCATTTCATACGAACTTTATATCAAAATGAAGCTTATAACATAATCTATCTTAACATGGCATATTACTAAGCTATGCAGTGAGTTAAGCCTACTGTGATTCACGGTTTTCAAGGTTTAACGAAAATCGGGCATTACGACGGCTATAAATCGAACGTTCTAAAATTCACAACATCAATCACAAGCCACACCGGGCATCCATACAACTTATACATATATTATTCATCCCCCAACTGTCCAAAATCATCTACTTGACCATCATAACATAATCATACTTAGATCCACTAACAAACTCCATAATCATGCTTGTAATCATACTAATATCATGACTATGCTAAAAATCATCAAGAACATGCAAGATATTAAAATAAGGCCTAGGGTTTCAAGAGGTGATTACCTTCCTTGGTGTATAAAACAACTTAATAAGCCTTGTATAGTCCTCGTGTGGCCTTATAATCTTAGATCATCCAAAAGAAACCAAGAAAGCAAAGTTAGATCTTGAAGGTTACTATACATCCGTTCAAAGAACTGCAAAAATGGGGGCCTTACCATGTTTTTCTGAATGAGATTTCTAAAGGAGAGTTGTAGAGAATCTTAACAGCTTTCCAAAAAGATAAAGAACACAAAATTTCATTGGATAAGGAAGGAGATATGGCTGTTTGAAATTCGCTACAGAAACTGTCCAGAATCTGGACAGGTTGGTTACTTCAAATTGGGGAGGGGATTTGACTAGGCTAGACTACTTGGATTGCCATGAAACTTTGAGAGAATATTTCCCATGTAGTGGAGAGGCTTGGGTTAAAGTTTGGTGATTTTATCATGGTTAGAAATGGAGATGTGAATTTTTCTTTCCATGATGCTCCTGCTGGGCAGTTTGTAGAAAGATGGAGAGATGGAATTGTTTTGCTTCTCTTGATCCAATCTTGCATTATTGTGGTGTGTTTAGATAATATCTAGACTAAAGCCACTTTATTAAAGTGATTTGGTCATGCATGAGGTAATCAAGTGGACATGTGTTAGTGTTTAATGGTTGGATGATGAAATGAAGCTAAGTACTTGGTTTGTTTTTCTAATCTTGCTAGTTACTCTTGTAACTACTTAATTACTTGGTCTTATCCTCTTGCACATGCATGCACCTTGATCCTCTGCTTGCTCTTTTGTCCGGTTATTGCTTAATTCGTTGATCGCTCGAGGGAATAACTCATTCGTTTCTAGTTAGGGTTTTACCGAAAGCCTTCTTAATATTTATAATAGCATTCTCCATCTTTCTTAATACTTCTCGAATTTAATTTCCTTAAATCCCTTTAATAATTCCTTAAGTCTTGCAGTGTCCAGGGAATTCTCGGAGAAAATAAAAGTGCTATTTTTTTGAATCCGACAGCTTTTACATACACTTAATTTCCTTATGGATCATGAATACGAACTCAGAAATCCGTTCTGAATACTTCTATATAGCGTCGTCCAATAATATTCCCATCTCCACCAAAATCACTATTCATACTTTATTATTTCTTTTATTCCTTATATTTATAAAAAATGCCCTGGTCCTCTTTCGGGCGTTCCTTAACCCTTTTACGGAATCACTGTACTAATAACAGATATTGATTTGGATGACACGAGAATAATCTTTCTTGGAATAATATATCTTATATCCCTAGGAGATAGATCATTCTTATCTATGTTGTCAACCAGAAGCATTCTTCATGACATAAAAATATTTGAATCTGAATCCATCTCATTCATTCAATAGACATTCGTTACATCGCAGTCATAACCACTATTCACTCATATATTATTACATAATAAAAGTTTTAATTCTACCAAAAATTTGGGTTCTTACAGTCTCCCCTCCTTAAAAGGATTCCGTCCCGGAATTAGGTAGAAGACAATTGAGTACTTGTTGGTTATTTCACTTTCCAGTTCTCCAGTCAATCCTTAATCAATCCAAATCCTTTTTCAGGACATCTTACTAGTGCTACAATACATCCTTTACCTTTTTTTCATTAATCCCTGCCACTTTTCGTACAGCACACTATCCGAGTTATGCTCTTACTCGGTCATATACTATTTTCCTTATTGGTATTGGTAGTGACTTTGGTATCACTATCATGCTACGAATTTCGGAGATAACCTCACTCGTAATTATGCATTTCCTGATTGCTTTAATCTTCGCAATCTCGATCAATATATAGAATTAGAGGAATTTATTGAGAGATCACTGTGATCAGCGAACATTTGTTATATTGCATAGTTAGTACATAAGGTGGCCAACCTTTAGTACTTGACAAGCAATTAAACAAGTTATGGTATTCTACTTAGACTTCTATCACACAGACAGATAGTCACGTAGCAGTACCTCCCCTCCTTAAAGAGTTGTTCTTCTCAATTCATAAAGAAGATGAATAAGAGAGAAGAAAAGAAGAAGAATTTTACAAAATTATAGAAAATTCTCAGGATTGCAAAATATCATACTTAGAATTTACCTCTGAACAATAGAGGTTCAACAGAGAAGAGAAATAATCACAATCGTATCCAATACTACTTTATCGTACTCTCACGTGTCAACATATCCTCGCTGCTCTGTCCATCATCCTATGAACCTATTCTCTTGTTCAATCTTAGCAACACTTACTTTTTGGAAATCCTTTAACCTTCCAGTTTAAACCTTAGATTTTTCGCTTGACCTCGTTGTTACTGACGTTCCATGACACGCTACCATCTCGTTCATATTCGTAATACTTAACACTATCAGGTTGTCATTCCGAGAGTTCGTTAGAGAACCCATTCATCAATCCATTCATAACATTCCTTGCTTCACGTTCCACAATTACTTTCCAATCTTTTCTATATCAATCACATCTGTCTTATTGTCTGATCCTTATTCACTTTTGTTATTTACCTCCACTGTTATCTCATTAACAAGACGTCCTTTGTACTTGGCACCTTCTTATTGGTATCCCATCACATTTACTCAATAATCATTCTTGGGGTTAAACTTTCCTTTCTTTAACCCTCCTAAATTCTCACGTTCTCGATCCATGAGTCTCCTTATTGCTCAATCAATCTATTCCAAATTTCCTTAAATTTTCTCTCAACTTAAAGGAAGTCAATCCGCGTGTCATCCATACTTTAAATTTTCAATTTTCCGTTGTGACCAACAACCTTTGCCAGGTCAATTTCATACCTTTCTAGCTTTATTGCTGGGGTTTCTCAGAAGTCCGCATATCTAACTCCCTTATTGATCCTCAACTCTTTATTCATTTCTATTAGTCACTTGGTTTTCATTTCTACTATAATAATTTTATGCACCATCATAACATTATCATTTATTGCATCATTCCAAATTTAAACCATCCGAAATAACCCTGGACGATTTCTCTACTTAGAGTCCATTCGACATTTCCACCTTCGTTATCACCTAATTTCTCAGAAGGGTCATCATTGCTTATCGTTTACGCAGTGCTTTAATAGCTAAACATACGGTTTTCATGATTGTTAATTCAAGATCCTCTAGGAAAACAAAATAATCACTATTCCCTATCCATAAGGAACGCTTCCTAAACTTGACGTAGATATTACATGAAGTAGATAAAATTTTCAGGAAAGCTTCCAGCATCGTAGCTGGAACAAGCTGGTGAGATTATTAATCATATGTCTCCAGTATAAGACTAGAAGCTTAGCGGTTTGCTCAATCACTTACTAATCTCATAATTCTCTTTCTTGTTTGCACAGAATTACACCAACATAAACTTGCTTGTCATTCATCATCATGCCAATTAGCTTATCAATATCAGTATCCATCTATCTTCTATATTCAATTATCTCTTATTACCTCATCTCTTCTCCCTCTTCCTAAAATAAAGGAGAGTCGCTTGGGGAATTTGGTCTGGCCTGTCGCAGAACCTTCTAATGTCGGTAATGTGCTGCAGACAAAATCAGGAATCGAATTTTTACTTCAACTATCCTTATAGTTACCCCTTGTACAATCATCAGGGGAACGTAAATTCTTCCATCACATTCTGACCTTCAAGGCCCTTCTTATTTTCACGCTATTTCTTTAGTATGAGCATGTATCCTTAATCTCTTGTACTGAAAGTGTCGGCCACCTCATTGGCCTTTCCTGAATACAATAATTTCTTGAGATCAATGTCTCCCGGATCTATTCCAACTTAGGATGGAAGCATCCTCCCTTGAACTCTGCTAAATGAGAGTAAACATATTCCAGTCTTTTCCGAAAGTCATTGCTTCCACCTTTCTGGTGTGAACATTACTACAGGTACTCCCAATCATACCTATGATATTTCCTTACTTAACTCCCTTCTTGTTTTAGGATAATCTTAACCTTATTGGTTCAATCCATACTTCCTCATGGTTTTACACGTGCTTCATCTGGCCTCATTGTTATTATGTCATACATTCCTTACCAAACTTCCCTTTTGAAATTTAGAATATTACCACTTCCCTTATAAAGTTTCTTAGGCCATCCTCATCATTCTTCCTGTATCTTCTGGTTACAGGGTATATCAAACATTATTAATCAATCCTATAACAATTCTGACTATGTACTTTTCGAGACTCCTTTCCACAAATCCTTACTGGTTATTGATACCTTGGTCGATTCAACTTATATCGTCTGATTTCACCATGTCTTTATTAGGGGTGATGCTATCCTTTGTGCATCCCCCAGGGTTCATTTTAATCTATGGACATTCTATCCTCAATTTTGTTTTCAAGGAATACTTACATCTTGTACTTGGCAATTCAATCATATATCCTTAATAAGGGTCTCTTTTCAATCATTCTCATCTTGATAATCTATAGGTAGCCTAATGCTAACCTCTTCTTTCAAACAAATGCCAGTCTATATGACCTTCCAAAAGACAACCTATGTCTATCTGTCTTTCTTACAGAACTTGGTAATGGTAGCAAGGATGTTCTGGAAGATATTGGTCGTGTTCAACGTGAATCTCTTAGTGCCTAATGCTCCTCTTGAGGACACTAAGTTTCAGATAACATTTTTGCATCATACTACGCCATCTTTGACAATCTTCGTAACTCTTTATTGGTCACTATCCTCAATCCTAATACGTCCATGGTATATATAAAATCCATCATCATGTTTCTCAATTCATTTTATATCAAAAGTCCTCGCGGTTGGCACTTGGTTAGAAGCACCCCGCTTTGTCCTTACCTTGCTGGTTCAGTCACTTGATAATCTTTAGTGACTTGGCCCCAACTGGCCATGCTAAAATATGTGAGTTTAGGGGTCGGCTAATAGCATTACTTTTCTAGCAATTGCTGGCATAGTGCCTTTTACTTTGATACCTTTTGATCTTTTCAAAACTTTACTCCATATAAGTCTTAATCGACTTCTTGGTACCATCTCTGGTCACCTTCTTTTACTTTTATATTCTTTCAACTATTCTTATCAATTTCATGTGCCACAAAAGCTTAACACTTCTGGCATAACAACCTTTTTATTTAAGTCAATCCCGGAATTTCTCAGTCCGGCTCGTTTCTTAATTACGTTTCTCTTTTTATCATCCTATCTCAACTTCATCAGTTTATCTCTAGAATCAATCGTAATAATCGGGGTCTGTCTACCAACCTGCATAGCGGCTACTTTACCCAATTCATGGGGTTCGCTCCAATTTCCACTCTTCGGTGACATATTCAGATAATCAGAAAGACAAGGTTTGCCAAATTGTTGAAGTTCTTTCTAGAATCAGGGGAATTTCAGTCAATCTATCCACCCACTAATGATACTAAGAAGATCCATTTCGATACCCTAAGAATATTTCTAGGAACATCCAAGCGGGTGGAACCATAAACAGCTATATTAACGAAATGATTGACATTAACTTGGGAGTTTAATCATTGAAAAGAAACCAAATATATATACCTCCCCTAGAAGGGAAATCAAAATTCCCAAACTGAAACAGGCCACATTTTCTCGGTACATATTCGTCCTAATAGTCGATTCTTCTAAATGCCAGTCTACCTAACAACTAGTCTCAGAAGGAACACTACCGTCGAAATTAGTCATTACACAAAATTGGCACTATCAAGGCTATCCGAATCTGGTGAATCGTGCTGTCCGTATACATCCGTAATCACCCTACCGTGTTGCATAAGCACAGCACCTAAACCTGCACGAGGTGCATCCTAATAAATTTCCAAAATTTTTCCTTCCTCCATTAGATAACGCCAATGCTGGGTCGTCACAAATTTTATCTTTAGCTCCATGGAGATTTCTCCCCATTTATCTTGTACATTCAGACTTCTAGTCTTACAATTAAGTCGGGTTATGGGACTACGCTCTTTGTAAAGTCCTGAGCAAATCTTGGGTGATACCTCGTGAATCTTATTAAATTTCTCACCTTTGCCGGTGTGGTTGGCCAATCTCCATTTGAAACTGTCTTTAACTTGGTGGGGTTGATCAATCACTACTTCCTATTGCTCATATGTCCTATTATCTGGACTTCATTTTGCCAAACTCTTACTTCGAGAACTTGGTCTACACCTATTCCTTCAAGTTTTTTATCTAAAAGCATTCTCAATTACATCTCAACCACTGCTCGCCTTACCTAATCCATTTAAGGAAAAGAAGGAATTTAATATTCCTTTGAATCACATGCATCTAATGTTTCTGGTTCATCATTCCACTGAATTGAACTAGACTTATGCTGGGTTCCTGACGATAGCCTTATTACTAGTTTATCACAGACTCACTGGTCTTCTCCTCTTGTAGGTTCTGAGATCATTGTCTCGCTTACTACTTCCTTATATTCTTTTTCCAATCATGCCATCACCTTCCAATGTCTTTATTTTCTAAGTTGATCCATTCATAAAATGGACATTTCCTTGAGCCAAACCACTTCATTAATCTCAGTCTGACTTTATAATTTATAACTTATTAAATCTGCCTTCTCATGGTGAATTACCATTAACAATATTCACATTAATCCATTTATCACATGATATGACACTTGCTGCCTCTATCTCAACTGCTCCTGGAGACTCTGCTCCTTGTCCTCTATTGTTGTCTTTGATATTCATGTACCACTCTAATTCTTTTCTCATTAATCTAAAGGCCTCTAAGGATTTTTATCTATCCCCATATAAGATCTCAAGTAATTCCATCAAATCCATCTTACTTGCTGGTACTTCATCTAGCAGTCCAGCTATGAATCCAATACGCATCTTTAGTTCTCTTAATAATATCTCAGTTCTTTACGCTCACTTTTCTGAGTACTGTACCTTAACTCTTACAGTCTCTCTGGCTGTAGCCCTCATTTCCTTAAGGGTAAACTCCTTATCATTATCAGGATTCTCCTCCTTTGCTGGAACCTCTTCCGGGTCCTCATTAGGGTACTCTATCGAATCCATCATCCGATCTTCAGCATCAGAACAAGCATCATTGTGTTACTGCTCGTAATCCCCAAGGTCTGTCGCCTTACAAGTCGATACAAGAACGAGCTAAGTTACTATCATGATACTTTAGGGTTCCCATAAGGGTTTTATATGTCTGTACTACATTATGTAGTCTGACTATGAACTTGGCAAGAGTTCTTATTATCTTAATGAATTTATTGTTTTAACGTCGCGTCATCTCTGGGATTTATAACGCTCTCTCTGATACCATTTCTGTAACACCCCCAGATCCAGGGTCAGGGATCTGGTCGTTACGGTCTCAATATCCATCCATAAAACCAACATAATTTAAATTACAACCTTGTGACCCAAAACAACAGCATAAAACACACCCGTTATAGTCCCAGAGATGAAATCAGAGTAACCATCAATATTATTAATCATAAGTATGAGGTCTTACAACCCAAAGAATTACAATTTTACCATTACATACTCTTTGCCATCCATTGGTATGAGCCATATTATAAATACATTTGATGTACAAGTGCTAACAACTAGCCTACCAGAAGCTGCATCCTCAGCAATGGTAGCTATGACCTCAGCGGTTAATCCTCTGATGGCTAACACCTGCTTACGCTGAGTGTGCCTTGCGCGGCCATCTGATCTAGCTGTTGTTGTGATATAGATAAATAAAGCAAGGGTGAGCAATAGCCCACCAATAATATATAACTGTGCAGTAATATATATGACAGTTCAAAGATATGTTTTGAAATTATATGCCATGCATTAGCTAAAATAGTGCCAGTTTAATATAAAGGATGAAGTTACAAGGTAACTCAACATGTATATATTTCGTAGAAGCATATGCTATGCCAAAATAAGCAGGATAGCATCATTTTTATAAAAGATAGGAACTTGCAAGAAAGATATTGCTATTCCAGTTTGAAATACTTTTCAACTCTGCCAACCCTGATGATGTTGCAGAAAATTTCCAACATTGAGTGATGAACTAATATTGGAGTTTGACGCGCCAGGAGACATAGCATTTACACGATGATCAGTCACATGTTATGCTCCCCACCTCTTGTTTACTACATGTAGAAGGAAGCACCGACGGATTTACTTGTCTACCGCCCTCTGGAACCCCCTCGGCCAACGGTTGGGCCATTTGCTGGACCGGCGCCACTGGGTCACTTACGCATCTCCTAGTTCATTTCACATCCATAACTTTGAAACGTAAAGTTCGTCTCCCTTTCCCCAAGTATAATACTTGTTGATGAGACTCCACAAAGTAGTCGTATCTAATTGGAAAGGAAAATTCACCAATATTTCCCAAGCTGTTGCTTGTTAATGGATACCAACTTGTTCCAACATTCCTACCCCTCGAATAATGAGTTGGTATACACAATTCCATGAATAATAGCAACCAAGTTGCGAGTGAAACAAATAATTTATGACCGGGCAGTCACGAGATAAATAACATTCTCAAGTAAGGTTCCCTTATTATTTGTGAGACAAGATTGAACGAAGAATAGAGTTTGAGAACCTTCCTTGATAATATAACAATAATAATAAGACTATAAAATAATTTATATAATGTTCGAAGGTCTATCATACTATGTGAATGAAATAAATCAGTTTTGAAACGAGTTATAAATATTCCAAGAATATTTATTAAGTCACAGATATTGGAAAAGGGTTTCTCGGAATAATCTTTGAATAAATATTTAGAATAATATTCATTGAACGAATAATGAATTTTCAAACTGATCATAATATTCATTGATGAAATAATCGTCAAATGGATATTTGAGATAATATTCATTGAATCAATAATGAATATTTAACTTAAGGATGATACTTATTGATGAAATAATTATCGACTGAATATTCGAGACAATATTCATTGAATAAACAATGAGTATTCAATTAATAGTGTTTATAGAAGAAATGATTATTGAATGAATATTTGAAATAAGGTTCAATAATTGAATCGACTTTAAATGAACGTCGAAGATAAGGTTCACCGTCCCAAGGGAATATTTAAAAGAATATTTATCGAGTAACTGGAGTTCGAATCAATGCTCAACTAATATTTATGAAATAAATAGAGATTGAATGAATATTCGAAATAATATTCATTTAAATAAATAAGGCTTGAATGAATATTATCATAATGTTCATTAAATAAATAAACTCGAATGAATATTCAAAATAATATCTATTGAGTAATTAAGAATGAATATTCTTTAAGTAAATAACTTAAATGAGTGTTCGAAATAATATTCGAATATTAAATCGACCTTAGATGAATATTAAAGATAGTATTCATCGAATAAATAAATATCGGCTGAATATTCCGAATAATATTTATCACATAATCTCCAAGGAATATTCCGAATAATATTTACCAGATAATAAATGGAAAATATTTATTTAAATATTTTCCCCTGAAAATAATATCAATATATCAAGAAATAACGACTCCCGGTCTATAATCAAAGAATGAGATTCAACTGCCCTTCGCTTAAGGGTCTTAGTAATTTCCGGCTTATAACTGATATAATAACTATCTAGCTTATAAGCCAACAATAATTCATGGAACAAGTATATCAATATGACTTTGAAAGTAGGCATGCATGCTATGGCATATGTACTGTAACAGAAAACATATATATATTCACAACAACAGCCTTAAAGAAGGATTTGAACTTGCCTGGGAATCGAGTGCGAGCAGGGGTAGTGGTAGCGTGTCCCGGGTCAGCCTGGTGATCTATAAATAGCCAAGGTATTCGGAATTAATCACTTAACACTTTATAAGGTTAAATATAAACTTCACTTAAGTCGAAACACGTTTTCGAATTATCTCGCTATACACCTCTTAGTGTAACTCTTTTTATCACTGATGCGGTTTGACATATGTTCGCTATTATGCCACATCATCATACCCACACTTGATACATACTTAAGTCATATAAGTTTTAAGATCGATCATTTACGAATCAAGGTTGTGCTACGAGTTTTAGCGCCCGTTTTCTAAGTCGTTTACCAAAGTCATAACTAAGTATGCTATTAGGGGTTCGTTCGCGTTTAACCTTGATTCGAACATTTTTATAAAATCGGAAAACGATCTATTCGACATGTGGTTTTCTCCCACACCTTCCTTTTTACCTCTATTATTTAATTATCAAGATTTGCCACTGATTTCATAGTGTTAAGGGAATCCAATTTCAGTTACGAACTTCCGTGTACGGTTTCGAACCACTTTTACGAATTTAATCATAACTCCTAAACCGTAAGTCCATTTCATACGAACTTTATATCAAAATGAAGCTTATAACATAATCTATCTTAACATGGCATATTACTAAGCTATGCAGTGAGTTAAGCCTACTGTGATTCACGGTTTTCAAGGTTTAACGAAAATCGAGCATTACGACGGCTATAAATCGAACGTTCTAAAATTCACAACATCAATCACAAGCCACACCGGGCATCCATACAACTTATACATATATTATTCATCCCCCAACTGTCCAAAATCATCTACTTGACCATCATAACATAATCATACTTAGATCCACTAACAAACTCCATAATCATGCTTGTAATCATACTAATATCATGACTATGCTAAAAATCATCAAGAACATGCAAGATCTTAAAATAAGGCATAGGGTTTCAAGAGGTGATTACCTTCCTTGGTGTATAAAACAACTTAATAAGCCTTGTATAGTCCTCGTGTGGCCTTATAATCTTAGATCATCCAAAAGAAACCAAGAAAGCAAAGTTAGATCTTGAAGGTTACTATACATCCGTTCAAAGAACTGCAAAAATGGGGGCCTTACCATGTTTTTCCGAATGAGATTTCTAAAGGAGAGTTGTAGAGAATCTTAACAGCTTTCCAAAAAGCTAAAGAACACAAAATTTCATTGGATAAGGAAGGAGATATGGCTGTTTGAAATTCGCTACAGAAACTGTCCAGAATCTGGACAGGTTGGTTACTTCAAATTGGGGAGGGGATTTGACTAGGCTAGACTACTTGGATTGCCATGAAACTTTGAGCGAATATTGCCCATGGAGTGGAGAGGCTTGGGTTAAAGTTTGGTGATTTTATCATGGTTAGAAATGGAGATGTGAATTTTTCTTTCCATGATGCTCCTGCTGGGCAGTTTGTAGAAAGATGGAGAGATGGAATTGTTTTGCTTCTCTTGATCCAATCTTGCATTATTGTGGTGTGTTTAGATAATATCTAGCCTAAAGCCACTTTATTAAAGTGATTTGGTCATGCATGAGGTAATCAAGTGGACATGTGTTAGTGTTTAATGGTTGGATGATGAAATGAAGCTAAGTACTTGGTTTGTTTTTCTAATCTTGTTAGTTACTCTTGTAACTACTTAATTACTTGGTCTTATCCTCTTGCACATGCATGCACCTTGATCCTCTGCTTGCTCTTTTGTCCGGTTATTGCTTAATTCGTTGATCGCTCAAGGGAATAACTCATTCGTTTCTAGTTAGGGTTTTACCGAAAGCCTTCTTAATATTTATAATAGCATTCTCCATCTTTCTTAATACTTCTCGAATTTAATTTCCTTAAATCCCTTTAATAATTCCTTAAGTCTTGCAGTGTCCAGGGAATTCTCGGAGAAAATAAAAGTGCTATTTTTTTGAATCCGACAGCTTTTACATACACTTAATTTCCTCATGGATCATGAATACGAACTCAGAAATCCGTTCTGAATACTTCTATATAGCGTCGTCCAATAATATTCCCATCTCCACCAAAATCACTATTCACACTTTATTATTTCTTTTATTCCTTATATTTATAAAAAATGCCCTGGTCCTCTTTCGGGCGTTCCTTAACCCTTTTACGGAATCACTGCACTAATAACAGATATTGATTTGGATGACACGAGAATAATCTTTCTTGGAATAATATATCTTATATCCCTAGGAGATAGATCATTCTTATCTATGTTGTCAACCAGAAGCATTCTTCATGACATAAAAATATTTGAATCTAAATCCATCTCATTCATTCAATAGACATTCGTTACATCGCAGTCATAACCACTATTCACTCATATATTATTACATAATAAAAGTTTTAATTCTACCAAAAATTTGGGTTCTTACATCCAGCCCTTTTTACATCGATTTATAACCGATGTCAAAGAGCATCTGGCACATCGTTTACTTACAACTAACTGATGTTCCATAGTATCTGTACACTACGCCATAAGTGAGCATACACAACCCTTTTTACAAAGCGTTGCACAGAAAGCGTTTCGTTAGATAGAAGTTTTGGGTCTTTTGCAACTGAGCTGAATTGGTGTTGCGTTAGATATAGATTAGCGTTGCATATTACCCACAGTGTTTCACATTATGCAACACTAACTGATGGCGTTGCGTTAGATATTTTTTTATTTTTATAAATGGTGACGTGGCAGGAGTGGGACCCACATGTGCTGACGTGGCATTTGCTGACGTGGCATATGTGGGACCCACATTTGCTGACGTGGCAAAAGTGGGGCCCACCTTTGCTGACATGGCATTTCCTAACGTGGCAGCAACCGTTGCATTAGGTACCAGTGGTGTTGCGTTTGCTCTTTGAAGTGTTGCATTAGATATATATATTTTTTTTTAAATATGATGTGGCAGATGTGGGACCCACAACTGCTGACGTGGCAGTGTGGGTCCCACAATGGTGATGTGGCAAGAGACTTATCATGCTAACGTGGCAATTGTGGGACCCACAATTGCTGACGTGGTAGAAGTGGGACCCACAATTGCTGACGTGGTAGAAGTGGGCCCCACTAATGCTGACGTGGCATTTGCTGACGTGGCAAAAGCGTTGCATTTGCTGTTTAAAGTGTTGCATTAGATATATGTATATTTTTTTAAAAAAAATATGACGTGGTAGATGTGGGACCCACCACTGCTGACGTGGCATTATGGGACCCACAAGGGTGACGTGGCAGGTGGCCCAACATGCTGACGTGGCAATTGTGGGACCCACAATTGGTGATGTGGTAGAAGTGGGACCCACTAATGATGATGTGGCATTTGCTGACGTGTCAGAAGCGTTGTATTAGGTATCACTAGTGTTGTATTTGCTGTTTGAAGTGTTGCATTAGATATTTATTTTCTTTTATTAAATAGTCTTGTCCCGAATGATGAATCTATTTTGTTAAATTATTTTTTCGACGTTCCAATCGCACCGATGTCAAGATATAACGATTTTAGTGTCGCGGTAATTTTTCAAAAAATTTCTACATGTACTTGGTTTGGTTTTATAACGGTCAAATCGGTCAAAGTTGGCTTTCCTTTTAACTAGTCTTGTCCCGAATGATGAATCTATTTTTTTAAATTATTTTTTCGACGTTCCAATCGCACGGATGTCAAGATATAACGATTTTAGTGTCACGGTAATTTTTCAAAAAATTTCTACATGTACTTGGTTTGGTTTTATAATGGTCAAACCGGTCAAAGTTGGCTTTCCTTTTAACTAGTCTTGTCCCGAATGATGAATCTATTTTTTTAAATTATTTTTTCGACGTTCCAATCGCACGGATGTCAAGATATAACGATTTTAGTGTCGCAGTAAGTTTCTAAAAAAATTCCTACATGTACTTGGTTTGGTTTTATAACGGTCAAACCGGTCAAAATTGGCTTTCCTTTTAACTAGTCTTGTCCCGAATGATGAATCTATTTTTTAAAATTATTTTTTCGACGTTCCAATCACACGGATGTCAAGATATAACGATTTTAGTGTCGCGGTAATTTTCCAAAAAAATTTCTACATGTACTTGGTTTGGTTTTATAACGGTCAAACCGGTCAAAGTTGGCTTTCCTTTTAACTAGTCTTATCCCGAATGATGAATCTATTTTTTTAAATTATTTTTTCGACGTTCCAATCGTGTGGATGTTAAAAAATATTATTCTAATAATAATTATTATTATTTTAAAAATATTAAAATTTTTATCCAACAAGTAAAAAATTAAAATCATTAATCATCTTCAACAAATTGCCTGATTATGGATTAATCATTATTTGTTTATGTTTTCGTTGTTCGACAATTTTTATAGATGTCTTATGACTTATCATTAATGAATGGAATTTTACTCAAATAAAAAAAAATTAAAATCATTTCATTTGAAAAAAATTAAAATCATTTGAGAATTAAGACAACATTACTATGTGTTATGAAGGACACGTGATTTGCACGGGTGAAAAAGAGGCGGACAATTTCCCCCCAAAACTAAATTGCTATACTTTCCCCCAATTATTGTGAGTACTTTCCCAGATCTAAAGCTCTCTACCACACACTCTCACCACACACTCTCGACTCTCGACTCTCGACTCTCCCACACTGAAATTGCATACACCGACGGTTTAAACATAATCTTCTTTACACATAATCTTCTCTGTACTCACAGATTCATTTTTTTTACACATCTTCTCTGTACTCACAGATTCATTTCATTTTGCAGTTGGAATTAGGGCTTTTTCAATTGGGGCTTTCAGTTAACATCTTCCTTACTCACAGTTTCTCTCTAGGTAAAAATCTTTAATTAACTTGGATTTGGGTATAATTATTGCATGTGATTAAATCTAGGGTTTTCATGTCTAGGGGTTTACGTACTTGTATTTGTGTTTTATGTGCTTGATTATCTTGGATTTGGTTAAATAATTATTGCATGTGATTAAATCTACAGTTTTCATGTCTAGGGTTTTATGTACTTGTATTTGGTTTTATGTGATATTTGTTGAGTGTTAGAGTGAGTGAGAGCCAACAAGAAGATTGGGAGAGACAGAGAGATGGAGAGAGAGAGAGAGGGAGACAAACAGAGAGAGTACTGTAATGTATGTGTGTTTTCATGTCTATTTTTTTCATTGTTTCATCCCTATTTTGTCAATGTGCTAGCAACTATATTGATAAGTTTTAGCTAAACTTGTTATATATTTTTCATAATTCTCTAAGTGTGCATCTGTTCTTCTCATTACACTCTAGCGTTAAACTACTTATAGTACAATTACAATGTTCGTTACAAAAGCCTTTTTCATATGGCAGATTATAATATATTTAAACCTTACAGGCTCGGCCTTGGTGATTTGTCGAAACTGTTAGCCACGTATAGAAGTTTAGATTTACTAGGCAGTGGATATATTGCTGTAATGGTTGATGAGAGTAATATTTGGATAGGACTTCCCAGATATAGTGCTGGATATGGGGAAGGGGTAAAAGATTTTTTGAAAAATGCATTCCCTATTTCTTGTCTAGGCGATGAAATGAAGTGCCCTTGCAAAAACTGTATGGATCGTAACTGGCATACGAAAGATGTCATCTATGATCATCTGGTTTGCAATGGGCCATCGCCGTTACATGTCAATTGGATTTATGATGTTTCACGAACGAAATTAGAAAATAGTAATGACTCCATGGATTATGAAACGGGGGTGGATTTTGGGAATAATTTAGACTTTATGTTTAAATGTATGGGTAAGAAGTTTGAAGGTAGACCAAATGCAGAGGCTGAAAGGTTTTATCGACATGTTAATGAGGGAAAGAAACCGTTATATCCTGGTTGTACTAACTTTTCTCGACTAAGTTTCTTGATCACACTTTATCATTTAAAGTGTGCTCATGGAATTAGTGAGTCTGCATTTGGGGAATTGCTGAAACTAATGAAAGAAGCATTTCCTAATGCCCACCTGCCTACGTCATTCAATGCCGCGAAAAATATTATTAAGGATTTAGGACTTGATTATCAAAGAATACATGCATGCCCAAATAGTTGCATGTTGTATTGGGCGGAAAATGAAGACAAAGATGTTTGTCAGACTTGTGGTGTTTCAAGGTGGGTTGTACAAGAGAAAAAAGGGATTGCTACTGATGATGATGCGGAGAAGGTGTTTCAAAGGGTTCCAGCAAATGTGATGAGATATTTTCCGCTAAAAGCAAGGCTGCAAAGGATGTTTATGTGCAAAGAATTTTCGAAACTTATGACATGGCATGCAGTAGGACGAAAAGATAACGGGAAACTAAGACATCCGGCAGATGCTGGGGCATGGAAGACGATGGATGCTCAATATCCTGATTTTCCATTAGATATTCGAAATGTGAGTTTAGGTGTAGCATCTGACGGATTTAACCCTTATCGTTCAATGAATTCAACTCATAGCACATGGCCAATACTGTTGGTTAATTATAACCTTCCACCTTGGCTATGCATGAAACAAGAGAATTTGATTCTTTCAACATTAATATCGGGTCCAGATTCGCCGAACAATAATATTGACGTGTATATGCAACCTTTGATTGCGGAGTTGAAAGAATTATGGGACGTGGGAGTCGAAACTTACGATGCCCTAACTGACCAGAATTTTAATTTACGTGCACGCGTGTTGTGGACCATAAGTGATTTTCCGGGCTATGGTATATTGTCAGGTTGGAGCACGAAGGGAAAACTAGCGTGTCCCGTATGCCACTACGAGACTTCTTCGGATTATTTAAAACATAGCAAAAAGATGTGCTACATGCATCACCGAAAATTTCTTGATCCTACACACGAATGGAGGCTGGATAAGAGACGATTTAATGGCGATATTGAAATGGGGCAGATTCCAGAAGTTTTGTCAGGAACTGATATTGAAGAGTTATTGTTGGGGTTTGAAAACAAATTTGGGAAGGTCAAGAAACAGGTTACAAGTCATTGTCCTTTCAAAAAGAAGTCGATTTTTTTTGTCTTGCCATATTGGAGTAAAAATCCACTTCGACATAACCTTGATGCCATGCACATAGAAAAGAACGTATGTGACAAAATATTAGGTACTTTACTTAATATTGGTGGCAAGTCGAAGGATCACTTAAGTGCTCGTTTTGATTTAAAAGAATTGGGTATAAGAAAGCCCCTTCATCATGTTAAATCTGCGGATGGAAAGCATTATGAAATTAGAGCAGCAATATTTGACATGACAAATACGGAGAAAGATATCTTCTGTTCTGTATTAAAGAATGCCAAATTGCCATATGGTTGTGCTTCGAATATCAGCCGGTATGTACACACAAGCGAGAGAAAAGTAGTAGGGTATAAGAGCCATGATGCTCATTTCATACTCCACTATTTGTTACCATTTGCGGTAAGGAAAACATTAAAACCCGAGGTTGCGTTACCACTGATCAGACTTAGCGCATTCCTAAGAGGTATATGGGCCAAGGTTATTGATTCGGATGAAATTAAGAGGCTGCAACAAGAAATTATCGACGTACTTTGTCGATTTGAGACGATTTTCCCACAAGCTTTATTTGATATAATGGTCCACTTGCTTGTTCATTTATGCCGAGAAGTCGAACTTGGTGGACCACAACACCTTAGGTGCATGTTTCCTATTGAGCGGTACCTTGGAAAGCTGAAATCTTACGTTCGAAATAGGAATAAACCTGAAGGTTCGATTGCAGAAGGTTACTTGGCAGAAGAATGTGTTACTTTCTGTTCAAGATTTTTGAGCAGCGAAGGAGTAGCAAAAGACACCAAGTATTGTACTGATTTTGCAAGATGTCCAACAAATGTCGTGCATCATATTGGAACAAGAAAGAATAAAGATGGAAAAATCTTTAAATTAAATGATGCAGATTGGAGGGCCAGTCATCGCTACATTTTGTTCAACTCTGGCAATAATGAAATAGAGAATCTGATTGAGTATGTTCTTAAGTCCTTTTTTCATTTTATTCAAGTCTATGTTATCAACGTCTACATTTATTAGTCTGTCTAAACTGAATATTTTTCTAGGGAGCATCGAGCTGTAGTAGATGGTCATGCAAATTCAAGAAGATACAAAAGGGAACGAACAAATACCAACGACTTTTGGAAATGGCTAAAAGAAGAGGTTCTAAAGAAGGACATGATTTCAAGAGATTTAGAGGTGTTTGCATTAGGTCCTAATTGGATGGCCAGGAGGTTTAGTGGCTATGCAGTAAATGGATATAGATTCCATACCAAGTCTAGGGATTCTCAATGTACCACACAAAACAGTGGGGTTTTTTTGACTGCCAAAACCACTAGTTTTGCTAGTTCGAAAGACCAAAATCCAATAGTTGGGAATGTCAACTATTATGGATCAATCGAACAGATTTTTGAACTAGATTATTGGGGAGTTTAAAATGTGGTCCTCTTTAAGTGTTGTTGGTACCAAGAAGAGAAAGACGCATACGGGCTTACTAAAGTAAACTTTAACAAGTTTTGCTTTAAAAATGATCCTTATGTCCTGTCTTCTCAAGTGCAACAAGTTTTTTACGTGGAAGATCCGACTGAAAAGATGGTACATTATGTTATTAAAAAATTACCGAGGGACTGGTGTGATGCTGAGAACGAGAATGCAACCGAAGAAGATATTAACAATCCTGATGTACAAGATATTAATATTGGTCATGGCATAGACATTGAAGTTGCTGATGGGGATTGTTTTAGAGATGATATCCCCCTAGCAGAAGTTCCCGTATCTCCTTAGGAACTGTTGCTTCTCATAGAGAATTACATTGCTCTATTTCTGTCATGTCTACTGTCTTAGATTTAAAGTGTATTTGTCGCTCTTTGTTTTTTTATGTAATTTACTGTAATATCTGGGAATTTCGTACTCTATAAATAATATTATTTGGCATTAAAAATATTATTATGTGCCATAATTGATGAGTCATTACTTGCTTCTGTGATTTTGAATATGTGTTATGTGTCTAATTGCTAGATGTGTTGACGTGGAATTTTATTAAAATTCTGTATAGTTTTTAAATGATAAAACATGATTTTAATTGCGCTTAAACATTTTTATAAAATTCTTGGAGTTAGTAAGAATCATGAAATTTCTTGTTTTATTATCTTTATGCATTTAAAGACTTTTTAAAAATAAAAGTTTAATTTATTTTCGCATTAAAATATTTTACAAGGACTTTTCCAATTATTTTCCTTTTTAAAATATTAAAACTTATAAAATTCAAATCTTTTTATAAAAACGATTTTAAAAATGTTTTAAAAATATATTGAGGAAGAGAATTTCATATTTTAATTTTAGGTGTCAATAAATTATTTTTGGATCCAAAATATTTGTCAATTAGAATTTAAATTGTAAGTCTTTTAATTAATTAAAAGATGTATCATTAAAATGTGATTTAATTACATGTGTGTGTGTGTAGGCTAGACAAAAACCCTCCCCTCCCCTTTTTTTTTCATTCGGCCGAGACAACCCCCCCCCACTGTCTTCATCTCTCTTTTCTCTCAAATTCTCTAAACCTCCATTGATTCTCAAGCTTTAATCAAGGTAATTCCTCCATTAAAACCTCACACTATTATACATAAAAACACTCCTCTTGTCATCCTCTACAAACCCATGGTTTTAAATTTCAATTTTCTTCACTTTTCCAATTTAGGGTTTTTCGAAAATTGAAGAATCAAGGTAAGTTTGTGGGTGTTGATGATTGGGTATACTCCCTGGAAGAGACCCACAAATTTTCGGGCTCTCCGGAGGACCCCAAACCTTCGGCCATGATTGAAAGTGAGCCGAAGGGTTGCATGCAAGTGTTAATTTTATGATTTTACATGATTAGTAGGTGATATGTGATTGCATGTAAGTTTTTATAACTTTTTAAGTTGATTATGATGATGGGTTTGAGTTTTTATAAGATTTCAAGTTGTGGGTATGCTTGTTTTGTTAGTTGATGATTGTTAGTAGGTGTAAAATTAAAAGGGTTAGTGGTTTTGATGATTAAATGTTATGAACTTTGATGGGTTAAGTTTATAATTTGATTTTGATTGTAAAATTTATAAGTAACATTGGTGGGTATGTGAGATTATGGTTTTATGAATTGATATGCATGTAAGTCATTGTGTAAGTGTTGTTGTGAGGGTTTGTGTGTGATTGTTGGTGAAGAAAGGAAGAGGCCGAAAGAGAGATTGAGAGAGAGGGAGAGAGACCGAGAGGGAGGAAGAGAGAGATAGAGAGGGAGAAGCCGAGAGAGATAGAGAGGGAGAGAGAGAGGAGGAGAAGAGAGATTGTGGGAGTTGTGTGAATTATTGTGAGTTACTTGCTTGAATTGTTTAAGTGCTAATTGATTAAATTGTTACATGAATTAATTGGTTGCATGATTTAAATTGTTATGTGAATTTGAATATTGGATTGTAAGTAAGTCATCTTAGAGTTAGTAAGTGATTGTGAATTGTGGTTAGTAGTGGTGGTTTGTTGATGGAGTTGTAGGCATTGGTGGTGTTTGGTAATTGCCTTGTGATTGTTTGAGACCGATTATATTCGGTATGGTTTGACGACTATACAAAGGAGATGCCGCCGAAATTTCTAAAAATATAATGAATGATTTCCAAAACCCTAAAGGCACATCTCCAATGTTAAGTCGTAGAATCATTATAGTACTATACCATACTACATTGTAGGTTAAGTGAATTACATGCTAAGTGTCTTACATGACTTATGTGTTTACATGTATATATGAATGTATGTATATAGCATGGTTATATCGATGGGGCGTTAGCACTATTAGGATTGCTTTGTGATATGTAAACAAAAGAGGGGGAAATAAGATATTGTTTATTATTATTATAGGTCCGAGTAGGAGGCCTGGCAAGGAGCCGATTGAAGAGGACGCATTCTAGTTTGAACTCGTGATTTAAGGCAAGTGTACTATCTTACCTTGTTGATACCATATATTGAATGCCATGAGATATCGAATTGCTAGGTTGTCACAAATTAATACTTTATTCTTTCCGACCTTAATATTGTCGTATACCTTGTGATTGAATCGTATTCCTTAAACTTGAACTTGAACTCGAACTTAAACTTCAACTTGAACTTGAACTTGAACTTGATTTATTAATCGATGACCACATTGCTTGGAAACCCTTTCGTATTTTCTTGAATTCTTGAACCCTTGAATCAACTATATAAATATCGTCTTGTTTGATGAATTCTTTTCTACCTTAAAACACTGATTAATTCTTGACTTATTTTCTTGATTTAACCAAAGTACTCTAAACAGAATCCCAACTTCTAAGAATCCAAAATATTGACTTTCTTCATTTGACCTTGTCATTTATTCGGAATTGAGAATCCTATTCTTGTTGATTAACCACTTGATATAACATCGATAATCTTGTTTCTTTGAGATGAATTGAAATTGATAAACATTGTTTAACCTAAATGGAATTGGATGGAATGTTACTTTGACCGAGGCGCCGGTCCAAATCATGTTACTATTATAGGCCAATGTGTGCCTGGGATCCCCTTATATTTGATGAACACCGTATTGGATATGCGGGTTCGGAGCTCTGTCGTGGGCTGATCACCCAGCGTTGCTCGTAGCGTCTTATCAGATATTCCAATTCCTTCTCATTTAATTTTTGATATTGATTCAGTTGATACAGTTCATTTGCAGACTTTTATATCTTGCTTTACAGTTGGATTATTTTGCCAGTCTTATATTGTTGTTTATACACTTGCTGAGCAATTGGCTCAATGATATTATTTTCCTTAACCTTTCAGTGAAACTCGAAGATGGTAAGGACTCTTGAGACTGCGCGTAAGAATTGTGGTGGTTCAGGTGTAGCCTATAGGAGGCAGTTCCAGGTAGAAGGGAGTGACGATCTGATGGATCTTGTTTTGCTAGACTTTTGACTTAGCCTGTAATAATCTTTTGAACTTAGAATAAATTGTGGTTGTAATAATAAATTGTTTTAAATTGGTAGTTTATATTGTTTCAAACTCTTACCTGTTGGCGATCTAGGCGTGGGATTGGTAATGTCTAATTAATTAATATGCTTGCTTTACCATTATCTAGTTAATTTTGATTAAGGGATTTGGGGTCGTCACAGGTTTGGTATCAGAGCCACAGGTTTGAGTCACTGAACAATATAGGTTTAGGTAATAAGATAGATCATATTTTCAATAATCACTTAGGATTGAAATAGAAACTCACTTAGAATGTAAATAGTATGATTTTCTAAAAGAATAGGATTGATTGACTCCTATTATCGAGAGTGTTTAAGTAGGATGTTTATAAGTTTTATCTGATGCTATATATATATATATATATATATATTATATTATATTATTATTGGCAGCGATAGCGGGCACCAGGACCTTCAGCTCCACCTCCTGCCGAGATAGCAGATACTGTACCTTTGCCCGTCTATCAGGAGTTACTTAGGGAGTGTGATCATCTTTATGATGAGAACGCTCAGCTTCAGAGGAGAGTTGATGCATTGTATAATGATGATGAGGATATACCCGAGGATCATGTCCCGACTCTTGCATCCAGGCTTCAGTCACTCACCGAGATGGCCAACGAGAGGCTTCGCGCTATGATACCTCATCGAGATTGGGAGAGTTATGCTATGGTTCAGATGATGGTGGACGAGCTTCAGCGTGTGATCAGCCGGTTGCTGGATAATTAGTTTTATATTATGGGTTTTATGAGATGGCTTATAGTATAGCCATATGATTATCAGACTTATGTTGTTAGACTTTATCGTATTTTCAGTTTCAGTTTTCGAACTTTATGTTGGTTGGTACTTTGAACCTTTGGATTTGGGTTATCGGTGGATGTCATCCGTGCCGTATCGTTTATTATTATCGTTTCCTTTTTTTCGTATTATTTGGCCGCGTGAGATTGTTTAAATTTTAGGTTGTACCATGTCATATTAGAACTGTTAGACTATATTGTGCCATGTTGTGGTTAGATGTATGCTTGTGGATAAATAGATGATTGTTTAATATTCAGAAAGATGCCTCCAAGAAGGAGCAATACTAGAGCTAATCAAAATAGGGATCAAGATGATCAGAATATGGATGATAATCAAGGAAATATGGATATGGCCCAGCTTTTGGGACTTTTGCAACAGCAGATGACTACTTTGGCTCAGCAACAGCAGCTACTTCAGCAACAACATCAGCAATGGCAACAGCAACAAGGACAGCAACAACCAGCCCAACTTGTAGTAACTTTTAAATCTTTTCAGGCTGTGAAACCCCCAGATTTTCAAGGAACAAAAGATCCAGTTGAAGCCCAGATATGGCTTAAGGAAATGGAGAAGGCCTTTGCATTGGTGAAGGTTAGTGATGAGCAGAAGGTAGAATTTGCTAGTTATTTTCTTTAGGGTGAATCTAATTATTGGTGGGAGTCGGCTAAGGCATTGGAAGCAGTAGAAGTGATTCAGTGGGATAGGTTTAAAAGGATTTTTCTGCAGAAGTATTTTCCTAGATATATGCAGAATCAGATGGAGTTAAAGTTCTTTAATCTTAAGCAGGAAAATATGAGTGTTGATGAGTATGAGAAGAAGTTTACAGAGTTAGCAAGATTTGTAGGAGATTATGTGGATACGGATGAAAAGAGAGCGAAGATGTAAGAACCCAGATTTTTGGGTAGAATTAAAACTTTTTATTATGTAATAATATGGGAATGAATAGTGGTTATGACTGCGATGTAGCGACTGTCTATTTAATGAATGGAATGGATTTGGATTCAATTATTATATGTCATGCAGAATACCTTTGGTTGACAACATAGATAAGAATGATCTATCTCCTAAGAATATGAGAAGATTACTCCAAGTAAGATTATTCTTGTGTCATCCAAATCAATATCTATTATAAGCCCAGCGGCTCCGTAAAAAGGTTAAGGAACACTCGAGGGTGAACCAGGTTCATTTTCCTAATTATAGGAATTAAATAAAAATAAGTGATGAATAGTGATTTTGGTGGAATTTGGAATATTATTATAATAATGCTATATCCGGTATCCGGAACGGATTTCTGAGTTCGTATTAGTGATCCAGGAGGAAAATAAGTGTATGTAAAAGCTGTCAGATTCAGAAAAAGAGCACTTTTATTTTCTCCGAGATTTCCCTGGACACTGTAAGACATAAGGAATTATTAAAGGGATTTAAGGAAATTAAATTCGAGAAGTAGTAAGAAAGATGAAGAATAGTATTAGAAATATTAAGAAGGTTTTCGGTAAAACCCTAACTAGAAACGAATGAGTTATTCCCTCGAACGATCAACGAATTAAGCAATAAACGGACAAAGAAACAAGCAGAGGGAGCAAGAGTCTTGTGCAAGCTACTAGAAAATGTAACACCCCCAGATCCGGGGTCCGGGATCGGGTCGTTACGGTCTTATTTTCCATGATTAATACTTTACTTGAGTCCACAATAAATAAATCACCTGCTGTGACCCCACAATAATAACCACTCACACACACACAGTTATAGTCCCAGAGATGAAATTGAAATAAGTCTTGCATTACTGGTTTACGAATAAAAGTTATTACAAGCCAAAAGGATAACATCATAAGTTTAAAAGTTTAGCCGTTGATTATCATTATTGATACATATAAGTAAACTGGAAATCAAGGCTGCTGAACTATGCTACCTCAGCAATGGCAGCGATGATATCAACGGGTAGCCCTGCGGGGCGGGTAACCTGCTTGCACCGAGTGCGCCTGACGCGGGCCATGTGACCTAGCTGTTGTTGTGACATAATAAATAAGCAAGGGTGAGCAACAGCCCACCAACAATATATAACTGTGCAGTAATATATAAGACAGTTCAAAGATATGTTTGAAATCATATGCCATGCATTAGAGAAAATATTGCCAGTTTAATATAAAGGATGAAGTTACAAGGTAACTCAATAAATGTATATTTTGTGGAAGCATATGCTATGCCAAAATAAGCAAGATAGCATCATTTTCATAAACATAGGAACTTGCAGAATGATATTGCAATTCCAGTTTGAAATACTTTTCAAATCTGCCAACTATGATGATGTTGCAGAAAATTTCCAACATTGAGTGATGAACTAATACGGGAGCATTGCCGCGCCAGATGCCCTGACGTTTACGGGGATCAGCCGTATGTCATGCATCTCATCAGTCGTTCTCTACATGTAGAAGGTAGCTCCGACGGATTTACTTGTTTACCGCCCTCTGGAACTCCTAAGCCAACGGTTGGGCTATTGCTGGACCGGCGCCACTCGGCCACTTACGCGTCTCCTAGTTCATTCCATACCCATAACTTTGAAACATAAAGTTTGTCCCCCTTTCCCCAAGTATAATACTTGTTGATAAGACTCCACCAGGTAGTCATATCTAAATGGAAAGGAAAATTTACCAATATTTCCCAAGCTACTGCTTGTTAATGGATAATGACTTGTTCCAACATTCTTTCCCCTCGAATAATGAGTGGGTACACGTAAGGCCATGAATGATAGCAACCAAGTTGCGAGTGAACGAATAATTTATGACCGGGCAGTCACAAGATAAATAACATTCCTCAAGTAAGGTTCCCTTATAATAGAATCGAAGGGGGAATGAAATCACTGAGAACCTTCCTTGATAATATAATAATATTAATAGGACTCTGTAATAATTTATATAATGTTCGGAGGTCGATGATACTATGTGAATGACACCAAGTATCTTTGAAACGAGTTAGAAGAATTAAATAAATATTCCAAGAATATTTCTTGAGTCACGGGTATTGGAAAGGTGTTGCTCGGAATAATCTTTGAATAACTGTTCAGAATAATATTCATTGGACGAATAATGAATATTCCTATTAATAATAATAGTATTTTATTGATGAAATAATCGCCAAAGGGATATTTGAAATAATATTCATTGAATAAATAATGAATATTCAACTTAAGAATGATACTTATTGATGAAGTAATTATCGATTGAATACTTGAGACCATATTCATTGAATAAATAATGAATATTCGACTTAATAATAATTATCGAAGAAATGAATATTGAATGAATATTTAAAATCATGTTCAATAATAGAATTGACTTTAACTGAATGTCGAAGATAATATTTATCGAATAACTGAAGTTCGAATCAATGCTCAACTAATATTTATAAAATAAATAGAGATCGAATGAATATTCGAAATAATATTCATTTAAATAAATAAGACTCGAATGAATATTAAAATAATATTCATTAATTAAATAAACTCGAATGAATATTCAAAATAACATTTATCGAGTAAATAAGCATGAATAACTTAATTGAGAGTTCGAAATAATATTCGAATATTTAATCGACTTTAGATGAATATTAATCATATAATATTCCTCGAATAAATAAGCATCTGATGAACAATCCGAATAATATTTATTAAATAATCTCAAGGAATATCCCAACAATATTTGCCGGATAACAAATGGAAAATATTTACTTAAATATTTCCTCTGAAAATAATATCAAGATATCAAGGAATATCGACTCCCGGTCTATAATCAAAGAATGAGATTCACTGCCCTTCGATTAAGGGTCTAAATAATTTCCGGCTTATAACTGATATATAACTATCTAGCTTATAAGCCAACAATAATTCAGGGAACAAGCATTTCAAAATAATTCGAGAATAGGCATGCATGCTATGGCATATGTATACTGAAAACACATACATATATATATATTCACAACAACAGCCTTTAAAAAGAAAGGTTCGAAAACTTGCCTGGAAGTCGAGTACGGATAGGGGTAGTGGTAGCGTGTCCCGGGTCAGCCTGATGATCTATAAATAGCCAAGGCATTCGGGATTAATCACTTAACACCTTTCAAAAGGTTAAGTATAAACTTAACTTAGATCGAAACACGTTTTCAAGTCGTTTCGTTATACCCCTCTAATTCACTCTTATTATTGCCTTTATTACCCGACACTTGTTCGTTACTAAAGCATGACCTTATACTTACATATGGTAAGTATTTAAATCGTATAAGTTTTAAAGTCGAAAGATTAGACCTCGATATTTATCGATCGTTTTCTAAGTGGTTTACCGAAGTTATAACCAAGTATACCTTTTAGGGGTACTTTCGTACTTAACCTAGATTCGAACATTTTTATAAAATCGGAAAACGATCCATTTGACATGCGGTCTTCTCCCACACCTGCCTTTTTATCTCTATTATTTAATTATCACGATTCGCCACTGATTAAACAAAATTAAAGGGGATCAATTTCAATTACGAACTTTTGATTACGGTTCCGAACTACTTTTACGAATTTAATCATAACTCCTAAACCGTAAGTCCGTTTCATGCGATCTTTATATCAAAACGAAGCTCATAACATAATCTAGCTAATCATGGCAAAAGTCAAAGCTAATCAGTGAGTTATACCTTCTGTCAAATTCGTGTTCTTAATGTTAACGAAATTTCGGCATTACGACGGCTATAAATCGAATATTTCTAAATTCCAAACCTTCCAATAATCAAGGTATCCATCCCAAACAACATATACATGATATATCACCATGAACTGAGGCCAAGCAATGCCTTTCCGTTCATCTAAAATATTTTTAATATTTATCAAATCTAAATCACAATCATGCTTATAATCATGCTAATATCACATCTTATACTAAAACCCATCAAGAGCATGCAAAATCTCAAGGTAAAGTCTAGGGTTTCAAGTTGTTATACCTTCCTTGGAGTATGATCTAGCCTCACTATGCTTGGTATGATCCTTAGAGGTGCTTAAGCTTGCTAAATCAACCATGAAAAACAAGAAAAAACAAGATTAGTTCATGAAAACACTATTCACCCTCCACTTAAATCATTTTTTTGAAAATGGAAAAAGAAGAGATTGAAGCTAGGATTTTGAGGAGATCATTTATATGAAATGTAAGTCTCACCATAAAAGTTTCAAGATCAACAAATGGTTGGAAGTTGAATTTTGATTTTGGAATTATGAAAAAGCCGAATGGTGTTCTTGGAGAGAAAGAGTGTTTTGCTTGGTTGATTTTTCTTGTAATAATGCATAAAGTGATGTTTACTTGGATAATATCTTCTTCAAGTGGTGTTAGTGGAGTGTGATGCACTAGATGATGAAAATGGGAGGACAAGTGTTGAAGATTGGATGGTTAAGGCTTAACCAAGTGGTTTGTTTTCTAAGTACTTAGTTGATTCACTAAGTATTGGTTACTTAAGTAACTATATGGTTTCTAGATATTTATCACTTGCACACATGCATGCATCTTTCCTCCTCTGCTTGATTCCTTGTCCGTTTATTGCTTAATTCGTTGATCGTTCGAGGGAATAACTCATTCGTTTCTAGTTAGGGTTTTACCGAAAACCTTCTTAATATTTATAATACTATTCCTCATCTTTCTTAATACTTCTCGAATTTAAAATCCTTAAATTCCTTTTATAATTCCTTATGTCTTGCAGTGTCCAGGGAAATCTCGGAGAAAATGAAAGTACCCTTTTTCTGAATCCGACAGCTTTTACATACACTTATATTCTTCCTGGATCACTAATACGAACTCAGAAATCCGTTCCGAATACCGGGTATAACATTATTATAATAATATTCCAAACTCCACCAAAATCACTATTCATCACTTATTTTTATTTAATTCTAATAATTAGGAAAATGAACCTGGTTCACTCTCGAGTGCTTCTTAACCTTTTTACGGAACCGCTGGACTTATAATAGATATTGATTTGGATGACATAAGAATAATCTTACTTGAAGTAATATACTTATATTCTTAGGAGATAGATCATTCTTATCTATGCCGTCAACCAAAAGTATTCTGCATGACATATAAATAATTGAATTCAAATCCGTTCCATTCATTTAATAGATCTTCGTTACATCGCAGTCATAACCACTATTCATTCCCACATTATTACATAATAAAAAGTTTTAAATTCTACCAAAAATCTGGGTTCTTACAGTCTCCCCTCCTTAAAAGGATTCCGTCCCGGAATCAGCCTGAAAACAAATGGGGGTACTTTTCCATCATTGCACTTTCTAGTTCCCAGGTTGATTCTTCTATGTTGTGATTCTGCCATAAAACTCTGACAAGCTTGATGACCTTGTTTCGGAGCACTTGATCTTTTCTGTCCATGATTTCCACAGGTTGCTCTACGTAGGTCAAGTCTGGTTGCATGTCCACGTGCTCATATTCCACTATGTGCTTGGCATCTGGGTTATATTTCCTTAGCATTGAGACATGGAACACATTGTGCACTTGCTGCAGGTTTGGGGGTAATGCCAGTTCATAAGCTAGCTCCCCAATACGTCTTAAGATCTCAAATGGCCCAATATATCTAGGGCTCAGCTTCCCTTTCTTTCCAAACCTCATTAAACCCTTCCAAGGAGATACCTTCAAGAACACTAGGTCTCCCACCTCATATTCTTTTCCTTTCCGGGCTAAGTCGGCATATTTCTTTTGTCGGTCTTGGGCTGCTACCAGCCGTCCTCTTATTAGATCCACTGCATCTTTAGTCCGTTGGACCATCTCAGGCCCGAGCATCTTTCGCTCTCCAACTTCATCCCAATATAAGGGAGATCGGCATTTCCTTCCATAAAGGGCCTCGTAAGGCGGCATCCCTATGCTTGAATGAAAGCTATTGTTGTAGGAGAACTCAATCAATGGCAAGTGATCATCCCAATTTCCTTTAAAGTCTATAGCACAGACTCTCAACATATCTTCTAGTGTCTGGATGGTCCTTTCACTTTGCCCGTCTGTCTGGGGATGGTAAGCTGTACTCATGTTTAGCCTGGTTCCTACACAGTCCTGAAAGCTCCTCCAAAACCTGGAGTTAAATCTGGGATCTCTGTCAGATACTATGGCGACTGGGACTCCATGTCGCGCCACTATTTCTTTGAGGTAGATGTCTACAAGCCTATCAACCGTATACCTTTCGTTGATCGGTAGGAAGTGAGCTGACTTTGTTAGTCGGTCTATAATCACCCATATGGCATCATGATTTGCTTTGGTCCTTGGTAAACCTACTACGAAGTCCATAGCTATATGTTCCCATTTCCATTCGGGAATCTCCAAGGGGTGTAGAAGTCCACTAGGCCTTTGGTGCTCTGCTTTCACTTTCTGGCAAGTCAAGCATCTGCTTACCCACTCTACCACGTCCTTTTTCATGTTGGGCCACCAGTAGTACTCTTTCAAATCTCTATACATTTTGGTGCTACCGGGGTGCACTGAGTATCCTGAGTTGTGTGCCTCATATAGAATTTCTTCCTTGAGTTCCTGATTGTTTGGGACCCATATCCTCCACATATATCTCATGATTCCTCCCTTATCTTTTTCACACTTTATTTCTTCCCCAGTCATTAACTCCTCTGTCGAGTTCTTTTCTGCTTCCATCATTTGTTCTTGGCATAACCTAATCTTTTCCAACAGTAGAGGCTGGATCCGAATTTCCATCAACTTTTCTTGACCTTCTTCAGGTATCTTAATCTCAATTTCCAGCCTCTCGAAGTCTTTTATCAACTCTTCCTCTGTAGTTATCATTTTGAGCTTCTCTTTCCTACTAAGGGCGTCAGCCACCACATTGGCTTTGCCCGGGTGGTAACGAATCTCACAGTCGTAATCCTTGATTAGCTCTAGCCATCTTCTCTGGCGCATGTTAAGCTCTTTCTGCGTAAAAATGTACTTGAGGCTCTTATGGTCAGTGTAAATCTCACACTTCTCTCCATACAAGTAGTGCCTCCAAATTTTTAAGGCAAAAACAATTGCTGCTAATTCCAGATCATGGGTGGGGTATCGGATCTCGTAATCCTTCAATTGTCTTGACGCATATGCTATTACCTTGCCGTGCTGCATAAGCACGCATCCCAATCCTTTATGCGAAGCATCACTGTAAATCACGAAATCTCCTTTTCCATCAGGCAACGCCAATACTGGGGCCGTTACCAACCTCTTCTTCAGCTCTTGAAAACTCTTCTCGCATTTTTCAGTCCATTCAAATTTCTCAGTTTTCCGGGTAAGTCGAGTTAACGGGGCTGCAATCTTTGCAAAATCTTGAACAAATCGTCTGTAATATCCTGCTAACCCTATAAAACTCCTTACCTCTGTTGGAGTGGTTGGTCGCTCCCAATTTGAAACTGCCTCTATCTTGGAGGGGTCAACTAGCACTCCTTCTTTGTTGATTACGTGCCCTAAAAATTGTACTTCATTTTTCCAGAACTCACACTTTGAGAATTTGGCATATAATTGTTCTTTCCGGAGCGTCTCTAAGGTTATCCTCAAATGTTCAGCGTGTTCTTCCTCTGTCTTTGAGTAGATCAAAATATCATCAATAAAGACTATAACAAACTGATCCAAATATTCCTTGAACACTCTATTCATTAAATCCATAAAAGCTGCTGGGGCGTTGGTCAATCCGAATGACATCACCAATAACTCATAATGTCCATACCTAGTACGGAATGCAGTCTTTGGAATATCTTCAGGTTTAATCTTCAGCTAGTGATATCCGGTTCTCAAGTCAATCTTGGAGAAATACACAGCTCCTCTTAGCTGGTCAAACAAATCATCAATTCTGGGCAACGGGTACTTATTCTTTATGGTTAGCTTGTTCAACTCTCGATAGTCGATGCATAACCTCATACTCCCATCCTTTTTCTTGATGAACAATACTGGTGCGCCCCAAGGCGACACACTGGGTCTTATCATACCCTTATCCAACAATTCCTGTAATTGCTTTGCTAGCTCTTTCATTTCCACTGGTGCTAATCGGTATGGGGCCTTTGAAACTGGCGCCGTCCCCGGGGCTAACTCGATAGCAAACTCAATCACTCTATCTGGTGGTAATCCAGGAAGATCTTCAGGAAACACATCTTCAAATTCGTTAACCACCGGAATGTCTTGTATCCTGGGCGCCTCTTTCTGGGTGTCGATAACGTAAGCTAAATAAGCTTCGTTCCCTTTTCGTAGCAGTCTCTTGGTCTGCGCCATGGTTAGAATGGTTTGGGTTTGTCGTAACCCTTTAAACACTATTTCCTTATTTCCTGGGGTTTTCAACTTAACCTTTTTCCCTTTACAATCTATTTGCGCATTATTACGAGACAACCAGTCCATTCCCAAAATAACATCGAATTCCCCTAGCTTAAAAGGGATCAAATCAACACAGAAGGATCGTCCTCCTATTTCTATTTTGCAATCGGAGTGAATCTGATTAACTGGAACGACTTCCTGATTAGCTATCTCTACTTGCAAAGACTCCCTTAGTGGTTGAGTTTTAAGTTTCAATTTATGTGCAAAATCTCTAGATATAAAAGACTTAGTTGCCCCAGAATCAAATAAAACATTTGCACTGACTGAATTGAGGGAAAATGTACCTGCTATCACATCCGTGTTCCTCACGGCATCTTGCACTGTCATGTTAAAAGTTCTTGCAGTTGGTGGCCTGTTGGAGGCAGCTCTGCTTGCCCCTGAGGCTGCTGGTTTGTTCATTGGGCAATCCCTCCTCATGTGACCTGGACGACCACACTGAAAACAAGTAGTGCCTTTGCTGGCAGTAGGAGCAATCGCGGTACACTGATGGGCATAGTGGCCTGCTCGCCCACACTTATAACAGACCGTCTGTTTCTGCGTACACACCCCGGAATGTCTCTTCCCACAAGTGGCACATACTGGTAGTGGAGGTCTGGAATGATGGGAATGGGACACTCCTGCTTGTTGGCCGCCCTGGCTCACAGTTGCACTCCCAGATGGTTTAAACCCAATATTCCTCCCAGGTAGGGAAACTGCTCCTCGGTTGAACCTATTCGGGGGCCTTCCCCCTGCGGAACCTCCGCCCATGCTGGCATGCTTTCTTTTTAATCCCCCCTTCTCTCTCTCTCTTTGCATCTGATCGCTCCCTGCTTCCACAATGGTTGCCTTTTGCACCAAGGTGGCATAATCAGTAATCTCTAAAACGGCCACTCTGTTCTGAATCCACTGCTTCAGCCCTTGCTGAAACCTGTTAGCTTTCTTTTCTTCAGTGTCCACAAACTCTGGTACAAATCGTGATAACTCAGTAAACTTGGCTTCATAATCAGCCACTGTCATATTGTTCTGCTTCAGTTCCAAAAACTTAAGTTCCATCTGGGTTTTCATAAACTTTGGGAAATACTTCTCTAGAAACAATTGTTTAAACCTATCCCAGGTTACAATAGCATCGGTCTCCATATTCTTCTTAGCTTCCCACCAATAGTTGGCCTCTCCTTTTAGCAAGTAGGTAGCAAATACAGTCTTTTGGGCTTCCCCAATACTCAGAATCTCGAAAGATTTCTCCATTTCCTTGACCCAGGCCCTTGCCTCTACGGGGTCAGCCGATCCGTGAAACTCTGGGGGTTTGAGGGACTTGAAGGCCCTAAAGGAAATGGCCATAGTGGTATTGTTTCCTTGGGGTGGTTGGGGGTATTGGTTCAAATTCTGCCTGAGCAGATCCATAAATTGTCCCATGGGGTTTCCGCCCTGGTTCTCCCCCTGATGTTCGACTTCAGTTTCCCCTTCTTCTATTTCCTCTTCAAACTCTGCAGTATAGAAAGTTTCATCCCCCATCCCATAATGGGAATCCTCCTGCTCATTATAGTCCTGATCCTGTTCTTCATTATACTCAAAATTTTCCTCATGTTGATTGTGACTTTCTTGGTCAGTAGATTCGTGAGGGTTAGCCCTAGTACCCATTCTTCTCGGAGGCATTTTACTGAAAATTTGGACAATATACATTAGGTTTATTTACCTATTTCAGAGGGTTTTCCTCACAATATCGATGCATAAATGGATTTAGGATCCCACAGTTCTATATATCATGGCAGTTTTAGCCGAAAGCAGTACGGACAGATATAATATAATAAACTAGTGATCGCGTCATAAGAAAACTGAAATGACTGAAAAGGGAAATAAATATATACCAAGTACCAAACGGTACAACATCCGACATACAACAACAGTTTTAAAAGAAATACAACCATCCGAATAACAACTAGTCAAAAGTGAAATAAGCTGTCTATCTGTCTAGTCTGCAACAGGGATCTACAAGCTGAAACTATCCCTACCAAAAATCGGCACTACTATGACCGTACAAGACTAGACAACTAGACCAATACATCACTATCCCTGCAGTCAGCCACGACGGCGGGTCAAATCTAGAACCCTCCTCATAGCAAGGCGGAAAATCTCCTCTGCATCAGCCCTGGATACCATGCCATGCCCATCACTGGGTAACTGTCGCACCCTCACACGGGCCCTCAGCTCTATGCCGGTCACCTGCCTATACATATCTCTAGCTCTGGCACGCCTACCACCCAGGTGCCTCAACCGGGCCTCTCTCTCTGCGGCTAGCTCTCTGCGGGACTCTGCCAGCCTGGCCTCAGCCACGGCTACCTCAGAAGTAAGTCTGCCTACAACATAGTGGTGAAAACATGCTGGGACGTCCCCTGTCGGACCATGGGGTGGAGGGGCTGGATCTGCTGGAAGGGCAGCCTCTGCCTGCTGTGGCTCTGGGGTCAATGCCTCAAACTCATCTGACACTGGGCTCACAGGTAGTGGTGGCGGGGTAGGGGCTCTCTCATCAGAGAGGGGTGGCACATGAAGTCCGGAACTCCCTACAACATCAGCCACGGGCTCATCAACATCTCCCTCGGCACCCTCATCTACATCCTGGCCTAAAACAGCAGCCATCACCTGCTCTGTGGTCATGTCAGTATCCTCCTCCAAAGTCCTAATCTGAGTCACAACCCAAAAGTCCTCCCCAATCTCTCTACCCTCAGGTACAAGCTGGTCCTCCTCAGGGTCCTCATCATCAACATCCTCAGCAACTAACTCAGCATCCCCTACGGCCTGGACCTCCTCCTCTGACTCAACAACATCAGTATCAGCATCAACCTGGACCTCCTCAGGGTCCTCCTCCTCTGACTCCATGACATCAGTATCAGCATCCACCTGGACCTCAGGGTCCTCCTCCTCTGACTCAACAACATCAGTATCAGCATCTGAATCTACCATCGCCGAGCCCTCGGCGGCCTGGATCGCATCATCGTGCTGTCTCTCATACTCTCCCGGATCCGAGATGTCGCTCGCCTACACAATGACGAATTATATTACTATCATGATATTTAAAAGCTCCCATAAGGGTTTTAAGTGAACTTGGCCAGAGTTCTTATTATCTTAGTGAATTTATTATTGTATAGCGTCGCATCATCTCTTGGGATTTATAACTCTCTCTCTGATACCATTTCTGTAACACCCCCAGATCCGGGGTCCGGGATCGGGTCGTTACGGTCTTATTTTCCATGATTAATACTTTACTTGAGTCCACAATAAATAAATCACCTGCTGTGACCCCACAATAATAACCACTCACACACACACAGTTATAGTCCCAGAGATGAAATTGAAATAAGTCTTGCATTACTGGTTTACGAATAAAAGTTATTACAAGCCAAAAGGATAACATCATAAGTTTAAAAGTTTAGCCGTTGATTATCATTATTGATACATATAAGTAAACTGGAAATCAAGGCTGCTGAACTATGCTACCTCAGCAATGGCAGCGATGATATCAACGGGTAGCCCTGCGGGACGGATAACCTGCTTGCGCCGAGTGCGCCTGACGCGGGCCATGTGACCTAGCTGTTGTTGTGACATAATAAATAAGCAAGGGTGAGCAACAGCCCACCAACAATATATAACTGTGCAGTAATATATAAGACAGTTCAAAGATATGTTTGAAATCATATGCCATGCATTAGAGAAAATATTGCCAGTTTAATATAAAGGATGAAGTTACAAGGTAACTCAATAAATGTATATTTTGTGGAAGCATATGCTATGCCAAAATAAGCAAGATAGCATCATTTTCATAAACATAGGAACTTGCAGAATGATATTGCAATTCCAGTTTGAAATACTTTTCAAATCTGCCAACTATGATGATGTTGCAGAAAATTTCCAACATTGAGTGATGAACTAATACGGGAGCATTGCCGCGCCAGATGCCCTGACGTTTACGGGGATCAGCCGTATGTCATGCATCTCATCAGTCGTTCTCTACATGTAGAAGGTAGCTCCGACGGATTTACTTGTTTACCGCCCTCTGGAACTCCTAAGCCAACGGTTGGGCTATTGCTGGACCGGCGCCACTCGGCCACTTACGCGTCTCCTAGTTCATTCCATACCCATAACTTTGAAACATAAAGTTTGTCCCCCTTTCCCCAAGTATAATACTTGTTGATAAGACTCCACCAGGTAGTCATATCTAAATGGAAAGGAAAATTTACCAATATTTCCCAAGCTACTGCTTGTTAATGGATAATGACTTGTTCCAACATTCTTTCCCCTCGAATAATGAGTGGGTACACGTAAGGCCATGAATGATAGCAACCAAGTTGCGAGTGAACGAATAATTTATGACCGGGCAGTCACAAGATAAATAACATTCCTCAAGTAAGGTTCCCTTATAATAGAATCGAAGGGGGAATGAAATCACTGAGAACCTTCCTTGATAATATAATAATATTAATAGGACTCTGTAATAATTTATATAATGTTCGGAGGTCGATGATACTATGTGAATGACACCAAGTATCTTTGAAACGAGTTAGAAGAATTAAATAAATATTCCAAGAATATTTCTTGAGTCACGGGTATTGGAAAGGTGTTGCTCGGAATAATCTTTGAATAACTGTTCAGAATAATATTCATTGGACGAATAATGAATATTCCTATTAATAATAATAGTATTTTATTGATGAAATAATCGCCAAAGGGATATTTGAAATAATATTCATTGAATAAATAATGAATATTCAACTTAAGAATGATACTTATTGATGAAGTAATTATCGATTGAATACTTGAGACCATATTCATTGAATAAATAATGAATATTCGACTTAATAATAATTATCGAAGAAATGAATATTTAAAATCATGTTCAATAATAGAATTGACTTTAACTGAATGTCGAAGATAATATTTATCGAATAACTGAAGTTCGAATCAATGCTCAACTAATATTTATAAAATAAATAGAGATCGAATGAATATTCGAAATAATATTCATTTAAATAAATAAGACTCGAATGAATATTAAAATAATATTCATTAATTAAATAAACTCGAATGAATATTCAAAATAACATTTATCGAGTAAATAAGCATGAATAACTTAATTGAGAGTTCGAAATAATATTCGAATATTTAATCGACTTTAGATGAATATTAATCATATAATATTCCTCGAATAAATAAGCATCTGATGAACAATCCGAATAATATTTATTAAATAATCTCAAGGAATATCCCAACAATATTTGCCGGATAACAAATGGAAAATATTTACTTAAATATTTCCTCTGAAAATAATATCAAGATATCAAGGAATATCGACTCCCGGTCTATAATCAAAGAATGAGATTCACTGCCCTTCGATTAAGGGTCTAAATAATTTCCGGCTTATAACTGATATATAACTATCTAGCTTATAAGCCAACAATAATTCAGGGAACAAGCATTTCAAAATAATTCGAGAATAGGCATGCATGCTATGGCATATGTATACTGAAAACACATACATATATATATTCACAACAACAGCCTTTAAAAAGAAAGGTTCGAAAACTTGCCTGGAAGTCGAGTACGGGTAGGGGTAGTGGTAGCGTGTCCCGGGTCAGCCTGATGATCTATAAATAGCCAAGGCATTCGGGATTAATCACTTAACACCTTTCAAAAGGTTAAGTATAAACTTAACTTAGATCGAAACACGTTTTCAAGTCGTTTCGTTATACCCCTCTAATTCACTCTTATTATTGCCTTTATTACCCGACACTTGTTCGTTACTAAAGCATGACCTTATACTTACATATGGTAAGTATTTAAATCGTATAAGTTTTAAAGTCGAAAGATTAGACCTCGATATTTATCGATCGTTTTCTAAGTGGTTTACCGAAGTTATAACCAAGTATACCTTTTAGGGGTACTTTCGTACTTAACCTAGATTCGAACATTTTTATAAAATCGGAAAACGATCCATTTGACATGCGGTCTTCTCCCACACCTGCCTTTTTATCTCTATTATTTAATTATCATGATTCGCCACTGATTAAACAAAATTAAAGGGGATCAATTTCAATTACGAACTTTTGATTACGGTTCCGAACTACTTTTACGAATTTAATCATAACTCCTAAACCGTAAGTCCGTTTCATGCGATCTTTATATCAAAACGAAGCTCATAACATAATCTAGCTAATCATGGCAAAAGTCGAAGCTAATCAGTGAGTTATAACTTCTGTCAAATTCGTGTTCTTAATGTTAACGAAATTTCGGCATTACGACGGCTATAAATCGAATATTTCTAAATTCCAAACCTTCCAATAATCAAGGTATCCATCCCAAACAACATATACATGATATATCACCATGAACTGAGGCCAAGCAATGCCTTTCCGTTCATCTAAACTATTTTTAATATTTATCAAATCTAAATCACAATCATGCTTATAATCATGCTAATATCACATCTTATACTAAAACCCATCAAGAGCATGCAAAATCTCAAGGTAAAGTCTAGGGTTTCAAGTTGTTATACCTTCCTTGGAGTATGATCTAGCCTCACTATGCTTGGTATGATCCTTAGAGGTGCTTAAGCTTGCTAAATCAACCATGAAAAACAAGAAAAAACAAGATTAGTTCATGAAAACACTATTCACCCTCCTCTTAAATCATTTTTTTGAAAATGGAAAAAGAAGAGATTGAAGCTAGGATTTTGAGGAGATCATTTATATGAAATGTAAGTCTCACCATAAAAGTTTCAAGATCAACAAATGGTTGGAAGTTGAATTTTGATTTTGGAATTATGAAAAAGCCGAATGGTGTTCTTGGAGAGAAAGAGTGTTTTGCTTGGTTGATTTTTCTTGTAATAATGCATAAAGTGATGTTTACTTGGATAATATCTTCTTCAAGTGGTGTTAGTGGAGTGTGATGCACTAGATGATGAAAATGGGAGGACAAGTGTTGAAGATTGGATGGTTAAGGCTTAACCAAGTGGTTTGTTTTCTAAGTACTTAGTTGATTCACTAAGTATTGGTTACTTAAGTAACTATATGGTTTCTAGATATTTATCACTTGCACACATGCATGCATCTTGCCTCCTCTGCTTGATTCCTTGTCCGTTTATTGCTTAATTCGTTGATCGTTCGAGGGAATAACTCATTCGTTTCTAGTTAGGGTTTTACCGAAAACCTTCTTAATATTTATAATACTATTCCTCATCTTTCTTAATACTTCTCGAATTTAAAATCCTTAAATTCCTTTTATAATTCCTTATGTCTTGCAGTGTCCAGGGAAATCTCGGAGAAAATGAAAGTACCCTTTTTCTGAATCCGACAGCTTTTACATACACTTATATTCTTCCTGGATCACTAATACGAACTCAGAAATCCGTTCCGAATACCGGGTATAACATTATTATAATAATATTCCAAACTCCACCAAAATCACTATTCATCACTTATTTTTATTTAATTCTAATAATTAGGAAAATGAACCTGGTTCACTCTCGAGTGCTTCTTAACCTTTTTACGGAACCGCTGGACTTATAATAGATATTGATTTGGATGACATAAGAATAATCTTACTTGAAGTAATATACTTATATTCTTAGGAGATAGATCATTCTTATCTATGCCGTCAACCAAAAGTATTCTGCATGACATATAAATAATTGAATTCAAATCCGTTCCATTCATTTAATAGATCTTCGTTACATCGCAGTCATAACCACTATTCATTCCCACATTATTACATAATAAAAAGTTTTAAATTCTACCAAAAATCTGGGTTCTTACAGAAAATATCTAGTAACCAATATAGTTACAAGAGTAACTAGAATCAAGAGGATCAACTAAGTACTTAGCAATCAAACCATTTGGTTAGCCTTAAACCACCACAAATCCAACACTTGTCTTGCCCTTTCATCATGCTATACATCATCACTTTATTAAAGTGACTTTATGCAAGATATTATCTTGGATATAGATTAGATTAGAGGAGTATTAACCAAAGAAAACAAAACAATTCTCTCCCCCATCAAGAACAACCCCATTCGGCTATTTCCTTAATTCAAAAACCAAAACCCTACTTCCAACCATCTTTTGATCTTGTAATAATTATGGTGAGTCTTACATTTCATATAAATGATCTCCTCAAAATCCTAGCTTCAATCTCTTCTTTTTCCATTTTCAAAAAAATCATTAAAGAGGAGGATGAATAGTGTTCTTCAAGAATTAACTTTGATTTTCATGTTTCTTTGGTTGATCTTAGGTTCATTAAGGCTAGGCAAGGACCACACAAAGCTTTGTAAGGCCATATCACACCCTCAAGAAGGTATAATGATCTTGAAACCCTAGATCTTACTTTGAGACTATGCATGTTCTTGATGATTTAGTGTAGTTAGGGTGTTAGCATGACTATAAGCATGATTAGTTAGTGATTTGAGTTGATCTATGTAATTTGATGAGTATGTTGTTAAGGTCAGTGGATGTTGGACTTGTAAGATGGATAATATGATTATGAGATGTATGGTATGCTCGGTGTGGCTTGGTTTTAGTGTTACGATTAGTAGAACGTTCGATTTATAGCCGTCGTAATGCCCGATTTTCGTTTAATCTTGAAATCCGAATTTGACAATAGATAAAACTCACTGCATAGCTTCGACTTATGCCATGATTAGCTAGATCATGTTACAAGCTTCGTTTTGATATAAAGATCGCATGAAATGGACTTACGGTTTAGGAGTTATGATTAAATTCGTAAAAGTGGTTCGAAATCGTAAACGAAAGTTCGTAATTGAAATTGATTCCCTTAAATGTCGTTTAATCAGTGGCGAATCTTATTAATTAAATATTAGAGTTAAAAAGGAAGGTGTGGGAGAAAACCACATGTCGAATGGATCGTTTTCCGATTTTATAAAAATGTTTGAATCGAGGTTAAACGCGAACGAACCCCTTAAAGGTATGACTTTGGTTATAACTTAGAAAATGGGCGATAACACTCGAGGTATAATCTTGATTCGTAAACGACCGACCTTAGAACTTATACGACTTAAGTATATACCAAGTATAAGCATGATGACATGTCTTGATAACGGACGAATGTCGGATCGTATCGGTGATAAAAAGAGTTACACTAAAAGAGACGTAACGAGATAACTCGAAAGCACATTTCGATTTAAGTGGAGTTTATACTTAGCCTTTTAAGAAGCGTTAAGTGATTAATCTTAAATATTCTGATTGTTTATAGATCGTCGAGCTGACCCGGGACACATTACCCCTACCCGCACTCGATTCTCAGGCAAGTTTCCAATACTTGGAACTGTTGTTGTGATAATATATATGATGATTGTTTTATACATATGCCATAGAATGCATGCCTACTTTCAAGTTAATATTGAATTACTTGTTCCCTGAATTGATATCGGCTTATAGACTATATATGAAATATCAGTTATAAGCCGGATTGTTTGGTTAAGACCCTTAGCGAAGGGCGTATGATATTCATACTTCAAATATAGACCGGGAGTCGGTATTTTGTAATATATAAATAGTCGTGGAAACCCGGAGGGATCCCAGCGACAAATTTATTACTTCAAGGATTTTTATTCGATTACGAATCTTTCGAGGAACGTTATTTGAGTATTACCTCAGTGAAGGAATATTTAATGAATATTATTTTAATATTCATTTAGAATGTCATTTATTTAATGAATATTATTTTGATCATTCATTGGAGTTATTTAGTTAATGAATATTATTTTGAATATTCATTAGAGTTATTTGGTTGACGAATATCATTCCCAAATATTCATTTGGCTTACTTATTATTATTTGAAATATTCATTTGATCTTTATTTATTTAATGAATATTACTTTCGAATATTCATTTAAGGTTTGATTTACTTAATGAATATTATTTTAAAATATTCATTGGAAGTTCTATTTACTCAAGGAATATTACTTCGAATATTCCTTTAAAGTTTTGATTACTAAATGAATATTATTCGGATATTCATTTAGAATATTATTTGTTAAATGAATATTATTTTGGGATATTCAGTAGAATATTATTTGTTTAATGAATATTATTTGAATATTCATTTGGAATGTTATTTGTTAAATGAATATTATTTTCAAATATTCATTTAAGGTTTGATTTATTCAGTAAATATTATTTTAAATATTTATTTAAGTTTATTTATTCAATGAATATTATTTTAAATATTCATTTAAGAAGAGATTTATTTAATAAATAATTCTATATATTCATTCGAGGATTACTTACGAGCAATATTATGATTTAATAATATTCCGTAATTATTATTGACTTAATAAATATTCTTGGAATATTTAATAAAATTCTTTTGAATTCTTTTTGTAATGATTTATATTATTCAAAGGTTATCCTTCACCTTCAGATATTATGTAAAATATTTCGAAGTCTTTTATGACTATTTTATCAAGGGGAGGTTCCCAAAACTTTATTTTCGTTTAAATCTATCTTATAAGAAGATTTAAATACTCGCTCAACTTCCAAAAATTATATAAGGGGACCTCACTTGGAGATGTTATTTATTGGACTGCCCGGTCCTATACTTGCTAAAACTATCTTGTCACTCACATCTTGATTCTTTCAAGCATCGATATGAGTCTTTTGGTTACCTCCTCAACGCTCGAGGGGTATGATTGATGTAACAAGTTTATATCCATTAACAAGCATCAGCTTGGGAAATATTGGTGAATTTTCCTTTCCAATTAGATACGACTACTTTATGGAGTCCTATCAACAAGTGTTACACTTGGGGAAAAGGGGAACGAACTTTACGTTTCAGAGTCATGGATGATATTCGAACTAGGAGACGCGTAAGTGGCCGAGTGGCGCCGGTCCAGCAATAGCCCAACCGTTGGCTGAGGAGTTCCAGAGGGCGGTAGATAAGTAATGTCGTCGGAGCTACCTTCTACATGTAGAGAACGACTGATGAGATGCATGACATACGACTGATCATCGTAAACGTCAGGGCATCTGGCGCAGCAATGCTCCCGTATTAGTTCATCTTCTAAAATTGAGAAATTTCTGCAACACTGTTGGTGTTGGCAAGGTGAAAAAGTGTTGAAACCGGAATTGCAACATTTTTCCTGCAAGTTCCTTTTTTTTTGATAATTGAGAATATCTAGCTTATCTTTTGCATAGCAGATATTTATTCAAAACAAATATATTTTTGAGTTACCTTGTAACTTCATCTCATACCTTATATTGGTACTACATCGTTAATGCATGGCATATGGTTTCAAAGATATTTTGGACTGTTATATATTATCACTGTTCAATTATATTTCTGGTGGGCTATTGCTCACCCTTGCTTTATTTATTTATATCACAACAACAGCTAGATCAGATGGCCGCGCAAGGCGCACACAGCGTAAGCAGGTGTCAACCGTCAGAGGTTTACCGCTAAGGTCTTGGCTACCTTTGTTGAGGATGCAACTACTGGTAGGCTAGTTGTTAGCAATTGAGCCTCAAATGTATTTATATTATGGTATCTATTAATGGATGGCAAAGAGTATGTAATTGTACAATTGTAATTCTTTGGGTTGTAAGAACTCAAACTTGTGATTAATAATATTGTTGGTTACTCTTATTTCATCTCTGGGACTATAACGGGTGTGTTTTATGTTGTTGTTTTGGGTCACAAGGTTGTAATTTAAATTATGTTGGTTTTGTGGTTGGATATTGAGACCGTAATGACCAGATCCCTGACCCTGGATCTGGGGGTGTTACAGAAATGGTATCAGAGAGAGCGTTATATATCCCAGAGATGATGCGATGTTAAAACAATAAATTCATTAAGATAATAAGAACTCTTGCCAAGTTCATAGTCAGACTACATAATGTAGTATTGACATATAAAACCCTTATGGGAACCCTAAAGTATCATGATAGTAACTTAGCTCGTTCTTGTATCGACTAGTAAGGCGACAGACCTTGGGGATTACGAGCAGTAACATAATGATGCTTGTTTTGATGTTGAAGATCGGATGGTGGATTCGATAGAGTACCCTACTGAGGACCCGGAAGTGGTTCCAGCAGAGGAGGAGAATATTGATAAGTATAAGGAGTTTACACTTAAGGAATGAGGGCTACAGCCAGAGAGACTGTAAGAGTTAAGGTATAGTGCTCAGAAAGTGAGCATAAAGAGCTGAGATATTATTAAGAGAATTAAAGCTGCGTTTTGGATTCATAGCCGGACTACCAAATGAAGTGCCAGCAAGTAAGATGGATTTGAGGAATTACTCAAGATCTTATGTAAGGATAGATAAGAATCCTTGGAGACTTTCAGATTAATGAGAAAGGAATTAGAATGATGCATGATTATCAAAGACATTGATATAGGACGGGGAGCAGAGTCCCTAGGAACAGTTAAGACATAGGTGGCAAGTGCCATATCTTCAGATAAATGAATTAGTGTGAATGTGGTTAAGGATAATTCGCCATGAGAAGGCAGATTTCATGAGTGATAATTTGTAAAGTCAAACTTAGATTGATGAGGTGGTTGGGTTCAAGGAAATGTCCATTTTATGAATGGATCAACTTAGAAAATAAAGACATTGAAAGGTGATGGCATGATTGAATAAAGTATAGGAAAATAGTAAGCAAGACAATGATCTCAGAACCTACAAGACTAAAAGACCAGTGAGTCTATGATAAACTAGTAATGAGGCTATCGTCAAGAAACCAAGTATAAGTTCAGTTCAATTCAGTGAAATGATGAACCAGAAACATTAGTTGCATGTGATTCAGAAGAATATTAAATTCTTTCTTTTCCTTGAATGGATTATGGTAGTTACCTTAAGTTTATTCTGACACTTAATCATAAATGGATTAGGCAAGGCGAGCAGTGGTCGAGATGTAATTGAGAATGCTTCTAGATGCAACCTGAAAGAACAGGCGTAGGACATGTTCTCGAAATAAGAGTTTTGGTAAAATGAAGTCCAGCAATAGGACACATGATCAATAAGAGTAGTGTTGGTCGGCCCTACCAAGTTAAAGACAGTTTCAAATAGAGATTGGCCAACCACACTGGCAAAGGTGAGAAATTTCATAAAATTCACAAGGTACTACCAAAGATTTGCTCAGGACTTTACAGAAAGTGTAGTCCCGTAACCCGACTTATTATAAGAATAAAAGTTTGAATGGACAAGATAAACGTGAGAAGATCTTCCTGGAGCTAAAGGTAAAGTTGGTGATGACCAGGGTTGGCGTTGCCTAATGGAAGAAGGAAACTTTGGGAGATATTATGATGCAACTCATACAGGTATAGGTCTGCGTTTATGCAGCACGACAGCGTAATTTCGAATACATTTAGACAGCGCAGTTCATCGGATTCGGATGGCCTTGGTAGTGCCAATGTTGAGGAACGACTAACCCCGACGGTAGTGTTCCTTCTGAGACTAGTTGTTAAGAAGACTGGTATTTGGTAGTATCGACTAATAGGACGAATATGTAGCGGGAAGATGTGGCATGTTACTAGTGGGTGAATAGATTAACTGAAATTTTCCCAAATTCTGGAAAGGAATTCAACGAATTTTGGCAAACCTTGTCTTTCTGATTATCAAAAGACGTCATTGAAGAGAGTGGAAACTGGAGCGAACCCTGTGGATTGGGTAAAGTAACCGCTATACAGGTGGGTAGGCATACCCCGATTATTACAGTTGAATGTAGGGATAAAATTATGAAGTTGAATGTAATTAAGAAACAAGCCGGACTGAGAAATTCTGGGATTGACTTAAATGAAAAGGTTGTTATGCCAGAAGTGTTAAGCTTTTGTGGTATGTGGAATTGATAAGAGAAGTTGAAATGATAAAAATAAAGGAAATGTGACCGGAGACGGTACCGAGAAGTCAAGTGAGACTTATATGGAGTAAAATTTTGAAAAGATCAAAAGGTATCAAAGTAGAAGGCACTATGCCAGTAATTGCTAGAAAAGTAATGCTATTAGCCGGCCCCTAAACTCACATATTTTAGCATGGCCATTGGGGCCAAGTCACTAAGGATTATCAAGTGACTGAATCAACAATGTAAGGACAAAGCGGGGTGCTTCTAATCAAGTGCCAACCGCGAGGGCTTTTGATATAAAATGAATAGAGATACAGGATGATGGATTTATATATATACCATGGATGTATCAGGATTGAGGGTAGTGACCACTGAAAAGTTACGAAAATTACCAAAGTTAGTGCACTGTGATGCATAAATGTTATCTGAAGCTTAGTGTCCTCAAAAAGAGCATTAGGCATTAAGAGATTCACGTTGAACACGACCAATATCTTCCAGAACATCCTTGCTACCATTACCAAGTTCTGTAAGAAAGAGCAGATAGACATGTGTTGTCTTTTGGAAGGTCATATAGACTAACATTCGTTGGAAAGAAGAGGTTAGCATTAGTCTACCTATAGACTATCAAGATGAGAATGATTAAAAGAGACCCTTATTAAGGATATATGATTGAATTGCCAAGTACAGGATATAAGTGTTCCTTGAAACTAGAATTGAGCATAGAATGTCCATATATTAAGACGAACCCTGGGGGATGCACAAAGAATAGCATCACCCTTAACAATAGACATTGTGAAATCAGATGATATAAATGAATAGACCAATGTGTCAATAACCTATAAGGAATTGTGGAAAGGAGTCTCAAAAAGTACATAGACAGAATCGTTATAGAATTGGTTAATGATGTTTGATATACCCTGTACCCAGAAGATATAGGATGAATGATGAGGATGACCTAAGGAACCCTATAAGGGAAGAGGTAATGTTCTAAACTTCAGAAAGGGAAGTTTGGTAAGGAATGTATGACATAGTAACAATATGGCCAGAAGAATTAGGTGTGAAACCATGAGAAAGTATGGATTGAACCAATAAGGTTGAGATTATCCTAAAACAAGAAGGGATTTAAGTAAGGAAATATCCTAGGTATGATTGGGAGTACCGGTAGTAAAGTCACACTAGAAAGGTGGAAGCAATGACTTTTGGAAAAGACTGATAGATGTTTTCTCTCATTCAGCAGAATTTAAGGGAGAATGCTTCCACCCTGAGTTGGAATAGATCCAGAAAACATGGATCTCAAGAAATTATTATAATCAGGAAAGGCCAACGAGGTGGCCGACACTTTAAGTATAGGGGAGTAAGTATAAATGCTCATACCAAAGAAATAGAATGATAATGTAAGGACCTCGATGGTCATAATGTGGTAGAGGAAGTTACATCCCGTCTAATGATTGTGTCAGGATCAACTATAGGAATAGTTTAAGTAAAGATTCGATTCCTGATGTTGCCAGTAGCACATCATCGACATTATGAGGCTCTACGACAGGCCAGACCAAATTCCCCAAGAGACTCGCCTTTTCTTTGGAAAGAGAGAGGGGAGGTTAAGTAACAATAAATTGGTAGTAAATGACCAGAAATAGAGAGGGTACAAATACTGATAAGCCAAATGGCACGATGATGAATGACAAGCAAGTTTATGTTGGTATATTTCTGTGCAAACAAGATAGAGAATTATGAGGTTGGCAAGCGATTAAGCAAACCGCTAAGCTTTTAGTCTTCTACCGGAGTTATATGATTAATAATCTCACCAGCCTGTTCCAGCTGCGATGCTGGAAGCTTTCCTGTAATTTTATCTGCTTCATGTAATATCTACGTCAAGTTCAGGAAGCATTCCCTATGGATAGGGAATAGTGATTATTTTGTTTTCCTAGAGGATCCTGAATTGACAATTATGAAACCCGTACGTTTAGTTATTCAATCACTGCGTAAACGATAAGCGATGGTGATCCTTCTGAAAAATTAGGTGGTAACGACTGTGGAAATGTCGAATTAAATCTAAGTTAGAGAAATCATCTAGGTTTATTTCGGATGGTGTAATTTCTGGAACGACGGGATATTTGAAATGAAGAATTAGGTTAGGATGGTTCATAAATGATTATGGTAGAAATAAAAACAAGAGACTGATATAGATGGAAATAGAATTGGGAATTAATAAGAGAGTCAGATAGGCGGACTCATGAGAATCTCCAGTAATGAAGCGAGAAAAGTATGGAATTGGCAAGGTAAGGGTATTGACCAAAACAGAAAGTTGGAATTAGGAACATAAATGACATACAAATTGACTCCTTTTAAGTTTGGAAAATCCGAGGAAATATGGAATAGTTTGATTGAGTAATAAAAGAGACTCATGGAATGAGAAAGTGAAATCTAGATGGTTGAACAAAGGAAAGTTTGACCACAAACGTGCCACGTATATTGAATAAAGGTAACACGCGTTCCCCTAATAAGGTGACGGTGGAGTTCAATAACAGAAGTGAATGAGAACTAGATAATAAGATGGATGTGATTGATGAAGAAAAGAATGGGAAATAATTATGGAATGTGAAGCAAGAAATGTTATGAATGGATTGATGAATGGGTTTTTCCTAACGAGCACTCGGAATGACAACCTGATAGTGTTAGAATTATGAGTATGAAAGAGCCAGTGTCGGGGCGTGAAATGTGAGTAATAATAATGTCAAGCGGGAAATCCAAGATTTAACCTGAGAGGTTGAAGGATTTTCCAAAAAGTAAGTGGTGCTAATGTCAAGCAAGAGTATAGGTCCATAGAATGATGGACAGAATAGCAGGGACATGTGATATGTGAGATTACGAAAAAGTGGAATTTGATACGAATATGATTATTTCTCTTCTCTAATAAACCTCTATAGTTCAGAGGTAAATTCTAAGTATGATATTTTGACAATCATGAAAACTTTCATATATGATTCTTTGAGATTCGTTCTTTTCTTCTCCCTTATTTATCTTCTTCTAAATTGAGAAGAACAACCCTTTAAGGAGGGGAGGTAATACTACGTGACTCTCTGTCTGTGTGATAGGAGTCTAAGTGGAATGCCATTAATTGTTTAATTGCTTGTCAAGTACTAAAGGCTGGCCCCCTTTTGTACTAACTATGCAATATAACAAATGTTCATTGATCACAGTGATCTCTCGATAAATTTTTCCACCTAAATATATATACATCAAGATTGCGAAGATTAAAGCGATCAGGAAATTGCAAAAATTACGAGTGAGGTTATCTCCGGAATTCGTAGCGCCTTAGTGATACCGAAGTCACTGCACGTACCAATAAGGTTAATAGTATAAGAACGGACAAGAGCGTTTACCGGATGATGTGTTATGCTAAAGTATCAAAGAATTGGTAGAACGGATAAAGGGTGTGTTGTAACACCAGTATGAGGTGCTTTAGAAAGATTGGAATGTGTAAGGATCGACCAGAGAATTGGAAAGCGAAATAACCAACAAGTACCCAATTGTCTTCTACTTGATTCCGGGACGGAATCCTTTTAAGGAGGGGAGACTGTAAGAACCCAGATTTTTGGGTAGAATTAAAACTTTTTATTATGTAATAATATGGGAATGAATAGTGGTTATGACTGCGATGTAGCGACTGTCTATTTAATGAATGGAATGGATTTGGATTCAATTATTATATGTCATGCAGAATACCTTTGGTTGACAACATAGATAAGAATGATCTATCTCCTAAGAATATGAGAAGATTACTCCAAGTAAGATTATTCTTGTGTCATCCAAATCAATATCTATTATAAGCCCAGCGGCTCCGTAAAAAGGTTAAGGAACACTCGAGGGTGAACCAGGTTCATTTTCCTAATTATAGGAATTAAATAAAAATAAGTGATGAATAGTGATTTTGGTGGAATTTGGAATATTATTATAATAATGCTATATCCGGTATCCGGAACGGATTTCTGAGTTCGTATTAGTGATCCAGGAGGAAAATAAGTGTATGTAAAAGCTGTCGGATTCAGAAAAAGAGCACTTTTATTTTCTCCGAGATTTCCCTGGACACTGTAAGACATAAGGAATTATTAAAGGGATTTAAGGAAATTAAATTCGAGAAGTAGTAAGAAAGATGAAGAATAGTATTAGAAATATTAAGAAGGTTTTCGGTAAAACCCTAACTAGAAACGAATGAGTTATTCCCTCGAACGATCAACGAATTAAGCAATAAACGGACAAAGAAACAAGCAGAGGGAGCAAGAGTCTTGTGCAAGCTACTAGAAAATATCTAGTAACCAATATAGTTACAAGAGTAACTAGAATCAAGAGGATCAACTAAGTACTTTGCAATCAAACCATTTGGTTAGCCTTAAACCACCACAAATCCAACACTTGTCTTGCCCTTTCATCATGCTATACATCATCACTTTATTAAAGTGATTTTATGCAAGATATTATCTTGGATATAGATTAGATTGGAGGAGTATTAACCAAAGAAAACAAAACAATTCTCTCCCCCCATCAAGAACAACCCCATTCGGCTATTTCCTTAATTCAAAAACCAAAACCCTACTTCCAACCATCTTTTGATCTTGTAATAATTATGGTGAGTCCTACATTTCATATAAATGATCTCCTCAAAATCCTAGCTCCAATCTCTTCTTTTTCCATTTTCAAAAAAATCATTAAAGAGGAGGATGAATAGTGTTCTTCAAGAATTAACTTTGATTTTCATGTTTCTTTGGTTGATCTTAGGTTCATTAAGGCTAGGCAAGGACCACACAAAGCTTTGTAAGGCCATATCACACCCTCAAGAAGGTATAATGATCTTGAAACCCTAGATCTTACTTTGAGACTATGCATGTTCTTGATGATTTAGTGTAGTTAGGGTGTTAGCATGACTATAAGCATGATTAGTTAGTGATTTGAGTTGATCTATGTAATTTGATGAGTATGTTGTTAAGGTCAGTGGATGTTGGACTTGTAAGATGGATAATATGATTATGAGATGTATGGTATGCTCGGTGTGGCTTGGTTTTAGTGTTACGATTAGTAGAACGTTCGATTTATAGCCGTCGTAATGCCCGATTTTCGTTTAATCTTGAAATCCGAATTTGACAGTAGATAAAACTCCCTGCATAGCTTCGACTTATGCCATGATTAGCTAGATCATGTTACAAGCTTCGTTTTGATATAAAGATCGCATGAAATGGACTTACGGTTTAGGAGTTATGATTAAATTCGTAAAAGTGGTTCGAAATCGTAAACGAAAGTTCGTAATTGAAATTGATTCCCTTAAATGTCGTTTAATCAGTGGCGAATCTTATTAATTAAATATTAGAGGTAAAAAGGAAGGTGTGGGAGAAAACCACATGTCGAATGGATCGTTTTCCGATTTTATAAAAATGTTTGAATCGAGGTTAAACGCGAACGAACCCCTTAAAGGTATGACTTTGGTTATAACTTAGAAAACGGGCGATAACACTCGAGGTATAATCTTGATTCGTAAACGACCGACCTTAGAACTTATACGACTTAAGTATATACCAAGTATAAGCATGATGACATGTCTTGATAACGGACGAATGTCGGATCGTATCGGTGATAAAAAGAGTTACACTAAAAGAGACGTAACGAGATAACTCGAAAGCACATTTCGATTTAAGTGGAGTTTATACTTAGCCTTTTAAGAAGCGTTAAGTGATTAATCTTAAATATTCTGATTGTTTATAGATCGTCGAGCTGACCCGGGACACATTACCCCTACCCGCACTCGATTCTCAGGCAAGTTTCCAATACTTGGAACTGTTGTTGTGATAATATATATGATGATTGTTTTATACATATGCCATAGAATGCATGCCTACTTTCAAGTTAATATTGAATTACTTGTTCCCTGAATTGATATCGGCTTATAGACTATATATGAAATATCAGTTATAAGCCGGATTGTTTGGTTAAGACCCTTAGCGAAGGGCGTATGATATTCATACTTCAAATATAGACCGGGAGTCGGTATTTTGTAATATATAAATAGTCGTGGAAACCCGGAGGGATCCCAGCGACAAATTTATTACTTCGAGGATTTTTTTTCGATTACGAATCTTTCGAGGAACGTTATTTGAGTATTACCTCAGTGAAGGAATATTTAATGAATATTATTTTAATATTCATTTAGAATGTCATTTATTTAATGAATATTATTTTGATCATTCATTGGAGTTATTTAGTTAATGAATATTATTTTGAATATTCATTAGAGTTATTTGGTTGACGAATATCATTCCCAAATATTCATTTGGCTTACTTATTATTATTTGGAATATTCATTTGATCTTTATTTATTTAATGAATATTACTTTCGAATATTCATTTAAGGTTTGATTTACTTAATGAATATTATTTTAAAATATTCATTGGAAGTTCTATTTACTCAAGGAATATTACTTCGAATATTCCTTTAAAGTTTTGATTACTAAATGAATATTATTCGGATATTCATTTAGAATATTATTTGTTAAATGAATATTATTTTGGGATATTCAGTAGAATATTATTTGTTTAATGAATATTATTTGAATATTCATTTGGAATGTTATTTGTTAAATGAATATTATTTTCAAATATTCATTTAAGGTTTGATTTATTCAGTAAATATTATTTTAAATATTTATTTAAGTTTATTTATTCAATGAATATTATTTTAAATATTCATTTAAGAAGAGATTTATTTAATAAATAATTCTATATATTCATTCGAGGATTACTTACGAGCAATATTATGATTTAATAATATTCCGTAATTATTATTGACTTAATAAATATTCTTGGAATATTTAATAAAATTCTTTTGAATTCTTTTTGTAATGATTTATATTATTCAAAGGTTATTGATAAGTGGATTTTATATCTACTTGGAACATTCTAAATCGGCTTAAATTGATTGTCTTGGACTCAAGTTTCTTGTTGTTTTGATGTGTTTTGCTTAGTTGTGCAGGTTTACGAGAATGTTGATTAAGGTGGATGCTTCTACAATTTTTTGGGATTTAATTGATTTAAATTCGGATTTTCTGGGAAGGCTGCGCAGCTTATACTGTTTTGGCCATATCTGGAGTTCTGTAAGTCCGTTTTTAGCGATCTTACTGCCCACGCGAAGCTTGAGAGATTTTCTACAACCTGGAATAGGAATCACGTGCAAGTAAAGTACTGAATTAATTCGCGCAGGCAGACTTTGTGAAGCATGGCTGGGAAATTCCTGTTTTGCCCTTTTCGAGTTCTAATTATATTCCGGGCAGGTTTTAGCACCTTAATTAATTTCTAATTGTAATAGAATATTAAATATTTTTATTAGGCAAGAGGGAGGAACGTTTTTTATGTATAAACGTCCTACCCTTGTAATCAAATAATATACATACATACGTTCATATTGTAACCTAGATATATACAGAAGAGAGAAGAGGAGAAGGAATTCTTCCAAGCTAGTGACAAGCAAGGATTATTCTTGATACCTTTGTATTCTTCTATTGTGGGAGTTCAATTCAAAACCTTATTCTTCTTCTTTATTTTTACTTGTTGATTTTAGAATTATGTTTCCCATAGAACCCATGATGACAATTAGGTCAATTATGGGCTAATTCGTTATCATGGGGTTTTAATGGATTTTGCTATGGATTCTAGTTATTGAGTGTTAATTATGCCTTGGTGTGTGATTGATTGTATTGATTGCCTAGTATGTTTATGCTTATTCGTTATAAGTGCGTCGCGAACACTTGTAATTGTTTGTTTAATCCTAGTGAATGCGAAAGTGGATCTAGGGTTTAGAACAATTCATGCTAGCATAGGTTTTTGCATGTGAAGAACATGTATTAATTTGTGATGTGATTCTAACCGTCTTGCATCGACTATGTGGTTTAATGGGTGCTTGATTCTCAACCGGTATGTGTTCAATTGCTATAGACATATAGGGACTACACATATTTGGTGACTACTTGACTTCTATCAATTGTGGATGATCAGTAGGATGGTATATGCACAACGAAAGTTGGTATGTATCAGTTTAGTGCATCTAATCAGTAATCAACTCGGTCACATGCTAGGCTAAAGGGCATAAGATTCTAGATGAAGTAGTAATTGAAATTGAAATCCCATGTTTGTTTATTATAAGGTTAAAGTTAAGTTATTTTCTCGTAATTGGCTTAGTTGGTAATCAATCATTAGTTAAATCAAACCAAAATTGTGATTGTCTTAGCAGTGAGTGTAAATCATAAGCTGGTGCATAAGTGAACATAACGAACAATTTGAGTCTCTGTGGGAACGAATCTTATTTACTCTATATTACTTGTTGACCACGTTCTCTTGCGTGAATAAGTGCGAACAAGTTTTTGGCACCGCTGCCGGGGACTCGGTTCATTGTTTGTTTAGTTTATGATCTTGTCATCAATTTGGATTAAATTCACTGACTCAGATGTTTTTCTCACTCATTTACTTTGGGGTTTCTCAGGTACTATCTTGAGCGTGTATGCTTACTCGATCTCAAGCTCGTAAAGAAAATCTGGAAGAAAGGAAGCACGAAGAGGAATTAGTGGAGGAAAGTGAAGAAGAGTTGGAAGTTACTGGAGAAATGGCAGATAACAAGGCGCTGAAGGATTATTCTCAGCCCAAGATTAATGATATTCAGTCGAGTATTGTGCGGCCGGCTATTGCTGCAAATAATTTTGAGATCAAGCCGGGCACGATCCAAATGGTCCAGAACTCAGTCCAGTTTGGGGGTTCATCTGTTGAGGATCCCAACATGCATATCAGGGACTTCATTGAGATCTGTGACACGTTCAAAACCAACGGAGTTTCTGAGGACGCTATCAAGCTAAGGTTGTTTCCCTTCTCTTTGAGGGACAAAGCAAAAAGCTGGTTGCATTCACTTCCAGCAGGTTCCATCACTACATGGGAAGATCTGGCACAAAAGTTCTTGACTAAATTCTTTCCTATGGCAAAGACTGCTGCCATGAGGAATGCTCTTACACAATTTAGTCAGCATTCTGGTGAATCACTGTGTGAAGCTTGGGAAAGGTACAAGGAGATGCTCCGTAAATGTCCCCATCATGGGATGCCAAATTGGATGGTCATTAATAGCTTCTACAATGGGTTAAGTCATTCTCGAGCAATGCTTGATGCAGCATCTGGAGGAGCTCTGTGGGCCAAAAGCTATGAAGAGGCCTATGACTTGATTGAAATGATGGCTGCAAACGAGTATCAGAATCCGACACAGCGTATTCCACAAGGTAAGGTTGCAGGTGTACTTGAAATGGATGCCACAACAGCTATAGCAGCTCAGCTACAGGCTTTAACCATGAAAGTGGACTCATTGGCTAAGGTGGGGGTTCAACAAGTCGCCATGGTCTGTGAATTGTGTGCGGGGGCTCATGACACTAATCAATGTGCAATTTCTAGTGAGTCGGCACAGTTTGTCAGCAATTATCAGAGGCCGTCACAACCTGCTCCAAATACATATCATCCCAACAATAGGAATCATCCTAACTTCAGTTGGAGCAACAATCAGAATGCTGTGCAACAACCATCTCAGGGTCAGCAGTATAGTTCAAGGCAGTTCAACAATTCGGGTTATCAACAACCCTATGCCCAAAGGCCACCATACAATCCACCTGGATTTCATCAACAGCAACCTGGAAGTCATGTGCAATCTAATGAGAAGTCAGAAATGGAAGAATTGCGAATGATGTACAAAAGTCAAGCAGCATCTCTCAAAACTCTTGAAACTCAAATGGGCCAACTGGCCAATGCTCTTTTGAACAGACCTCAAGGGCAATTACCTAGTGACACGGAAGCTAATCCGGGTAAAAAGGAGGTCAAGGAATAGATTCATGCTGTTACGTTACGTTCTGGAAAGGTTACAGGTGATCTGGGAGTCAACCAGCAGTTAAATGAAGAACTTGAAAATGCTGTGAACAGTGATGTGGACGCGGGCGCGTCTGAGGGGTCTATCCGGTCTTCTAATTCAGCTCTCCCGGTCATTCAGAAGGCATCAGTTGAGGAAGAAAAGGAGAAGTCAGATGGGAAAACAGGTTCAGAAAATACGGAAGCTAGCAAAGAAGTTTATCCGCCTCCGCCATTCCCTAAAAGGCTTCAGAAACAGAAGTTTGATAAGCAATTTGCAAAGTTCTTGGAAGTGTTCAAAAAGTTGCACATAAATCTACCATTTGCTGAAGCGCTTGAACAAATGCCAAGTTATGCCAAGTTCATGAAGGGCATACTTTCGAGGAAATTGAAGCTCGAGGAGTTAGAGACCGTCGCTTTGACGGAGGAGTGCAGTGCTGTCTTGCAACAAAAGTTGCCACCTAAGCTGAAGGATCCGGGGAGTTTTACCATACCGTGCATCATTGGAAATTTGTCTTTCGACAAGTGTTTGTGTGATTTAGGGGCAAGCATCAACCTCATGCCCTATTCGGTTTTCTTGCAGCTTGGTCTTCCGGAGCCTAAGCCTACCAACATGTCACTCCAGTTAGCTGATCGCTCAGTTACTTACCCTCGAGGAATTGTAGAAGATGTTCTGGTAAAAGTGGACAAACTCATCTTTCCAGCGGATTTCGTCATACTTGATTTTGAAGAAGACAAGAAAATCCCTATCATTCTTGGGAGACCATTCTTGGCCACGGGGCAAACCTTAATTGACGTGCAAAAAGGGGAACTTACGATGAGGGTGCATGACCAAAATGTCACCTTCAATGTTTTCAAGGCTATGAAGTTTCCAACTGAAGAAGAACAATGTTTGAAGATAGATTTGGTGGAGTCAGCAGTGCAATCTAAAATTGAGCATCTGCTCTTGAATGACACATTGGAAAAAGCACTGATTAGTGATTCTTTATTGGAAGAAGATGAGATAGATGAGCAACTGCTACTTCTTGATGCTACTCCATGGCAAAGGAAATTCGAGAGACCAGTGGAATCGTTAGGTCTATCTGAATTGAAGGGGTCACATCAGCGGTTGAAACCATCCATTGAAGAAGCTCCAACTCTAGAGCTCAAACCATTACCTGATCACTTAAGGTATGCTTCTCTTGGTGAGTCATCTACTTTACCTGTGATTATTGCTGCTAACTTGTCAGATTCTGAGGAAGACAAGCTCTTGAGAGTTCTTAGAGAATTCAAATCAGCTATTGGATGGACTATAGCAGACATCAAGGGGATAAGTCCAGCTTACTGTCAACATAAAATTCCTTTAGAAGAAGGGAGTAAACCAACAGTGGAAAATCAGAGACGTCTAAATCCAATCATGAAAGAAGTTGTGAAGAAAGAAATCATCAAATGGCTGGATGCAGGGATCATCTATCCCATTTCTGATAGTTCATGGGTAAGCCCAGTTCAATGTGTGCCGAAGAAAGGTGGCATGACGGTAATCACCAATGAGAAGAATGAACTTATCTCTACTCGCACAGTCACTGGTTGGAGAATCTGTATGGACTACCGGAAATTGAACAAGGCCACTAGGAAGGATCATTTTCCTTTGCCCTTTATTGATCAGATGCTGGACAGGCTTGCAGGTCAGGAGTACTATTGCCTATTGGATGGATATTCTGGGTATAATCAAATCTGTATTGCTCCTGAAGATCAGGAGAAGACGACTTTCACATGTCCATTTGGTACATTTGCTTTTCGGCGAGTTTCTTTTGGTTTGTGTGGTGCACCTGCTACTTTTCAGAGGTGTATGATGGCTATCTTTTCAGACATGATTGGCAAGACCGTAGAAGTTTTCATGGATGACTTTTCTGTAATCGGTCTCTCTTTCGATGAATGTTTGAATAATCTGGGTGCGGTTCTGAAAAGATGTGTGGAGACTAATCTAGTGCTTAACTGGGAGAAATGCCACTTCATGGTTCAGGAGGGAACTATTCTTGGGCACAAGGTGTCACGGAGAGGTCTAGAGGTGGACAGGGCAAAAATAGAGACTATTGAAAATCTTCCACCACCTATTTCAGTGAGAGGGATTCGTAGTTTCCTTGGTCATGCAGGTTTCTACAGGCGTTTTATCAAAGACTTCTCAAAAATCTCCAAACCGTTGTGTAAGCTCTTGGAAAAGGATGTTCCTTTTAAATTTGATGAAGAATGTTTGACCGCTTTCGAGACTCTGAAAAAGAAATTGGTTTCAGCACCAGTGATCATTGCTCCCGATTGGAGTGAACCTTTCACTATGATGTGTGATGCTAGCGATTATGCAGTGGGGGCTGTTCTTGGTCAAAAGAAAGACAAAGTGTTTCATGTGATCTATTATGCAAGAAGACTCTTAATGATGCTCAGTTGAACTACACTACCACTGAAAAGGAGCTGTTGGCCATAGTCTATGGTTTTGAAAAATTTCGTTCTTACTTGCTAGGTACAAAGGTAATGGTGTTCACGGATCACGCGGCTATTAGATATCTGCTCTCTAAAAAGGACTCCAAACCTCGTTTAATTCGTTGGGTACTTCTGTTACAAGAATTTGATGTGGAGATTAAGGACAGGAAAGGGACAGAGAATCAAGTAGCTGACCATCTTTCTCGTCTGGAGGACTTGGGTAAATCTTCTCGAGACAGTACCATCATTAATGAATTCTTCCCGGATGAGCAATTGTTTAGGGTGCAAGAAGAGGAGCCATGGTACGCAGACAGTGTGAACTTTCTGGTTAGTCAAGTAATTCCATCTGAATTTTCTTATGCACAAAGGAAGAAGTTCTTGCATGAAGTTAAATGGTATCGTTGGGACGAACCATATCTGTTTAAACAGGGAGCTGATCAGATTCTTAGAAGATGTGTGCCGTATAGTGAAACAGAGGCTATTCTGAGGGATTATCACGCCACGACATATGGGGGCCACTATGGAGGTGAAATGACTGCTACTCGTATTCTTCAAGCAGGGTTCTATTGGCCTTCTCTTTTTAAGGATGCTCATCAGTACGTCTTAAGGTGTGATCGTTGTCAGCGTGTTGGTAACATATCGAGGAGGGATGAGATGCCCCTTAATGTAATGTTGGAAGTGGAAATTTTCGATGTTTGGGGAATTGACTTCATGGGACCCTTTATCTCTTCATGCAACAATCAATATATCTTGCTAGCAGTTGATTACGTCTCTAAATGGGTTGAGGTCAAAGCACTTCCGACAAATGATGCCCAAGTCGTGCTTAATTTCCTTCAGAAGAACATCTTCACCAGATTTGGTACTCCTCGAGTCATTATCAGTGATGAAGGCACTCATTTTTGCAATCGCAAGTTTACTAATCTTATGGCCAGATACAATATCAATCATCGGGTAGCTACAGCATATCATCCTCAGACCAATGGCCAAGCTGAAGTGTCTAATCGGGAAATCAAGCGTATTCTAGAAAAGGTGGTGAGTCCTTCAAGAAAGGATTGGTCTTTGAAACTCGATGAAGCCGTCTGGGCTTATCGAACGGCATATAAAACACCTTTGGGAATGTCACCATATCAGCTTGTCTTCGGGAAAGCTTGTCATTTGCCGGCGGAATTGGAGCACAAGGCTTATTGGGCTTTAAAAAAGCTAAATTTCGATCTTACAGCCGCGGGTGAGAAGAGAATGGTGCAACTTCATGAGATGGACGAGTTTCGCTTGCAAGCTTATGAGAACAATAAACTCTACAAAGAAAAAGTGAAGAGATGGCATGATCGGCGTTTAGTTAACAAGGTATTTGTTCCTGGACAACCTGTGTTATTATTTAACTCTCGCCTTCGTCTATTTCCAGGAAAGCTAAAATCGAGATGGTCAGGACCCTTTGTTGTAAAAACCGTGTTTCCGCATGGAGCGGTTGAGATTTTTGAGAAATCACCTGATCAGTCGTTCAAAGTCAATGGTCAGAGATTGAAACCGTACTTTGGTGAGGTATCGAATCGTGGGGCTGAAACCGCGGTTCTTGCAATTATTGAGTAAATCATGGAAGTCACGTCAAGCTATTGACGTAAAAGAAGCGCTTCGTGGGAGGCAACCCACGCGTTTGGTGTATTCTTCAAAAAAAAAAAAAAAAAAAAAAAAAAAAAAAAATCGAAATTGGAGCAAATTGCAGGGCTGTAACGCAACCTGCAGGTGCGTTTCTGGAAAGGGGGCAACTTGCGGCCCTATAACGCAGCTAGCGCCTGCGTCTCTGTAAGAAAAGCAATTTGCGGCCCCTAACACGCATCTTGCGTGTGCGCATCTGGAACAGAAGCAGGTTGCCCCCAAGTGGCGCAGCTTGCTTCCACGTTACTGCTAACAGGGCAATTTGCCCTCCACTCTTGCAATTGGCGCGTGTAACAGATGGATTGAAAAAATTTTCTTCACAGGTTGTGTACTGTTCAGCCGCAAGAATTGTGTGTTGTGTATAAATAAATAATTCTTTCTCCCCAATTTCTTTTTATAACCCCATATCCTCCCTAAATCTTTTCCTATTTTAATTCCAAAAACCCCTCATCTCTCCTAAAAAAAATTCCAATTCCTATTTCTTTTCTAAATCTTTTCCTTTCATCCATTAAATATTTTTCTATCCTATATCAAATTCCAAATTCCACCCAAATTTTTTCCTTTTCACATTAAAATTTTTATATTCATCCTATCACTCCATGGCCTATATATACCCATACATACACACCCAATTCATTATCTTTCTCCTCTACATCTCTTAAAAATTCAAGTTTGGGGGAAAATTACTACAAGTTCACCTCTTTGATTCGTAGTTGGAATTCTTTTCTCTATTTTATTACGAATTTGTGTTCTTGTAAATTGGGGTTTTTGTATTTTTCTTGTTACGTGGGTATTTTTGGTGGGATTTTTCTTGGTGGTTTTTGGTGGTGCTATTGTTGAGTGGGGTTTTGATTATTATGGCGCCTAAGCGAATGAGGGGTGGTGCTATTAGGGTGGAGAGATTTTCTTCTCCGGATGCGGAGGTTGAGTATAATAGGTTGTTGACTAAGTCGGTGGCGAAAGAAAGGGGGTTTTTACCAACTCGTCATTATGGGTTGGTTGATGTGATTAGTAAGTTACGTTGGGGAGAGATTTGTAAGGCACCTGCTCCAGTTCCGGTGAATGTTGTTAGGGAGTTTTATGCTAATGCTAAGGGTGAGCCGGATGAGGTGTGTGTGGTTCGAGGTAAACAGGTGGAGTATAATGTTGAGGCTATTCGTAAAATTATGGGACAACCACCGAAGCTTGTGGGGGCTGAAGATTGGGCAAGGAAGACTAGTAAGGATGTGGATTTGGAGGCAATTGTTCATGAATTATGTGTTCCTGGTACGGTTTGGAAGTATAAAGTGGGAACCAATGCGCCAGTTAATTTTCTGTCTTCTGCTATGAATAAATTTGCACGTGCATGGTATGCATTCCTTTGTGCGAATATTATGCCTACTTCTCATATAGGTGAGGTCACAGTTGATAGATTGATTCTTTTGTGGGGCATTCTAAAGGGGAAGTACATTGATGTAGCCTATATTGTTCATCAGAATATTATACGGTTTTTAAAGTCTCATACGCTATCATCGATGCCCCATGCTTCTGTTATAGCTGGTTTATGTACGGAAAGTGGTGTTATTTGGGGTGCGGATGAGGAGTTGCAGTCACCTTTGCCTTCCATTACTGATGTGTCTATTGATCGAATGCCTGACTGGCAAGGTGGGGTTCCAGATCCGAGGGGGCTTGGTTATATTGTTGATGATGTTGATGCTAGTGGTAATGGAGCGGGCGCTCAGCCACAGGGTTCGGAAGTACCGAGAGAGTTGGAGGCCCACTTTAGGCGTTTGTATAGGCGGATGGATGCTATACATGCTTGTAACAGGGAATATGCTCAAGATATGGCTACAGCTTTGACAGATGCAGGTATTCAGGCGAGGTGGCCAGTCTATGGAGCTCGTACGCAGTATCCACCGCCAGATTATGATTCCTCCGAAGAGGAGGACGAGTAGGTATGTTTTCTACTTTCCCTTGTATTACTTTCCATTCAATGAGGGCATTGAATATGTTAAGTTTGGGGGTGGTTTGAGGGATTAGTAGTTGTATATATATATTGTTGTATTATTTGTTCATATAGGATATCATGTTTGCATAATAGTGATAGTTCATGCATGATTGTTATGTTCGTATTATCTACGTTTGTTTCATATAGGACATTTTGTTTTATTTTCGTATACCATGTGAGTTTTCATTTAGTTGCATTTTCATGGCATGCATATTTCATGATCCCTTAGGACGAGCTGATTCTGATTGATAGGTGGATGTTGATTTGGGTGTGATGATGATGTGTAGAGGGCTGATTTATAGTTTCTATGAAATTGACTTGCGTGTTACGGGAACAAAATCTATTACACAGTCTCATTGGGGTGCTGTTGGGCTAGGTTAGGGTCATGCCTGTGGGATGTTTTGAGATTTAATCACTTGTTTATATTTAGAATTTTCGTTATTCCCTTTATAGCGTAGGAACATTAAAGTCTAAGTTTGGGGGAAAACAGGAATTTCATGCTAGTTGTTAATATTTGTCAATAAAGGCTAGGCGTCAAATGGCTAGTAGCCAGCTCATATTTATATGAGTAGTCTAGGGTTGGAAATGAGAAAGGCTCATTCCAGATTGCGAAAAAAAAAAATATAAAAAAAAAGAGAATACAAAAAAAAAAAAAAGGAAAAAAAAAGAGTCATATAAATAATTTAAATGCAAAATTAGCCAGAGTGAGCTCTTTAATACTCGAGTAATTAAGTCTGAGGGGACTTAGTCCTAGTGACCTAAGGCTTTATAGTCTGGGATCCGGCTGACCTAACACTCGCTACATGGGTATTATTGTATAAGCCTTTAGGGGTCTCATTCATTGCACGGTTAAATAAGCATGCTTATTGTATATGTAGTGTCGTAGTATAGTAATAAAGCATGAGTTTCTGTCTACCTTGGATAAGGGTGGAGGTGTTCTTAGGCTATGGAGTGTCTACAGTCTATTCTAGTTATAAACCTGTGATTGTCTTGACGGAAATCATGTATGATTTTTGACCTAGTTTTGGGAGTATTTCTGATGAGCATCGCACACACGCACGTTTCTGTTCATGTATTTGTTAGTATACGGGGATTTAGTCGAGCTCTGCTTGGATTTGTTACATTCATTGAGATATTTGCTTGTTAGTTGGTTTTGGTGAGTTTGAAGGGGATCTTGCATTTTCATATTAGTTGCATTCATGCATTGCATTGCATTAGGTTAAATGGATTTTGTGGGTACATTCGCTATAGGCCCTCACGAGACCTTACTCGTCCACTAGGGCTGCCTAGGGGTTTAAAGGGCTTGTTGCATATGCCAAATGCAACCGTGATCACCTACGGAAGTGGTACTAGTTAGTTAGTTGTAATTGTTAATGCTTGAGGACAAGCATCGGTTTAAGTTTGGGGGTGTGATAAGTGGATTTTATATCTACTTGGAACATTCTAAATCGGCTTAAATTGATTGTCTTGGACTCAAGTTTCTTGTAGTTTTGATGTGTTTTGCTTAGTTGTGCAGGTTTACGAGAATGTTGATTAAGGTGGATGCTTCTACAATTTTTTGGGATTTAATTGATTTAAATTCGGATTTTCTGGGAAGGCTGCGCAGCTTATACTGTTTTGGCCATATCTGGAGTTCTGTAAGTCCGTTTTTAGCGATCTTACTGCCCACGCGAAGCTTGAGAGATTTTCTACAACCTGGAATAGGAATCACGTGCAAGTAAAGTACTGAATTAATTCGCGCAGGCAGACTTTGTGAAGCATGGCTGGGAAATTCCTGTTTTGCCCTTTTCGAGTTCTAATTATATTCCGGGCAGGTTTTAGCACCTTAATTAATTTCTAATTGTAATAGAATATTAAATATTTTTATTAGGCAAGAGGGAGGAACGTTTTTTATGTATAAACGTCCTACCCTTGTAATCAAATAATATACATACATACGTTCATATTGTAACCTAGATATATACAGAAGAGAGAAGAGGAGAAGGAATTCTTCCAAGCTAGTGACAAGCAAGGATTATTCTTGATACCTTTGTATTCTTCTATTGTGGGAGTTCAATTCAAAACCTTATTCTTCTTCTTTATTTTTACTTGTTGATTTTAGAATTATGTTTCTCATAGAACCCATGATGACAATTAGGTCAATTATGGGCTAATTCGTTATCATGGGGTTTTAATGGATTTTGCTATGGATTCTAGTTATTGAGTGTTAATTATGCCTTGGTGTGTGATTGATTGTATTGATTGCCTAGTATGTTTATGCTTATTCGTTATAAGTGCGTCGCGAACACTTGTAATTGTTTGTTTAATCCTAGTGAATGCGAAAGTGGATCTAGGGTTTAGAACAATTCATGCTAGCATAGGTTTTTGCATGTGAAGAACATGTATTAATTTGTGATGTGATTCTAACCGTCTTGCATCGACTATGTGGTTTAATGGGTGCTTGATTCTCAACCGGTATGTGTTCAATTGCTATAGACATATAGGGACTACACATATTTGGTGACTACTTGACTTCTATCAATTGTGGATGATCAGTAGGATGGTATATGCACAACGAAAGTTGGTATGTATCAGTTTAGTGCATCTAATCAGTAATCAACTCGGTCACATGCTAGGCTAAAGGGCATAAGATTCTAGATGAAGTAGTAATTGAAATTGAAATCCCATGTTTGTTTATTATAAGGTTAAAGTTAAGTTATTTTCTCGTAATTGGCTTAGTTGGTAATCAATCATTAGTTAAATCAAACCAAAATTGTGATTGTCTTAGCAGTGAGTGTAAATCATAAGCTGGTGCATAAGTGAACATAACGAACAATTTGAGTCTCTGTGGGAACGAATCTTATTTACTCTATATTACTTGTTGACCACGTTCTCTTGCGTGAATAAGTGCGAACAGTTATCCTTCACCTTCAGATATTATGTAAAATATTTCGAAGTCTTTTATGACTATTTTATCAAGGGGAGGTTCCCAAAACTTTATTTTCGTTTAAATCTATCTTATAAGAAGATTTAAATACTCGCTCAACTTCCAAAAATTATATAAGGGGACCTCACTTGGAGATGTTATTTATTGGACTGCCCGGTCCTATACTTGCTAAAACTATCTTGTCACTCACATCTTGATTCTTTCAAGCATCGATATGAGTCTTTTGGTTACCTCCTCAACGCTCGAGGGGTATGATTGATGTAACAAGTTTATATCCATTAACAAGCATCAGCTTGGGAAATATTGGTGAATTTTCCTTTCCAATTAGATACGACTACTTTGTGGAGTCCTATCAACAAGTGTTACACTTGGGGAAAAGGGGAACGAACTTTACGTTTCAGAGTCATGGATGATATTCGAACTAGGAGACGCGTAAGTGGCCGAGTGGCACCGGTCCAGCAATAGCCCAACCGTTGGCTGAGGAGTTCAGAGGGCGGTAGATAAGTAATGCCGTCGGAGCTACCTTCTACATGTAGAGAACGACTGATGAGATGCATGACATACGACTGATCATCGTAAACGTCAGGGCATCTGGTGCAGCAATGCTCCCGTATTAGTTCATCTTCTAAAATTGAGAAATTTCTGCAACACTGTTGGTGTTGGCAAGGTGAAAAAGTGTTGAAACCGGAATTGCAACATTTTTCCTGCAAGTTCCTTTTTTTTTGATAATTGAGAATATCTAGCTTATCTTTTGCATAGCAGATATTTATTCAAAACAAATATATTTTTGAGTTACCTTGTAACTTCATCTCATACCTTATATTGGTACTACATCGTTAATGCATGGCATATGGTTTCAAAGATATTTTGGACTGTTATATATTATCACTGTTCAATTATATTTCTGGTGGGCTATTGCTCACCCTTGCTTTATTTATTTATATCACAACAACAGCTAGATCAGATGGCCGCGCAAGGCGCACACAGCGTAAGCAGGTGTCAACCGTCAGAGGTTTACCGCTAAGGTCTTGGCTAGCTTTGTTGAGGATGCAACTACTGGTAGGCTAGTTGTTAGCAATTGAGCCTCAAATGTATTTATATTATGGTATCTATTAATGGATGGCAAAGAGTATGTAATTGTACAATTGTAATTCTTTGGGTTGTAAGAACTCAAACTTGTGATTAATAATATTGTTGGTTACTCTGATTTCATCTCTGGGACTATAACGGGTGTGTTTTATGTTGTTGTTTTGGGTCACAAGGTTGTAATTTAAATTATGTTGGTTTTATGGTTGGATATTGAGACCGTAACGACCAGATCCCTGACCCTGGATCTGGGGGTGTTACAGAAGAGGTTTCAACAGGGATTGAAGCCATGGTTAAGGAGCAGAGTTGCAGCTTTTGAGATCAACTCGTATGCCGAAGTGGTTCAGAAGGCAATGATAATAGAAGGTGAGAGTGATCAGAATCAGAAGGAAAGGGGCAATTTCAAGAGGAAAGTGGAAGCAATAGAAAGGAATCAGGATCAAGGAAAGTCAGCAAATCAGATGGAGAGGAAGGCCGGATTTCAGAACCAGGGAAGAAATTTTAAAAGGAATGTGCCCAGAAACAAGAACTCAGAAACCCTTCCTCAGAACCCCAATCAACCAAGATTTCCCCGACCCTCTATTCCAGAGTGCAAGGCATGTTCTAAGAGACATACTGGAGCGTGTGTGAAGGCAGATATAGTTTGTTTCAAGTGTAATCAGAAAGGTCATTATGCTAACGAGTGCAGGAATTCGAAAGCGAGTGTGACTTGTTACAAGTGTGGGAAAGTAGGACATATGGCTAGGGAGTGCAGATCGCCTGTTCCAAACAACAACTTGATGAGATTGACTACCTCCACCCCAATGAACCAAGTGGCAACATCTCAGATTCCAACTCAGATTCTAAATCCACCTGTACTTCAGCAAGTTCCAGCCCTTCAAGCTCAGAGTTATCAAGCTTCAGCATATCCGATTCGTGCCAGGACCTTCAATATGAACATGAACGATGCAGTAAGAAGCTCGGATGTAGTGGCAGGTACGCTTTTCGTGAATGCCATTAGTGCAAAAGTGTTAATTGATTCAGGTGCTACTAGATCGTTTGTTGCTAAAGATTTTGTGAATAAGTTGAAGTGTGATACTCGTATGTTAAGAGAATCTTTGAATATTGTGTTAGCTAATCAGGATCAGATACCAGTAGATAGGGTATGTTCACCTTGTGCAGTAGAGATTTCAGGTTATCTTTTTCCCGTCACCTTGATACCTTTTCAACTAGGAGATTTTGATATAATTTTAGGAATGGATTGGCTTGCCGAGTATGATGCGCATATTGATTGTAAGAATAAGAAGGTTATATTGAGATCTTCAGAAGGCGTTAGAGTTATCTTTAAGGGGCGTAAGCAGGCTAGTATGTTTCTTACCATGATGCAAACCAAGAGATTGTTAAGGAAAGGATGTGAGGCTTATCTTGCTTATGTGATAGACAAGAGTCGAGAAGAAGTGAAATTAGGGGATATTCCTGTAGTTAATGAGTTTCCCGAAGAACTACCCGATTTACCTCCAGATCGTCAGATCGAGTTCGCGATTGACTTAGCACCAGGGACAGAACCTATTTCCAAGGCTCCATATAGAATGGCACCGTCTGAAATGAAGGAACTCGCCAGTCAACTTCAGGATTTATTGAACAAAGGAGTTATAAGACCAAGTATATCACCCTGGGGAGCGCCAGTATTGTTCGTGAAGAAGAAGGATGGGAGTATGAGACTTTGTATCGACTATCGGGAGTTGAATAAGTTGATTATCAAGAATAGATACCCGTTACCAAGGATTGATGATTTGTTCGACCAGTTGAAAAGAGCGACATGTTTTTCGAAGATAGATCTAAGATCAGGATATCATCAGCTAAAAATCAAACCAAAGGATATACCGAAGACTGCTTTTCGAACAAGGTATGGTCACTATGAATTTTTGGTTATGGCTTTTGGGTTGACGAACGCACCAGCAGCATTTATGGATTTGATGAACCGAGTGTTTAAGAAATTTTTGGATAAGTTTGTGATAGTCTTCATCGACGATATTTTGATATACTCTAAATCAGAAGTGGATCATGCAGAACATTTGAGGATAGCATTGGAGATATTGAGAAAGGAGAAGTTGTATGCCAAGTTTTCCAAGTGTGAGTTTTGGTTGAAGGAAGTCCAATTTTTGGGACATATTGTGAGTAAGGAAGGAATTCGAGTTGACCCAGCAAAGATTGAAGCAGTTGTGAATTGGGAAAGACCAAGGACACCGACAGAAGTAAGAAGTTTTATGGGACTAGCAGGATATTATCGCAGATTTGTTAAGGATTTTTCTAAGATTGCGGTACCATTCACCAAGTTGACACGGAAGAATGAAAAGTTTGAATGGACTGATAAGTGTGAAAGGAATTTTCAAGAGCTTAAGCGAAGATTGGTAACTGCTCAAGTGTTAGCATTGCCAGATGATAAAGGAGAGTTTGTAATCTATAGTGATGCTTCTCATAAAGGTTTAGGATGTGTGTTGATGCAGCATGGAAAGGTGATTGCGTACGCTTCAAGGCAACTGAAACCTCATGAACAGAGATACCCTACCCATGACCTCGAGCTAGCAGCAATTGTGTTTACATTGAAATTGTGGAGACATTATCTTTATGGTGAGAAGTGTGAGATATTCACGGATCATAAGAGCCTTAAGTATATTTTTACTCAGAAGGAACTCAACATGAGACAAAGAAGATGGTTAGAGCTGATAAAGGATTATGATTGTACCATTAGTTATCACCCGGGAAAAGCGAATGTCGTAGCTGATGAGCTAAGCAGGAAGGAAAGATTGAATACGCTGATAATGACTCAAGAATTGTTTAGAGAGTTCGAGAAGTTAGAGATTGAAGTTTGTGCAACAGAGATACCAGCAGAGCAAGTTTATACCATGACATTTCAACCAGTATTATTGGACAAAATTCGGAAATACCAAGAAGAAGTGATGAATCAGAGATTGAATGAATTGACCGGAGAAGAAATTTGCACACAGAAAGATAACCAAGGTATTTTAAGATTTTCCTCAAGGATATGGATTCCTGATGTGAAAGAGTTGAAAGAAGAGTTGTTGTGTGATGCCCATAGTTCTAAGTTTTCATTACATCCTGGAAGCACGAAAATGTATCAAGATTTGAAGAAGAACTTTTGGTGGCAAGACATGAAAAGAGAAATTGCAGAGTGGGTAAGTCGTTGTTATACCTGCCAAAGAGTGAAAGCAGAACATCAAAGACCAAGTGGATTAATTCAACCATTGGAGATACCTGAGTGGAAGTGGGAGCACATTGCAATGGATTTTGTAGTAGGTCTACCAAGATCGAAGGCTAATCATGATGCTATTTGGGTTATAGTTGACCGACTGACGAAATCAGCTCATTTCTTGCCGATTAACGAAAGATTTTCGCTAGATAAGTTGGTGCATTTGTACTTGAAGAAGATTGTGACTCGTCATGGAGTTCCAGTATCCATAGTATCTGACAGAGATCCACGTTTTAACTCAAGATTTTGGAGACAGTTTCAAGAACATCTCGGAACGCAACTCAGAATGAGTACTGCTTATCATCCTCAGACAGATGGTCATAGTGAAAGAACGATTCAGACAATTGAAGACATGCTTAGAGTTTGTGCAATAGATTTTAAAGGCAATTGGGACGAGCATCTACCTTTGGTGGAATTTTCTTACAACAATAGCTATCATGCTAGTATTGGAATGCCTCCATATGAAGCTCTCTATGGAAGGAAGTGTAGATCTCCTATGTGTTGGGAAGAAGTTGGTGAACGAAAGATAGTAGGACCAGAATTGATTCAGCAGACGAAAGAGACAGTGGAACTAATTCAGAAAAGATTGCGAGCTGCTCAAGACAGACAGAGAAAGTATGCGGATCCAGCAAGAAAGAAAGTAGATTTTGAAGTAGGTGATCCAGTGTTGCTAAAAGTTTCGCCATGGAAAGGATTAACCAGATTTGGGAAGAAAGGAAAGTTGAGTCCAAGATTTGTAGGACCTTTTGAGATTCTGCGACGTGTAGGCAAAGTAGCTTATGAATTAGCTTTACCGCCTCAGATGCAGCATATTCATAATGTTTTTCATGTATCGATGCTTAAGAAGTTTCATCCTGACACTAAGTGTGTAATAGAGTATGAGCCAGTAGAAATTCAGCCAGATTTGTATTATGTAGAGCGGCCGATCAGAATAGAAGATCGCCGAGAGAAAGTGCTTAGAAATAAATTAGTTGCGTTAGTTAAAGTTTTGTGGAGGAACCCTAAGGTTGAAGAGTCAACCTGGGAGTTAGAAAGTGATATGTTAGAACAGTACCCTCATTTGTTTACATAGCTGATTCTGGGGACAGAATCCTTTTAAGGGGGGAAGGATGTAATATCTGGGAATTTTGTACTCTATAAATAATATTATTTGGCATTAAAAATATTATTATGTGCCATAATTGATGAGTCATTACTTGCTTCTGTGATTTTGAATATGTGTTGTAAGAACCCAGATTTTTGGGTAGAATTAAAACTTTTTATTATGTAATAATATGGGAATGAATAGTGATTATGACTGCGATGTAACGAATGTCTATTAAATGAATGGAATGGATTTGAATTCAATTATTTATATGTCATGCAGAATACTTTTGGTTGACAGCATAGATAAGAATGATCTATCTCCTAAGGATATAAGTATATTACTTCAAGTAAGATTATTCTTGTGTCATCCAAATCAATATCTATTATAAGTCCAGCGGTTCCGTAAAAAGGTTAAGGAACACTCGAGGGTGAACCAGGTTCATTTTCCTAATTATAGGAATTAAATAAAAATAAGTGATGAATAGTGATTTTGGTGGAATTTGGAATATTATTATAATAATGTTATACCCGGTATTCGGAACGGATTTCTGAGTTCGTATTAGTGATCCAGGAGGAAAATAAGTGTATGTAAAAGCTGTCGGATTCAGAAAAAGAGCACTTTTATTTTCTCCGAGATTTCCCTGGACACTTCAAGACTTAAGGATTTATAAAAGGGAATTAAGGAATTTAAATTCGAGAAGTATTAAGTAAGATGGAGGATGGTATTATAATTATTAAGAAGGTTTTCGGTAAAACCCTAACTAGAAACGAATGAGTTATTCCCTCGAACGATCAACGAATTAAGCAATAAACGGACAAAAGAGCAAGCAGAGGGCAAGATGCATGCATGTGCTACTAGAAAATATCTAGCAACCAAGTGGTGACTCAAGTAACTAGTACACTTAGAGATTAAACTAGTACTTAGCAATCAAACCAATACTTAGCCTTAACACCATCAAAAGATCAACACATGTCCATCCATTTTCATCATCCCTTGCATCATCACTTTATTAAAGCTACTTTAACACAAGATATTATCTATTCTCACCACAACAATTCATTTGGATGAGATTAAAGCAAGAGAAGGCAAGCAAAACTTCATCTCTCTCAAACTGCCCAGCAGGAGCATCAAGGAAAGAAAAATTCATATCTCCATTTCTATCCATCATAAAATCACCAAATTTTAACCAAAGATTCTCAACTCCATGGGCAAGCTTCGTTCCAAATTTCATGGCAATCTAATGAGCATAGCCTAGTCAAATCGCCTCCCCAAGTTGAAGAAACCAACCTGCCTGTTCTTGGCAGTTTTTGTCCAGCTGGAAAAGATGGCTCAAAACCATAGCTAGGAAGCTTTGTTTTTGGTGATCTATGCTCAAATCAAAGCTTATGCAGAGGCCAAGATGTGGTAAAAATTTGAGAGCCAAACTCTTATTTTTCGATTTGTTATGATTTTTACAAAAGTGATGATGAATAGTAACCCTTAGAAACTAACTTTGTTTTCTTGCTTGATTTGGATGATCCAAGCTATCTTAAAGCTATACAAGGACTATATCAAGCTTATTAAGGCTAGAAAACTCTCCAAGAAAGGTATAATCCTTAAGAACCCTAGATCTTATTTTAAGATTATGTATGTTTTTGGTGGATTTTAGCATAGTTATGATATTAGTGTTATCATGAGCATGATCTTGTAGTTGGTTTAACCATATGATGATTATGATGGTGAAGAGTAATATTCCTGGAATTTTTGAGATTTATAACATGTGTATAAGATGTATGGATGCCCGGTGTGGCTTGGTTTTAGTGTTACGATTAGTAGAACGTTCGATTTATAGCCGTCATAATGCCCGATTTTCGTTAAACCTTGAAAACCGTGCATCACAGTAGGTTTAACTCACTGCCTAGCTTGGTAATCTGCCATGATAAGCTAGATTATGTTATAAGCTTCGTTTTGATATAAAGATCGTATGAAATGGACTTACGGTTTAGGAGTTATGATTAAATTCGTAAAAGAGGTTCGAAACCGTAATCGAAAGTTCGTAACTGAAATTGGAATCCCTTAACATGACTAAGTCAGTGACGAATCATGGTAATTAAAAATTAGAGATCATAAAGATGGTGTGAGAAAATACCTCGTATTAAAAAGATCGTTTTTCGATTTTATAAAAATGTTCGAATCGAGATTAAACGCGAACGAACCCCTTAAAAGTATGACTTTGGTTATAACTTAGAAAACGGGCGATAGAACTCGAGGTATAATCTTGATTCGTAAACGACCGACCTTAGAACTTGTACGACTTAAGTATATACCAAGTATAAGCATGATGACATGTCTTGATAATGAACGAATGTCGGATCGTATCGGTGATAAAAAGAGTTACACTAAAAGAGACGTAACGAGATAACTCGAAAACATATTTCGATTTAAGTGGAGTTTATACTTAGCCTTTTAAGAAGCGTTAAGTGATTAATCTTAAATATTCTGATTGTTTATAGATCGTCGAGCTGACCCGGGACACGCTACCACTACCCCTACCCACACTCGATTTCCAGGCAAGTTTCCGATACTTGGAACTGTTGTTGTGATAATATATATGATGATTGTTTTATACATATGCCATAGAATGCATGCCTACTTTCAAGTTAATATTGAATTACTTGTTCCCTGAATTGATATCGGCTTATAGACTATATATGAAATATCAGTTATAAGCCGGATTGTTTGGTTAAGACCCTTAGCGAAGGGCGTATGATATTCATACTTCAAATATAGACCGGGAGTCGATATTTTGTAATATATAAATAGTCGTGGAAACCCGGAGGGATCCCAGCGACAAATGTATTATTTCGAGGATTTTTATTCGATTACGAATCTTTCGAGGAACGTTATTTGAGTATTACCTCAGTGAAGGAATATTTAATGAATATTATTTTAATATTCATTTAGAATGTCATTTATTTAATGAATATTATTTTGATCATTCATTGGAGTTATTTAGTTAATGAATATTATTTTGAATATTCATTAGAGTTATTTGGTTGACGAATATCATTCCCAAATATTCATTTGGCTTACTTATTATTATTTGGAATATTCATTTGATCTTTATTTATTTAATGAATATTACTTTCGAATATTCATTTAAGGTTTGATTTACTTAATGAATATTATTTTAAAATATTCATTGGAAGTTCTATTTACTCAAGGAATATTACTTCGAATATTCCTTTAAAGTTTTGATTACTAAATGAATATTATTCGGATATTCATTTAGAAGATTATTTGTTAAATGAATATTATTTTGGATATTCATTTAGAATATTATTTGTTAAATGAATATTATTTTTGGATATTCATTTAGAATATTATTTGTTTAATGAATATTATTTGGATATTCATTTGGAATGTTATTTGTTAAATGAATATTATTTTCAAATATTCATTTAAGGTTTGATTTATTCAGTAAATATTATTTTAAATATTTATTTAAGTTTATTTATTCAATGAATATTATTTTAAATATTCATTTAAGAAGAGATTTATTTAATAAATAATTCTATATATTCATTCGAGGATTACTTACGAGCAATATTATGATTTAATAATATTCCGTAATTATTATTGACTTAATGAATATTCTTGGAATGTTGATTTAAATTCTTTTAAGTTCTTTTTATGATGATTCATATTATTCAAAGATTAGCTATCACCTTCAGATAAGGTGTAAAATATTTCGGAGTATTTTATGACTATTCTTATCAAGGGGAGGTTCCCAAACTTTATTTTCATTTAAATCTATCTTAAAGAAGATTTAAATACTCGCTCAACTTCCAAACATATATAAGGGGACCTCACTTGAGATATGTTATTTATTGGACTGCCCGGTCCTATACTTGCTAAACTATCTTGTTACTCACATCTTGATTCTTTCAAACATCGATATGAATCTTTTTGGTTACCTCCTCAACGCTCGAGGGGTAAGAATTGATGGAACAAGTTTATATCCATTAACAAGCATCAGCTTGGGAAATATTGGTGAATTTTCCTTTCCAATTAGATACGACTACTTTGTGGAGTCCTATCAACAAGTGTTATACTTGGGGAAAAGGGGAACGAACTTTACGTTTCAGAGTCATGGATGATATTCGAACTAGGAGACGCGTAAGTGGCCGAGTGGCGCTGGTCCAGCAATAGCCCAACCATTGGCTGAGGAGTTCCAGAGGGCGGTAGACAAGTAAATCCGTCGGAGCTACCTTCTACATGTAGAGAACGACTGATGAGATGCATGACATACGACTGATCATCGTAAACGTCAGGGCATCTGGCGCGGCAATGCTCCCGTATTAGTTCATCTTCCAAAAGTGAGAAATTCTGCAACAATATTGGTGTTGGCAAGGTGAAAAAGTGTTGAAACTGGAATTGCAATATTCTTCCTGCAAGTTCCTCTATTATGAAAAGTTGATAATATCTGACTCATCTTTGGCATAGCAGATATTTATTCAAAACAAATATATTTTGAGTTACCTTGTAACTTCATCTCATACCTTATATTGGTACTACATCGTTAATGCATGGCATATGGTTTCAAAGATATTTTGGACTGTTATATATTATCACTATTCAATTATATTTCTGGTGGGCTATTGCTCACCCTTGCTTTATTTATTTATATCACAACAACAGCTAGATCAGATGGCCGCGCAAGGCGCACACAGCGTAAGCAGGTGTCAACCGTCAGAGGTTTACCGCTAAGGTCTTGGCTACCATTGTTGAGGATGCAACTACTGGTAGGCTAGTTGTTAGCAATTGAGCCTCAAATGTATTTATATTGGTATCTATTAATGGATGGCAAAGAGTATGCAATTGTACAATTGTAATTCTTTGGGTTGCAAGAACTCAAACTTGTGAATAATAATATTGACGATTACTCCGATTTCATCTCTGGGACTATAACGGGTGTGTTTTATGTTGTTGTTTTGGGTCACAAGATTGTAATTTAAATTATGTTGATTTTGTGGTTGGATATTGAGACCGTAACGACCAGATCCCTGACCCTGGATCTGGGGGTGTTACAGAAATGGTATCAGAGCGAGCGTTATATATCCCAGAGATGATGCGACATTAAAACAATAAATTCATTAAGATAATAAGAACTCTTGCCAAGTTCATAGTCAGACTACTTAATGTAGTATTGACATATAAAACCCTTATGGGAACTATTAAGTATCATGATAGTAACTTAGCTCGTTCTTGTACCGACTAGTAAGGCGACAGACCTTGAGGCATACGAGCAGCAGCACGATGACGCCTGATTATATGCTGAAGATCGGATGGTGGATTCGATAGAGTACCCTACTGAGGACCCGAAAGAGGTTCCAGCAAAGGAGGAAAATCCTGATAAGGATAAGGGGTCTACCCTTAGGGAAATAAGGGCTACAACTAGAGAGACTGTAAGAATCTCGATATAGTGCTCAGAGAAGTGAGCGTAAAGAACTGATATATTATGAAGAGAATTAAAGAGGTATATTGGATCTATAGCTGGACTGCCGGATAAAGTACCAGCAAACAAAACGGATTCGGGGAATTACTTGAGATCTTATATGGGGTTAGATAAGAATCCTTAGAGACTTCCAGAGCAGAGGGAAAAGAGTGAGAATGATGCATGATTATCAAAGGCATCAATATATGTCAGGGAGCAGAATCTCTAGGAGCAGTTGAGATAGAGGCAACAAGTGCCACATTATTTGATAAATGGATTAGTGTGAATCTTATTAATGATAATTCGCCATGAGAAGGCAGATTTCCTAGGTTATAATTTATAAAGTCAATTGAGATTGATGAGGTGGTTTATCCAGTGAGATGTCCATTTTATGAATGGATTAGCTAAGAAAGTAAAGATAGTGGAAAGCAATGGCCTGAATGGATAAAGTATATAAGGAAATAGTAAGCAAGACAATGATCTCAGAACCTACAAGACTAAAAGACCAGTGAGTCTATGATAAACTAGTAATGAGGCTATCGTCAAGAAACCAAGTATAAGTTTAGTTCAATCCAGTGGAAGGATGGACCAGAAACATTAGATGCATGTGATTCAGAAGAATATTAAATTCTTTCTTTTCCTTGAATGGATTATGGTAGTTACCTTATGTTTATTCTGACACTGAATCATAAATGGATTAGGCAAGGCGAGCAGTGGTTGAGATTTAATTGAGAATGCTTTTAGATGCAACCTGAAAGAACAGGTGTAGGACATGTTCTCAAAATAAGAGTTTTGGCAAAATGAAGTCCAGCAATAGGACACATGATCAATAAGAGTAGTGTTGGTCGGCCCTACCAAGTTAAAGACAGTTTCAAATGAAGATTGGCCAACCACACCGGCAAATGTGAGAAATTTCATAAGATTCACAAGGTATTATCAAAGATTTGTTCAGGACTTTACAAAGATTGCAATCCCGTAACCCGACTTATTTGTAAGACTAAAAGTTTGAATGGACAAGCTAAATGGAGGAAAATCTCTCTGGAGTTAAAGATAAAAACTGGTGATGACCCAGCATTGGCGTTACCTAATGGAAGAAGGAGAATTTTGGAATATATTAGGATGCACCTCGCACAGGTTTAAGTGTTGTGCTTGTGCAACATGACAACAGAATTTTCGAATACAATTGGGCAACACGGTTCACCAGTTTCGGATGACCTTGGTAGTGCCAATTCTGGGAAGCGACTGACCCCGACGGTAGTGTTCCTTCTGAGACTAGTTGTTAAGTAGACTGGTATTCGGTAGTATCGATTTTTAGGACAAGCATGTATCGGGGAGGTATGGCATGTTTAGTTTGAAACTTTTGATTCCCCTTCTAAGGACGATGTATATTTGGTTTCCTTCTAATGGTTAAACTCCCAGCTATATGTCAATCATTTCGTTATTATAATTGTTTCTGGTTTCACCCGCTTGGGTATTCCTAGAAATACTCTTCGGGTATCGAAATGGATCTTCTTAGTATCACCAGTGGGTGGATAGATTGACTGAAATTTCCCTAATCCTGGAAAGGAATTTGACAAATTTTAGTAAACCTTGTCTTTCTGATTATCGGAATACGTCACTAAAGAGAGTGGAAACTGGAGTGAACCCTACGGATTGGGTAAAGTAGCCGCTATACAGGTGGGTAGACATACCCCGATTATTACAGTTGAATGTAGGGATAAAATTATGAAGTTGAATGTAATTAAGAAACAAGCCGGATGGAAAAATTCTGGGATTGACTTAAATGAAAAGGTTGTTATGCCAGAAGTGTTAAGCTTTTGTGGTACGTGGAATTGATAAGATTAACTGAAAGAATAAAAGTGAAGGGAAGGTGACCGGAGACGGTACCGAGAAGTCGAGTGAGACTTATATGGAGTAAAGCTTTGGAAAGATCAAAATGTATCAAAGTAGAAGGCAATATGCCAGCAATTGCTAGAAAAGTAATGCTATTAGCCGACCCCTAAGCTCACATATTTAGCATGGCCAGATGGGGGCCAAGTCACTAAGGATTATCAAGTGACTGAACCAGCAACGTAAGGACAAAGCGGGGTGCTTCTAATCAAGTGCCAACCGCGAGGGCTTTTGATATAAATTGAATTGAGATACAGGATGATGGATTTTATATATACCATGGACGTATTAGGATTGAGGGTAGTGACCACTGAAAAGTTACGAAGATTGCCAAAGTCAGTGCAGTATGATGCATAAATGTTATCTGAAGCTTAGTGTCCTCAAAAAGAGCATTAGGCGCTAAGAGATTCACGTTGAACACGACCAATATCTTCCAGAACATCCTTTCTACCATTACCAAGTTCTGTATGAAAGAGTAAATGGACATATGTTGTCTTTTGGAAGGTCATGTAGACCGACATTCGTTTGAAAGAAAGGTTAACATGAGCTACCTATAGATTATTAAGATGAGAATGATTGAAAACAGACCCTTATTAAGGGTACATGATTTGATTGCCAATTTCAGGGTAATGTAAGTATTCCTTGAAAATAGAATTGAAGGTAGAGCATCCATAAATTAAGACGAACCCTGGGGATGCACAAAGGATAGCATCACCCCTAATAAAGACATTTTGAATTCAGACGATATAAGTTGAATCGACCAAAGTATAAAGAACCTATAAGGATTTGTGGAAAGGAATCTCGAAAAGTACATAGACAGAATTGTTATAAAATTGATTATTGATGTTCGATATACCCTGTACCCAGAAGATACAGGAGGGATGATGACAATGACCTAAGAAACCCTATAAGGGAAGAGGTAATGTTCTGAACTTCAAAGGGGAAGTTTGGTAAGGAATGTATGACATAGTAATAATAAGGCCAGATGAAGCATGTGTGAAACCATGAGGAAGTATGGATTGAACCAATAAGGTTGAGATTATCCTAAAACGAGAAGGGAGTTAAGTAAGGAAATATCCTAGATATGATGGGGAGTACCTGTAGTAAAGTTCACATCAGAAAGGTGGAAGCAATGATTATTGGAAAAGACTGATATACGCTTCCTCCCATTTAGCAGAATTTAAGGGAGAATGCTTTCACCCTGAGTTGAAATAAATCCAGAAAACGTTGACTTCAAGAAATTATTATATTCAGGAAAGGCCAATGAGGTGGCCGACACTTTAAGTATAAGAAAGTAGGTATAAATGCTCATACCAAAGAAACGGAATGGTATTGAGAAGGACTTTGAAGGTCAGAAAGTGGTGGAAGAATTTACATTCCCTCTAATGATTGTGCAAGAATCAACCATAAGAGTAGTTTAAGTAAAGATTCGATTCCTGATATCGTCTTAAGCATATTACCTGCGTTAGGAAGTCCTATGTCAAGGTAAACCAGGACCTGGTGCGAAATTAACTAAGTAAACCGTTAGCTTCCAGTCTTCTACTAAAGAAATATGATTGATAATTCCATCAACTTGGCATAGCTACGATGCTTGAAGCTCTTCTGCAATTTTATCTGCTTCATGTAATATCTACGTCAAGTTCAGGAAGCATTCCCTATGGATAGGGAATATTGATTATTTTGTTTTCCTAGAGGGTCTTGAATTGACAATTATGAAACCCGCATGTTTAGTGATTCAAACACGACGTAAATGATAAGCAATGATGACCCTTCTGAGAAATTAAGTGTTTACGACAGTGGAAATGTCGAATTGAATCTAAGTTAGAGAAATCATCCATGTCAGTTTCGGGTGGTTTAATTTTGGAGATGACGGGATATTTGTAATAAATAATCCGAATATGATGGTTCATAGAATGATTATAGTAGAAATGAAGACAAGTGACTGATAGAGATGAAAATCAATAAGAGAGTCAGATAGGACTCATGAGAAGCTCCAGTAATAAAGCGAGAAAAGTATGGAATTGATAGTGCAAGGGTATCGACCAAAACAGAAAGTTGGAATTAGGAACATAAATGACATACAAATTGACTCCTTTTAAGTTTGGAAAATTCGAGGAAATACGGAAAAGATTGATTGAGTAATAAAGAAACTCATGGAATGAAAAAGTGAAATCTAGATGGTTGAACAAAGGAAAATTTGGCCCCAAACGTGTAACACGTATTGAATAAAGGTGACGAGTGTCTCAACCCTGAGATGACGGTGGAGAATGTTAGTGTAGGTGCCCTAGAGGCAATACATTATTTCTCGAATAAATCTTATGTCATTTGATTATTAAATAAATGTATTTATTATGACTCTAATTACTGCGATATTTGTTAGCATAATAAATGTCCTTAGAATAATGATACACATTATATAGTTTAAGTTTATAACTTGAATTTGAGATTATATAATATATATCATATTCTTAAAGGTCCCTAGTCGAGTATTATTATACAGGACAATAATAATACATAAATAGATTAGTATGTTTTTGACTGATAACCACATCTCATTGGTTATAAGTATGGAGATACTAAAGTCAATACATAGGTACATGTAGGGTACATGGTACTGGACAGACCCACCGTGAGATTCTTCATGTTAATTAAGTCATAAGAAAGACTCACAGTGATAATGGTGTAATGATCCTTTGACTTGAGATCATTATATTTCTATACGAGGATAATATACTTTGACTACATTAAAAGTTACCTTTGACCGGGTAATGATAAAAGTGGACATCGGGTATATTGTGAATCGTATGAGAAATATGAATGATAGATAAAGGATTTAACCCTCCTATCAAATAGGAGAGATATTATTGGCCTCTTGATTGAGTGAGACTATAAAATGCATGGCCGTGCTCAAATAATGATTTGTTATTAATAGTCTACTCATGGATCAAGTAAACCCGGATTAAATTATGAAGAGGATGACAATAAACATGCCTCGAGTTTAATCTATAATATTTGGTTAAAGGGATTATATTACACGGGAACATTAATTACAAAAAGGTTTTATCGAATCATGATTTAATTATTATTTAATTGGGTAGCAATGATGTATTACTAGATACCGCTCATTGTTTATAATTTTATTGGAGAATAAAATTATTGCCAAAATAAATAATAACCTACAGGGTCACACACATAGAACATTTTAAAGGAAGAATTAATTTAAATTATGAATTTAAATTAATTAATGATAAGTTGGATTTTATTATATTAATTAAGTGTGACTTGATTAAGCTATAATAAAATACAAAGATATATGAGATATGATTTTAATAATTAAGTTTGACTTAATTATTATTTATTTAAATAATAGGATTTGATTCTATTATTTAATATTTCCTTTTGGGCTAGGTTTTTTTGGCTTGGGCTTTTTGCTACACACTACCATATAAATACATAAGGATGTGAAGGATGAATGTGACAAGACACGGCAGAAACAAAAGCCAGTCGAATAAACCAAACCCTAAACCTAATCTCATATCATTTTTTCATTAGAGGCTAGTACCTCTCTTCCGGACAAGATCGTGAGCCGTTCTTGAAGGTGTTCGTGTGGATACCGTAGAGGAGTTTTCGAAGAGGAAGCTCTGTGATTGCATCTCCATCGTTTTAATTGTAAAGCTTTGATAAGGTAATAGTTCCTATCTACCATATTATCAATATATTATACATGGATCCTTGGCTTGGTTTCGATTTTATTTACTGTTTTTCGCTGCGTATTGATGATCGAAACCATCAATGGTATCAGAGCTACTTGTATAATATGATAATCTGGTTAATATTGATGCACACGATCTGTTATAAAGCTTGCCAGTTCTGATTTTTTTTTCCGTAAGCCGTTCTGCATGAAAAACGCGTTTTGCATGCTTCTGTTTTTCTGGTTTCGTGATGTTCATCTGCTCAGCCATGTTCTAATAAGATTAAAGTGTAATCTGGACGTTTAACAAACCAGTTGAAGTCGATTTATATGATCAGATATGCAGGTTTTTCAGTTCATGCGTAAACATATACATACGTGTTTATATCTGCTAGGTTTTGATTTTAAATCGCTTAAAAATCAATGATATGTGATTGTGTTGTTATTGTAAGTGTAATCGTATGTCTGTATAATCAGTTTGGGATCATTATCACGTACATGTGTAGAACACGATCGAACTGGGTTCCCTGAAAACTGCAGAAAAATATTCATGTACAGGTGATGCGCATACTGTAGATGCGTATCACCTAGGGTTATAGACATTAACGCATACGCGGAATGCGTTTCTGGTAGAATTAACAGATGAGGTCAGTCGCGCGTACTGTAGATGCGCAACAGCAGTTTTAATAAAAAAAAAAAAAAAAAAATTTATCAGCTAGGTTTTGCATGCTAGATTAAATAATAATTGTTAATGTTTAATTGGGAGTATGCAAAATTTTATTAATTAGTAATTTTGATTACTAGATTAATTTTTAATTAAAGTGCGTTAATTTTATTATTTATGATTTGATCATATTTAATTTATGTTGTATAAAAATGTGTTTATAAAATATGTGATGCTTTTAATTGCTATGTGAGCATGATGCATGGTTATGGCCCCAAGACCTAGTTTTCAATTTATTTTATTAATTTTAATTTATGGTTTGTAATAATTAAATACGACTTGCATGTCATTTTTCCTTTTGTAATTATTTTATCTCGAATGCAACTCGAGTTCTTTTGTAAAATGTTTCAAGAGGAGCTTGGAGGCAATCAAGGCAGCTTTGGAAGTGAAGCAAGAGATTTTGTAATAATTAGTTATTACCACCATAGATTGACCTTGATTTTTCCATTAGCTTGGAAAAATCATATAGGATTGGGCCATAATCATAGCATATTATTTTATGTGATGCACTTTACATATGATACATGTGTAGAGTAACAAATGTATGCATGTTTTAATTAGATTAATGATGTATGCATGTGTTAGATACGTCACCCATGCCATGCTTGCCATGCTAAACAAGATAAAATCTGTAACGATTCGAGATTTTAAAATGAACAAACGATCATGAGATTTCTGTGTTTATGAAACACGAAATTAAATACGAATTTTCAATTATTTTGATATGGGGAGATTTTGTCAAAAACAGGTTTTACCTGTAAGGAAGTTGGGTATTAAGTGAGGCCACTTGTGACTCCTCCAACAACCTGGAAATCAAACTATTGATGAATATTGATTTGAAGTATTTAATTCAAGGAAAAATTGGGAATCTCTTTATGATGGGATCATGGTCGTTTTAATTTTGAAACCCCTTAACAAAATATTAAGTTTTAATCAGATGCTTTCCAATGAATGAACACTCATTGAATCCTAGATCGATAAGGGGAATGACTGCCAGTGGCAGGGGACTCCTGTCTATCGTGGTGAGATGTGACGTATATAAGCGGTTATATTCGACCGTTGTATCATTGGGTGTAACTTAACTGAGTCGTCATAATAAGGTGAAAATAAACGGTTATATTCAATTATTATGAACTTAGAAGCATAGAGTTTGGTTCAAAATCTATTAGATAGACAAGAACAATTGTTGTTCACCAAACTATCCAAGAATTATATATGATATAATTGACAACTGTTGTCTACCTAAATAATCATGTTTTAAGGACTACCAGTGGTTGACTTAGGATATGACGAAATATGGATCTTGGCTCACTAGAAAGACTTATGAGATATTCTTTCCGATTTAATAGTAAGGGCTATTAATTTGATAAAAATAGTGGGAGATATATTATGAATATGTCATAATCACTTGAACATAATTAATATAACAATCTAACTTATCTTATGCATTTTTTTCATTGTAGAAAACAAATGGCACAAAATACAAACAACACTTTCTCTGTGCGATCAGTCCTTGAGAAGGACAAGCTGACAGGATCGAACTTCCTTGACTGGTCTAGGAATTTGAGAATTGTTCTCATGCAGGAAAAGAAATCTTATGTGGTTGATATTCCTCCACCTGCAGCCCCTGCTAACAATGCCACTCAAGCTCAACAAAATGCTTATCAGAAGCATATTGATGATGCGACTGATGTGGCTTGTCTTATGCTTGCCACTATGGATGCTGAGCTTCAGAAGCAGCATTTTGATATGAATGCCTATACTATGTTTGAACATCTTGCGACGATGTTTCAGTCACAGGCTCGTGTGGAAAAGTTCAACACAAGCAAAGCACTCTTCTCGTGCAAGCAGGGCAACGGACCAGTTGGACCACATGTTCTAAAGATGATTGGGTATTGTGATTACCTTGCTCGTTTGGGTTTCCCGCTTCAGCGAGAGGCTCAAGTCGATATAATCTTGCAATCTTTGAACAGCGACTATACTCAGTTCATTATGACTTTTAACATGACTGAGCAAGATAAGACTCCTATGGAATTGTTGGCCATGCTGAGGACCACTGAAGCAAATATGGTCAAGGCACCTGAGAAGGCTCCCATAATGATGGTGTGCAAGAAAGGTGCTAAGGGAAAAAGGAAATGGAAGGGCAAGAAAAAGGTTACACCGAAAGATCTTGGTCCTTCTAAGCCCTCTTTCAAAAAGGCTAAAAAGCCGAAGGGAGATGTCGCAAAGGCTGACAAAGGTGATTGTCACTATTGTCACAAGCCTGGTCACTGGAAGAGAAACTGTCATGCTTACTTGGAGGATCTGAAGAAATTGAAGGGTGTTCAGATTTCTCGATCAGGTATTTATGTTATAGAAGTCAATTTGTCTATTTCTACATCTTGGGTATTGGATACTGGATGTGCTTCTCACATTTGTATAAATGTGCAGGAACTGCAGAGAAGTAGGACTTTGGCTAAGGGAGAAGTGGACCTACGAGTAGGCAATGGAGCAAGAGTTGCTGCTTTAGCCGTAGGAACTTATTATTTATCTTTGCCCTCTGGGCTTGTTCTAGAACTAAATGACTGTTATTACGTGCCTGCGATTCGCAGAAACATTATTTCTGTTTCTTGTTTGGACAAGAAAGGTTTTTCGTTTACAATAAAGAACAACAGTTGCTCTTTTGCTTTGAATGATTTAACCTATGGTATTGCGCGTTTATTTAATGGTTTATATGTTCTTGATTTGGATAATCCTATCTGTAACATAGAAAACAAACGACTTAAAGTAAATGACTCAAATCAAACATACCTCTGGCATTGTCGTTTAGGCCATATAAATGAGAAACGCATATCCAAATTACATAAGGATGGATATTTGGATAAGTTTGATTTTGAATCATACGATGAATGCGAATCTTGTTTGCTTGGTAAGATGACTAAAAGCCCCTTTTACTGGTAAGGGTCAAAGGGCCACTGAACGTTTGGAGCTAATACATAGTGATGTATGTGGCCCAATGCGTGTGATGGCTAGAGGAGGCTACTACTACTTCATAACATTTACTGATGACTTCAGTAGATATGGATATGTATATCTTATGAAGAACAAATCCGATTCTTTTGAAAAATTCAAAGAATACAAGGCTGAAGTAGAGAAGCAGATAGGCGGAGGTGCAAGTATTAAGATCTTACGATCCGATCGTGGGGGTGAATACTTAAGCACCGAATTTAAAGAGTTTTTAAAGGAGTGTGGTATTGTATCACAACTCACTCCGCCAGGAACACCTCAATGGAATGGAGTTTCAGAGAGGAGAAATCGTACCCTGTTGGACATGGTACGATCGATGATGAGTCATGCAGATCTTCCAATAAGTTTCTGGGGTTACGCTCTAGAAACAGCAGCTTTCACACTTAACCGTGTTCCAACCAAGAAGGTTCAAAAGACTCCATATGAGATATGGGAGGAGAAACGGTCAAGCATGAACTTTATGAAAGTTTGGGGATGCAAGGCGTTTGTAAAACGTCAAGTATCTGACAAGCTTGGACCTAAATCCGAAGAGTGCAATTTTGTGGGATACCCTAAAGAAACAAAGGCGTATTATTTTTATAGTCCTTCCGAGCAGAAAGTGTTTATTGCTCGTGATGCTGTCTTCATGGAAAGAGATTTTGTTTCCAAAAGAAACAGTGGGAGAACTATTGATCTCGATGAAGATCGAGAACCACAAAATAGCATTGAACCTGAAATGGAACAAGAGCAGGATATTAATAATGCTCAAGAAACACAGGTTGTTCGTAGATCAAGTAGGATTCGCCATGAGCCAGAGAGATATTATGGATTTCTCCTGACTCAAGATGGCGATGTGATGCTTGTAGATAATGATGAGCCTCTCACCTACAAGGATGCTATGAATAGTCCAGATTCTGAGAGATGGCTGGAAGCCATGAAATCTGAGATGGATTCCATGTATGAAAACAAAGTATGGACTTTGGTTGCACCACCTGATGGGGTTAAACCCATTGAGTGCAAGTGGGTTTTCAAGAAGAAAACTGACATGGATGGAAATTTACAGACCTACAAAGCAAGACTGGTGGCGAAAGGTTTCAAGCAAATTCATGGTATAGACTATGATGAAACTTTCTCACCGGTAGCTATGGTCAAGTCCATCAGGATTTTGCTTGCGATAGCGGCTTATTATGACTATGAAATCTGGCAAATGGATGTCAAGACTGCTTTCTTAAATGGAAGCTTAGAAGAGGATGTGTACATGACACAACCTGAGGGTTTTGTCGATCCAAAGTTTGCTAGAATGGTTTGTAAGTTACTACGATCTATTTATGGATTGAAGCAGGCCTCAAGGAGGTGGAACATCCGTTTTGATGAAACAGTCAAAGAGTTTGGCTTCAAACAAAATGAGGATGAGCCGTGTGTTTACAAGAAGGTTAGTGGGAGCCATATGGCATTCCTAGTATTATATGTGGATGACATATTACTAATAGGGAATGACATTCCTTCTCTACAGGCTGTGAAGACTTGGTTGGGAAAAAGTTTCTCGATGAAAGACTTAGGCGATGCTACCTATATCTTAGGGATCAGGATCTATAGAGATAGATCTAAAAGATTAATCGGCCTAAGTCAGAGTACATACATTGACAAAGTATTGCATCGTTTTGGAATGCAAGAGGCAAAAAGGGGCTTTGTCCCGGTGTCTCATGGGATAGTGATCTCAAAGGAAAACTGTCCTAAATCATCAGATGATAAGGACCGTATGAGTAAAGTACCATATGCTTCGGCGATTGGTTCTATAATGTATGCAATGATATGTACTCGTCCTGATGTCTCGTATGCTTTAAGCATGACGAGCAGGTACCAGTCTAATCCAGGTGAGGGTCACTGGACAGCTGTCAAGAATATTCTTAAGTACCTTAAACGGACTAAAGATTCGTTCTTGATATACGGAGGAGATGAGAAGCTGGTCGTAAAAGGTTACACTGATGCTAGTTTCCAGACAGATAGGGACGATTCTGTGTCCCAGTCTGGATTCGTGTTTTGTCTAAATGGAGGTGCTGTAAGCTGGAAAAGTTCGAAGCAAGAGACAGTAGCTGATTCTACAATGGAAGCTGAGTATATTGCCGCCAGTGAAGCAGCCAAAGAGGCTGTTTGGATTCGGAAATTTATTACCGGACTTGGTGTGGTTCCGTCGATCGCAGATCCAGTTGATCTGAATTGCGATAACAATGGAGCCATTGCGCAGGCTAAGGAACCAAGGTCCCATTCCAAGGCAAAGCATATACTTAGAAGATATCATCTTCTTCGAGAGATAAACGAGAGAGGAGATATACATATATGTAAAGTGCATACTAATGATAATGTTGCGGACCCACTGACCAAGGCTTTGTCGCAGCAGAAGCACGATGGTCATACTAGTTCCATGGGTATTAGATACATGGGGGATTGGCTCTAGTGCAAGTGGGAGATTGTTAGTGTAGGTGCCCTAGAGGCAATACATTATTTCTCGAATAAATCTTATGTCATTTGATTATTAAATAAATGTATTTATTATGACTCTAATTACTGCGATATTTGTTAGCATAATAAATGTCCTTAGAATAATGATACACATTATATAGTTTAAGTTTATAACTTGAATTTGAGATTATATAATATATATCATATTCTTAAAGGTCCCTAGTCGAGTATTATTATACAGGACAATAATAATACATAAATAGATTAGTATGTTTTTGACTGATAACCACATCTCATTGGTTATAAGTATGGAGATACTAAAGTCAATACATAGGTACATGTAGGGTACATGGTACTGGACAGACCCACCGTGAGATTCTTCATGTTAATTAAGTCATAAGAAAGACTCACAGTGATAATGGTGTAATGATCCTTTGACTTGAGATCATTATATTTCTATACGAGGATAATATACTTTGACTACATTAAAAGTTACCTTTGACCGGGTAATGATAAAAGTGGACATCGGGTATATTGTGAATCGTATGAGAAATATGAATGATAGATAAAGGATTTAACCCTCCTATCAAATAGGAGAGATATTATTGGCCTCTTGATTGAGTGAGACTATAAAATGCATGGCCGTGCTCAAATAATGATTTGTTATTAATAGTCTACTCATGGATCAAGTAAACCCGGATTAAATTATGAAGAGGATGACAATAAACATGCCTCGAGTTTAATCTATAATATTTGGTTAAAGGGATTATATTACACGGGAACATTAATTACAAAAAGGTTTTATCGAATCATGATTTAATTATTATTTAATTGGGTAGCAATGATGTATTACTAGATACCGCTCATTGTTTATAATTTTATTGGAGAATAAAATTATTGCCAAAATAAATAATAACCTACAGGGTCACACACATAGAACATTTTAAAGGAAGAATTAATTTAAATTATGAATTTAAATTAATTAATGATAAGTTGGATTTTATTATATTAATTAAGTGTGACTTGATTAAGCTATAATAAAATACAAAGATATATGAGATATGATTTTAATAATTAAGTTTGACTTAATTATTATTTATTTAAATAATAGGATTTGATTCTATTATTTAATATTTCCTTTTGGGCTAGGTTTTTTTGGCTTGGGCTTTTTGCTACACACTACCATATAAATACATAAGGATGTGAAGGATGAATGTGACAAGACACGGCAGAAACAAAAGCCAGTCGAATAAACCAAACCCTAAACCTAATCTCATATCATTTTTTCATTAGAGGCTAGTACCTCTCTTCCGGACAAGATCGTGAGCCGTTCTTGAAGGTGTTCGTGTGGATACCGTAGAGGAGTTTTCGAAGAGGAAGCTCTGTGATTGCATCTCCATCGTTTTAATCGTAAAGCTTTGATAAGGTAATAGTTCCTATCTACCATATTATCAATATATTATACATGGATCCTTGGCTTGGTTTCGATTTTATTTACTATTTTTCGCTGCGTATTGATGATCGAAACCATCAGAGAAAAACAACAAAAGTAAATAAGAATTAGATAATACAAAGGATGTGATTGATAAAGAAAAGATTGGGAATTAATTATGGAATGTGAAGCAAAGAATGTTATGAATGGATTGATGAATGGGTTTTCCTAACGAGCTCTCGGAATGACAACCTGATGGTGTTAGAATTATGAATATGAAATGGCCAGTGTCATGGCGTGAAATGTCAGTAATAATAATGTCAAGCGAGAAATCTAAGATTTAACCTGAGAGGTTGAAAGATTTCTGATGATGAGTGTTGCTAAGATTGAACAAGAACATAGGTCCATAGAATGATGGGTCGAGCAGCGAGGATATGTTGACTTGTGAGATTACGATATAGTGGTATTTGATACGATTACGATTATTTTTCTTCTCTGATAAACCTCTATAGTTCAGAGGAAAATTTTAAGTATGATATTTAACGATCATGAAAAAAAAAAAAAAAAATTTCTATAATTCTCTGAAAATATTTTCTTTTCTCCACTCCTATTTATCTTCTTCTAAATTGAGAAGAACAACCCTTTTAAGGAGGGGAGGTACTACTACGTGACTCTCTGTCTGTGTGATAGAAGTCTAAGTGGAATGCCATTAATTGTTTAATTGCTTGTCAAGTACTAAAGGCTGGCCCCCTTCTGTACTAGCTATGCAATATAACAAATGTTCATTGATCACAGTGATCTCTCGATAAATTTTTCCACCTAAAAATATATATACATCGAGATTGCGAAGATTAAAGCGATTAGGAATTGCAAAATTACGAGTGAGGTTATCTCCGAACTTCGTAGCGCGTTAGTGATACCGAAGTCACTGCACGTACCAATAAGGTTAATAGTATAAGAACGGACAAGAGCGTATACCGGATGATGTGTTATGCGAAAGTATCAAAGAATTGGTAGAACGGATAAAGGGTGTGTTGTAACACCAGTATGATGTGTTTTAGAAAGATTGGAATGTGTAAGGATCGACCAGAGAATTGGAAAACGAAATAACCAACAAATACCCAATTGTCTTCTACCTGATTCCGGGACGGAATCCTTTTAAGGAGGGGAGACTGTAAGAACCCAGATTTTTGGGTAGAATTAAAACTTTTTATTATGTAATAATATGGGAATGAATAGTGATTATGACTACGATGTAACGAATGTCTATTAAATGAATGGAATGGATTTGAATTCAATTATTTATATGTCATGCAGAATACTTTTGGTTGACAGCATAGATAAGAATGATCTATCTCCTAAGGATATAAGTATATTACTTCAAGTAAGATTATTCTTGTGTCATCCAAATCAATATCTATTATAAGTCCAGCGGTTCCGTAAAAAGGTTAAGGAACACTCGAGGGTGAACCAGGTTCATTTTCCTAATTATAGGAATTAAATAAAAATAAGTGATGAATAGTGATTTTGGTGGAATTTGGAATATTATTATAATAATGTTATACCCGGTATTCGGAACGGATTTCTGAGTTCGTATTAGTGATCCAGGAGGAAAATAAGTGTATGTAAAAGCTGTCGGATTCAGAAAAAGAGCACTTTTATTTTCTCCGGGATTTCCCTGGACACTGCAAGACTTAAGGATTTATAAAAGGGAATTAAGGAATTTAAATTCGAGAAGTATTAAGTAAGATGGAGGATGGTATTATAATTATTAAGAAGGTTTTCGGTAAAACCCTAACTAGAAACGAATGAGTTATTCCCTCGAACGATCAACGAATTAAGCAATAAACGGACAAAAGAGCAAGCAGAGGGCAAGATGCATGCATGTGCTACTAGAAAATATCTAGCAACCAAGTGGTGACTCAAGTAACTAGTACACTTAGAGATTAAACTAGTACTTAGCAATCAAACCAATACTTAGCCTTAACACCATCAAAAGATCAACACATGTCCATCCATTTTCATCATCCCTTGCATCATCACTTTATTAAAGCTACTTTAACACAAGATATTATCTATTCTCACCACAACAATTCATTTGGATGAGATTAAAGCAAGAGAAGGCAAGCAAAACTTCATCTCTCTCAAACTGCCCAGCAGGAGCATCAAGGAAAGAAAAATTCATATCTCCATTTCTATCCATCATAAAATCACCAAATTTTAACCAAAGATTCTCAACTCCATGGGCAAGCTTCGTTCCAAATTTCATGGCAATCTAATGAGCATAGCCTAGTCAAATCGCCTCCCCAAGTTGAAGAAACCAACCTGCCTGTTCTTGGCAGTTTTTGTCCAGCTGGAAAAGATGGCTCAAAACCATAGCTAGGAAGATTTGTTTTTGGTGATCTATAGCTCAAATCAAAGCTTATGCAGAGGCCAAGATGTGGTAAAAATTTGAGAGCCAAACTCTTATTTTTCGATTTGTTATGATTTTTACAAAAGTGATGATGAATAGTAACCCTTAGAAACTAACTTTGTTTTCTTGCTTGATTTGGATGATCCAAGCTATCTTAAAGCTATACAAGGACTATATCAAGCTTATTAAGGCTAGAACACTCTCCAAGGAAGGTATAATCCTTAAGAACCCTAGATCTTATTTTAAGATTATGTATGTTTTTGGTGGATTTTAGCATAGTTATGATATTAGTGTTATCATGAGCATGATCTTGTAGTTGGTTTAACCATATGATGATTATGATGGTGAAGAGTAATATTCCTGGAATTTTTTAGATTTATAACATGTGTATAAGATGTATGGATGCCCGGTGTGGCTTGGTTTTAGTGTTACGATTAGTAGAACGTTCGATTTATAGCCGTCATAATGCCCGATTTTCGTTAAACCTTGAAAACCGTGCATCGCAGTAGGTTTAACTCACTGCCTAGCTTGGTAATCTGCCATGATAAGCTAGATTATGTTATAAGTTTCGTTTTGATATAAAGATCGTATGAAATGGACTTACGGTTTAGGAGTTATGATTAAATTCGTAAAAGAGGTTCGAAACCGTAATCGAAAGTTCGTAACTGAAATTGGAATCCCTTAACATGACTAAGTCAGTGACGAATCATGGTAATTAAAAATTAGAGATCATAAAGATGGTGTGAGAAAATACCTCGTATTAAAAAGATCGTTTTTCGATTTTATAAAAATGTTCGAATCGAGATTAAACGCGAACGAACCCCTTAAAAGTATGACTTTGGTTATAACTTAGAAAACGGGCGATAGAACTCGAGGTATAATCTTGATTCGTAAACGACCGACCTTAGAACTTGTTGAAAGGCATATGATGTAGCCTATTTGTATTTCGAGGATACAACTCAACTTAAACAAGATTGTAATAGTAAATAGTATATAGACTGTCACAAGGAATCTCAGATTGTATTATCTGTCAGAAGAAAAAGATCAAGGTCAATCTACAGACTTGGGGAATTACTACATTGAAAGAAGCTCAGTCATCTGATCAAGCCTCATTGAAGTATTCGTTAAGAAGTGGATTCATTTAAAGTGACAGAGATTTCGACAGTGACAGAGACAGTACAGAAGAATTAAAGAGAGATGAGAAAAGAAAAGGAACCACGCGTTTAAAGTCAGAAATGAAGAATAATCATTGGAGTTAGTCGTTCATGAACCAGACAGTACATCGAACGTCAACAGAAAATTCAATGGTATTTCTTTATTAATTTCAGTGGTTTAAGAAAAGATTTGGCTACTTAAAGGATTCATATTTATTCTCCTTTAATTGATTAAATTATGTGATTAATTTAATTAATAAATTAATTCTATAAGAATTAATTTATTAATTAAAATAATTACTTAATTAATTAAATCAGAATTTTATGTAAAAGAAAATTAATTAAATGATTATCAGAAAATCATTTAATTGATTAAAGCTGAAAATTGTACTGATACTACCTTTTCAGAAAGGTAGTACCGAAGGTAGTACAAGCTTATTCAGAAGGTAGTACCGAAGGTAGTACAAGTTCATTTCAGCAAAGGTAGTACAAGTTCATTTCAGCAAAGGTAGTACAAGTTCAATCAGAAAGGTAGTTCCAAAGGTAGTACCGCCAACTGAAAGGTAGTTCCAAAGGTAGTACCGCCAACTGAAAGGTAGTTCCAAAGGTAGTACCGCCACTTTGAAAGGTAGTAGCCTTCCTAGAAAGGTAGTTCTGACCAACTGAAAGGTAGTAGCCACCATTTAAAAGGTAGTACCGAATTCTGCAAAGGTAGTTCGAGGCTTATTTCATCAAAGAATTGGCAGAAGGTTGTGAAACTTTGTATAAAAGCAAGGTGGCTCAACATATCAACAACACTTCAACATAATATCTAAAAACACACCCACCAGCTCATTTTCTCTCAAAGCTCTCTCAAGAACACCAAGAACAAATAAATTCCCAGAAAATTAAGTTCATCTCCTTTGTAATATTTTATCCGGTGGAACTTGTTTATTTATTGTTCTTGTACTACTAGCGAGTTTTTACTCCTAGCACTTATCTTGATTTTTATTAACTAAATTAGAAAAGTTCATGTCGAATTTTCTAATTAGTTTTTATCAACTTGATAATTAATCTGTACTGAAATTGTAACACCCATCAAGTTAATATATTGTTATATTCAACTTGAAATTTGTTTCAATTTATTCCGCACAAATTTGTCTAAACTAAATTTTATTTAAAGGACAAATTTCGTTAAATTGGTATAGATTGTATTCAACCCCCCCTTCTACAATCTTATCGGACCTAACAATTGGCATCAGAGCCTATTGATTGATATACAAATCAAGATCCTATTTTTATTCAATCAAAAATTTATCTCGAATTTTTAACTCACTTAAAAATTCATCATGTCTTCAAAATCCATTGTTAAGATTCCCATATTTAATAAGGATAATTATGATATGTGGAAAAATAAAATGGAGTTGTTTCTTGATGTTACAAATTCCAAATATTTGGATGTTTTGAAAAATGGACCTAAAATTCCTATGGCTCATGAAGAACAAGTTGTTACTGATGGAGTTGTAACAATACCTGCTAAATCCTATCCAAAGGACCCTAAGAACTATACTCCTGATGAAAAGGAGGATGCTGGACTGGACAAAAATTTGAGACTCATTCTGATAGATTCCCTGGATGCTATGATGTATAGTCATGTGATGAATTGTAAAACTGCTAAGCACATTTGGGAAACTATTGAGACTATTAATGAAGGAACTGATGAAGTCAGGGAAAACAGACTTCAAATTTTGACCTCTGAATATGAACACTTTAGAGCTGGCCCCAATGAAGGCATTCAGGAAGTGTTTGAAAGGTATAACAAAATAATCAACAACTTGCAAGTTCATGGCAAGCAATATACTAAGAAGGAGATCAACATGAAGTTTCTACTGACTATGCCTACTCACCTGGAGCATAGAATTACTGCCATCAGAGAATCCAGGGATTTAAATAAGATTGCTCTTGACAGGCTGTTTGGTGTTCTGAAAACGTATGAATTAGAACAAGTACAGCAGAAGGAGTTCTCTGGCAAAGGGAGAGTGGCAAGTTCTTCTACAGCTCTGGTAGTTGAGGTTCCTAAGGAAGTGGAAGATAAAATTGTTCAACCTAAAAGCTTCAACAAGGAACAAACTGAAGTTGAACATGGCCAAACACCAGCTACTCATGATGGTGGAGAATTTTATTCACTAGAAGAGCTGGATCAACTAGAAGATGAATCTATGGCTATGATGGTGAGACAATTCAGTAACTTCAGATTCAGGCGAAATCCAAAGTTCAGGTTTAAGTCTAATAGCAGATTCCAAAGAGGAGGTTCCTCATCCTCTAGTAACAGGGGAGGATACAAAACTGGAACTGTTGACAGAAGCAAGATTCGTTGCTTTAACTGTAATGAGTTGGGACACTTTGCCACTGAGTGTCAGAAACCCAAACAAGTCCAGAAAAGAGATTATGCTTCTGAAAAGAAGAAAACTGGAAGAGCTTATGTAGCTGCCGGTAAAAGCTGGGATGACACAGACAGCGAAGATGAAGAATATGGAAACTTTGCGCTGGTGGCAAATGCTGAGTCATCAAATTATTACACCACACCGGTAATTCTCACTGATGCTGAACTTATTCGTAGTTTACGTGATTCCTTGAGTAATGCACAAAAAGGATACGAGAGAATAAGTCTTGTAAACACTAAACTTGAAAATGAAGTTTTAGAGTTAAAAAAAGTGCCTGATAATAATGATCAACAAATAAAAGAAATAGCTCATCTTAACTACAAAGAAAAGGGTCTAGGAGAATACATAGTAAAACAAGTTGATAGGATTGCTGAACAAGACATCAGGATTAGAGAACTTGAAACACAGATTAGAGCTTGTTATAATTCTGTTAAAGTTTCCAAAGAGCACTTCAACAAACAATCTAGAGAACAAACTGTAGGAATAGGGTTTGGTTACAAAGAAGCTGCTGGTTCTTTGGGCAATCATTCTGCTAATCCTATTCCTGCTAAAGAAAGAGGTATACCACACGTTCTCAAGAATGTTGAAAAACCCATGTTTAAAGAATCTGTTTCTGAACCACCAAACATGTATTCTATTGTGATTCAAGAAGAAATGAGAAATGAGGACAGTGCTAATGGTATAGTCATTGATAATGAAAAATCTGTTAAGGCACCTACAACCAAAAATGTTAAATCTAATAAGGTTGTTTCTATGAAACCAATGAAGTTTGTTCCGAGTTCATCTAAAATTGAGTTAGGTGATAACAAGATGGAGCAGAATAATAACATATCTAACATGAATACCATGCCTATCATTGATTCTAATCATAAAGCATGTGGTGTTGTCAATTGTATGTCTTGTGCTTTTAATATCATGTCTGCTTACTTTTCTGGTAATCATGCATGTGCTGATAAGACTGCCCCTAGACAACACATGAACAGAAATAAAAATGTTAGATCAAAGACTGCTAGTCCTCCTCATGTTAGGAGAGAGACATTTGTACCTAAGCCTAAACAAAGTTTTACTAAGGCTGTTTACAAGGTCAAATGTCCAGTCAATGAAACAAGTGTTATTGCTGGTAAACAAACATGGATACCCAAAATGAAACAAAAGATTGTAAAATCTGTTTATAGGGTAAAATGCTTGTTGACTAATGGTAAAATTGGTGTTAAGGTCAAAAATGTTGTTTTGCCTGACAAAGGCCAATTCTTTAAGTATTCTGGACCCAATCAAATTTGGGTTCCGAAGAAGGATTAATCCGTTTGTCATTGCAGGGTGTTGAGCAGGTTGAGCGAGTGACCTGGATCTTGGACAGTGGATGTTCAAGGCATATGACTGGTGACAGAACCCTGCTGACAAATGTGGTGGAGAAGGCCGGCCCAGTAGTTACCTTTGGAGATAACAGCAAAGGTAGAACTGATGGATATGGCAGACTTGAAGCTGGAAATGTTATCATTGATGAAGTTTCTTTTGTGAAAGGACTTGAGCACAATTTGCTCAGTGTTAGTCAATTCTGTGACAAAGGATATGAAGTTTATTTCAACAAGAAGAATTGTCTAATTTCACACAAGAGAAATGAAAAGCCACAACTGACAGGAGTTAGAAAAGGCAATCTGTACGTAGCCAATATGAACTCAGGAAGCACTGCAGAAATTACTTGCTTCTACTCTAAAGCATCTAATGACGAGAGTTGGCTATGGCACAAGAAACTTTCTCATCTAAATTTCAAGACAATGAATTCTCTAGTTAAAAGAGAATTGGTGAGAGGTTTGCCTTCAATGGAATTCACTCAAGAAGGACTGTGTGATGCATGTCAAAAAGGCAAGCTAAAAAGGGCAAGTCACAGGAGCACTGACACATCTTCAATAACTGAACCATTACAATTACTTCATATGGATTTGTTTGGTCCAGTTAATGTGATGTCTATGTCAAGGAAGAGATATGCTCTAGTGATCGTTGATGATTTTTCAAAATACACATGGGTCCTATTTTTGAATTCTAAAGATGAGACTCCACAACTGGTGATTGATCACATCAAATTAATTGAGCGAGATTCTACGTATCCAGTGAGAGCTATAAGATCAGACAACGGAACTGAATTCAAGAATGCAGTTCTAAATGACTTCTGCACTGAGAAGGGTATAACCAGACAATACTCAGCTCCAAGAACTCCTCAGCAAAATGGAGTAGTGGAAAGAAAGAATAGAACCTTGATTGAAGCTGCACGTACTATGTTAAGTGAATCAAGGCTTCCATTGTACTTTTGGGCTGAAGCTGTCAACACTGCTTGCTATACCCAGAATCGAACTCTAATCAATAAAGACCATATGAAGACACCCTATGAAATTATGGCTGATAAGAAACCATCACTCAAATACTTTCATGTATTTGGGGCAAAATGCTTTGTGCTTAAAGAAGGTGATGATCAAGGTGGTAAATTCGATACCAAAGCATTTGAAGCAATTTTTATTGGTTATTCAATGAGGGCATACAGGGTGTATGTGATTGATGAACAGAAGATGATGGAAAGTGTCAACGTAACATTTGATGACACTAAACTCCCTAGTATCCAAACTGAGGATCCATCTGAAAAGCTATCTTTCGATGACATGACAGATACAGATTCAGATGATGACAATGCACCTGAGATTTTTGCTGATGCTAATGACAACAATGATAATAATGATGATGATCAGGGTAATGGTGATGAAAACAATGATAATAATGAAGATACCCCTGACACTCCTGAACAATCATTTAGTCAACCTGGCAACAACTCGGGGGAAGACAATGAAGGGTCAACTGGTCACACACAACATCACAATGAAGAACAAGGCGAATCATCAAGATCTAATCTTCCCAGACAGATTGTTTGGAATAGAGCTCATCCTTTTGAGCTGATTATTGGTGATCCAGATGTTGGTGTCAAAACTAGAAGTGCTACTCAAAATCAATGTAACTATTCAGGGTTTCTGTCTGAAATGGAACCTAAGAAAACTGAGGAAGCTCTTTCAGATCCTGATTGGGTGATTGCTATGCAAGATGAACTCAATCAATTCAAACAACAAGAAGTATGGAAGCTGGTACCCAGACCCAAAGACAGGAAAGTGGTTGACACAAGGTGGGTATTCAGAAATAAGCTAGATGAAGATGGTACAGTGACAAGAAATAAAGCAAGACTGGTAGCAAAGGGTTATTCACAAGCTGAAGGCATTGATTATGATGAAACCTACGCTCCAGTGGCAAGACTTGAGGCTATCAGAATATTCTTGGCATTCGCAGCATTCTCAAACTTTAAGGTTTATCAAATGGATGTCAAGAGTGCCTTTCTGAATGGTAAGCTAGATGAAGAGGTATATGTAGAACAGCCCCCTGGCTTTGAAGATCCAGAATTCATGGACTATGTCTACTTTCTCTTCAAGGCTATTTATGGTCTTAAGCAAGCACCAAGGAAATGGTATGACACTCTCTCTGAATTTTTAATTGAAAATGGTTTTGTTAGAGGTGTCATAGACAAAACTCTCTTCACAAAGAAACATAAAAATGATACAATATTAGTTCAAATCTATGTGGATGATATAATATTCGGGTCTACTAATGATCTTCTTTGCAAGAAATTTGCTAAGTTAATGCAGGGTAAGTTTGAAATGAGCATGATGGGTGAGCTGAAGTTCTTTCTTGGATTGCAAGTAAGTCAAAGGACAGATGGTATATTTATCTGTCAATCCAAGTATGTCAGAGAGCTCCTCAAGAAATATCAAATGGAGGACTCGTCTTCAGCAAGAACACCATCATCTACAGCTGTTAAATTTGGAGCATGTGAAAATTCTGCTAAGATAGATATCACAAGCTACAGAGGTATGATAGGCTCATTACTTTACCTTACTGCAAGTAGACCAGATATTATGCATGCTACATGTTTGTGTGCAAGGTTCCAATCGGATCCTAGAGATGTTCATCTCATTGCTGTTAAACGAATCTTGAGATATCTTAAGGGTACGCCTAACTTAGACATCTGGTACCCTAAAGATTCTGGTTTTAATCTTGTTGGATATACAGATTCAGATTATGCAGGAAGTGTTGTAGATAGGAAAAGCACCTCTGGGAGTTGTCAATTCCTAGGTGGCAGGTTAGTTTCCTGGTACAGCAAGAAACAGCAAACAGTTTCCAACTCAACAGCTGAAGCTGAATATATAGCTGCTGGAAGCTGTTGTGCACAAATTTTGTGGATTAGGAATCAGCTACGGGACTATGGCTTTGTACTTGACAAAATTCCTATATTGTGTGACAATACAAGTGCCATAGCAATCTCCAACAATCCTGTGCAGCATACGAGGACAAAGCACATTGATATCAGGTATCATTTTATTAGAGAGCATGTCATGAATGGTACCGTGGAGTTACATTTTGTGCCCACGGAAGAACAAACAGCAGATATTTTTACTAAGTCTCTTGACGAATCCACATTCACCAGAATTGTTGGTGAATTGGGTATGTTAAATAGTCCTAGTAATTAAACTAGTTAATATCTGAGGTTTGTTCTTTAATAATTTATAAGTGATTACTTTGTTAATATTTGTTATTAAAATCACTTGTATAATTATTTTATCAACTTATCTTCTTGCTTGTTAACTCTTAAATCATTGTCATTATCTTCTTAATATATTCCTACTTACTTCTTTTAATTTTAGAATATTTTAATTTTCTCTAAAAATATTTTTCTCAAATTTTACAAGTTGAAATTAGTGAGAAATCTATTTTTGTTGAAAATTACTTTTGAATATTTGTGTTGATTTAATAAGTCATATTTTCTCTTTAAATGATTTTCTATAAGAAAATTACTTTAGTAAGAAAATATATAGATTTATTAATTTACTACAAATATTTATGTAAATAGTTAATAGTTTATTAATTGGTTTGTAGTGTTTGTCCTTTTGTTATTAATGTTTGATTTCATAAAAGGGACTACATATGATTGTTTTTATAATTTTTATTCGATTTTATAATTTTAGTGTAAATTATTTTGCTATTTTATAGCTTGTTTTAATAATTAAATTTGCTTCATTGTTCATGTAAATAATCTGGTACATATTCTGTTAATACTTGATTTTTAGAATAGTTATATTGGTCCTCATCTCGAACTTCGAGATAAAGTTCGAGACAGATCTTATCTCGAAAATTTTGAAGATAAAAACTAGGCACACTGGTAACTCGAACTCGAATCCTAAGTCGAACTTCGAGATAAAGTTCGAGATAGTCAGTTTCGAGATGAAGTTCGAGATAGTGAGTTTCGAGTTGAAGTTCGAGTTAGTCACTAACTCAAAAACCTAAGTCGAGTTTCGAGTTGAAGTTCGAGATAGTCACTAACTCACTAACTCGAAAATCTTCCCAGACTTAGAATTTTCAAAACTTCACTCTGAAAGCTCAAATCGATATCGGACCTAATATTTGTGTGTTGTTGTAAATATTTTTGTAAATTATTTTCTTTTAATTTTTAATATTCTGTAAATATTATTAATACAGTTATTTTTGAATTAAAAAATAAAAAAAAAATAATAAAAAAATTGTAATTTTCTTTCCTTTTTAGTTTTTATTTTGTATATTATTTTTCATGTGTATATAAATAGTTTGTATAGTTTTTCAGTTTAGTCACTATACTTGCAAAACTTACAAACAGGTCACTGTATTTGGTTCTTTTGTTGTTCTTCTGTTTGACACACACATAACCTGCAGTTTTAATTCTAATTCTTTGTTGTGTTGTTGTTATTAACAGAATTTCTTATTAAGGAACATTGTTGGTATCAAAATAGTATATGTCAATTCAATTGTTTAGGAATTAACGTTTGATTTTCAGGTTCTAACAATTGGAAGACAAGACCTAACAAGTGTTAACAAGTGGTAACAGTTGGTATCTAACATACATGATCTAAAACATGATAAAATAGTTTTGTTTGTAGTGGTTTAAACATTAACATTCATTAATTTGATTAATATTTATTGTTAATTGGATTTTTGTTTATGTTTTTGTTTAGTAAAACCGACTCAATCTCTTTATATTTCCTAACTCAAAATCTCTTTCTATAGTTGTGATTGCTTACATTGTAAATCTTTTGAGATCACAACTGTATATCATTCTATCTCTATATGCTCATATTCTGTGATGCAGGTTCATCTACATGGAATTTTGTTTTCTCACATGTTTAGTCATAAGGTTGTAAACCCAACAACTTTTATCCCAGACTACAGTCAAACTCAAACACATTCTATCTTACACCCTAAAAGGAAGTAACCTATCAGACTAGAGGTCACCAGGGAGTAACTGCACGTGATGCAGCAAATAAGGATGTGTGGGATATTCAGTTGGAGAGTCACTACCTTATACACTAACCAAAATATTTCATATGAGTTCTTTAATGAACTAAGTGTCTTGACAGACATTAGAAGGAAATCTTGATCTCAATGCTAAATTTCTAGATCATTGTTTACCTTCCCAGAATTCAAATCTGGAACCTTTAAAAGGGAAAATTAGCAACTTGTAGATTATGACTCAAATTCGTCTGACGAGTCTAACGAGGATTTGGGATTTGCGAACTCCCATTGCACCACCACTGACCTCTCTTGAAGGGGCTAGGGTGATTTTTCCTTGCAGGTACACTAATGGATGTTGGAGCTATGAGTGATACACCAGTGAGCAAGAGTGTAAACACAGAGAGATGTGAGACACTCAACACATATGAGTGGAGAGAAGAGTGAAACACTTGTGAGGTACACTAAACACTATCACACACTCACAGTGAGGAAGAAAATGAAACTTCCTTTCTAACAAAGAACTTTATAATTGGTACAACTACTTTGTCAACTAGTTGATTGGAGGATTCCTCAACTAAGGGGGAGAAGTAAAGGGGGTACAAGAAAAAGAAGAGTAGGTTAGAAAGGGGGAGCATTTACAGACTGTGCTTTGGAAGAGAAGCAAGTCAAGTTACTAAGGGGGAGCCTTAGATGGAGAAGTAAGGGGAGATTCAGTTAAGATGAAAGTGGAGATATAAGGATGAGTACATCACAATACTATTCTATTAGTCTTTCAATGTACTATGTATGAAGGCTAACTGGAGGAGTAGTAGATTTCCTAGAAGTTATAGAAATGGTATTGATTCACCATTGTCAATATAGTAGGAGCAGTTGTTTTTTCTTAAGTGAGAAAAGATGTGTCAGAAAAGGGAAGTGATTGTAAATCAAGAACTGCTGATAATCACCAATGTAAGATGTGAAGAATTATCAGGAAGAGATATGAAGAATCAGAAATGAAGATGAGTTATTTATTGAAGATCAGTTCAGTGCTAGAGGAACAATCATCTATCATTTCATCAACTGAGGATTCTGGAATTGTTAAATTTAAACCAGAGAAATTTTTTTAATGTACTATTTGCTAAGCTCTTAAATGCTTAATCTTTTTCTTGTTTAAGTGAGTTAGTTGAGTTATCCTCTAGGTATTTGCTTGTTATTGTCTAACAAACAAATAGGGGGAGATTGAAAGGCATATGATGTAGCCTATTTGTATTTCGAGGATACAACTCAACTTAAACAAGATTGTAATAGTAAATAGTATATAGACTGTCACAAGGAATCTCAGATTGTATTATCTGTCAGAAGAAAAAGATCAAGGTCAATCTACAGACTTGGGGAATTACTACATTGAAAGAAGCTCAGTCATCTGATCAAGCCTCATTGAAGTATTCGTTAAGAAGTGGATTCATTTAAAGTGACAGAGATTTCGACAGTGACAGAGACAGTACAGAAGAATTAAAGAGAGATGAGAAAAGAAAAGGAACCACGCGTTTAAAGTCAGAAATGAAGAATAATCATTGGAGTTAGTCGTTCATGAACCAGACAGTACATCGAACGTCAACAGAAAATTCAATGGTATTTCTTTATTAATTTCAGTGGTTTAAGAAAAGATTTGGCTACTTAAAGGATTCATATTTATTCTCCTTTAATTGATTAAATTATGTGATTAATTTAATTAATAAATTAATTCTATAAGAATTAATTTATTAATTAAAATAATTACTTAATTAATTAAATCAGAATTTTATGTAAAAGAAAATTAATTAAATGATTATCAGAAAATCATTTAATTGATTAAAGCTGAAAATTGTACTGATACTACCTTTTCAGAAAGGTAGTACCGAAGGTAGTACAAGTTCATTTCAGCAAAGGTAGTACAAGTTCATTTCAGCAAAGGTAGTACAAGTTCAATCAGAAAGGTAGTTCCAAAGGTAGTACCGCCAACTGAAAGGTAGTTCCAAAGATAGTACCGCCAACTGAAAGGTAGTTCCAAAGGTAGTACCGCCACTTTGAAAGGTAGTAGCCTTCCTAGAAAGGTAGTTCTGACCAACTGAAAGGTAGTAGCCACCATTTAAAAGGTAGTACCGAATTCTGCAAAGGTAGTTCGAGGCTTATTTCATCAAAGAATTGGCAGAAGGTTGTGAAACTTTGTATAAAAGCAAGGTGGCTCAACATATCAACAACACTTCAACATAATATCTAAAAACACACCCACCAGCTCATTTTCTCTCAAAGCTCTCTCAAGAACACCAAGAACAAATAAATTCCCAGAAAATTAAGTTCATCTCCTTTGTAATATTTTATCCGGTGGAACTTGTTTATTTATTGTTCTTGTACTACTAGCGAGTTTTTACTCCTAGCACTTATCTTGATTTTTATTAACTAAATTAGAAAAGTTCATGTCGAATTTTCTAATTAGTTTTTATCAACTTGATAATTAATCTGTACTGAAATTGTAACACCCATCAAGTTAATATATTGTTATATTCAACTTGAAATTTGTTTCAATTTATTCCGCACAAATTTGTCTAAACTAAATTTTATTTAAAGGACAAATTTCGTTAAATTGGTATAGATTGTATTCAACCCCCCTTCTACAATCTTATCGGACCTAACACTTGTACGACTTAAGTATATACCAAGTATAAGCATGATGACATGTCTTGATAATGAACGAATGTCGGATCGTATCGGTGATAAAAAGAGTTACACTAAAAGAGACGTAACGAGATAACTCGAAAACATATTTCGATTTAAGTGGAGTTTATACTTAGCCTTTTAAGAAGCGTTAAGTGATTAATCTTAAATATTCTGATTGTTTATAGATCGTCGAGCTGACCCGGGACACGCTACCACTACCCCTACCCACACTCGATTTCCAGGCAAGTTTCCGATACTTGGAACTGTTGTTGTGATAATATATATGATGATTGTTTTATACATATGCCATAGAATGCTTGCCTACTTTCAAGTTAATATTGAATTACTTGTTCCCTGAATTGATATCGGCTTATAGACTATATATGAAATATCAGTTATAAGCCGGATTGTTTGGTTAAGACCCTTAGCGAAGGGCGTATGATATTCATACTTCAAATATAGACCGGGAGTCGATATTTTGTAATATATAAATAGTCGTGGAAACCCGGAGGGATCCCAGCGACAAATGTATTATTTCGAGGATTTTTATTCGATTACGAATCTTTCGAGGAACGTTATTTGAGTATTACCTCAGTGAAGGAATATTTAATGAATATTATTTTAATATTCATTTAGAATGTCATTTATTTAATGAATATTATTTTGATCATTCATTGGAGTTATTTAGTTAATGAATATTATTTTGAATATTCATTAGAGTTATTTGGTTGACGAATATCATTCCCAAATATTCATTTGGCTTACTTATTATTATTTGGAATATTCATTTGATCTTTATTTATTTAATGAATATTACTTTCGAATATTCATTTAAGGTTTGATTTACTTAATGAATATTATTTTAAAATATTCATTGGAAGTTCTATTTACTCAAGGAATATTACTTCGAATATTCCTTTAAAGTTTTGATTACTAAATGAATATTATTCGGATATTCATTTAGAAGATTATTTGTTAAATGAATATTATTTTGGATATTCATTTAGAATATTATTTGTTAAATGAATATTATTTTTGGATATTCATTTAGAATATTATTTGTTTAATGAATATTATTTGGATATTCATTTGGAATGTTATTTGTTAAATGAATATTTGTAACGCCCCCAAATCCGGGGTCAGGAGATTTGGTCGTTACTCGAAAATCCTTAAAATAGATGATCATCCAATATTGAAATATAACATCTGTGACCCCAACTATCCAAGATCTTCTTGGTTATAGGACTAGAAACAAGAATCCAAATTCCATTAAATAAAAACTTTCTTCTTTACAACAGTCTCTTTGATCAAATCTTAAACCATTGGTATAAATTCGACAAGAAGTATACCAGGCCAACTAATCTAATACATAATAATAATTATTAGAATCCAACTATATAAAATAAATCTTACTCTAAATCCAGACCTCCTGAGTCAAGCCGTCTTCAAAATAACGTATGTCTCTTCCCTTTCTGAACCACGCGGGTAAGTCTCGCCAAATTACTTTACTGAAAAGTTAGAATTTCAAAACATGCAAGTATGAGCGGAAGAAATGCTCAGCAAGTGTATAGTCAAATAGGAATGTTAATGGATCATTGCTAATAAAACAAATACCCTCTGTCAAAAGCTCAAATCACAAGATAAGTATTTTAAATCTAAAATCTTTCATCACATAATGAATTAAAAGAAAATATGAGATGAGTATTCAGACATGATAGAGTCAATGTTCTACTAGTGGGATCCCGACTAGCTAAACAATTGGTTTGGTGTTTCTTATTCAACATCATTTGTATCACAATTAAAGAACTAACTCACTTGAATGATAAGTGAGAATAGTAGCACTTGCAATAAAATTTTATAAACAATCAAATCATCAACATAATAGTTGCACAAAATATTTCACTTGAACAATAAGTGAAGGGATATAGTCACTTGCCTCTGGTCCTTAGCTATTATGTAACGTTGCAGTGATACTAACTTCTCCGTCTATCTTCTGGCATCAGAATCTTCTAATTCGATCATTATTTGGTTTAACGCTCTTGCGGTTGCCAAGAGTATGATCCACTGATATTGAACCTGCGCGTCAACTTCAGTTTCTCGGTTGGATGAAAATAATCGAAAATACCCCTATGAAGATAAATGTTTCCCCGATGTTAAACCACTTCACAAAAATCCAATAACTACGAAGCAAACCCATCCAACTCCAACCTTTGCTATTCAACCTTTCCCGTATCCTGATTAATCTCGTCTGTCAATCTCTGTAAATAGAATAAAACTTTCCTTTTCCTCCGAGGTCTACATTCTTCGAATCTATACCATTAAAAATATCACTTCAGAATTCTAAACATTCTCTGCTTCACAATTTACTCGATACATAATCAAAACACAAGCATACAATCTCAAACTCCATCATCACTTATATTCGAAAATTATAATCCCATAACCAATCATAATTCGAACCAGCCATTATATACTACTATTAATACTACCCAGCCAACTGTCGAACTTATGAATATATATAGAAATCTTTACACAGCTATCAAGCATTACCATTATACAATTAAGCATCTCAAGTAAATTCAATAATTACTCTATCTTTTCATCAACACTAATATACACAGTCACCCATTCACCCGCCTGTCCCCTTTCATTTCCTGTCCTTCGACAACATAGTACCAAGACACACATACATGTACATTTCTATACCTTAAACTTTGTCCTATCAGTCCATAGTCCCCACAACCATATCACAATTAAATCAAGCACCACCGAAACACTTCAATTCCATTAACAACTCAAGAGCTCCGACAAGACCAGAACCCTAACCCAGAAATTTGAATAAAATCATATGAGTTTCATTAACCAACTAATAACACAATATAACCTTTAATTTCTCAATCTTACAACAGATGGATTGATCTTAATCAATCAAACTTCGACCCTAAACGAAACTTCGAAATAACTCGATTAATCAATCAACTACTAACATGTAAATTCACAGACACGATTCATACAGTTGCAATCGGTAATAATCCGCACATAAACACAACATCACACGCGGCTCTACACCTGCCACGATCACACACGCACACACACCTCTGTATCCACACCCACGTGCACGCTGTTGAACCACGCCACCTTCATTGACCCATCTGAATCACCACAACAGCAGCCCCCAAACTCGACATTTTGCATCACTCGACCCCTTCCTCCTCCTATTATCAATTCCAGCACCCAACACACAAATACACAATGAATTCCACTCTAAATCAAGAATACACCAATTCACCACACCACCCATTCGGCTATTCTACTGCTCAACTGTACCCACACACACATCGTCTATACACGCACACACGGCTCGACCCTTAACAGGAATCACATCAATCCACTGCATACAACCGAGACCCAGCTACCCTGCACACACACACTCGTTACCACACAGCTCTACACAAACATACCACAACTACAAACACCAACACACATACACGACCTCACCCTCCTCTCTTCACTCTTCAATTCAGCAACACAAACACATACAGACCATCAAGCCCCCTCCTTCACAGCCTCTTTCTCCTTCTACCTTCTGCCTCCTTCGAACCAACACAAGACCACACAAATAACACATACCTTACACAATCATGACTTATACATACATACGGGGTAAGATAGTGATGAACAGGGGCGACGAAAATAGATGGGGAGAAGGGAGAGACAAGCTCGAGAGGTAGGTAGATGGGAGAGAGACTCGTGGAAGGGAAAAGATAGGAGAGGAGAGATTGAGAGAGATTGAAATGAGAGAAAGGGAGACAACTCCCGAGTGTTCCAGAAGCAAGGAGAAAGGGAAAAGAATTCCAGATTATTCCCCAAAGAAACCGACTGTGAAAAAAAAAAAATAATGGGGGTGACAAGCTGCTCATTTAGGGATTTAAGAATGGGGAGAATAAATTTTTGTAATTTGCTAGTCAAATTTTCTGATTTAACATCATTTTATAAAAAAATAATTAATAGATAATATTTACGGAAAATCTCAAATTATTATTATTATTTTTTAAATTTAGAGAATGAAATTATCTATCTCCCTTATGTTTTTAAATTATTATTAGGATAAAAATAAATCAAATATGAATTTTGCAAGTTTTGATCATTTAAATGTAACATAACTCTTAAAATCGTTTCAGAATACTTAAACATCCAGAATAATTCTTCCCATAATTTAAAAAACTAAATAATATCACAAAAATAATAATGCAAAAGATTTCATGATTTTAATGACTCCAATAATTTTATAAAATTTTCAGAATATAAATCAAGCCTGTTTTTTTTTTTTTTTAGTAGAGATAATCCCAAAAATGAAATTAGAATATACAGGCTTACACTGACACACATAAATCATCATAAAAATATATAACTCACTTTATCTTTAGCAGACGACACACCGAATTGGAGCAAAATATCCACAATTTTATTCCTCCTTTATGGGAAAAGAAAATAAAGTATTTAATAATAATAATAATTTATAAAATTTCGGGTTGTTACAGTCTACCCCCCTTAAAAGGATTCCGTCCTCGGAATCTACTGGAAAAAAAAATCACTAAGGTTCCCTTTGAACTTTCTACCGATTTTCTATATAGGACAATTCTGGTTGTACCAATATATGTTCATGCTCTCTTATGAGCTTATTCTTTGAGATGAGACATTCTCTCCTTTGAAACAAGAAATATGCGTCCACACTTATCTCCTTTGACTAGTCAATTCCCTTCCAGTCAACTCATTCACATAAGTTGTTAACACCAACACAATCACTTTACTCCTTATTCAAGGCTCCAATTTCCTGATGAAATTCTTAGAAACAAACTATCTATAAACAGTCTTTCCTCACCGATAACAACACATTCCAATTACATCCATTATCACTGTATTTTCGACTTTAACTGAATTAGAAATCTTGTGTCCTTGTTACCTGCTCCTTACCCATACCCAGTTCTTCGAAATATTGAATCTTGCACATCTGTTATCGATCTAATATGTAATCTGATTGGTAAATAATCTCTGTTTTAACATCAATTTCTTAAACATGATCAACCACTTCTCTGCTGACGTGAATATATCTTGGACCACTTAGAATATCATCATGTTTGTCTTTACTACTTTCAATCACTGATAACTTTAGGAATCATAAGGGTTTATAACAAAAGGAATCGATAGAATACATTGGTATTAACATGTTTGAATATAGTTTGAGTTTTGTTTAGTAGGTGTAAAAGAATTTAACCGAGAGATCAATATGATCATTGAACTATTATCAGGTTGCATTTGTCACTTAGGTCAACCACCATAGTACGAAAAGGTGGCCAACCTTTAGTACTTTCATGACAAACACAAACAGTGACGTCCCACCAAACTTCTATCACATAGATAGTATGTCCCTGAATCCCCTGCATACATAGGGTTGTTCATCCCACTTTGAATAAAGAAGATTAAATATTCAGAAAAATAAAGAAAGAGTTCAAAGGTCTCAAAAATTTATATGTACAATGTTGGACCAAGTAACCCTTGAATAATAGAGGTATATATCCTCGAAAGAATAGGAATGTGCTTAAGCGAATCGGATATGCAAAGCTCATCATCATTGAGGTATAATTGATTACCAATTGAGATATGGTACCAACAAAACAAGGAAGAACAAAATAAAGGTTAAATATCCTTAGACGATGAATTAAATAGGATTGACGGCTGGTAGTAGATAACCACGCTCTTACTCCCAACACATGCCGTATTCGTATTTCACATCCTTTCTATAGTCCTTTCGTACTCTTCATAACGTTCGCTAGGAAATTAAAGTCGCAAAAAGAAATTCCAGAAGGTACATGAAGGTCTACAGGTAGTATCTCCCAAACTGGTAGCTCCGGTTGCCCAGTTAGCTCATGCGGCCTTGAATTAACTGCCTCGTCCGAATCCGAATCTTCGGATGAATCGAACTCCTGCTCACGCAATATGTCGTGATACCAAATAACGTCGCAAAACTCGTCGTAATAACCTAAGGCGAACCTCATCCTAAATCATTCTACCTAACGTCTATATGTTCATTCCAGCTTTTTGTTTCCCCATGTCCGGGTAAAAGTCTTTGATAGCCTTCAATACCATTTTCTTTCCACGTATGCTTTCTTTATCGGCTCTTTCGCTGGTTCGTCATCCGATCTAAACTCTTCTTCTCCATGTCCTAAGTTTATCGATACCCTACATCATCGTCAATTCGTAATAATCTCTAAAAATTCTATAGTAGACATCTCCAGCCATAAGAAGTTCTGTCCAGTTCAGCCTAATCATCTCAAGTGAGCACGTCATCTCGACTCGTAATAGTCTCTTCTTTAATTCCTGAAAACTTTCTTGGTCATCACGTCCCTGTTCACGTAAAGTTGTATTATACAATCATAACCAAAACAAATACCACATATTTTCTTGCTTCGCCCCACAGCTCAAAGGATTCCATTTGTCCTTTTTGTTTCTATTCGAAAAAACTAATTATTCCCGCCTTTGACTGTTAGAACATTATAATAATAATCATGGGTGAGCACATAAAATATTCGGCAAGTTCACTATCCCAAATCTTACACAAGAAAATTTTATCACACGACGATGACAAAAGATAATGCTTGAACAAAAAGGAAACTCATAAAATTTTCAATCATGAAAGCCGTATAGGCAACTTATCAAAATTTGTGAGAATAAAAATTCTTTCAAAATCTTTGATAACTCAAGGAATTCAAATCATCTCAACCACAAGATCATCAGAAACTAACTTCTCAAGAATTTCAAGAAAATCATCAACTTATTTGGCAGCTCAGAATTTAAGAAAAGATTACTGGTCTTCCACCGCTCGGTACCCCCATGGTGCGATCAACTACCATGTCTCAAGGTACCGTCACCTGTGATACCCCACCCAGCCTGATCAGGGCTATGATGTGGTACCACCGAAATTTTCTCTTTGCTAGCATAAAATGGGTTATCATTTTCAACCCTGGCAACATTAGTGCCAAAATAATTATCCGCATTTTCGGATAAAAATACCTCGCCGAAACCATGGGTTATTACCCATGTTGACCAGTTCACACCAGAGTTCCCGAGTACAAACATATTAAAATCAATAGCTGCCAAAATTCCGCAATTAAATGTCAAGCACGATACACAGTCAGTGCTTTTTCAAACTCCACTGCTAATCCGAACAATGGATTAACCTTAAAGATTAGAATAAAATTTATTCGACGATACGAATAATGTATCATCCCCTTGACAAAGGAGGTAGTTATCTCGAACTAATGAGTATAACTATATTTATCAAGAAATACAATTTAAGGTATTCAAAATGAGCGAAATCGCCAATGATTAACAACCAAATAGTCTTCAACAATATTAGCAAAGTAGACGCTTTAAGAAATATAACTTGATTATCAAGAGTTAAAATAAATTGTTACCATTTTAGTAAGTGGTTCGAACAATGAACCATTACCCGATGTCAAAAAGAGTCGTTGAATTTGAGAAATAAATCCAACTGGTAGGAATAAATATATAGCTATCTCGAAGCAATAAAACAAGTTTCAGGCGAATAATATTAAAGAGTCGTCCCGATCAATGAGACCGACTAATATTTTTAAATGTCATCTTCCTCGCAAAAGAATTTATAATCAATTTAATTCTTCGATCAATCCAACATTTGAAGCAAATATTTAAGTAACCAATACTTCACCAAAAGTTTCACCACAACAATAAAATCCTTCAAAAAGTAATGTTCTCAGAAAATCTCATAAATTCTTTAGGAGATAAGGGATAGAATGAACTTGCCTCAGTCTTTGTGCTTGCTCAAACCCGCTTAAGACTTACTCTCCAAATTTCCATAGTAGACATCAACAATCTCAAGGTGTTTCATCCATTCCAGCGCAACCATCTCACGCGAGCACTCAAATCTTAACTTACTAATTGGTATTATATCCAATAGTCCAACACGAACTCTATATGAGCTCTGACATTCCTTACTTAGCTATACACACTCCTACACACTCTCGTTTCTAGTTTACTATAACCTTTCTCTGATACCATTCTGTAACGCCCCCAAATCCGGGGTCAGGAGATTTGGTCGTTACTCGAAAATCCTTAAAATAGATGATCATCCAATATTGAAATATAACATCTGTGACCCCAACTATCCAAGATCTTCTTGGTTATAGGACTAGAAACAAGAATCCAAATTCCATTAAATAAAAACTTTCTTCTTTACAACAGTCTCTTTGATCAAATCTTAAGCCATTGGTATAAATTCGACAAGAAGTATACCAGGCCAACTAATCTAATACATAATAATAATTATTAGAATCCAACTATATAAAATAAATCTTACTCTAAATCCAGACCTCCTGAGTCAAGCCGTCTTCAAAATAACGTATGTCTCTTCCCTTTCTGAACCACGCGGGTAAGTCTCGCAAAATTACTTTACTGAAAAGTTAGAATTTCAAAACATGCAAGTATGAGCGGAAGAAATGCTCAGCAAGTGTATAGTCAAATAGGAATGTTAATGGATCATTGCTAATAAAACAAATACCCTCTGTCAAAAGCTCAAATCACAAGATAAGTATTTTAAATCTAAAATCTTTCATCACATAATGAATTAAAAGAAAATATGAGATGAGTATTCAGACATGATAGAGTCAATGTTCTACTAGTGGGATCCCGACTAGCTAAACAATTGGTTTGGTGTTTCTTATTCAACATCATTTGTATCACAATTAAAGAACTAACTCACTTGAATGATAAGTGAGAATAGTAGCACTTGCAATAAAATTTTATAAACAATCAAATCATCAACATAATAGTTGCACAAAATATTTCACTTGAACAATAAGTGAAGGGATATAGTCACTTGCCTCTGGTCCTTAGCTATTATGTAACGTTGCAGTGATACTAACTTCTCCGTCTATCTTCTGGCATCAGAATCTTCTAATTCGATCATTATTTGGTTTAACGCTCTTGCGGTTGCCAAGAGTATGATCCACTGATATTGAACCTGCGCGTCAACTTCAGTTTCTCGGTTGGATGAAAATAATCGAAAATACCCCTATGAAGATAAATGTTTCCCCGATGTTAAACCACTTCACAAAAATCCAATAACTACGAAGCAAACCCATCCAACTCCAACCTTTGCTATTCAACCTTTCCCGTATCCTGATTAATCTCGTCTGTCAATCTCTGTAAATAGAATAAAACTTTCCTTTTCCTCCGAGGTCTACATTCTTCGAATCTATACCATTAAAAATATCACTTCAGAATTCTAAACATTCTCTGCTTCACAATTTACTCGATACATAATCAAAACACAAGCATACAATCTCAAACTCCATCATCACTTATATTCGAAAATTATAATCCCATAACCAATCATAATTCGAACCAGCCATTATATACTACTATTAATACTACCCAGCCAACTGTCGAACTTATGAATATATATAGAAATCTTTACACAGCTATCAAGCATTACCATTATACAATTAAGCATCTCAAGTAAATTCAATAATTACTCTATCTTTTCATCAACACTAATATACACAGTCACCCATTCACCCGCCTGTCCCCTTTCATTTCCTGTCCTTCGACAACATAGTACCAAGACACACATACATGTACATTTCTATACCTTAAACTTTGTCCTATCAGTCCATAGTCCCCACAACCATATCACAATTAAATCAAGCACCACCGAAACACTTCAATTCCATTAACAACTCAAGAGCTCCGACAAGACCAGAACCCTAACCCAGAAATTTGAATAAAATCATATGAGTTTCATTAACCAACTAATAACACAATATAACCTTTAATTTCTCAATCTTACAACAGATGGATTGATCTTAATCAATCAAACTTCGACCCTAAACGAAACTTCGAAATAACTCGATTAATCAATCAACTACTAACATGTAAATTCACAGACACGATTCATACAGTTGCAATCGGTAATAATCCGCACATAAACACAACATCACACGCGGCTCTACACCTGCCACGATCACACACGCACACACACCTCTGTATCCACACCCACGTGCACGCTGTTGAACCACGCCACCTTCATTGACCCATCTGAATCACCACAACAGCAGCCCCCAAACTCGACATTTTGCATCACTCGACCCCTTCCTCCTCCTATTATCAATTCCAGCACCCAACACACAAATACACAATGAATTCCACTCTAAATCAAGAATACACCAATTCACCACACCACCCATTCGGCTATTCTACTGCTCAACTGTACCCACACACACATCGTCTATACACGCACACACGGCTCGACCCTTAACAGGAATCACATCAATCCACTGCATACAACCGAGACCCAGCTACCCTGCACACACACACTCGTTACCACACAGCTCTACACAAACATACCACAACTACAAACACCAACACACATACACGACCTCACCCTCCTCTCTTCACTCTTCAATTCAGCAACACAAACACATACAGACCATCAAGCCCCCTCCTTCACAGCCTCTTTCTCCTTCTACCTTCTGCCTCCTTCGAACCAACACAAGACCACACAAATAACACATACCTTACACAATCATGACTTATACATACATACGGGGTAAGATAGTGATGAACAGGGGCGACGAAAACAAATGGGGAGAAGGGAGAGACAATCTCGAGAGGTAGGTAGATGGGAGAGAGACTCGTGGAAGGGAAAAGATAGGAGAGGAGAGATTGAGAGAGATTGAAATGAGAGAAAGGGAGACAACTCCCGAGTGTTCCAGAAGCAAGGAGAAAGGGAAAAGAATTCCAGATTATTCCCCAAAGAAACCGACTGTGAAAAAAAAAAAATAATAGGGGTGACAAGCTGCTCATTTAGGGATTTAAGAATGGGGAGAATAAATTTTTGTAATTTGCTAGTCAAATTTTCTGATTTAACATTATTTTATAAAAAAATAATTAATAGATAATATTTAGGGAAAATCTCAAATTATTATTATTATTATTTAAATTTAGAGAATGAAATTATCTATCTCCCCTATGTTTTTAAATTATTATTAGGATAAAAATAAATCAAATATGAATTTTGCAAGTTTTGATCATTTAAATGTAACATAACTCTTAAAATCGTTTCAGAATACTTAAACATCCAGAATAATTCTTCCCATAATTTTAAAAACTAAATAATATCACAAAAATAATAATGCAAAAGATTTCATGATTTTAATGACTCCAATAATTTTATAAAATTTTCAGAATATAAATCAAGCCTGTTTTTTTTTTTTTTTTTAGTAGAGATAATCCCAAAAATGAAATTAGAATATACAGGCTTACACTGACACACATAAATCATCATAAAAATATATAACTCACTTTATCTTTAGCAGACGACACACCGAATTGGAGCAAAATATCCACAATTTTATTCCTCCTTTATGGGAAAAGAAAATAAAGTATTTAATAATAATAATAATTTATAAAATTTCGGGTTGTTACAATATTATTTTCAAATATTCATTTAAGGTTTGATTTATTCAGTAAATATTATTTTAAATATTTATTTAAGTTTATTTATTCAATGAATATTATTTTAAATATTCATTTAAGAAGAGATTTATTTAATAAATAATTCTATATATTCATTCGAGGATTACTTACGAGCAATATTATGATTTAATAATATTCCGTAATTATTATTGACTTAATGAATATTCTTGGAATGTTGATTTAAATTCTTTTAAGTTCTTTTTATGATGATTCATATTATTCAAAGATTAGCTATCACCTTCAGATAAGGTGTAAAATATTTCGGAGTATTTTATGACTATTCTTATCAAGGGGAGGTTCCCAAACTTTATTTTCATTTAAATCTATCTTAAAGAAGATTTAAATACTCGCTCAACTTCCAAACATATATAAGGGGACCTCACTTGAGATATGTTATTTATTGGACTGCCCGGTCCTATACTTGCTAAACTATCTTGTTACTCACATCTTGATTCTTTCAAACATCGATATGAATCTTTTTGGTTACCTCCTCAACGCTCGAGGGGTAAGAATTGATGGAACAAGTTTATATCCATTAACAAGCATCAGCTTGGGAAATATTGGTGAATTTTCCTTTCCAATTAGATACGACTACTTTGTGGAGTCCTATCAACAAGTGTTATACTTGGGGAAAAGGGGAACGAACTTTACGTTTCAGAGTCATGGATGATATTCGAACTAGGAGACGCGTAAGTGGCTGAGTGGCGCCGGTCCAGCAATAGCCCAACCATTGGCTGAGGAGTTCCAGAGGGCGGTAGACAAGTAAATCCGTCGGAGCTACCTTCTACATGTAGAGAACGACTGATGAGATGCATGACATACGACTGATCATCGTAAACGTCAGGGCATCTGGCGCGGCAATGCTCCCGTATTAGTTCATCTTCCAAAAGTGAGAAATTCTGCAACACTATTGGTGTTGGCAAGGTGAAAAAGTGTTGAAACTGGAATTGCAATATTCTTCCTGCAAGTTCCTCTATTATGAAAAGTTGATAATATCTGACTCATCTTTGGCATAGCAGATATTTATTCAAAACAAATATATTTTGAGTTACCTTGTAACTTCATCTCATACCTTATATTGGTACTACATCGTTAATGCATGGCATATGGTTTCAAAGATATTTTGGACTGTTATATATTATCACTGTTCAATTATATTTCTGGTGGGCTATTGCTCACCCTTGCTTTATTTATTTATATCACAACAACAGCTAGATCAGATGGCCGCGCAAGGCGCACACAGCGTAAGCAGGTGTCAACCGTCAGAGGTTTACCGCTAAGGTCTTGGCTACCATTGTTGAGGATGCAACTACTGGTAGGCTAGTTGTTAGCAATTGAGCCTCAAATGTATTTATATTGGTATCTATTAATGGATGGCAAAGAGTATGCAATTGTACAATTGTAATTCTTTGGGTTGTAAGAACTCAAACTTGTGAATAATAATATTGACGATTACTCCGATTTCATCTCTGGGACTATAACGGGTGTGTTTTATGTTGTTGTTTTGGGTCACAAGATTGTAATTTAAATTATGTTGATTTTGTGGTTGGATATTGAGACCGTAACGACCAGATCCCTGACCCTGGATCTGGGGGTGTTACATGTGTTATGTGTCTAATTGCTAGATGTGTTGACGTGGAATTTTATTAAAATTCTGTATAGTTTTTAAATGATAAAACATGATTTTAATTGCGCTTAAACATTTTTATAAAATTCTTGGAGTTAGTAAGAATCATGAAATTTCTTGTTTTATTATCTTTATGCATTTAAAGACTTTTTAAAAATAAAAGTTTAATTTATTTTCGCATTAAAATATTTTACAAGGATTTTTCCAATTATTTTCCTTTTTAAAATATTAAAACTTGTAAAATTCAAATCTTTTTATAAAAACGATTTTAAAAATGTTTTAAAAATATATTGAGGAAGAGAATTTCATATTTTAATTTTAGGTGTCAATAAATTATTTTTGGATCCAAAATATTTGTCAATTAGAATTTAAATTGTAAGTCTTTTAATTAATTAAAAGATGTATCATTAAAATGTGATTTAATTACATGTGTGTGTGTGTAGGCTAGACAAAAACCCTCCCCTCCCTTTTTTTTTCATTCGGCCGAGACAACCCCCCCCCACTGTCTTCATCTCTCTTTTCTATCAAATTCTCTAAACCTCCATTGATTCTCAAGCTTTAATCAAGGTAATTCCTCCATTAAAACCTCACACTATTATACATAAAAACACTCCTCTTGTCATCCTCTACAAACCCATGGTTTTAAATTTCAATTTTCTTCACTTTTCCAATTTAGGGTTTTTCGAAAATTGAAGAATCAAGGTAAGTTTGTGGGTGTTGATGATTGGGTATACTCCCTGGAAGAGACCCACGAATTTTCGGGCTCTCCGGAGGACCCCAAACCTTCGGCCATGATTGAAAGTGAGCCGAAGGGTTGCATGCAAGTGTTAATTTTATGATTTTACATGATTAGTAGGTGATATGTGATTGCATGTAAGTTTTATAACTTTTTAAGTTGATTATGATGATGGGTTTGAGTTTTTATAAGATTTCAAGTTGTGGGTATGCTTGTTTTGTTAGTTGATGATTGTTAGTAGGTGTAAAATTAAAAGGGTTAGTGGTTTTGATGATTAAATGTTATGAACTTTGATGGGTTAAGTTTATAATTTGATTTTGATTGTAAAATTTATAAGTAACATTGGTGGGTATGTGAGATTATGGTTTTGTGAATTGATATGCATGTAAGTCATTGTGTAAGTGTTGTTGTGAGGGTTTGTGTGTGATTGTTGGTGAAGAAAGGGAGAGGCCGAGAGAGAGATTGAGAGAGAGGGAGAGAGACCGAGAGGGAGGAAGAGAGAGATAGAGAGGGAGAAGCCGAGAGAGATAGAGAGGGAGAGAGAGAGGCCGAGAGGCCGAGAGAGAGAGGAGGAGAAGAGAGATTGTGGGAGTTGTGTGAATTATTGTGAGTTACTTGCTTGAATTGTTTAAGTGCTAATTGATTAAATTGTTACATGAATTAATTGGTTGCATGATTTAAATTGTTATGTGAATTTGAATATTGGATTGTAAGTAAGTCATCTTAGAGTTAGTAAGTGATTGTGAATTTTGGTTAGTAGTGGTGGTTTGTTGATGGAGTTGTAGGCATTGGTGGTGTTTGGTAATTGCCTTGTGATTGTTTGAGACCGATTATATTCGGTATGGTTTGACGACTATACAAAGGAGATGCCGCCGAAATTTCTAAAAATATAATGAATGATTTCCAAAACCCTAAAGGCACATCTCCAATGTTAAGTCGTAGAATCATTATAGTACTATACCATACTACATTGTAGGTTAAGTGAATTACATGCTAAGTGACTTACATGACTTATGTGTTTACATGTATATACGAATGTATGTATATAGCATGGTTATATCGATGGGGCGTTAGCACTATTAGGATTGCTTTGTGATATGTAAACAAAAGAGGGGAAAATAAGATATTGTTTATTATTATTATAGGTCCGAGCAGGAGGCCTGGCAAGGAGCCGATTGAAGAGGACGCTATCTAGTTTGAACTCGTGATTTAAGGCAAGTGTACTATCTTACCTTGTTGATACCATATATTGAATTCCATGAGATATCGAATTGCTAGGTTGTCACAAATTAATACTTTATTCTTTCCGACCTTAATATTGTCGTATACCTTGTGATTGAATCGTATTCCTTGAACTTGAACTTGAACTCGAACTTAAACTTCAACTTGAACTTGAACTTGAACTTGATTTGTTAATCGATGACCACATTGCTTGGAAACCCTTTCGTATTTTCTTGAATTCTTGAACCCTTGAATCAACTATATAAATATCGTCTTGTTTGATGAATTCTTTTCTACCTTAAAACACTGATTAATTCTTGACTTATTTTCTTGATTTAACCAAAGTACTCTAAACAGAATCCCAACTTCTAAGAATCCGAAATATTGACTTTCTTCATTTGACCTTGTCATTTATTCGAAATTGAGAATCCTATTCTTGTTGATTAACCACTTGATATAACATCGATAATCTTGTTTCTTTGAGATGAATTGAAATTAATAAACATTGTTTAACCTAAATGGAATTGGATGGAATGTTACTTTGACCGAGGCGCCGGTCCAAATCATGTTACTATTATAGGCCAATGTGTGCCTGGGATCCCCTTATATTTGATGAACACCGTATTGGATATGCGGGTTCGGAGCTCTGTCGTGGGCTGATCACCCAGCGTTGCTCGTAGCGTCTTATCAGATATTCCAATTCCTTCTCATTTAATTTTTGATATTGATTCAGTTGATACAGTTCATTTGCAAACTTTTATATCTTGCTTTACAGTTGGATTATTTTGCCAGTCTTATATTGTTGTTTATACACTTGCTGAGCAATTGGCTCAATGATATTATTTTCCTTAACCTTTCAGTGAAACTCGAAGATGGTAAGGACTCTTGAGACTGCGCGTAAGAATTGTGGTGGTTCAGGTGTAGCCTATAGGAGGCAGTTCCAGGTAGAAGGGAGTGACGATCTGATGGATCTTGTTTTGCTAGACTTTTGACTTAGTCTGTAATAATCTTTTGAACTTAGAATAAATTGTGGTTGTAATAATAAATTGTTTTAAATTGGTAGTTTATATTGTTTCAAACTCTTACCTGTTGGCGATCTAGGCGTGGGATTGGTAATGTCTAATTAATTAATATGCTTGCTTTACCATTATCTAGTTAATTTTGATTAAGGGATTTGGGGCCGTCACATTTACTCTCTTTATTAATGTACTTGACACTATTTCTTTGTAATGAAATTTGTACTCCTGTTGTCATTAATTTACTTGTTCACTTGTTTTCCTTAATTTAGCTCTTCCCTGTGAAGTGCATTCATTAGATTTAATGATTTATAACTCTTCATTATTTATATATATATACCTGGTTCTAATGGGACATTTACTGTGAACAGGATGGAAGGAAAAATCATCAATGTCAGGTTGTACCATCAAGGAGAGTTTAAGAAGACAGTCTATGCTTGTGGAAAATCTATGGTGGTAACCCGCGTAGAAGTGGACTGTTTCTCTTACACTGTGCTTATGGAATATGTAAAAGACTACCTCCATTACACTGAAATTGGAGGAATCTATATCAGCAAAGGAAGGGGAGGTGGTTGGGAACTCATGACAAAAGACGCGGAAGTGGTTGAACTTACTCATGTGATGCTCAAATCTATTCAGACTCTCGTAAGCGACAGGAAGGTCGAACCTACAAGTCAAATACTGTAGAAATGAAGGAAAAAATTGTAAGTGTATTTTCTTGTATAGATGTAGTCTATAATAATGCTTTATTTCACATATTGAATTAACCATTTCTTGTAGACCAAAATCCAGCAGTTACTTAATGATGGAAATGAGGCTGAAGCAAATGCAGTCACTTCTAATGGCAAGAACCATGCACGAAACTGGCTGGTGGGAATGCCAGGGAAAAAGATTAGTACCACATCGACTCCGGTTGCTCCTACAGAAGACAATGTTCAGGAGTTGACAACAAAGATAAAGCAACTTGAAGGTGAATTAGAAACCAGGATGGACAAAAAAGTGCAAGAGAACATGACATGGATGCTGAAAAAATTGGGTGAAGCTAATCCAGAACTGAAATTGGATATTGGATAGTTCTGTGCCACGATTTCCAGTGATCAAGACGATAATGGTACTCCAATGACTCAAGCCGGCACAACTTAGGGATTTTATTCTGTAGCGCTCCCTTATGGTATAACTTAGTTATTTTGTAGCGCTCACTTATGGTATAACTTAGTTATTCCATACTTTTGAAGTTTGAATTGGCGTACTTTGAACTTTTAGTGCATGCGCTAGCTTGGTTTAGTTGATTTTGGTAAGAATATGTAAACTGTTAAGTACTTGTGTTGGCAATGCCTGTTAAGTACTTTTGTTGGCTGCATAATTGTGGTTGTTTTTGGACATTTAGTTGTTTGGATTAGACAGACTGGTATTATGTATGAACAAAGCTGCCATTTCAAATTTTTTATAAAAAACTATTGCGTTTGACTGTATTTAATGTTGCATTAGCATAGTTTTAATGTTGCATTTGAAAAGAAAGGGGTTGCTTAAAAAAAATTTAAGCATTGCATTAGGCACAAATAGCGTTGCATTAGATAGTGGACCCCACTGCTGATGTGTCAATGTGGGTCCCACTGATGACGTCAGCATGTGGGTACCCACTGCTAACGTGTCATGTGGGCCCCACTGCTAACGTGGCATGTGGTCCCACTGCTGACGTGGCATGTGGGCCCTAGTGATGACGTGGCACCTTGGTGGGCCCCACTGATGACGTGGCAGCCCCCCCCATTTTGTGACGTGGCACTTGTGGGCCCCACTAGTGACATGTCAGCATGCCGACGTGGCACCTTGCTTACATGTCAGCATGCTGACGTGGCACCTTACTTCCATGTCAACATGCTGACATGGCTGAAACATCTTATGCAACCCCATGAAGTGTTGTGTTTGCATGCTTTTGTTGTTGCATAAGGCCTCTTATGCAATGCTTTTCGAAGTGTTGCAATAGCTTGGAAAAGCGTTGCGTTAGGGGTCTTACGCAACGCCAGTATTGGTAACGCCCCAAAAGCGTTGCATAAGCGTTGCGTAAGACCTTATGCAACGCTTTTCAGGCCTTATGCAACTGAAAATGGGGGTTGCGTATGTGCGTTTATGGCGTAGTGTGTAACATCAGTTACTAACAACCAACTGATATGTATAATATACATTAACATCAGTTCAAGGAAAGAAACGATGTTAAACATAGTAACAGACATCAGTTCTTTAAACTTTTCGTTGTATATAGCATCCTTCAACAACAGTTTCTTTCCAGGAACCAATGCTTTAAATGTTCTTAAATATCGGTTAAAATTTTCATTTACATCAGTTTGTAGCCGATGTATCATGCCCTTTGTTTTATATATATATATATATATCATTTACCCATGTTGTATTCATTCATTTATATACCAAAGAAAAATCAAATAAGCCAAAACTCAAATAAGGCATCAAAATAACCACTACTTGATTATCAATATAAAAAAATCAGTATATACATCAATGACTACACTTAAAATCGGTAAATGGCAAAGTTGTACGTTACAAAATCAAGATCGATCAACTATTCTATAAAAACTCATAGTCAAAACCAAGTATTTCCATAATAAATAAAAAAATCTAGAAGTACTAGTCATTTATAGGGGATCTTGCACATGCTCGATTGTCCAAATGCATCACATCAAACTCCACCTTCTTGCAAAATTTATGTGCCTTGATTAACCACTACAAAATGCATCAGAGATTAAGTAAAAATTAGCACAACAGTCATTCTAGTTTCTTTTCAAAGTACTATGATTCGTGACTCTTGTGTTCAAAAATGTACCTCTAACTTCGAAATAAATCTGGACAACTCTAAGCACTCATCCAACGTAGACTTCTCTTGTGTTGCTACTTTTGCTAATTCTACAAGTAATGCAACTTTTTCTCCACCGACACATGTACATTTACAAATTCAGCAAGAGACTATGATGATCTGAAACACGTTTAAAGGAAAAAAAACATTGACCCGACATGTTTTGCTAATCCTTCATATGACCCCAACATGCTCTGCATTACCATAAGAGCAACAAAATCTGGATCTGTCCATGATGCCCCCTGGACATCAACCGCAAATCGAATAAGAGGATCTTCAAAATTGTGAATCTGATATTGTTTCCAAAAAACTTTCATTGGATTAGTATTAGTAATTACACAAAATGTTACTTGTCTGACATGCATAAACAAAAACTAATAAAATTTTATTTTATTTGTATTAATTTTTTGACATGCATAAACAAAAACTATACCAAAATTTTTAAAATGTGTATGTGTCATGTGTGTCGCTTAGTCTAAAAAAAGTCGATGGCTTGGGACTTGGGAGAAGGTGCAAGTCAGATGTCTGCTGCCTCTGACATTTTATTTTCGTTTCATTCCGACAAATTGACCTTCCACTATTAATTGTTTAAGTTGCCTATTAATTGTTTATATCCACATTGAACTGAATTAATAATCATAATTCATTCTTACAAATATACATTTGTCACACTTCAATTCATCCTCAACTTGTGCAAGCAAAGCAACCATTTCATCTCAGGCAAGCTTAGACAAAACTACCACCACAAACTTAATGTATTACTTTCACTAGCTAGTATTCAAATGTGTAATGAAATAACATCTAAAACAATACTAGTTGAACAAGAATTACCGTTCTTGCAAAGCATCAAATATCAATGATAATAAGGCAACATAAAGACCAGTAACATAATTAAACAAAACATATCCACCTTCTAGTTTATCCATCTTGCCCTGCAGCCAATGCCAAAAAGACAAAGAAATGAGAAAATAATAATAATAACGATAGATATTAAATTGCAGTTTTTAGAAGTTCCTAATGAATAATTGAGAGGTCATTTTATTTAATTTGGTCAAGAATATTGTGGCAATAAAGCAACAATTACCTGTACATCAGCTGTCCATAATTAAAATGCTATGTAGATAGGACATTATATTATATATCACACAGGTACTAAGTATAACTAACCCCTTCATACTAGCTCCAAGGTGGCTTCGTAGTAGCAATTTCCAGAACAATGCAGCCAAGGCTCCAAATGTCAACAGCTAGGTGGCTACCATTTGCATTCTTTATAATCTGAGCAATTGGAGGAAGGAAGATGTAAATGTGTCTAAAGATGAAAAATATGAGCAAGACTACTCCGTGATAAAAAAAAACACATTGTCACCTCGGGGGCTATCCAGTATGGGCTTCTTTTGAGGGAGAGTGGACAAGTTTGCCCTGTTATCTACAATTTATGAAAGAGTAAAGTGCACTTTGTGTACCTGAACTTTGGCAAAGACACCATTTCGCATACCATAGTATCAAAACTGCCACGGGCAATACCAAAGAAGCTAACTACTTAAAGTTTGTGTACTCCGTCTATTTTGCTCAAACGGCGTTAAATGCCCCAGGGGTATTATTGTCCATTCCAGCTTGGTTATATATATATATATATACATATATATTAGAAGGACAGATACATACACAGTTTCAATTAATCACCCACTCTGTACACATAACTCGTAGCCACGCAATGCATACATACATAGTGATGACTTTAAAGAGGGGGAGGGAGGTGAGAGACTTAGAGAGAAACAAAACTTATTGGGTTGTTTGATAGAAAATGATGAGAAGGGGCTGGGGACTGCTGGGTTTGTTTGGGTGAATTAAAGAGAAGAAAGCAGGGGAGGAGTTATACAGGGGAAAATAAACTTGGGAGCAGCGGAGGTTTTGGTGTTGGGAGAAGGAGAAAGAGATGGGTTGGGAGAGGAAGACTAAAATGGGTGGGGCTATGTTGGTTTACAGCGGCTGGGAATTAAAGGGGAATGTGGAGTCGAGGTGTTCAGTGGCTGGGTTGAATACAGAATGGCAATGAAAATGTTGAAACAAGTGGAGCTAAGAGACTTAGTTACATCTGATTTTCTGAACCATCTTAGTAATAGGTACATAACTTTGCTCTCTCCCATCAGTAATTTGGGCGGACTATTAAAAGTGATGTTGAGGTATCGGTCACCACATTTGCATTCAAGAGACTCACCTAGAGCCACTTTACCTTCTCTGAACAGACCTGCTGTCAGTCTTGTAGAGTCAGACATACAACATTTGTACCACCAGATGATTTGCAGAGAAAGTTGACAAGGGGATATCCACCAACAGAGCTTTTGATCTAATCTAGGCAGTCAACGATCGGTGAGGTTAAGCACATAGTGCAGCAAGAAATAAGGAATACTTAATTTGTCATGGAAAGTGTCTTAATCAGTGATATAGTACTTGAAGGAGAAAAAGCTGATATGAAATTGTTGTTTGAAAAAGTTGAACATGGGACTCATATCACTTTTACAGCTGAGAATATCAACTTGGATGCAAGATTAAAGTATCAAGGTGGAGATGATATAGTGAGGTGCAAGTGTGGAGCTAAGGATAATGATGCAGAGATCATGGTGCAAGTGTGTGTGATGTGGGTGGGTGTGAACGGAGAGGAGAGTAGTGGTGAGGTGCTAGTGAAGATGAACAACGCGGTGTTGCTGGGTGGTGGAGATGGGAAGAACAGCGGTGGTATGAGAGGTTGTCGATGCATAACCCAACAGCAGCGACCTCTACACGTCTCAGACATAAACACACATCACAATAGACACACTAATTAAACCACACACATACAGAACACTATTAATTTAGGGAAGAACAGAGCTTTGACGATGGGGATGATTGAGAGAGAACATGCTGACTACAATATTAAGAATATCAAGAATACCCCTGTAAAAAATAGACGGAGTTAGAAGAAGTTGACGATAGTACACTAACTCTAAGTAAATTGTTTATTCAGTATTGCCCGTGGCAGATTTGATACTATGGTATGCGAAGTGGTGTCTTCGCCAAAGTTCAGGTACACAAAGTGCACTTTACTCTTTAAGAAATAATAGGAAGCATGAGAAGAATGTGCAATCTGAAGAATGCGTCAATTTATTAAATTACATTCTAAATGTTGGGTGAAGGTGTGACAATTTAGTAATTTATAAATAATGAAGAACATCATATTATGTGAATATTTTCCTGATATCAATTGTTGAACATCACTCAGTTCCCAGCATTTCATTGTCTATCAAAGAATTACCACTAACAGGCCCAGTACGGTAAATGGATCATGAGACAATGTGACAGAATACTTAAAAAGTACCTAATCTGTTCTTAAACTTATGTCTATGTGACTATACTTACATTTGCCATCCCAAAATCTACCAGCTTGACACGTCCATTTGGGTCAACTGGGATATTTGCTCTTTTAATATCTATGTCGATGACATTAAAACAAATGTGATGGCAAGATTAATTAAACAACTTAAAACTACAAACTCAAGAAGATAGTTTAAAAAATTAACTATGAAAAAGATAAATCGATGACTTCACGAATTAACTAAGACAATGAAACTCAGTTCAGTAATTCACCTATGCACAGTATTTCTGGCATGTAAATATGCAAGCCTGGACAAGATTTGTTGGGTATAACTTCGGATTGCCGATTCACCAAATTGTCCATAATCTTGTAGAAGTTAAGAAATGGAACCCTAAACACATATTCCATGTGACGCCCCTAGATCCAGGTCATCACGGTCCAATTTCCATTTATTAATTCTCTATTCTTGGCAGCTGGAATATAAGTACATAATAAAACTCACACAATAGACCCCATACTTAAATATTAACACACACACCAGTCATATGCTCAGAGAACAACATCCACGATAAAAGTTTAGAGTTAAGAAGTTATTACAAACCTAGAATCTTTCTAAGTACGTTGTTGAATAATACTTCTACATGAAGCATTTCAACAATCAAAAGTTTATTACATGAGCTTACACACTTAATGTACATAAGTCTACCAGGACCCGTCTGCTTATACGCTACCTCCAGAATAGGTGCCAACGTTCTCTCAAAAGGTCGCCTTTCCCTTACTCTCTTGCGGGGTGTAGTGCGAAGTATCGGCATACCTAGCTGTTGTATACATAATTAGCAAGAATGAGCTAAAATAGCTCAGCAAGATAAATTCTATCAACTAGCATCAAAAGGAAATAAACAATTATATATATATTAGACAAAACAAAATTCAGTTATTATGGAAAGAAGTTTTATTTTCATTCGATATATACACTTTCCAATTTTCTTTGTACGAAACGAAGTATATAATATTATAATATCAGTTTCTCTTCTAACATCATATAATATCAGTTTCTCTTCATCAGTAACAATAATCCAACATTTCGTATCATTTTTTCTGTTTTCAATATAGAAGTCTGAAAATCATTTTCAATTCTTTCTTTCAAGTTTTGGGGATATCTGCTAGCGCCAGATACCTTAGGACGATGATCAGTCGCATAATTGTATCTACTCTCTGTTTACTACCAGTAGAAGGAATGATAATCATCCCTAGAGGAAGGCTCTTCTGCTACATCCCCCTGGAGGAAGGCTCGATCTCCTGCTACATCCCCCTTCGGCAACTCTTGGGCCGAAATAATATTGAGTGCTGGACTGTGCCGCACACATCCTTTTACGCTTTATGTTGCAATCCCCCTTTTTGTCAAAACATTATTATATAAATATACTACCATTTTGCATTCACCTTTCCATTCACAGTTCCTTTCACATCTTCTCTTTCGTTTATATATACCATCACTTATAAACACATGTCATAATACCTTGATTATGACCCAGACATCTTCTCTGTATTCAGTGAAATCTAGTACTCTTATATATATATATAAATATTCCATCTACTTTTAAAATAGTAGATAATAATCAATTAATACTTATTAAATCTCAATATTTAAAAAAAAATATTTTTAACACAATATTATAAATCATATAACCCTGGATAACAACTGATACCATTCGTTTCATATAACCCTAGATAACAACTGATACCATTCCTTTCATATAACCCTAGATAACAACTTATACCATTCCTTTCATATAACCCTAGATAACAGCTGATACCATTCCTTCATATTCTCTTAATCATAAGGCATGTTCACTTTATTCGTAATCATATCTATATATCCATAATCCATATCCATCTCTCTTTAATTCCCAAAAATCAGGAAATAAATTCTTAGCAACCATAGAATAGCATAAACATATTCCTTGAAATCATTTTACTATGAAGATAAGTAGTTTTCCAAAGTAAAGATAGAAGAAATCTTGCCTCGATCTCGGTGTCCTGAAGGTATGGCTCGTGGCTCTCCCGGAGTTTCTATAAACATGAAAAGGACCGTCGTTAGAACACTACATCCCTTTCTCACTTCACCTTTATATAACTACACCCTTAATGCTTACTATGTGAATAACATGTTATTTATAACCCAAGTGTTCCAAGAATCTAACCATTTTAGGTTAAATCAAGGTTTCGATGTTTGTTCACCATTTTCCTTAACAACCATGCTCGACTGTAAAAATTCTTAGTAATTATCAAATTCAAATTTTAATATATGGTCAACTGGAAAAGACTCTTTGACCACCCTAATACAATATCCCAAAAGTTTATAATTTTTAAAAATTTTTATGTATGGTATTTATTGCCTCAAAGTTGCTACAATTACGTTTTCTCGGTTCTCGAACGTCTTTTACTAAAACTGACTTTTCTCCTAAACCGTTCATCAGAGTTTAACGTACTTTATATCAAAACGATCTATGAACTAAGCTCTATCATCTCATGGTCACTTGGTACTCTAGGAAGGGTGCTACCGTACGGCATTGGTGTCCAAAAACAGGGCATCTACTTGATTTAACGAAAATCGGGCATTATAACGGCTATATTTTTATACTTTCCAAAATCCAACTCCTCCAAATCCATCATCAAACACATATATCAACCCTACACCATGTGGTCATCATACCAACCATGGTTACAATCACAAAACACTTCCATATTCACTTAAGACAATTATAAACACATAAATCACCATGATCTTATCATTTACACCACTTAATCACTAACCAAATCAATATCCATCATAAATATAAAAGGGCAAGAACATTTATACCTTATTGAAGCTTTAACAACACTTAATAATCCTTGGGATAGCCTTAATCAACCTTATACTAGCTTGGATCAACTAAAGAAACCATGAAACACAAGTTAGTTTCTTAAAGTTACTATTCACAACTATTCACCATCAACTTCCATGAATTTATTACCTTACTAAATGATGCTTGATGGCTATGAAACTTTGTGGATGTCTTAATCTATCCTCCAAGAACCTCCATGAATTATCTCTTGATTTCTTGTTGGCTAGAACTTGAGTTTTGGTTTTTATTTTTTATTTTTTCTTGTTTTGGCCGAATGTAATGAAAGTGGAAGGGGAGAGATTTTTGCTCTTGATTTTTGATCTTATCATGTTTATCTTGTAAATTCTAGAGTTTTGTGGAATGGTGTAGATATTTATCTTGGTTAATGACTAATCTTCCCCTTAATTAAGTGTTAGTGGAAAGTGATATCATTACTTATGTCACTTGGATGATCTAATCTCCTAATTTCTTAATTTTCTAAGTAAAATGCCATTCACATTGGTAAATAATAATGTGGTATGTATCCTTGTTATATTACTAATCTTGGTTTCTTGGTTTCCATACTCGTCTAATTGTGATTCGTTTCGAATATACCTCATTATCTCAGTGGTTCTGAAATCATTTAACAATCCAAATTCCTTTGGTATTTCCTTAACTTAATAATCCCTTAGTTCACCCTAATTCACTAATTCTTCAATATATAATTCCTTCAATATTTCCATGCTCCTTAATATCCAATAGAAACTTATTTGAATTCAAAATCCTCAAAATCCATATTCAGGAATTTCTGAAATCTATCGTCATTTCGAGTCACTTATTTTCATTGTACAACACTAATATGGTTTCTATTTATTCATCTTCTATTTTAATTATAGAGTACTTACATACCATTTCCCTAAATCCTCAAAATTTTCTGTTCATATGATCACTGTAGCATTGCTAAAGTTAGGGTTATTACAGTCCTCCCCCCTTAAAAGGATTCCGTCCCGGAATCATGCTGAAAATGTCCATAGATACCTTTTTCATCCACACCTTCTAACTTCTACACCACTTTCTCGATCCTTTTTCCTTCATAATATCTCTATCTTGTTTGCGCAAAAATACACCAACATAAACTTGCTTGTCATTCATCAACATGCCATTTAGCTTATCAATAGCAGCACTTTCATTAGCTTTTTCCTGCCAATCCCTTCCTCTATTCAGTCATTCTATATTATCTCATCTCTCATTCCTCTTTTAGCTAAGGGTATCGGCCACCACATTGGCCTCCCCTGAATGGTAGTGTATCTCACTATGGTTTGTCTATATTTTGATCTCTATCATGACATAAAATATGAACACTTCAATCTTGTTACATTCGGTCTCTGTAAAATCCTCCAGAAATTTGACTAGAATAAGATTCCTTGAAACAATTGTAAGAAAATACTACCTCTAATATATATTTCCTGTTCGTACTTAAATACTTCCTCTATCTGGATCAGCATATCTTACTTCCTACTCCGATAGATTATTCTTATCTATTTTATTAACTTATTTACACCATTCATTGACCAAGTTGATTCCTAACCAAACATTTACACTTAGAAGGTTAAATAATAAAAGGAAATGTTTACCTGCATCTGTATCCGGCTTTTTCAACGCTTCTCCTAAAGTCATATTATACACCCTGGCAGTAGATCTATTTGAAGCAGTCATACTTTGTCCCGGCGCAGATGACCCACCGGAACGACAATCTCTAGCAAAGTGTCCTAGTTTTCCACACTGGTAACACTTGACTTTACTCTGATCAGTTATTGGGCACTGGTTATGATAGTGTCCCTTCTGTCCGCACTTAAAGCAAGTTATTTCCAACAATCTACACACTCCGGTATGCTTCCTACCACACGTGCTATAATCTGGTAATGGTGGTCATGATTGATTAGACTGAAAAGTTCCTGAGGACTTACCACCCTGATTCACAATCTCACTAGTAGCCTTGTTACTCCCTGACCTTCCCACAAACTGAGATTTTTGTCCTTTACCGACCTTGCTAAAATAACTTCCTTCACTTACACCCCCTTTTTGACCCTCAAATTTCCTTTTCTTATTCTCTCGACCTATTTGAGTTTGTTCATTCTCGGCTTCTATAATAGACGCTTTTTGAACTACCGCAGCATAATCAGTTAACTCAAATTGTGCCACTCTCGTCTATAGCCCTGGTTTCAATCCTTGTTGAAACCTTTTTGCTCGCTGTTCTTTAGTACGCATAAATTCTGGAACAAACCTAGACAGTTCAGTAAAGTTAGTTTCCTATTCTGCCACTGTTAGGTTATCCTGCTTTAACTCCAAAATTTTATTTCCATTTGGTTTTCCAAATACCTAGGGGAATATTTGTCTAGCAACACCCTAGTGAAACGCTCCCAGGTTATCACTCCCACTCCCTCTAGATTTTTCTTAGCTTCCCACCAATAATTTGCCTCTCCCTTTAAGAGATAGGCTGCAAAGATTGTTTTCTGATCCTTCTCTATCCTCAATATCTCAAAAGCTTTCTCCATCTCTTTTAACCAGGTTCTGGCTACTACCAGTTCCCTCAAACTCTGGGGGTTCTAATGACTTAAAGGCGTGAAAAGAGTTAGCTGCCTGATTGGGAAGAACAGGTGGTTGTTGGGGATTCTGTGGATTAGCTAGATTCTGCCTTAATAGGTCCATAAATTGGTTAAAGGGATTACCCCCCCTGATTTCCATGTTGGCCAGTTGATTCATCTTCTTCTTCTTCATGATCTTGTTCATTGTGAGCATTTTCATTCTGTCTATTTTGACTTCCTTCATCTCTCTCATTTTCCCTTGCATTTGTTCTATTATTACGCTTAGGCGGCATGATTCTGTACATAGCAATACTTTCCATTAATCACCCAATTTAGGGTACAATATACATCATTTCCATATATACACAATTATATCATTAGTTAACTTATTTATACATCACCTTACTCTTAACTCCACACTGTTAGGGTCTAGTTATATTATAATTTTTAGCAAGTAAGTGTATCTCTTTTAGCACAATAACCTTTTCATTTAAGTCGATCACCTTATATACGTCAATATTTTCGAATCTCAACATTTAATATTAAAACACAGTAAAAATTTAGACAGAAAGTACAAACTTCATTAATTTACATAAATATTTTACAATTTGTGGATAACATTCTTCACTACTAGCTACTATATACATCATAAAGTATAAGGTTCGAAACCCCAAAAGCATAACTGTACATACTAATCTGCTATAACAGAAGTACTACTAGTTGTCCTCTAATCAGACTGGGATTAAGACAGTGAACAACTAAACTAATCCCCAAAATGACATCAACGAGATGACTAGTCTAATTAGTGACTAAAACTACTACTCTGACTCACGGTAACGCCGCTCTGACAACATCCCTGATCTGCACTACCATAGAGGTGACCGTGTCTACTATCTCGGCTCTCCATGTTGGGTCTCCCCTCTCTGCTAACAACCTCCTAATACTACCAAGTGCTCGTAGCTCAATACTGACTATCCCTAAGGATAAACCATCCGGAATGGTACCTCCTCTCCCTCTATCTGACCTCTGAAAAAGTGTGTCTATAGTCCTACGGGACTCCTCCAGCAGTCCCTGTAGGACAAAGTACTCTGATAATAAAATAGCTGGAAGTGGATCACCTGCCAGTATGGGTGCCTCCTGAGGGGGTATAGCAGCTGGGGGAGGTGCATCTACAGGTGGAGGTGGTGGAGGTGCAAATGCTGGTGGGGAGGGAGGAATGGACTCTGTCTCCGCATCCTCAGAAGAATCCTCCTCCACCTCATCCTCTGAGAAAATAAAGTGTCCTGGTGGAGTGAACGGCTCTGCTGGGTCCTTTAAAGGATCAGGGCTAGGTAGAGGGGATGAAACTGGTGATGGCACTGGGACATATAGGACAGGAGTATGAATCATGTGAAAGTCCCCCCACTCAATCTGCTCCTCAGGTATAACCGATAACCTAGGCCTCTTACGTAATGGCATCTCCTCCTCTGGAATCTCTGACCGTACTCGGGAAGGACCTGCCCTATCAGATCCTACAAAGGGTCTACCGGTGTATGGCACCATAGCCAGGGCATCTCTCTGTCTGCGCTCCTCTGCCTCCTCTCTCAGGCTCTGCTCATATCTCTATCTGGCACTCGCACGGCGTCTCTCCCTGAGGTCATCGACAACATACTCTGGAACCTCTACACCTGCTAGCTGTAAGTCTACGATCTCCTGCTCTGATAGTCCTAGCCACTGGGGGTCCCGACTCGGCTCACCCATCTCATCTCCCTATAATAAAACATAAAATTCTATTGGTAACAGTCTATAAAATTATAATATATGCTTAAAATAAATGCTACATGCGATATACCACCCCTGAACTCGATGGGAGTTCAAATTTTTATATTATTACTGATACATTTATTATTATCACTATTGTTCCTGAGCATTATGACTCTAATCTCTGATACCATCTATGACGCCCCTAGATCCGGGGTCATGGATCCAGTCATCACGGTCCAATTTCCATTTATTAATTCTCTATTCTTGGCAGCTGGAATATAAGTACATAATAAAACTCACACAATAGACCCCACACTTAAATATTAACACACACACCAGTCATATGCTCAGAGAACAACATCCACGATATTAAAAGTTTAGAGTTAAGAAGTTATTACAAACCTAGAATCATTCTAAGTACGTTGCTGAATAATACTTCTACATGAAGCATTTCAACAATCAAAAGTTTATTACATGAGCTTACACACTTAATGTACATAAGTCTACCAGGACCCGTCTGCTTATACGCTACCTCCGAAATAGGTGCAACATTCTCTCAAAAGGTCGCCTTTCCTTTACCCTCTTGCGGGGTGTAGTGCGGAGTATCGGCATACCTAGCTGTTGTATACATAAATAGCAAGAATGAGCTAAAGTAGCTCAGCAAGATTAATTCTATCAACTAGCATCAAAGGGAAATAAACCATTATATATATATTAGACAAAACAAAATTCAGTTATTATGGAAAGAAGTTTTATTTTCATTCGATATATACACTTTCCAATTTTCTTTGTACGAAACGAATTATATAATATTATAATATCAGTTTCTCTTCTAACATCATATAATATCAGTTTCTCTTCATCAGTAACAATAATCCAACATTTCGTATCATTTTTTATGTTTTCAATATAGAAGTCTGAAAATCATTTTCAATTTTTTCTTTCAAGTTTTGGGGATATCTACTAGCGCCAGATACATTAGGACGATGATCAATCGACTAATTGTATCTGCTCTCTGTTTACTACTGGTAGAAGGAATGATAATCATCCCTGGAGGAAGGCTCTTCTGCTACCTCCCCCTGGAGGAAGGCTCTCCTGCTACATCCCCCTTCGGCAACTCTTGGGCCGAAATAATATTAAGTGCTGGACTGTGCCGCACACAGCCCCTTACGCTTTATGTTACAATCCCCCTTTTTGTCAAAACATTATTATATAAATATACCATCATTTCGCATTCACCTTTCCATTCACAGTTCCTTTCACATCTTCTCTTTCGTTCATATATACCATCACTTATAAACACATGTCATAATACCTTGATTATGACCCAAACATCTTCTCTGTATTCAGTGAAATCTAGTACTCTTATATATATATAAATATTCCATCTACTTTTAAAATAGTAGATAATAATCAATTAATACTTATTAAATCTCAATATTTAAAAAAATAATATTTTTAACACAATATTATAAATCATATAACCCTAGATAACAACTGATACCATTCCTTTCATATAACCCTAGATAACAACTGATACCATTCCTTTCATATAACCCTAGATAACAACTGATACCATTCCTTTCATATAACCCTAGATAACAACTGATACCATTCCTTTCATATAACCCTAGATAACAACTGATACCATTCCTTCATATTCTCTTAATCATAAGGCATGTTCACTTTATTCGTAGTCATATCTATATATCCATAATCCATATCCATCTCTCTTTAATTCCCAAAAATCAGGAAATAAATTCTTAGCAATATAGCAACCAAAAAATAGCATAAACATATTTCTTGAAATAATTTTACTATGAAGATAAGTAGTTTTCCAAAGTAAGGATAGAAGAAATCTTTCCTCGATCTCGGTGTCCTGAAGGTATGGCTCGTGGCTCTCCCGGAGTTTCTATAAACATGAAAAGGACCGTCATTAGAACACTACATCTCTTTCTCACTTCACCTTTATATAACTACACCCTTAATGCTTACTATGTGAATAACATGTTATTTATAACCCAAGTGTTCCAAGAATCTAACCATTTTAGGTTAAATCAAGGTTTCGATGTTTGTTCACCATTTTCCTTAACAACCATTGTAACACCCCAACTTCCCAATACTGAAAATATACTTTTATAATAAAATAGACTTTGATATAGGGAAATTTTAGAAAATTCCGGCATGAAGTATTCGTAAATCAGACTATCCACCTGTATTTCAACCCAAACCAAATTCCAATTAACAATTATAAATAAAACTTAATACACCAACGATTCCTCCCCGAGGATCGATTCCAGGTTATGGTATGAAACAAGAATCTAATCAATACAACTTATCATAACTTCTATCTCTGATATAATACAAATTACTATACCATCTAATTCGTAGCTCAATCTCAATCTGTGCTTACCCGCTCTAGCTCCGAAATCTATCCTGTGTAGAATGCCTCATCGCTCTCATTCGCAGGAATAAATGTAGTAAATCATCAAACCTAACTGCAAAGGGTTAGGTAAAACAAAGCAAGAGTGTGCCAAAGAGCGCTCAGCAAGTATATAATACAGTGAACAACAATTTATGAATATTTCATTGATGAACAATATCAATGATCAAACTATCTCAATGGAATAAATCAATACTCTTCATAAAATAAAACTTTCCATTTTCTTTAACCATAACTCTTTATCAAAACATTTCTTTCCTTTGAACCATTCTATCATCAAAACATAATTTTCATAAAAGTTTTAAAAGCATTTAAGTGTATTTTTATTATTCTCCTGATTTCGGACAATACGGGTGATCAGCCACGTAAAGTCCCCATTCCTTTGAAATTGGGTTCCCAATTAGGCAACACATTGGCCTTTAATGCTGGACTAGGGGAACCACCCCTAACCTCTTATGCTAAATAAAAGTGCTGGACTAGGGGAACCACCCCTAGCCTCTTACGCTTTCCAATTTATAACCGTTTATTAATAATTTAAAACATTTCATTTTTTTTAAGTCCTTTATACTCACTGATAACAGATCAGCCCAGTATAAGGAATTTCAAAAACATCTTTAACTAATTAATCCATTTTCAATTATAAAAGATTGAGATTTAGGGAAACAATTGATATACAGAATCATGAACAACAGCAATAAGGTCAAGTTTCAAGGGAAACATGTAATTTAAGGATTCATAAACAGTAAAGCAATAAGATTAGACTAAACATGGCAGGATTCAACAAGATAGAATCATATATCAACAAGGAAACATGATAAAATAAATAACTGAGCACTTATTTAGAATCTAGAAATGGAACAACAATTATAAAGAAAGCAGGGAATAAAGAAAGTTCGAAGTTCAACAGAAGATTTAAGTCAGTGCACTGGATATAACCACTTATTTCAAAGATTTTCAATTTATGAAATTACACTATAAAATTTGAACAAACAGAATAGATTTGAATAGACTAAAATGAAGATTTAAGAAATTCTCAATTACCCAAGGTCTCACTCCTGTTGGCTAAGCACTCATAGGCTTTAGCTGCCAGAACCGGCATGACAATAATGAGTTTGAATAATTAAGAAGATCTCAATTCATTCTCGGTTTTAACCGTCACTGAGCAACACATGCCTCAACAACAGTATAAACCTTGAATTAGTTTACAATAATTTGAATAAAAAAATGATCTTTGAAAAATATTAATAAAGACGAGGAAATATTGAAATAAATTAATTTTTAAAAGAATTCAACACCTGAACAATAGGTGAGAAAATAAACAATGACAGAATAATGTGAGAAAGAGGGTTGTAAATTAATAGACGAAAAATGTCATTGGAAATAAAAATGAAAGGTCTAGGCACTAGCAAAAAGATCTGAAAGGAACATCGTATACTTAACAGAACAGGTTCACATTATTCAGAATAAATAAGAAGAGTATAATTGTTTGCAAGAGGGGATTTCGAAAGAACAAATAATACCAAAGGTTTCACATCACTTGAACAATAAGTGAGGGATAGTAAACTTGCAAACTAATTTGACAGAAACAATATATAAATAACAGAAACAGATTTGTCCCACTTGAACAATAAGCAGGGAATAGTATACTTGCCTCAATATACAGAGTTTCCATTTCCAATACTTTAACTCCTTATCACTTTACATCTCTCTCTACATCTTTATACATTGGCCTTTTCTTGATAATACTCGTCAACTCTGAAACTTGTCCTTCTTCTCCAACTTCTTCCCTTTATACTTGATAAGTGGATTTTATATCCACTTGGAACATTCTATAATGACTTAAATTGATTGTCTTGGGCTCAAGTTTCTGGTAGTTTTGATGTGTTTTGTTTAGTTGTGCAGATTTACAAGGATGTTGATTATGGTGGGTGTTTTTGTCGTTTTTGGAGATTTAATTTATTAAAATTCGGATTTATTGGGCTGCACGCGTGAGATTCACTGTTTGGGCCATATCTTGAGTTCTAGAAGTCAGTTTTGGGCGATCTTACTGTCCACGCGAAGATAACGAGATTTTCTATCATTATAAAGTGGTCCAGAGTCCCAATTACATCTGGAACGGCTCTGGAAAATAGAAGAAAAGTCAGCTACGAATTTCCCTTAAAAAACAGAATCAGTTTAGGAACGTATCTTGTAGAAATTCTATTATAATTCTGTTTTGGTATTTTCTTGCTGGGCAAGATGTCTAGAGCCTATATAAACACATCCAACCCTTGTAAATTGTAGGAGGAAGATCATCATCATTAGGAGTAGAATTATTACATATCAATTACTTAGATTTATTTGTATCTTTTCATACTTTGTTTTTATCATGGTTTCACTTGATCCCATGATGACGAGAGGTTCGATTATGAACTAATCGTTGTCATGGGATTCTAACGGAGTTATTTATGGAGCTTTAGTATCTTGATGCTTTACAGATCTGTGTGTGATGTATATCTGATATCCTCGTATGGTTGTGTTTTCATGTATTTAGATGCGTAGCTAACATCTAATTTGTTAATCTCTTGTGAAGCGAGAGTGGATCTTGAGATGTAGAACTTGCCATGCTAGCATAGGATAGGTTGATGTTTTAACATCATGATTTGTGGCATGATTAGAGATAATATGCTACCCTATGTGATCTAAGTGGATAACTTGTGCTTCAACCGTTATGTTTTCAAATTCTATAGAGATGTAGGGTCTAAGCATAATTGGTGTCTATTCATCTTCTATCTCTTTTGTGGATGTATGTTTAGTTTGGTATACGTATACTGAGAGGTAGCGTTTACTTGTTTCGTGTTATCCGATCAGATATCATAACCATTGCATATAGTGATTAAAGGCGTCAGATCTAAGCAAAGTATTTAATGAAGTTAGGATCCCATGGTTTTTCTTGCAGAAGTAATTAGATTTCAATTCTTGTTAGTTAGTTAATTCGTAGTTTTGTTAATTTGTTTCTTAGTTTAATTTAGTTAGTTAAAACCTTAATTTATTAATTGTCTTAGCAGTGAATTAAGATCATACACTGTTGCATAGGTGCGTTTACTGAATTAAAACCATAACCAGATCTCTGTGGGAACGAATTTGGACTTAACCTTATATATTACTTGTGACCACGTGCGCTTGCGTGATTTAGTGTAAACAATACTCGTACTGGCTCTCAACTAACCCCTCACTGTTACCTATATAAAAATAAAGTACTACTTTAGTACTTTTATAACCTTAATCGTCTGACTCTATACTACCCAAACGTGTCCTATTACGCTATTGATCATACAATCATATATATCACATAAACACGTAGCATGTATCATCTGCTTACACTTATTTCTTATATCACACATATAACACTTGTACACAATTAATCTTTATCAAAATACTATAAGAATCATAAAATAATTTTAATAAAAAAAATTGGGCAGCACCTCCTCTAAAATATGACCTAACCTGTCATAATACAACTTATCAAGCCGAGAGTCAAACATTCTTTACCTCAATACAATTTACAATCATACTTAAACATTCTAATGTACCTCATTTGTACATCTCTGACAACCCATAACTTAATACCTATCGTACTTACTCACATCATCTACAAACCAAGTCACCCTACGTATATTTCACTTTAGTACTCAAAATCCTACTAATACCCTTGTTAGCAATTATAATCATTGATATAATCACATTGTACAAGTTACTAATCGGATGACATATCCATAAATTAACTAACAATTTTTTAAAGCAAATTAAGTACACCTAACTATTTATAGTCTTTGAATTTACACCACTTTAATATATTAATCCACAAAATCACATTATAATTCTACATAAACACATGTATCCTTATACGATTTACAACTTAATTACAGCACGTAAGTATACACCATTTATAATTTATTAACTAAAATTTAAATTAGCAATTGAAACTTATATCATAAATTCATACAAACATTTTAAATTAACAACCCATACAAGTTGAATACCATTCCACTTATAAAATACATATTATACTCTAGGAAAGTGTAAATTGCTATTTTTTTAGAAACTTTACAAATTTTAGGAAATTTTGACTGCATCCCCTTCGCATAGGTAACCTACTAGTCGGACACAACCGACACAAAAGCAAACAACAAGTACCACTAATATCACATCTAATTATTCCGAATCAATAAACACTTAATCTTTTCCGACACGCAATAAAATTATAACCGGAAATAATTATTTACAAAATTTATTTTGGACTCCACCAATCAACTCGTACATCAATTTTAAACCGAAATACATCACAACATCGAATTCAAGCAAGACAAAACCGAACCCAATTTCGGTTTTCAGCAGAAAATACAGTAATACATAATCGTGAAGTAATATACAACATAACGACACCATAATCGTATCAACAAGATCAAAAAGGAATCAGTACTAGGAGGAATAACAATTCACAGTAGTGTTTCATCGGACTAACAAGAACAGCAAGTACACGAACAAACGCAGCCACATCCGAGACAAACAAAAACACAACAATAACAACAAGATTACTAACAGAGACTCATACATACACTCACCATTGCTAGAACTCGCATACACACACACTATGTACACACGCACACTGCTTCTGTACACACACGCACACACCTGGCTGCACTCACACACTAAACAAACCCACACACGCATGCACACAACATCACAGGGGGGAAAAGGGGTTTCGATTCTTGAAAGAAGAGTCACCAAAACAGCGATCGAACCACACGCACACCGCTTCACAGTTACGCACTTACACATACCCTTGTTCATGCAAACAAAGCCCACCCATCACTGCAAGAACACCCACAATGAACAGTATGTATATATATATACACACTCTTGAAACCAGCTGCTACCACCACAAACTTAGCAACTCAAAATCAACACACGCAGATACACCCTCGCGGCCAGCAGAAACAAGGAAAAGAGAGGGGGATGTGTGAGGGATTTACCGAGAGAGAGAGATAGGAAAACAAGAGGAAGACTTTGAGAGATTTAGAGAAATGGGGAGAGAACTAGAGAGTTCGAGAGATTGATGTTTTTGGTTGAAACAATGACAATAATACCACATATTTAAAGAAACTTAACGAAAATAACAGTTTTTGAAAAAGGTGGCCAAAAGTAGCAGTCAGTTACGCATTTGTCAGAAGCTTAATAGGAAAAAATCATGTTACGCATTTGTCATCTGGGTAATACATATAAATTTTTTTCCTATTACCCCTTTGGAGAATGCGTAATAGCTATTACCCATTCTCCAAATGCGTAATAGGAAGTACTGTTACACCTATTACCCCTTTTTAAAATGCGTAACTAATATAAAATCTATTACCCCAACATGAAATGCGTAATAGAGTGGTATTTTTGGCCACTTTTTCAAAAAGTGGTATTCCAGTCAGTGGGTGTTGATAAAAATGGTATTGTTGGCCATCACCCATAAAGAGTAAAGACTGATTTGGGATTTAACAGATTGGGGGAAACAAAGGAAATTATGTAATTTCAAAGAAAATTTCTAAAAAGAAAACAAGAAAAACCCACTTTGTAAAATAGTAAATAATTGGACAATGTTTGAGAAAATTAATAAAATTATTTTTAGAATGTAGAAATTTAAATTATCTATCTCCCCATATTTTTAAAATATTTTCAGGATAAAAAATGAATTAAATATGAAATTTTTTACAAGATAAGATCCTTTAAATGGAATGAAACTCTTAAAAATCATTTTAAAATGCTTAAATACTCAAAATAATTCACCCAATAATTTTAAAATCTAAATAAATATACAAATATGATATTGCAAAAGGTTTTGGGATTTTTACATACTCCGATGATTTTATAAAGATTTTCAAAGATCAATAATGCATAATTTAAATATATTTTTAATCACAAAGATTCAAATAAAAATATACTGACCTGCACAACACACATACATCACCATATAAACATGTAAACATGATGTCACATATTTAATCAAAAGAAAAACAAATTCACACCATATATTCCACATTTAATATTAAATAATAATATTTATAATTACGAAATTTCTAAGGCGTTATAACCATGCTCAACTGTAAAAATTCTTAGTAATTATCAAATTCGAATTTTAATATATGGTCAACAGGAAAAGACTCTTTGACCACCCTAATACAATATCCCAAAATTTTATAATTTTTAAAAATGTTTATGTATGGTATTTATTGCCTCAAAGTTGCTACAATTACGTTTTCTCGGTTCTCGAACGTCTTTTACTAAAACTGACTTTTCTCCTAAACCGTTCATCAGATTTTAACGTACTTTATATCAAACCGATCTATGAACTAAGCTCTATCATCTCATGGTCACTTGGTACTCTAGGAAGGGTACTACCGTACGGCATTGGTGTCCAAAAACAGGGCATCTATTTGATTTAACGAAAATCGGGCATTATAACGGCTATATTTTCATACTTTCCAAAATCCAACTCCTCCAAATCTATCATCAAACACATATATCAACACTACACCATGTGGTCATCATACCAACCATGGTTACAATCACAAAACACTTCCATATTCATTTAAGACAATTATAAACACATAAATCACCATGATCTTATCATTTACACCACTTAATCACTAACCAAATCAATATCCATCATAAATATAAAAGGGCAAGAACATTTATACCTTCTTGAAGCTTTACAACACTTAATAATCCTTGGGATAGCCTTAATAAACCTTATACTAGCTTGGATCAACTAAAGAAACCATGAAACACAAGTTAGTTTCTTAAAGTTACTATTCACTACTATTCACCATCAACTTCCATGAATTTATTACCTTACTAAATGATGCTTGATTGCTATGAAACTTTGTGGATGTCTTAATCTATCCTCCAAGAACCTCCATGAATTATCTCTTGATTTCTTGTTGGCTAGAACTTGAGTTTTGGTTTTTATTTTTCTCTGTTTTCTTGTTTTGGCCGAATGTAATGAAAGTGGAAGGGGAGAGATTTTTGCTCTTGATTCGTTTCGAATATACCTCATTATCTCAGTGGTTCTGAAATCATTTAACAATCCAAATTCCTTTGGTATTTCCTTAACTTAAAAATCCCTTAGTTTACCCTAATTCACTAATTCCTCAATATATAATTCCTTCAATATTTCCATGCTCCTTAATATCCAATAGAAGCTTATTTGAAATCAAAATCCTCAAAATCCATATTCAGGAATTTCTGAAATCTATCGTCATTTCGAGTCACTTATTTTCATTGTACAACACTAATATGGTTTCTGTTTAATCATTTTCTATTTTAATTATAGAGTACTTACATACCATTTCCCTAAATCCTAAAAATTTACTGTTCATGTGATCACTATAGCATTGCTAAAGTTAGGGTTATTACATTCCAAATATATATAAAGTTTATCGTCTACCTATTTAAACATCACAAGTCAGTACAGGACTACTAAAACGACAATACAAGTGATTTGTTATTAGTATATGTACAAATTACCCAGACAAACTAAACTGGTCCACCCTTGAAGCTGTACATTTTACTACCCTTGGCTCGTTCCTGTAAATAATCTAACAAAAACCAAAAATACAAAATTAAAACTAACCATAAGCTAGAACATGTTTGTGTATGTAAACACGAAAAATAGCAAAATTTGACATGTCACCACCAATTGTTTTAGGGCATCCGATGACTCGAGTTTTAAGATTTTGACCCCTTGTTAATTGTACTCAGATCCCTTCTTGTTCGCCCCATCCCAACAGTGGCCTTCCCAGTTCCAGCCATCAAAGTCCCTACAAAATCACAAATATATGAGTTTACATACACTGATATACACTAAAACAAATAGGAATCGCCAATTAACCTGAATTAAAAAAATCCCCAATTTTCAACTATTAGGGTTTGATGAAGTGCTTCAAATTGGATCGATTAAGAGCGAGAAAGATACGAGAGAGAGAGAGAGAGAGAGAGATATTACGAATTGAGAAAGATACGAGAGAGAAAGAGAGAGAGAGATGAGTGAGGTGAGTGTTAGGAATTATGTTGTCCTTGATGATAAGCACTCAAAAACACCTTGAAAAACATATGTGTATAAGTTAAGTTTGTAACTTGTCAACGGATATCCAAGTTATAAATATCCGTTGATGAGGCAGCTTATCGATTGATAAGTCTGCAGCATACCTATTTAAGTCTTATTAGATAAGTTGTTTGCTACTGTCATAGTTGCTAGAATTCCTAAGTCATGTTGACTATCAATGGATATGCAGAATAGGGTAGCTAATTGTATATAAGCTGTGCTATGTAATTCTGCATAAGTGAAGTGATGATTCAACTCATGAAGCTTCTATGTCAACGGATATGACACTTCAATAAATAACAGTCAACTTATCGATCGATGTCTACTTCAACGGATAAAACGCTCCAGCCAATAATGTCTTAGAATTAGAGGTTGATAGCGACTTGACATGCCTGACAGATCACATGGGTTGATAGACTTAAAAAAGGTATGGAAGCCAGTATTGGAAACGAAGAAGAAAAAGAAACATTCCTTATTCTCACAAACAATTTAGCTGGTAAATCTAGTGCAAATCTGTCCAAGACAATCCAGACAAAATTGTATGGAGACAAGGAGTGGCAACAAACCTGCAGAATACTTTGACTTTGTAAGATTCGTTTATTTTGTAGTGTTTGTAAACTTAAAGTATATATGTATCTTCAAGTGTAGCAAGGCTAGGTAGAGAAGAAAACACAGAGCTAAAAGCACAAAGCATTAGGTTTTCTTGTAAACACTTAGTCTTGTATTCGCAGTTGTGTATCTTTTTACAAATATCATTTTCTTCAATACAACCCTCAGGTGAACTCGACAAATCCACCTAAAAATTTAAAAGCGTGTTGTATGTTTGTTTTAGTTTTAATTTCTGTTATGTAGTTCTTTTCTGTTCAACTGTTTAAATCAAGATCCATCTGTTGTCTTGTTAATTCGAAAGAATTTTCAACAAGATTGTATTCAACCCCTCTTCTACAATTTTGTGGTGTTTAACAGGGAAATAACAATTGGTATCAGAGCAAGCTTCTAAAAAACAAGAAGTTTAAAGATCAACCACCATAGGAAAGAAGGACACAGGGGTAAAGATTCCAATTCTTGACAAAGACAACTATTCTCATTGGAAAGTAAAGATGCATCTTCATTTCTCAGCACTAGACGAAGACTATGTAGATTGCATAGAAAAAGGCCCTCATATCTATAACGCCTTAGAAAATTCGTAATTATAAATAATATTATTTAATATTAAATGTGGAATATATGGTGTGAAATTTTTATTTTTATTTTTAGTTAAATATAGATGACGTCATGTTTACATGTTTATATGACGATGTATGTGTGACGTGTAAGTCCGTGTAAATTTATTGGATTTTTGACGATTGAAATCTAGTTAAAATAAGGCATTATTGATCTTCAGAGTTTTTTATATATAAAATCATTGGAGTTGATAAAAAATCCTGAAATTATTTGTAATATTATCATTATATATTTATTTAGTTTTAAAAATTAGTGGAAGAATTATTTTGGGTGTTTTGGTATTTTAAAATGATTTTAAGAGTTTTGTTATATTTAAAAGATCAAAACTTGTAAAATTCATATTTAATTCATTTTTGATTCTAAAAATATTTTAAAAATATGGGGATGCTTTTAATTTCATAAACTTTAATTTAGAATTTTTAAATTTAATTTTCACTTATTTTTCCGTTTAATTTTGATTTTATGAATGATTTGAATTGATAAAATTTTTTGATTTTCAGCATTATAAAATTTCTAAAAGGCTCATCTCTTTAACTCTTAAAAACCCAGCTCCCCTGTTTGTTTATTCGGTGTGTGTGTGCGGTAAAAGTCTCTGGATTTCTCTTTGACAATCTCGAACCATCTCTCTGTATCTCTCGCCTAAATCTCTCTTCTCTCATCTCTCTTCCTATCTCTCCGTAGTTCCCCTCTGTTTCGAGCCCCTCTTCTTCTAAAGAGTGTGTATATATAGTATGTGTGTACACCGCTATGTATGTGTAAAATAGCGAGCGTGTGTAAACAGGTGTGTGTTTGTGATGGTTCCCTGTGATACACCAAGACACTACTGTAATCGATGGTTCTTCTTGCTGTAAATTCAATTACAAATTTATTTGGGTTGGGTATGCGGTTGTTCTTAATTGTAGTTTATGCTTTGATTCTGTTGTGTTGATGATTATCACTGCAAAGACAAACTCGTGTCCTCTCATCTGTTCGTCCTTGTTAGCTGGATAGGTTGTGTGAGGCTGCCGATGGTGGTGAGTTAGAGATAAGGGATGGTTAGGTTGCAAGCTGAAGCTGGGGGGTGTTGTAATCAACCTTGTATGTGAGTTATAAGTAATCGAAGTTGTTGTTCGAACAGAGAGGGGTGTAGGCGGGAGAGTACCTGTGCGTATGTGTGTTTGGTCGAGGGTGTAAGGCAGAAAAGTAGAAAGAGTTGAGTCGTAGTGGAGGGAGAGCAAAGGGGAAGAGGTGGTAGAGGTTATGTATAAGGAGTGTATGTATGTTTGCATTGTTGTTGTTAAACTGGTTTCACAGTAGTAACTGTACGGAAACATTTGATTCGAGATTAGTAGTGAAATGGGTGTTGTGTTTGTTCGGGGGTTGTAGAGACGGAACAAGGGAGAGACTTAAGGCAGAGATGGGGATTGAGAAAAGAAGGAAAGTGAACTTTGTATGTGTGTGTCGGGACCAGGTGTGCGTGTTTTGTGCCAAGTGTATGAGTTATGTGTGGTAATTGCTAAGAGAAAGGGGTGATGGTATTTATGCGGGTTTGTTCGTGCGGGTTACAAAAATGGTGGATATGTGTTGGTGTGGACTGGACCATGGGGTTTGGGGAGTAAGAATAAGGGAAAGAATGTGCAGTGCTCCTGTGGTCGTGTGCACAAATGAATGTGTGATTATGTGTGGTGGTTTATATATGTGTGTGATATGGTCATGTGTGTGTTTTGGGTTGGAAAAAGGGGCGAAGAGAAGAATAGAAGTAAAGAAAAGAGATAAAAAGGTAGATAGCAGAGAAGTAGTCGGGCGTAGTGATGGTGTGGAAATTGTTATACATGGTACATGTGGTAAACTGTTGCTAGGATTGAAATTGCTACGATTGTATAAATGTTACATGGTACATTTATGTTACTTAGAAACATCTCTGTAGTAATGACTTGGTTTCCAGAATTATTGGTTAACATTTGGTAATCATAATACGTGTTAGTATTGTGTAGCATTCCTTAAGTATAAGTGGTCTTATTGGTTGAATGTTAATATTGTCACGAACTAGAATTCCAGAAGTGAATAATTTTATCCTAAGATTTTTCTGTCAAACCCTGAAGGCATGGTGTGTGATTATATGTTACTATTTCGAGAATATGATCTGTATGAGCTGTATGTGATAAATTGTAAAGTGTATAGGAAGCGTTTGGGTAGAACAGAGTTAAACGGTTACGATTATACGCGTACTAAAATAGTACTTTACCTTTGTATAGGTAGCAGTCAGAGACTAGTTTTGAGCCGGTACGGGAGTAGATGGAATCTTAAGGAAGAAAGATAAGTATCGGGGTGGACGAGTATATTCATGTGGAAGCAGACAAATGATAGAAGAAAGACGAATGTAAGGTCGAGTAGAGGTCCACGTATAAGGAAATAGAGATTGATGTAGAGCGAGTAAAGAATCCTTGTGATGGAAATGGAAACATCATGTATTGAGGCAAGTTTACTATACTTCACTTATTGTTCAAGTGATGTGAAATCTTCTATGTTATTTGTTCTTTCGTTGTCCTTTCTTGCAAGCTTCTATACCCTTCATATTTATTTGAAAGATATAAACCTGTCTTTATTAATTGTGAAGTTTGCTTCCAAATCATTTCGCTAGGGTCTATACCCCTTGCTTTTGTTTCAAGTGGTATTTTCTCTCAACTAGTATTCAAAAGTTTATTCTCAAATTATTTTACCATTGTTAATTCTCCCCACCTATCGTTCAGGTGTTGACTCTTTTAAATTTGTTTTAAATAAATATTCCTAATCTTTATTAATATTCCAATAATTGATATTTTATTAGATTCTTCGATACCTATCGCTCAGGTTGATTCTTTTAAAAATTATTTTATTTAAATATTCCTCATTTTTATTAATGTTTTAATACATGATATTTTACCGGATTCCTCGGTCGTGTACTATTTTATATTCTTCAAAAGTAATTAAATGATATTTTTAAACAGAGGGAATCCAAGAACTTAAGACTTTATAAAAATCTTTTAATATAATTTCTGAATATGATTTATGATTTTCCCTTAATAAATATTCTTTCAAGGAATGTTTTCTTCAAACTAATTTGAAATTGATCATCCGGTAATTATTTTTACAAATAGACGTTTAAACTGTTTTACTCGCTTATATTGATTCGAACATTTCCATGTGTTGGGAAATTAATTAGATGTTTAGCACTTAATGATAATCGTTGTCTTGTAGTCTCAATTATTGTTGATTATATTGCAAATATTCCCTTCACCTCTTGATCAAGTGAAAATTTCTTTAAATATCATGAAGATGTGATCTATCATCCAAATTATTCTATTGAACTTGTCGAGATCTGTTGTTGATATTATTTATTCATTTACCCCTGGTTAATGTATCGAACTTGTCGATACTTTTGAGATTATCGTTCATTATTTATTACCCCATTTATCGTGTCGAACTTGTCGACACCTGTTGATCTTGAATTCATTATTAATTCTTGGATCATGAATTGTAACACCCCCAGATCCAGGGTCAGGGATCTGGTCGTTACGGTCGCAATATCCAACCACAAAACCAACATAATTTAAATTACAACCTTGTGACCCAAAACAACAACATAAAACACACCCGTTATAGTCCCAGAGATGAAATCAGAGTAAACAACAATATTATTAATCACAAGTTTGAGTCCTTACAACCCAAAGAATTACAATTACATACTCTTTGCCATCCATTAATAGATACCATAATATAAATACATTTGAGGCTCAATTGCTAACAACTAGCCTACCAGTAGTTGCATCCTCAACAAAGGTAGCCAAGACCTTAGCGGTAAACCTCTGACGGTTGACACCTGCTTATGCTGTGTGCGCCTTGCGCGGCCATCTGATCTAGCTGTTGTTGTGATATAAATAAATAAAGCAAGGGTGAGCAATAGCCCACCAGAAATATAATTGAACAGTGATAACATATAACAGCCCAAATTATCTTTGAAACCATATGCCATGCATTAACGATGTAGTACCAATATAAGGTATGAGATGAAGTTACAAGGTAACTCAAAAATATATTTGTTTTGAATAAATATCTGCTATGCAAAAGATAAGCAAGATATTCTCAATTATCATAAAAGAGGAACTTGCAGGAAAAATATTGCAATTCCGGTTTCAACACTTTTTCACCTTGCCAACACCAACAGTGTTGCAGAAATTTCTCACTTTTAGAAGATGAACTAATACGGGAGTATTGCCGCGCCAGATGCCCTGACGTTTACGATGATCAGTCGTATGTCATGCATCTCATCAGTCGTTCTCTTCATGTAGAAGGTAGCTCCGACGGAATTACTTATCTACCGCCCTCTGGAACTCCTCAGCCAACGGTTGGGCTATTGCTGGACCGGCGCCACTCGGCCACTTACGCGTCTCCTAGTTCGAATATCATCCATGACTCTGAAACGTAAAGTTCGTTCCCCTTTTCCCCAAGTGTAACACTTGTTGATAGGACTCCACAAAGTAGTCGTATCTAATTGGAAAGGAAAATTCACCAATATTTCCCAAGCTGATGCTTGTTAATGGATATAAACTTGTTACATCAATCATACCCCTCGAGCGTTGAGGAGGTAACCAAAAGACTCATATCGATGCTTGAAAGAATCAAGATGTGAGTGACAAGATAGTTTAAGCAAGTATAGGACCGGGCAGTCCAATAAATAACATCGCTCAAGTGAGGTCCCCTTATATACGTTTGGAAGTTGAGCGAGTATTTAAATCTTCTTTAAGATAGATTTAAATGAAATTAAAGTTTAGGAACCTCCCCTTGATATAAATAGTCATAAGAGACTCCGAAATATTTTACATAATATCTGAAGGTGAAGGATAACCTTTGAATAATATAAATCATTATAAAAAGAATTCAAAAGAATTTTATTAAACATTCCAAGAATATTTATTAAGTCAATAATAATTACGGAATACTATTAAATCATGATATTGCTCGTAAGTAATCCTCGAATGAATATATAGAATTATTTATTAAATAAATCTCTTCTTAAATGAATATTTAAAATAATATTCATTGAATAAATAAACTTAAATAAATATTTAATATAATATTTACTGAATAAATCAAACCTTAAATGAATATTTGAAAATAATATTCATTTAACAATTAACATTCCAAATGAATATCCAAATAATATTCATTAAACAAATAATATTCTAAATAAATATCCCAAAATAATATTCATTTAGTAATCAAAACTTTAAAGGAATATTCGAAGTAATATTTCTTGAGTAAATAGAACTTCCAATGAATATTTTAAAATAATATTCATTAAGTAAATCAAACCTTAAATGAATATTCGAAAGTAATATTCATTAAATAAATAAAGATCAAATGAATATTCCAAATAATAATAAGTAAGCCAAATGAATATTTGGGAATGATATTTGTCAACCAAATAACTCTAATGAATATTCAAAATAATATTCATTAACTAAATAACTCCAATGAATGATCAAAATAATATTCATTAAATAAATGACATTCTAAATGAATATTAAAATAATATTCATTAAATATTCCTTCACTGAGGTAATACTCAAATAACGTTCCTCGAAGGATTCGTAATCGAATAAAAATCCTCGAAGTAATAAATTTGTCGCTGGGATCCCTTCCGGGTTTCCACGACTGTTTATATATTACAAAATATCGACTCCCGGTCTATATTTGAAGTATGAATATCATACGCCCTTCGCTAAGGGTCTTAACCAAACAATCCGGCTTATAACTGATATTTCTTATATAGTCTATAAGCCGATATCGATTCAGGGAACAAGTAATTCAATATTAACTTGAAAGTAGGCATGCATGCTATGGCATATGTATAAAACAATCATCATATATATTATCACAACAACAGTTCCAAGTATTGGAAACTTGCCTGAGAATCGAGTGCGGGTAGGGGTAATGTGTCCCGGGTCAGCTCGACAATCTATAAACAATCAGAATATTTAAGATTAACCACTTAACGCTTATTAAAAGGCTAAGTATAAACTCCACTTAAATCGAAACATGTTTTCGAGTTATCTCGTTACGTCTCGTTTAGTGTAACTCTTTTTATCACCGATACGATCCGACATTCGTTCGTTATCAAGACATGTCATCATGCTTATACTTGGTATATACTTAAGTCGTATAAGTTCTAAGGTTGGTCGTTTACGAATCAAGATTATACCTCGAGTGTTATCGCCCGTTTTCTAAGTTATAACCAAAGTCATACCTTTAAGGGGTTCGTTCGCGTTTAACCTCGATTCAAACATTTTTATAAAATTGAAAAACGATCCATTCGACATGTGGTTTTCTCCCACACCTTCCTTTTTACCTCTAATATTTAATTAATAAGATTCGCCACTGATTAAACGACATTTAAGGGAACCAATTTCAATTACGAACTTTCGTTTACGATTTCGAACCACTTTTACGAATTTAATCATAACTCCTAAACCGTAAGTCCATTTCATACGATCTTTATATCAAAACGAAGCTTATAACATAATATACCTTGTCATGGCAGAATACGAAGCTAGTCAGTGAGTTATGGCTACCGTCCAATATGATTTCTTAAGGTTAACGAAAATTCGGCATTACGACGGCTATAAATCGAACGTTCTAAAATCATAACGATTCCACAAAGCCACACCGGGCATCCAAACAACTTGTAAACATATTACATATCTCCAACTGTCCAAAATCATCTACTTTACCAACATGATCATCACATCTCTTAAATCAAACAATCACTAAATAATCATGCTTAATCATGCTATTAACACATCTTATACTAAATCCATCAAGAGCATGCAAAATATCAAAGTAAGATCTAGGGTTCATGAGGTTTATACCTTCCTTGGAGAGTGTTAAAGCCCTTTCTAAGCCTTGATCTAGTCCTTAGAACTCATTACAACCTTAAACTAGCAAGAATCATCAAGAACATAGTTAGTGAATTTCGGATCTGCTATAACGCAGTTGAAAGATCATGAAAAACGAGGGCCTTACCAAGGTTTTCTGGACAAGGCTTCTAAAGGAGAGTTGTAGAGCATCCAACCAGCTTTCCAAAAAGCTAAAGAACACAAAATTCCATTGAGTAATGAAGGAGATATGGCCGTTTGAAAATCATCACAGAAACTGCCAACAATCTGGACAGTTTGCCTCTTCAACTTGGGGAGATGATTTGCCTAGGCTATACTACTTGGATTGCTATGAAATTTGGAGCGAATATTGCCCATGGAGTGGAGAGGTTGTGGTCCAAATTTGGTGATTTTATCATGGATGAAAATGGAGATATGAATTTTTCTCTCATGGCTGTTCTTGTTGAGCAGTTTTGAAAAAAATGGAGAGAATGTAGTTTGCTTGGCTTGTCTCTTGCTCTCATCTAATCTAATATGTATTATTGATATGTAAGGATAATATCTAGTCCATAAAGCTACTTTAATAAAGGTAGTATGTCATGGATGATGAAATCAAGTGGACAAGTGTTGATGTTTTGGTGGTAAGATGAGAAAGTTATGCTAAGTACTAGTTTGATCCTAATTGATCTAGTTCCTTTGGTAACTACTTGGTTACTTGCCCTTATCCACTTGCACATGCATGTATCTTGATCCTCTTGCTTGTTCTTTGTCCGGTTATTACTCAATTCGTTGATCGTTCGAGGGAATAACTCATTCGTTTCTAGTTAGGGTTTTACCGAAAACCTTCTTAATAATTCTAATACTATTCTTCATCTTTCTTAATACTTCTCGAATTTAAATTCCTTAATTCCCTTTTATAAATCCTTAAGTCTTGCAGTGTCTAGGGAAATCTCGGAGAAAATAAAAGTGCTCTTTTTCTGAATCCGACAGCTTTTACATACACTTATTTTCCTCCTGGATCACTAATACGAACTCAGAAATCCGTTCCGAATACCGGGTATAACATTATTATAATAATATTCCAAATTCCACCAAAATCACTATTCATCACTTATTTTTATTTAATTCCTATAATTAGGAAAATGAACCTGGTTCACCCTCGAGTGTTCCTTAACCTTTTTACGGAACCGCTGGGCTTATAATAGATATTGATTTGGATGACACAAGAATAATCTTACTTGGAGAAATCTTCTCATATTCTTAGGAGATAGATCATTCTTATCTATGTTGTCAACCAAAGGTATTCTGCATGACATATAATAATTGAATCCAAATCCATTCCATTCATTAAATAGACAGTCGTTACATCGCAGTCATAACCACTATTCATTCCCATATTATTACATAATAAAAGTTTTAGTTCTACCCAAAAATCTGGGTTCTTACAGTCTCCCCTCCTTAAAAGGATTCCGTCCCGGAATCAGGTAGAAGACAAATGGGTACTTGTTGGTCATTTCACTTTCCAGTTCTCTGGTCGATCCTTACACATTCCAATCTTTCTAAAGCACATCATACTGGTGTTACAACACACCCTTTATCCGTTCTACCAATTCTTTGATACTTTTGCATAACACATCATCCGGTATACGCTCTTGTCCGTTCTTATACTATTAACCTTATTGGTACGTGCAGTGACTTCGGTATCACTAAGGCGCTACGAATTCCGGAGATCACCTCACTCGTAATTTTTTGCAATTTCTTGATCGCTTTAATCTTCGCAATCTCGATGTATATATATTTAGGTGAGAAAAATTTTATCGAGAGATCACTGTGATCAATGAACATTTGTTACATTGCATAGCTAGTACAGAATGGGGCCAGCCTCTAGTACTTGACAAGCAATTAAACAATTAATGGCATTCCACTTAGACTCCTATCACACAGACAGAGAGTCACGTAGTAGTAACTCCCCTCCTTAAAGGGTTGTTCTTCTCAATTTAGAGGAAAATAAATAAGGGATATTAAAAGGAAAGAATTTCAGAGAATTATATAAGAAGATTTTCATGATTGTCAAAATATCATACTCAGAATTTACCTCTGAACTATAGAGGTTTATTAGGGAAGGAAAGTAATCGTATTCGTATCAAATACTACTTTATCGTAATCTCACATATCACATGTCCTTGTTTCTCTGTCCATCATTCTATGGACCTATACTCTTGTTTGATATTAGCATTACTTACTTTTGGAAAATCCTTCAACCTCTCAGGTTAAAATCATGGATTTCTCGCTTGACATTATTATTACTGGCATTTCACGCCACGACACTGGCCATTTCATACTCATAATTCTAACACTATCAGGTTGTCATTCCGAGTGTTCGTTAGGAAAAAAAAAAACCCATTCATCAATCCATTCATAACATTTCTTGCTTCACATTCCATAATTATTTCCCATTCTTTTCTTTATCAATCACATCCATCTTATCATCTAGTTCTCATTCACTTCTGTTATTGAACTCCACCGTTACCTTATTAGGGGAACGCGTGTTACCTTTATTCAATATACGTGGCACGTTTGTGGTCAAACTTTCCTTTGTTCAACCATCTAGATTTCACTTTCTCATTTCATGAGTCTCTTTATTACTCAATCAATCTATTTCATATTTCTTCGAATTTTCCAAACTTACTAAGGAGTCAATTTGTATGCCACTTATGCTCCTAATCCCAATTTTCTGTTTTGGCCAATACCCTTGCCCTGCCAATTCCATACTTTTCTCGCTTCATTACTGGAGCTTCTCATGAGTCCGCCTATCAATCACTTGTTTTTATTTCTACTATGACTATTCTATAAACCATCACAGCCGGATCATTTATTACAAATACCCCGTCGTCTCCAAAATTAAACCACCCGAAACTGACCTGGATGATTTCTCTAACTTAGATTCAATTCGACATTTCCACAGTCGTTACCGCCTAATTTCTCAGAAGGATCACCATCGCTTATCGTTTGCGCAGTGATTGAATAACTAAACGTACGGGTTTCATAATTGTCAATTCAAGATCCTCTAGGAAAACAAAATAATCACTATTCCCTATCCATAGGCAATGCTTCCTGAACTTGACGTAGATATTACATGAAGCAGATAAAATTGCAGAAGAGCTTCCCGCATAGCAGATAGAACAGGCTGGTGAGATTATTAATAATACATCTCCAGTAGAAGACTAGAAGCTTAGCGGTTTGCTTAATCACTTTCCAACCTCATAATTCTCTATCTTGTTTGCACAGAAATACATCAACATAAACTTGCTTGTCATTCATCATCATGCCAATATCTTATCAATATCAGTAACAATCTATCCTCTGTATTCAGTCATCCCTTATTACCTCATTTCTCCTCTCTCTTTATAAAATAAAGGAGAGTCGCTTGGGGAATTTGGTCTGGTCTGACGCAGAGCCTCCTAATGTCGGTAATGTACTATCGGCAACATCAGGAATCGAATCTTTACTTAAACTATTCTTATAGTTGATCCTGGCACAATCATCAAACGGAATGTAACTTCCTCTACCACATTATGACCATCAAGGTCCTTTACACTATCATTCTACCTCTTTAGTATGAGCATATATACTTACTCCCTTATACTTAAAGTGTCGGCCACCTCATTGGCCTTTCCTGAATATAATATTTTCTTGAAATCCATATTTTCTGGATCTATTCCAACTCAGGGTGGAAGCATTCTCCCTTAAATTCTGCTGAATGAGAGAAAGCATCTATCAGTCTTTTCCAAAAGTCATTGCTTCCACCTTTCTAGTGTGAACTTTACTATCGGTACTCCCAATCATACCTAGGATATTTCCTTACTTAAATCTCTTCTTGTTTTTAGGATAATCTCAACCTTATTGGTTCAATCCATACTTTTTCATGGTTTCACACATGCTTCATCTGGCGTTATTGTTACTATGTCATACATTCCTTACCAAACTTCCCTTATAAGGTTTCTTAGGTCATCCTCATCATTCCTCCTGTATCTTCTGGTTACAGGGTATATCAAACATCATTAGTCAATTCTATAACAATTCTGTTTATGTACTTTTAGAGACTCCTTTCCACAAATCCTTATAGGTTATTGATACCTTGGTCGATTCAACTTATATCGTCTGATTTCACAGTGCCTATTGTTAGGGGTGATGCTATTCTTTGTGCATCCCCCAGGGTTCGTCTTAATATATGGACATTCTATGCTCAATTCTAGTTTCAGGGAATACTTATATCCTGCACTTGGCAATTCAATCATATATCCTTAATAAGGGTCTCTTTTAATCATTCTTATCTTGATGGTCTATAGGTAGACTAATGCTAACCTCTTTTTCTTCAAACGAATGTTAGTCTATATGACCTTCCAAAAGACAACATATGTCTATCTGTCTTTCTTACAGAACTTGGTAATGGTAGCAATGATGCTCTGGAAGATATTGGTCGTGTTCAACGTGAATCTCTTAGTGTCTAATGCTCTTTTTTTTGAGGACGCTAAGCTTCAGATAACATTTATACATCATACTGCACCATCTCCGACAATCCTCATAACCTTTACTGGTCACCATCCTCATTCCCAACACATCCATGGTATTTATAAAATCTATTATCATGTATCTCAATTCATTTTATATCAAAAGCCCTCGCAGTTGGCACTTGATTAGAAGCACCCCGCTTTGTCCTTACAGTGCTGGTTCAGTCACTTGATAATCCTTAGTGACTCGGCCCCACTGGCCATGCTAAAATATGTGAGTTTAGGGGTCGGCTAATAGCATTACTTTTCTAGCAATTGCTGGCATAGTGCCTTCTACTTGATGCCTTTTGATCTTATCAAAATTTTACTCCATATAAGTCTCACTTGACTTCTCGGTACCGTCTCCGGTCACCTTTCCTTTATTTTTTATCATTTCAACTTCTCTTATCAATTTCACGTACCACGTAAGCTTAACACTTCTAGCATAACAACCTTTTCATTTAAGTCAATCCCGGAATTTCTCAGTCCGGCTTGTTTCTTAATTACATTTCCCTTTTTCCTTCAAATCTCAACTTCATAATTTTATCTCTATAATCAGTCATAATAATCGGGGTCTGTCTACCAGCCTGTATAGCGGCTACTTTACCCAATCCACAGGGTTCGCTCCAGTTTCCACTCTCTTCAATGACGTCTTTTGATAATCAGAAAGACAAGGTTTGCCAAAATTCGTTGAATTCCTTTCCAGAATTTGGGAAAATTTCAGTTAATCTATTCACCCACTAGTAACATGCCACATCTTCCCGATACATATTCGTCCTATTAGTCGATACTACCAAATACCAGTCTTCTTAACAACTAGTCTCAGAAGGAATGCTACCATCGGGGTCAGTCGCTTCCCAGAATTAGCACTACCAAGGTCATCCGAATCTGGTGAACCGTGTTGTCCAATTGTATTCAAATTACGCTGTCGTGCTACATAAGCGCAGACCTATACCTGTAAGGGTTGCATCATAATATCTCCCAAAGTTTCCTTCTTCCATTAGGCAATGCCAACCATGGTCATCACCAACTTCACCTTTAGCTCCAGGAAGATCTTCTCACGTTTATCTTGTCCATTCAAACTTTTATTCTTACAATGAGTCGGGTTACGGGACTACACTTTCTGTAAAGTCCTGAGCAAATCTTTGGTAGTACCTTGTGAATTTTATGAAATTTCTCACCTTTGCCAGTGTGGTTGGCCAATCTCTATTTGAAACTGTCTTTAACTTGGTAGGGCCGACCAACACTACTCTTATTGATCATGTGTCCTATTGCTGGACTTCATTTTGCCAAAACTCTTATTACGAGAACATGTCCTACGCCTGTTCTTTCAGGTTGCATCTAAAAGCATTCTCGATTACATCTCAACCACTGCTCGCCTTGCCTAATCCATTTATGATTCAGTGTCAGAATAAACTTAAGATAACTACCATAATCCATTCAAGGAAAAGAAAGAATTTAATATTCTTCTGAATCACATGCATCTAATGTTTCTGGTTCATCATTCCACTGAATTGAACTGAACTTATAATTGGTTCCTGACGATGGCCTCATTACTAGTTTATCACAGAGTCACTGGTCTTCTCCTCTTATAGGTTCTGAGATCATTGTCTCGCTTACTACTTCCTTATATACTTTATCCAATCATACCATCGCCTTCCAATGTCTTTATTTTCTAAGTTGATCTATTCATAAAATGGACATTTCTCTGCACCAAACCACCTTACCAATCTCAGTTTGACTTTATAAATTATAACCTATGAAACCTGCCTTCTCATGGCGAATTACTATTTGATAATATTCAAACTTAACCCATTTATCAAATGATATGACACTTCTTGCCTCTATCTCAATTATTTCTGGGACTCTACTTTTCGTCCTATAACGATGACTTTGATAACCAGGCCTCATTCTAACTCCTTTCTCATTATTCTGAAAGTCTCTAAGGATCCTTATCTAATCCCATATAAGATCTCAAGTAATTCCTCAAATCCACCTTACTTGCTGGTACTTCATCCGGCAGTCCAGCTATGAATCCAATACTCATCTTTAGTTCACTTAATAATATCTCAGTTCTTTACGCTCACTTCTCTGAGCACTATACCTTAACTCCTACAGTTTCTTTGGCTGTAGCCCTCATTTCCTTAAGGGTAAAGTCCTTATACTTATCAATATTCTCCTCCTCTGATGGAACCACTTCCGGGTCCTCAGTAGAGTACTCTATCGAATCCACCATCCGATCTTCAACATTAAAACAAGCATCATTGTGTTACTGCTCGTAATCCCCAAGGTCTGTCGCCTTACTAGTCGATACCAGAACGAGCTAAGTTACTATCATGATACTTTAGGGTTCCCATAAGGGTTTTATATGTCAATACTACATTATGTAGTCTGACTATGAACTTGGCAAGAGTTCTTATTATCTTAATGAATTTATTGTTTTAACATCGCGTCATCTCTGGGATTTATAACGCTCTCTCTGATACCATTTCTGTAACACCCCCAGATCCAGGGTCAGGGATCTGGTCGTTACGGTCGCAATATCCAACCACAAAACCAACATAATTTAAATTACAACCTTGTGACCCAAAACAACAACATAAAACACACCCGTTATAGTCCCAGAGATGAAATCAGAGTAACCAACAATATTATTAATCACAAGTTTGAGTCCTTACAACCCAAAGAATTACAATTACATACTCTTTGCCATCCATTAATAGATACCATAATATAAATACATTTGAGGCTCAATTGCTAACAACTAGCCTACCAGTAGTTGCATCCTCAACAAAGGTAGCCAAGACCTTAGCGGTAAACCTCTGACGGTTGACACCTGCTTACGCTGTGTGCGCCTTGCGCGGCCATCTGATCTAGCTGTTGTTGTGATATAAATAAATAAAGCAAGGGTGAGCAATAGCCCACCAGAAATATAATTGAACAGTGATAACATATAACAGCCCAAATTATCTTTGAAACCATATGCCATGCATTAACGATGTAGTACCAATATAAGGTATGAGATGAAGTTACAAGGTAACTCAAAAATATATTTGTTTTGAATAAATATCTGCTATGCAAAAGATAAGCAAGATATTCTCAATTATCATAAAAGAGGAACTTGCAGGAAAAATATTGCAATTCCGGTTTCAACACTTTTTCACCTTGCCAACACCAACAGTGTTGCAGAAATTTCTCACTTTTAGAAGATGAACTAATACGGGAGTATTGCCGCGCCAGATGCCCTGACGTTTACGATGATCAGTCGTATGTCATGCATCTCATCAGTCGTTCTCTTCATGTAGAAGGTAGCTCCGACGGAATTACTTATCTACCGCCCTCTGGAACTCCTCAGCCAACGGTTGGGCTATTGCTGGACCGGCGCCACTCGGCCACTTACGCGTCTCCTAGTTCGAATATCATCCATGACTCTGAAACGTAAAGTTCGTTCCCCTTTTCCCCAAGTGTAACACTTGTTGATAGGACTCCACAAAGTAGTCGTATCTAATTGGAAAGGAAAATTCACCAATATTTCCCAAGCTGATGCTTGTTAATGGATATAAACTTGTTACATCAATCATACCCCTCGAGCGTTGAGGAGGTAACCAAAAGACTCATATCGATGCTTGAAAGAATCAAGATGTGAGTGACAAGATAGTTTAAGCAAGTATAGGACCGGGCAGTCCAATAAATAACATCGCTCAAGTGAGGTCCCCTTATATACGTTTGGAAGTTGAGCGAGTATTTAAATCTTCTTTAAGATAGATTTAAATGAAATTAAAGTTTAGGAACCTCCCCTTGATATAAATAGTCATAAGAGACTCCGAAATATTTTACATAATATCTGAAGGTGAAGGATAACCTTTGAATAATATAAATCATTATAAAAAGAATTCAAAAGAATTTTATTAAACATTCCAAGAATATTTATTAAGTCAATAATAATTACGGAATACTATTAAATCATGATATTGCTCGTAAGTAATCCTCGAATGAATATATAGAATTATTTATTAAATAAATCTCTTCTTAAATGAATATTTAAAATAATATTCATTGAATAAATAAACTTAAATAAATATTTAATATAATATTTACTGAATAAATCAAACCTTAAATGAATATTTGAAAATAATATTCATTTAACAATTAACATTCCAAATGAATATCCAAATAATATTCATTAAACAAATAATATTCTAAATAAATATCCCAAAATAATATTCATTTAGTAATCAAAACTTTAAAGGAATATTCGAAGTAATATTTCTTGAGTAAATAGAACTTCCAATGAATATTTTAAAATAATATTCATTAAGTAAATCAAACCTTAAATGAATATTCGAAAGTAATATTCATTAAATAAATAAAGATCAAATGAATATTCCAAATAATAATAAGTAAGCCAAATGAATATTTGGGAATGATATTTGTCAACCAAATAACTCTAATGAATATTCAAAATAATATTCATTAACTAAATAACTCCAATGAATGATCAAAATAATATTCATTAAATAAATGACATTCTAAATGAATATTAAAATAATATTCATTAAATATTCCTTCACTGAGGTAATACTCAAATAACGTTCCTCGAAGGATTCGTAATTGAATAAAAATCCTCGAAGTAATAAATTTGTCGCTGGGATCCCTTCCGGGTTTCCACGACTGTTTATATATTACAAAATATCGACTCCCGGTCTATATTTGAAGTATGAATATCATACGCCCTTCGCTAAGGGTCTTAACCAAACAATCCGGCTTATAACTGCTATTTCTTATATAGTCTATAAGCCGATATCGATTCAGGGAACAAGTAATTCAATATTAACTTGAAAGTAGGCATGCATGCTATGGCATATGTATAAAACAATCATCATATATATTATCACAACAACAGTTCCAAGTATTGGAAACTTGCCTGAGAATCGAGTGCGGGTAGGGGTAATGTGTCCCGGGTCAGCTCGACAATCTATAAACAATCAGAATATTTAAGATTAACCACTTAACGCTTATTAAAAGGCTAAGTATAAACTCCACTTAAATCGAAACATGTTTTCGAGTTATCTCGTTACGTCTCTTTTAGTGTAACTCTTTTTATCACCGATACGATCCGACATTCGTTTGTTATCAAGACATGTCATCATGCTTATACTTGGTATTACGACGGCTATAAATCGAACGTTCTAAAATCATAACGATTCCACAAAGCCACACCGGGCATCCAAACAACTTGTAAACATATTACATATCTCCAACTGTCCAAACTCATCTACTTTACCAACATGATCATCACATCTCTTAAATCAAACAATCACTAAATAATCATGCTTAATCATGCTATTAACACATCTTATACTAAATCCATCAAGAGCATGCAAAATCTCAAAGTAAGATCTAGGGTTCATGAGGTTTATACCTTCCTTGGAGAGTGTTAAAGCCCTTTCTAAGCCTTGATCTAGTCCTTAGAACTCATTACAACCTTAAACTAGCAAGAATCATCAAGAACATAGTTAGTGAATTTCGGATCTGCTATAACGCAGTTGAAAGATCATGAAAAACGAGGGCCTTGCCAAGGTTTTCTGGACAAGGCTTCTAAAGGAGAGTTGTAGAGCATCCAACCAGATTTCCAAAAAGCTAAAGAAAACCAAATTCCATTGAGTAATGAAGGAGATATGGCCGTTTGAAAATCATCACAGAAACTGCCAACAATCTGGACAGTTTGCTTCTTCAACTTGGGGAGATGATTTGCCTAGGCTATACTACTTTGATTGCTATGAAATTTGGAGCGAATATTGCCCATGGAGTGGAGAGGTTGTGGTCCAAATTTGGTGATTTTATCATGGATGAAAATGGAGATATGAATTTTTCTCTCATGGCTGTTCTTGTTGAGCAGTTTTGAAAAAAATGGAGAGAATGTAGTTTGCTTGGCTTGTCTCTTGCTCTCATCTAATCTAATATGTATTATTGATATGTAAGGATAATATCTAGTCCATAAAGCTACTTTAATAAAGGTAGTATGTCATGGATGATGAAATCAAGTGGACAAGTGTTGATGTTTTGGTGGTAAGATGAGAAAGTTATGCTAAGTACTAGTTTGATCCTAATTGATCTAGTTCCTTTGGTAACTACTTGGTTACTTGCCCTTATCCACTTGCACATGCATGTATCTTGATCCTCTTGCTTGTTCTTTGTCCGGTTATTACTCAATTCGTTGATCGTTCGAGGGAATAACTCATTCGTTTCTAGTTAGGGTTTTACCGAAAACCTTCTTAATAATTCTAATACTATTCTTCATCTTTCTTAATACTTCTCGAATTTAAATTCATTAATTCCCTTTTATAAATCCTTAAGTCTTGCAGTGTCTAGGGAAATCTCGGAGAAAATAAAAGTGCTCTTTTTCTGAATCCGACAGCTTTTACATACACTTATTTTCCTCCTGGATCACTAATACGAACTCAGAAATCCGTTCCAAATACCGGGTATAACATTATTATAATAATATTCCAAATTCCACCAAAATCACTATTCATCACTTATTTTTATTTAATTCCTATAATTAGGAAAATGAACCTGGTTCACCCTCGAGTGTTCCTTAACCTTTTTACGGAACCGCTGGGCTTATAATAGATATTGATTTGGATGACACAAGAATAATCTTACTTGGAGAAATCTTCTCATATTCTTAGGAGATAGATCATTCTTATCTATGTTGTCAACCAAAGGTATTCTGCATGACATATAATAATTGAATCCAAATCCATTCCATTCATTAAATAGACAGTCGTTACATCGCAGTCATAACCACTATTCATTCCCATATTATTACATAATAAAAGTTTTAGTTCTACCCAAAAATCTGGGTTCTTACATGAATTGTTGCTTTGGAACGTGAGTTTCCAGTTGATTGATGAGTTAAGGGTTGTCGATTGTTCCGACCCCTAGTGTAGTTGGGTTAGAATTGGAATGTTTTTTATGTCCCTTCGGGGACACCATATTATGGTCAGAGGAGTCCCTACGGGGAGACCAGATTCGTGGTCAGAAGTTAAGGCCAATGTGAGCCGTGGATCCATTAAAGGACATTGCTGTGTGCGTTTGTCCGGGGTTAGTGCGTGACTGATCAGCAGCCTAACCTTATTGTTTTTTTTTAATAAATAAAAATCCAATTCTAATCTATACATTGAGATTGGGTTGTTTTGATACCCGAATCCCTTGAAGCTTATTTCAATTAGATCTTGCTATTAGAACTTTTATCAGTTCTTATTGTGATACACCCCATTCCAGTGAAGCAATGTTGGTTACTCGTGATAATAAAGATATTTGACTTAGTTGATACTTTTCGAAGCATATGATAATTCTTCCTGATTTTCAGAACTTATAATTGTTGTTGATATTGCTATCACTATTTGCACTTGCTGAGCATTTTTTGGCTCACTCTTGCTTTGTTTTACCTAACCCTTTGTAGTTAGGTTTAAGGATGAGCTACTTATATTTTCAAATGCGAATGAGAGCGAGGAGGATCCTATTCGGATTACATTTAAGAACTAATGCGGGCGAGCACGGTTTTGGATTAAGCTACAGATTAAGCGATATAGAGGTTTGTATTTGGATCAGAGATAGATTTTGTAATAATTTGTATAGTGTAGATTCTTGTTTCATACCATAACCTGGAATCGATCTTCGGTGTATTAAGTTTTAATTGTATTTGTTAAATTGGAATTTAGTTGGGTTGAATTACAGGTGGATAGTCCGATTTACGATTACTTCATGCCGAAGTTTTCCAAAATTCCCCTGTATCAAAGTCTATTTTATTATAAAAAAAAGTAAAAGTATATTTTCAGTATTGGGAAGTCGGGGCGTTACAATATCCCTATGAAGCCTAATTCTGGTGTTGGTGAAGCTGTTGGTACTTGATGGGCTATGAGATAATCGAGTGCTAATTAGTCAATAACAATCCAGAATATTTCGGTAAATAGAGTGTTTTATTTCATAAACCTTTTAGGGGTTCCCTCTTTACAACAATTTGCATCCTCTTTCAAGTAAGGTGGCACAAGATTATTTATAGGGGCTCCCTTGTGGGTCCCTCCCTCCTACCTTTACTTGAAGAGTAAGCTAAGAAAACCTATTTACAAGCTAATGGGCTTCGAGGCCCGTTAAGAGGAATTTATACAATTGGGCCTTGATACAAACTATAAACTTATTGGGCCTAATTCTAATTATAATTATACACATTGTTCTAATTAATATCCTTGGCCCAATATTTGTCCCCCCCTTTAGTTATAATAATATCTTTAGATTTGCTAATTTTATTGATGATAATTTTGGATTTCATTTAATTGATGTAATCTCTAAATTTATAAGGAGAATTTTTAGCGTAGCCTATATTGCTTTTTAGATTTGATTTACTATATATTTTTTATTTACGACAAAGGAGGTTTTTGCGTGTCCCCTATTTGTCTTTTTCTCTTCCAATTTTTGTACACACGTGGGGCTGTGTCTATATATATCTAGGTATTTCAATTTGTTTGCAGTTTATATTTTTTTAGGAGTGACGGTTCGGCTTTCAAGATTTGCACTTAAGGACCTTTTTTTAGGAGTTCTCTCCCGTTCTTGTAAAGGTATGAGCTTTTTATCATTTTATTAAGATCTGTTCATCTCAATTAGTAGTTTGCTTCTTCGCAATTGTTCTTTAGTTTTTTCTTTCGATTGGGTGCGGGTGGTTTGTCTGTTTGGATTATGTCAGAATCTTTTTCTTCTTCCACTTCTTCTAGTGTTCTTGGTTCCGGTGACCCTGGAAAACTTCTGGTCAAAGTGGAGCCGTTAGATCCCCCAATTAATTTAGATCATTTGGAGCTCCCTGAGACTATATCTAACCAATCTCTGGGCTTTTTGGATGACAGTGGGGGTGAGGTTTGTCCTCCTATACCTATAAGTCCCAAGACTCTGGCTGCTAGAAACGAGGTTGTTCGTCGGGCGAGGGAGGTAGGTTTGGAAGAATTTTCCGATAAACCTAGTCTGACTTACGTGAGTATTTATGCTAAGGGTCCTGTAAATTGTGATCTTTTAGATTCTTGGGTTGATTTGAATGGTGGTTGGCGTTGTAAAGCTCCGAGGGTTGATGATCCTGTTTGGTTCATGCCAGAGTTCGGAATGCACGGGATTTCCCTCGTTTATTTTGAGTACGGGTTGCGCCTTCCGATGCATCCTTTCCATTTAGCGGTTTATGAAGTTTTGGGTTGTGGGGTTGCGCAATTAACCCCTAATTCGGTTGCCCAAGTGAGCGGCTTTATTGCTCGCTGTGCCGAGGTGGACCGTATTCCTACATTGAGGTTATTCTTCTCTATTTATGGGATTAAGCATTCCGGTGGTCAGGTTTATTTTGACAAGTGGCCGGGTCAATCAAAGCTTGTTGATGTGAAGTCGTCGAACTCTGGGTACCACGGGAAGTGGCTGTACTTTTATGGCCCTGATTTGGAATTCATTAAGCCCTGTGGGAAGATTTCGAAAGATACCCTCGAGAAGTTGGGGTGGATGGATAAGTATGATACTGAGTTCTTAGATCAGTTCCAGGGTCCGGGCCCGTTGTATACCCATGTTCATCTTAAAAATGCTCAGTTTTTGGAGAAGCATAATCGTAATTCTATTCTTTTATTTCTTAGAGTTTTATTTATTGCTTTATCTTTGTTTGAATGCTGACGATTGGCTCAATGTTTCCTTTATGTGTTGGTTCTAATATTGCTTGCTTCCACTTTTGTAGTTACTGGTGAATCTTTGAAGGTGATTTTTACCAGTGGTTTGAAGTAAGAGATGGATCGAGCTTTAGTGTTGTTGGCTAAACAATCTGTTGCCTCGAAGACGGCCTCGAAAGGGTCTTCAGCGAAGGTCGGCGAAGGTGTCACAAGGCTTGTTAACATCACTGATGTTGACGCTGTTGTAGGAGCTGAGACCGAGAATGTTGTTTCTGGTGGTGTCGGGGAGTCCGAACTTCGTGAAAGGAAGCGTAATCGAGATCGTGATGGAGGTTCGTCTCGTCGGATTGTGTTGAGGAGATGTGATGATGGGGGTCGTGACATTGTAGGCAAGTTCCTCAGTGCTCCCGAGGCTGCTAATCTTCCTCCTATCCTTCAACTTGTGGAGTCTTTGTCGTCCGTTCGGGTCGAGGGCGCTCTGAATCAGTGTTGGACTGCAGGACCCAATGCCTCGGTGCAGGTGTTTCAGGTTTTTGACTTGCCGCAGGATCTCAACTCTTATGTGGATAAGTCTCGGGCTGAGATTGCTGAGCGATGTTTGACTCGAGGGGGCCGGCTATGTAGCTTAATTGCGTTGTTCGTTCTTTGTCTGGTATCCAATTATAATTATTTAAAAATGCTGTTTTTTGCAGTTTTTTTCGGATCTGACTCATATTGTGAATGCCTACAAGTCTGATGCTAGCCTTTCTGGGAAGGAATGTTTCACCAAAGAGCTGTCTAATGCCAAGGCGGGGCGTGCAGAGGCTGAGAAGAGGGCGGCTGAGTCAGAGAGGAGGGAGTTCGATGCTGCGAAAGCGAATTTTGAGGTCAAGAAGAAACTCATGGAAGAGAACAATGTTTTGAAGGGAAGAGTTTCTTCGTTAAATGAGGAGATTAATCAGGTCAAAGTCATTGTTGACACCGAGAAGAATAAGTCTGCTTCGTTAGAGGTTGAGGTTGAGCGCATGCGAGGTGAATTCGCCAAGCTTCGAGAAGAGAATGCTGCCTTGAAGCTGGAGGTTGACAAGGGTATTGCTGACATCGCCAAGGCAATTGGTGTCGGGTATGGCTACTGTTACGGCCGCTTGAATTCTGTTGGAGTGGATCTCGCTGGTCACTCAATTGAGGATTATTGTGCCGATCTTGCGAAGACTGTGCAGGCCACGAGCCCTGAAGAAGAGAACCCAAATCCTTCTTGAAGGCGAGGTATGCCTCGTTATTTTGTAATTCCGAAGACTTTTGCTACCAAACCCGTTTATTTGGCCAGGGTATACCCTGTGTATCTGTATGTTTTAATTTGAATTTGGTCATGATACCAGGCTGAACTTTTTTTCATCTTAACTTAAATTCGTTTGAAATATGTTAGATTTATTAGTTGGTTTTTGATTGATTTTGGCGTTGTGTTGGCCAAAAGGGGTGGTTCCATGGGTCCACTAACCTAATAAAATGCTTTTGTCACCGCTGATAATAATTTGATATTAATTGCGTCTTCTCTGATGATGGTTTTATTGTATCCAAGATTTGAATTTGATTTGTTGCATGTCGAAGTCGCTACGATTGACCTTTCTTGAGTTTTTTACTTAGCAATTCATTATCGTTCTGGCATTTCTTAGTGATGCTTTGCCTTTGGGTAATTATATGAACAAACATCTTTGGATAACTTGATCAATGAAAAGAGATATTACTGTCTTATTATGAGTTTTGGGTTAAACTTTATGTTATAGTGCTGCACTTTAGAAAGTATAATGCGGGGGAAATGTAACAGGAACAATTTTATTGATAAATTAATGGAAGTCTAAGTGAGGATCTCATATCAACCCTTAGACTTCCGTTAAGATGTACAAAGATATATAGCTTGTTCTTGTACAAAGATATATAACAATATTACTGAAAAAACTTCTTGAGGTGGATTGCATTCCATGCGTTTTTGATAGGATCGCCATTGAGATGTTCTAGCTCGTAAGTCCCGAGACTTATAACTTTCTTGATTTTATATGGACCTTCCCAAGGTGCTGTGAGCTTACCGACCTGTGTCGGCTGTGAGGCTGCTGCTTCTCGGAGAACGGGATCGTTAACTTGGAAGTTTTTCGTCTTGACCTTTTTGTCGAAGTACTTTGCTGTTTTGTTCTGGTACTCGATCGAGACGACTTTGGCATTATCTCGTGTTTCCTCTACGAGGTCGTTGTCCAAGCGTAGGCCTTCAATTGAGCTTTGGGGATCAAAGGTCTCAATTCGGAGTGATCCGAGACTGATTTCAACTGGTATGACCGCGTCTGTCCCGTAAGCCATTTTAAAGGGAGTTTCCCCGTGGAAGTGCGAGGGGTTGTGAGATATGACCAAAGGACATTGGGCAGTTCATCGACCCAGCATCGTGGAACTTCTTCGATCCTTTTCTTAATCCCTTGTAAAATTGTGCGGTTAGTGACCTCAACTTGGCCATTGGCCTGAGGGTATGCTACCGACGATTTGATATGCTTAATTTTCAATTCAGCAAGGGCTTTCTCAAACTTTTCTCCCACGAATTGGGTACCGTTATCTATGACTATGATCCTTGGGATTCCGAAGCGGAACACAATGTGTTCCATGAAGAATTCTATCATTTCTTTTTCCCTGATTCTAGCCAAAGGTTTGGCTTCGGCCCATTTGGTCACATAGTCGATGGCGACAATGATATATTGAGACTAATTTCTGGATTTAGGAAAGGGGCCGACTATGTCGATTCCCCACTGGAAGAAAGGACATGGAACGAGAATCGGATTGAGCGCTGTTGTAGGTCGATGGCTAATGTTTCCATGGAGTTGGCACGAGGTGCATTTTTTCACGAATTCTTCGCAGTCTTTTCTCAACGTTGGCCAAAAAAATCCTTGTCTGAGTATTTTCAGGGCGAGGTTCTTACCCCCCATGTGTTCGCCACATATTCCTGTATGGACCTCGATGATGGCGAGGCGGGCTTCTTCTGGTCCAAGGCAGCGAAGTAGCGGCTCGACCAATGATCGCCTGTATAGCTTGCAGTCTTTTACACAGTAGTTCCTGGCCTTGTACATCAAGGACCTTGCTTCATTTTTGGATTCTGGCAGTTTGTTATCAACTATGTAATCGAGATATGGGGTGCGCCAGTCGGGATGAGAGGTTATCTCATCGACTTCGAGGCTATTTATCGTTGGAGCTTGTAATTCTTCTACATAGATGGGCTCGTTGCACGTGGCAGACGAGGAAGAGGCTAATTTTGATAGAGCATCGGCCCACTGATTTTCAGTTCTGTCCACGTTTGTCAGGGTCCAAGAAGTAAAATTTTCTAACATTGTTTTTGCCTTTTGTAGGTACTCTTGCATTCTATCGTTGTGGGTTTTGAATTCACCATTGATTTGTTTGACAATGAGCTGGGAGTCGCTGAAGATGTCAACATTTTTTACTTCGAGTTCACCCGCGAGTTTGAGACCAGCGAGGAGAGCCTCATATTTTGATTCGTTGTTCGTCGCTTGGAAAGCGAACCGAATCGCTTGTTGAACTCGGAACCCATCGGGACTTAGTAAAATTAAGCCTACGCCGCTTGTGGCTGTCGTTGAAGAACCGTCGATGTAGAGGGTCCATGGTCTCGTGGCCTCCTTGTCAAATTCTCCTTTTGGAGTGTCAGATTTAGTAAACTGGCATTCTGCCACAAAGTCTGACAGCACTTGTGCTTTCATTGCTGTTCTGGGCTTGAATTCGATGTGAAATTGACTTAGCTCAATGGTCCATGCCGCGAGGCGCCCTGTCATGTCGGGTTTATGTAGAATCCTTTTCATGGGTTGGTTCGTCATCACCTGTATTTCCCGACCTTGAAAGTAATGCCTTAACTTTCAGCTGGCGATGATCAAGGAGTAAACCAATTTTTCTACCTGTGGATATCTTGTTTCCGCATCGCGTAAGGTATGACTGATGTAGTATACAAGGGTTTCTTTCCCGGCTTCTTGTTTGATTAGGACTGCGGTGACCGTGAGATCGCAGGCGGAGAGATAAACTCGTAAGGATTCACCTGGTAATGCTCTTGTCAAGATTGACGGTGAAGTAAGAAATTCTTTGAGTTCAATCAGGCTTTTCTTACAATCATCGTTCCACAATAATTTTGACTATTTTGATGCCCCTTTAATAACCTAGAAGAAAGGAATACAGCGCTTTGATGATTGAGGAATGAATCGTCGTAGCGCAGCGATGCATCCTGTGAGCGACTATACTTCTTTCAACGAGGTGGGGTCTTTCATGTCGAGGATGGCTTTGATTTGATTGGGATCGGCTTCAATGCCTCGTTGGGTGAGAAGAAAACCCAAAATTTTGCCTGAGGTTAAGCCAAATGAACATTTGGTCGGGTTTAATCTCATTTGATTTTTTTGGACATTTTTAAAAGTTTCTTTTAGGTCTGTGACATGGTCTTTTGCCCTTCTGGATTTTGCAATCATATCGTCGACATAGATTTGGAGATTTCACCCAATTTGCGAGGCGAATATGGTGTCCATCATCTGTTGGAACGTTGCACCAGCGTTGATGAGGCCAAAAGGCATATTTTTATAGGCAAAGACCCCTCGGTGAGTGATAAAGGCCGTTTTTTCCCAATCATTGACATCCATTTTGATTTGATTATAGCCTGAAAAGGCATCCATAAATGATAGGAGCTCGTGACCCGAAGTGGCGTCTATGAGCTGATCAATATTATGGAGTGGATAGTGATCCTTGGGGCATGCTTTGTTAAGGTCAGAGTAGTCCACGCACATTCGCCATTTTCCATTACTCTTTTTCACCAAAATGGCATTAGCGACCCATTTTGGAAATTGTACGGGTTCGATGAACCCTGCTTCCAGAAGTCGATCGACCTCATCATCAATGGCCTTTCTTTTTTCTTCGGAGAATATTCGTTTCTTTTGGCACACTGGCCTGACCTTCGGGTCGATGTGGAGAGAATGTCGTGCAATGACCTCGGGTATTCCTGGTATGTCCTTCGGGTCCCAAGAAAAATGTCTTTATATTCCCTGATTAACTGGATGATTTTTTGGCGGAGATCGGGGTCGAGATTTTCCCCGATTTTTGTGACTTTAGTGGGGTCACCGATGATGACCTCGATCGCTTCCGTCTCTTCCATCGGGGTACAATTTGATTCACCCGGGACCTCGATGAGATCTCGGGGATCTATATCCACGACTTGGTTAATGGAGCTATCCTCAACTTATTTGTTTTTGGGGATCGCCATGGTTAAATAGCACTGTCGTGCCGCAGTCTGGTCACCCACGACCTCTCCTACTCCGAAATCAGTGGGGAATTTCATTTTTAAGTGTGGGATGGACGTGATAGCTTTTAAAGCTGTTAATGTCATTCTCCCCAGGATAGCGTTGAAGCTGGAGACGGCGTTAATAACGTGAAATTTTACTGTTTGCCAAGTCTGGCATGGGAGGGAACCAAACAGGACAGGGAGGTCAATTGTCCCCACAACCTTGACTTCATTTCTTGTGAATCCATACAGAGGAATGTTAACATTCTCTAGTTTCCTGTCGCCTAAATTCATCCTGGAGAAGCCGCTGTGGTACAGAATATCTACCGAGCTACCATTGTCTATAAGGATCTTTTTGACAGTGTTGGTTCCCATTTTTGCCGTAATCACCAGAGCATCTTGGTGAGGCTCAATCATCCCCGGGGGGAAATCATCATCCAAGAAGGAGATAATTGAAGTAGGGTTAGGCCTTTGGCGTTTTTGCGGTTCTGGATGAACGCTAAATACTTCACGAGCATACAATTTCTTGGCGTTATTGGAAGTTCCTCCTGCGGCATAACCACCAATTATGACGTCGATGATCCGATCGGGGTCATGTTGGCTATTTCGCTAGGAGTTTGTATCGTTTTCGATATAGTGGACGAATTTTCCCTGTTTTAGTTTTTCTTCGATTAAAGTGCTCAACTGAAAACAGGCTTCCGTGGTATGGCCATAATCCTCGTGATAATCACAGAACTTTGAGCTCGGAGGTCTTCCTGGCTTCATTGGCCTCGGAGGTCGGTAGCCAGGTTCTGTCTTGAGGATGGCGAGTATAGTGGACTTGTCCACTGTCAACTTTGTAAATTCTTTTTCTGTTTTTTCTCGAGGTTTCCATGACCTGTCTGAGCGAGACGTTTTCTCAGATCTCGGGCTTTTTCCTTCCCGAGACCTTGATCGTGGGTCGTTTTCTCTTCTGTAGTCTGGTTTCGGAGATCTGAATCCCGAGCCTAAATTTCTTTCCCATCTCTGCGAATATTTTCTGGGTGATTGCATGCTTTCTACAGCCTCCTGTAATGTCATTCTATGTTCCACGATCTCGAAGGTAGCCTGAAGAGATCGTGGGCTTTTTTCAAAATATTCTTCTAGCAAAGGGCCATGCCTATGTTTGTCAATACCCGCTGCGAGATAGTTGATGGCGAGCTCTTCCACGAGGTTGGGAATTTCTGCGACCTCTGCTCGAAAGCGAATCAAGAAATCTCGCAACGATTCACTTGAACGTTTTCTAACGTTCATGAGTGAGGCCGTGATCTTTCCCCCCTTGTAATTACTGGAGAATCGACCTTTGAACTTGGTTTTCAGCAAGTCCCATGAGTCTATTGACCTTGGGGGCAAGTTATTGTACCAACGCAGGGCGGTTCCTCGAAGGCAAGTGGAGAAGAATTGGCATCGGGCTATTTCAGAGTGTCCGCAAAATTTCATCCTGCCATCGTAAGTATTCAAGAACTCACTGGGGTCTGTAGACCCATCAAACTGATCGAGGGATGGAGTCTTCAAATTCCTATTAATTCGAGCCATTTCCAGTCGCACAACGAGGGGGCTTTCAGCCGGAACCTCGGAGCCGGCCTGGCTTCGAATGAACTTTTTGCACATTGCAATATCGTTCTGTAACTGGGAGATCTCCTCCAATCTATAGGAGTCGCTTGACTCACTCGGCCTTGGAGCTGTCCCTTGCGACCTCGCTTGTCTCTGCGTTCGGGGAGCCTGAAATGATCTGTTGGATTCAGTCTCATCCCCGTAGCTTGCATCATCGTCGTAGCCCTCACTGTTGTATCCAGGAGATCGATATTCGACCGAGTGTGCTGGTAAAGGTGTTTATTGTAGTTTGAGCTGGAGACGTCTTATTTCTCTTCGTTTTTGTAACTTGAGTTGTAGCATCTTTCTTTGGGCCTCGAGGGCTCCAATTCTTCATCCGGCTCATCAAAGTCATCGTCCATTCCCTAGACTCCCTCATCAGGGTTTTGTCTTCTTTTTTTATCGAGGTGAAGACGAGCGTCACTCGTCAACACCTGCTTGCCTGAGGCCGTTGGGACCCTCATGCGGGTGTCCACTCGAGTCCTTTTTCTGTTTTGCTCATCGACGGGGGATCTTTGAAAATCCTCCACCATCTCATCATCGACAGCATCGACGAACAACTGCCATGGTTGTAACGGCTGTTTCGAGGCGCAGTCGCCCTCACGGGGGAGCATTCTAATCTATTCCTCTGTTAGGCATTGAACGGCCGGTTCTTCATCATAGTCATCATCCATTTCAAAATGCAATTTGTTGGTAAAGAGCTCCTTCTAGTGCCAATTGATGGGCTATGAGATAATCGAGTGCTAATTAGTCAAAAACAATCCGGAATATTTCGGTATATAGAGTGTTTTATTTCATAGACCTTTTAGGGGTTCCCTCTTTAAAACAATTTGCATCCTCTTTCAAGTAAGGTGGCACAAGATTATTTATAGGGGCTCCCTTGTGGGTCCCTCCCTCCTACCTTTACTTGAAGAGTAAGCTAAGAAAACCTATTTACAAGCTAATTGGCTTCGAGGCCCGTTAAGAGGAATTTATACAATTGGGCCTAGATACAAACTATAAACTTATTGGGCCTAATTCTAATTATAATTATACACATTGTTCTAATTAATATCCTTGGCCCAACAGTACTGCAGCTGCTGGAAGGCCAATTCCAAAAACTCAGGCTGAGTTCACAGATGAAGACTTGGAAGTGATTTACAAAGATAAGAAGGCTATGAACATCTTATTCAATGGCATCGACCAAGACATGTTTGATTGTGTTATAAACTGCACCACTGCCAAGCAAGTGTGGGACACTATCCAAACAATTTTTGAAGGAACTGAACAAGTCAGAGAAAATAAAATACAGCTCCTCATACAACAATATGAGCATTTTCACTATTTCCCTGGTGAAAATCTAACAGATATATTCAGTAGGTTTCAGAGACTACTGAATAGTCTGAAGTTGTATGGGAGAAAATATGAAGCCAAGGACTCCAACCTAAAGTTTCTGAGATCTCTTCCTAAGGAATGGAAACCAGTAACAGTCTCGTTGATGAACTCTCAAGACTACAAGGACTTTACACTTGAGAGACTGTATGGCATCTTGGAAACTTATGAGCTTGAAATGCAGCAAGATGAGGAAGTGGAGAAAATCCAGAAGAAAGGTGGATCTGTTGCCTTGGTGGCCAATATTCCAGCAAGCCAGGAAAGTGAGAAGATGGAGAGCACAAAAGCCACACCATGTCCAAAGACTTGTGAAGGTGGAGCTGAAACTAGCAGAGGGAAAAACAAGTTGGTTGAAGAACTTGATGCATCTAGTGGAGATGAATTTGATGACTTAGATGAATATCTAGCATTCTTGTCAAGAAGATTCTCAAAGCTCAAATTTAAGAGGAATCCAGCAGGAGGCAAGCAATTCGGAAAAGGTTATCAACCATCTAGAGACATGGTTGAATGGTCTAAGTTCAAATGCTTTAACTGTGGAATTGCTAGCCATTTTTCCAATGAATACAGAAAGCCTAAAGCTGAGATGAGAAGAAACAGTTTGGAACTGTTGACTACAAGAAGAAATACTTTGATCTTCTCAAGCAATAGGAGAAATCACTTGTGTCTAGAGACAATGATTGGGCTGCTGGAGGGGATTCTGATGCAGAAGAAGAGTTTGTCAACCTTGCCCTCATGAAAAATGAGAATGATGAAGAAGCTAGTTCAGCAAGCAACCAAGTATTCTCTACAAACCTTACTGATCTTTCTAAAGTTGAATGTGCTAGTACAATTGATGAAATGTCTCTTGAATTGTATAATATGCATGTTTCCATGAAATCGCTTAACAAAGAAAATAGGAGGATTAAAGATCTTAATGAGAAGTTAAGTGATAGGAATTCTTTAATAGAAACTCAGTTAATTGAATTTGAGGTTATGAGAAGAGATTGCCAGGAAGCTAAAGATGGATTGATTGAAGCTCTCAAACGAGAGGAATTATTGAAGGAATAGTTAAAGAAAGAACAAGATCTAATTGCTAAGTGGAAAATATCTAAGGCCACTACTGAAGAAATTTGTAATGTCCAAGGAATCGATTCCTTTAGCAGGCTAGAAGAAGCAAAGTTAAGAGTTGACGGAGAGACTACTTTAGACAGCGTGTCGACGGATAATGAGGATAATTATTCGTTGAATAGCGAGCAATCGATGGATGCTGATCAAAATCATCCATCAAAAGCCAAAGTTGTCAGCAAAGCAACTTTAGTGAAATTGAACAATCAATATGGTTCCGTCAGCAAAAACTTTGTAATCGGAGAGTGTAGCAAAGCAAAATCAGTTGAGAAAGCTAACATAGGTCACTTGTCCCACAAGAAATTGAAGGACAAGTTAGAGAAAGTTGAGTCAAAGGCTAAAGGTAGGAGAAAGAACAGGAATGGCAAAGTAGGGATTAATAAACACAACAACTACACACCTGATAGGTATGCACCTAGGAAAGAATGTGTTAATTGTGGAAGTGTTAATCATCTATCTACTAACTATAAAAATCTGAAAGATGCTCCCATGCCTTTATCTCTGCCTACTTCTGCTATGAATGCTATGCCTAACATATGTACACAACCTGCTCATGCATCTGGTCAATATGCAAACATGTCGTTCATGCATAATCCATACTATCATGCTTTTAATATGCCTCATATGCCATGGATGATGAATGACATGCTTGCACATACTATGCCTAATTCTGATTTTTACAATGCATATGAGAACATTTCAAATCTTGGCTTTCAAAGGCCCACACCTAGAGTTAAGGTTGATTTAACTCAATCTGGACTCATGGGTAGAAAAGATTTGAAGGGCAAGAAAAAGGCTAACAAAACAGGACCCAAGAAAACTTGGGTACCAACATTAACTTGATTTGGTTTTGATATGTGCAGGGAAACAGAAAAACTTCTTGTATTTGGACAGTGGCTGTTCTCGACATATGACTGGAGATTTTACCCTGCTCACTAAGTTCGAGGAGAGAGCTGGCCCTAGCATTACCTTTGGAGACAACAACAAAGGATATACTAGAGGATATGGCTTGATTTCAAAATGAAATGTTGTCATTAAGGATGTAGCACTAGTTGATGGTCTTAAGCATAACCTGCTTAGTATCAGTCAACTATGTGATAAAGGTCAAAATGTGTGGTTCACTTATGAAGCTTGTGTTGTTTTCAAGAAAAATGACAACAAGGTAGTGATGATAGGTAACCGGAAAGGGAATGTGTACACAACTGACTTCAATTCAACCAGTGCAAATACAGCTACATGTCTTTTCAGCAAGGCAAGTGTAGATGAAGGATGGCTATGGCACAAAAAACTATCACACTTGAACTTTAAGGCAACGAATGAGTTGGTCAAAAAGGATTTGGTTAGAGGTATTCCAAAATTGGATTTCTCGAAGGATGGATTGTGTGATGCATGCCAAAAAGGGAAGCAAAAGAAGGCCTCATTCAAATCCAAGTCTATGTCATCAATTTATCATCCTTTACAGCTACTGCACATGGATCTCTTTGGACCAGTCAATGTATTGTCAATCTCTAAGAAGAGATATTGTCTATTGATTTTTTATTTTAAGTCTGTGTGGTAGTGTTTGCACTAAATCATGCAAGCGCACGTGGTCACAAGTAATATAGATATAAGTCAAGTTCGTTCCCACAGAGATCTGATTTTAATTCAGTATTGTACCTATGCAACAATGTATGGTTTTAATTCACTGCTAAGACAAATAACAAATTGGGTTTTAATTAACTAAATCTAACTAAAAAGCAAATTAATAAACTAAGAATTAACTAACTAACGAGAATTGGAATCGAATTACTTCTGCAAGATAAACCATGGAATCCTAACTTCATTAAATACTTCGCTTAGATCTGACGCCTTTAATCACTATATGCAATGGTTATGATATCTGATCGGATAACATGAAACAAGTATACGATACTTCTCAGTATACGAATACCAAACTAAACATACATCCACAAAAGAGATAGAAGATGAATAGACACCAATTATGCTTAGACCCTATATGTCTATAGAATTTGAAAACATAACGGTTGAAGAACAAGTTATCCACATTGATCACATAGGGCAGCATAATATCTCTATTTACGCCACAAATCATGATGTTAAAACATCAACCTATCCTATGCTAGCATGGCAAGTTCTAAATCTCAAGATCCACTTTCACTTCACAAGAGATTAACAGATTAGATGTTAGCTACGCATCTAGCAATTAAGCATAACCATACGAGGATATCAGATATACACCATACACAGATCTTTAAAGCATCAAGATACTAAAGCTCCATAAATAACTCCGTTAGAATCCCATGACAACGATTAGTTCATAATCGAACCTCTCGTCATCATGGGATCTGATGACACCATGATAAAAACAAAGTATGAAAAAATACAAATAATCCTTAGTAATTGATATTTAATGGTTCTCTTCCTAATGATACAAATTACAAAGGTTGGATGTGTTTATATAGGCTCTAGAAGTCTTGCCCAGCAAGAAAATACCAAAACAGAATTATAATAGAATTTCTGCAAAATAAGTTTCCTAAACTGATTCTGTTTTTAAGGAAAATTCGTAGCTGACTTTTCTTCAGTATTTCTGGACCGTTCCAGTTGTATTTGGACCTCTGGACCACTTTAGAATGATAGAGAATTCCGTTATCTTCACGTTGACTGCTTACGGGCCTCAAACGGACTTCTAAAACTCAAGATATGGCCAAAATAGTAAAAACTGTAATTTTTCAGCACCGCGCGCGTGCAACCTGCGCCCATCAGTCTGTTTGTCACGCAACCTGCGCCCACCACGCGCAACCTGCTCATGCAACACCTGTCCCATATTGTAGAAAATCTCCCAAGCTTCGCGTGGGCAGTAAGATCGCTGAAAACGGACTTCTAGAACTCCAGATATGTCCAAAACAGTGTAGACTGTGCAACCGTCTCAGAAATCCGAATTTTAATCAATTTATTCTCCAAAAACGATAGAAGCATCAACCTTAATCAACATTCTCGTAAATCTGCACAACAAAACAAAACACATCAACACCACCATAAACTTGAGTCCAAGACAATCAATTTAAGCCGATATGGAACGATCCAAGTGGATATAAATCCACTTATCACACCCCCAAACTTAAACCGATGCTTGTCCTCAAGCATAAACAATTACAACTAACTAACTAACTAGTACCACTTTCGTAGGTGATCACGGTTGCATTTGGCATATGCAACAAGCCCTTTAAACCCCTAGGCAGCCCTAGTGGACGAGTAAGGTCTCGTGAGGGCCTATAGCGAATGTACCCATAAAATCTAATGCAATGCAATGCATGAATGCATGAATGCAACTAATATGAAAATGCAAATGATCTACTACTAATATCCTACCATACCTTCAAATCCTCTCATGCCATATCAACTTAAGAATCAAAGTAAATACGCAATGTCTTGGTGTCGAAAGTGCTAGTATTCACATAGTCTACTCAATGAACATGCATAAGTTCTCACAAGTCCATGTCAAATGTAAGAATAAGTTAGTAAACATGCTTAGCCTACAAGAGTACATCTTTGAGACAAAACTCGAGATCTCATACGCAAAAACAAGCAAACACACACAAAAGAATACTCTCTCAAGAACAAGGGTAAGTGTATCACTCAATTCCAACAAAATCATAAACATGCTTGACATTTGGTATCAATCTAACTCTTAACACAACATACATCAATGACGATAATCAAAAGGTCTTTATTTGGGTTGTAACGGGGCTAGGGACAGGGTATGTCAAATAAGCCAAAACAGGTGAAGTGTCAAAAGCTAGTAAGTTCCATAATAAATCATACACAACACCCTATTTTCCCCCCACATAATTTTTACTAAAACAAACACTCGACTAGTCGACTGAAATAGGATCACCACAAACACAAATATGCTCTCATAATATTTTTTTTTCTCTCTGTTTTTTTTTTCTTTTCTTTTTTCTTTTTTTTTTCCTTTTTTTTTCCATAATAAATCATACACAACACCCTATTTTTCCCCCACATAATTTTTACTAAAACAAACACTCGACTAGCCGACTGAAATAGGATCACCACAAACACAAATATGCTCTCATAATATTTTTTTTTTCTCTCTGTTTTTTTTTTCTTTTCTTTTTTCTTTTTTTTTCCATTTTTTTTCGAGAGCTAAATATAACATAAACAATAATATATACAATAAACAATGATCCCACAATTTTATTACACAAGCCGACTATCAAGTAAACAATCCCAATTTTCAATATTTCCCCCAAAAGTACGACCAACAATAAACCCCTCCTTGCACACCTTATTACTCCCTTAAGCACTCTACTAGCCTTTGACAATGTGGGTTCAAATTAATGTAAGGCCAATACAAGAAAAAGTCTAGGCAAGTAATGTGGTATGTCACCGAAAAAAAAAATAGGATTAAGCTCAACGGGTTAACTAATTGATCATGTAAAAATGGTGTGGTAATATGGGAAAATATACGGTTATTCCTAAATGCCTTTATCATTTTAATCGTCAATTAATGTCATGCGTTTCAAGAAAGTCCTCAAACAACTGCTAGCAATGCAAACAATCCGTGGACACTCAAGCAAACGAATAAATTGCAACAACTATGCAATATGGCTCAAAAGCTCACTTGGTGGAAAAACATACTCAATCCCAAGCAAAAATCTCTCTAACGCACCTACTTGTATTCAAAGCATGCAAACTAAATCATCTTGCACATATTCATGTCCTTTTAATCACTTACAACATTCAATAAGTCTACTAGCTTCAACTTACTAGTGTATGTGTGTGCACAAGAACAAAGCATATCACTTCTCAATCAAAAGCGTCAACAACACAAAATTCCTATCAAGCATGGGTGCAAATGCAAACTATTATGAACTCACATGATATACGAACATAAAAACAGAATGTCCTATATGAAACAAACGTAGATATCACGAACATAAATGCATAATTTACTACTACTAATATGCAAAGCATGAAATCCTATATGAACGCATAATACAACAACTACTAATCCCCCAAACCACCCCCAAACTTAAAATATTCAATGTCCTCATTGAATGGAAGTAAATACAAGGGATAGTAGAAAACATACCTAAATAAAAATGCCGAAAAGCGTGGGTTGCCTCCCACGAAGCGCTTCTTTAACGTCAATAGCTTGACGTTACTTCCAAGCCTCCATTAAGGATGATAATAGTTGGCCTGGTCATCTCTTCGCGAGACTTCATCATCATCACGACGGCACACTTTCTGCCCTTTCTCCTCGTTTGGCCTATTCGTGTAACAACTATGTCCTATTCCAATGCCTTCATCTGTTGACCCAAAATCTGTCAATTTGTAGAATAACACACATTCGCGGGCTTCACTTGAATATAATGGAGGAGGGTAAATGTAAGTTGCTGAAGCCTTTGGTTCCTCAAAGAGAACTTCCTCCATTGGCTCTAATGCGCTACCTCCATCTTTATACTCTGAGACAAGTAAAAGACCTGCATCTTTCCCATGGTCATCAGCCTCTTGGTACGCACATACCAATTTTTGAAATTTGTGCAGCTCATCAGTGTCTGTCCCAAATAGTGCCCTTTCCAAATCATCCACCATCCTAACATGATCAAATTCCTCACATGACTTGTGATCACTCACCTCACCTTGGAATTTGTCTTCCTCAATTATGCATGCAGTACCTTGCTCCAAGTCACCGTTATTTTCTGGTGTTGCCTCTAGCATGAATTGTTGATTCTCTTGTTCCAAGGCACTCAAAACTTGAGCACCAAGTGTCCCCATAGATTTGATAGACTTCTCATGATTCTCTACAAGCATCATAATCTCCTTCTTAATCTCCTTCAAATCATCAACCTCATTTGACTGAAAAGTAGGAATAGGTTGCTGATGTTGAAACTCTTCACTACCAAAGACATATGACATATCTGGAACATCTTGCTGGTACTGTTGAGGATGGTATTGAAAATATGGTTGTTCTTCATAAGTGACATATTGTAAGAACCCAGATTTTTGGGTAGAATTAAAACTTTTTATTATGTAATAATATGGGAATGAATAGTGGTTATGACTGCGATGTAACGAATGTCTATTAAGTGAATGGAATGGATTTGAATTCAATTATTTATATGTCATGCAGAATACTTTTGGTTGACAGCATAGATAAGGATGATCTATCTCCTAAGGATATAAGTATATTACTTCAAGTAAGATTATTCTTGTGTCATCCAAATCAATATCTATTATAAGTCCAGCGGTTCCGTAAAAAGGTTAAGGAACACTCGAGGGTGAACCAGGTTCATTTTCCTAATTATAGGAATTAAATAAAAATAAGTGATGAATAGTGATTTTGGTGGAATTTGGAATATTATTATAATAATGTTATACCCGGTATTCGGAACGGATTTCTGAGTTCGTATTAGTGATCCAGGAGGAAAATAAGTGTATGTAAAAGCTGTCGGATTCAGAAAAAGAGCACTTTTATTTTCTCCGAGATTTCCCTGGACACTGCAAGACTTAAGGATTTATAAAAGGGAATTAAGGAATTTAAATTCGAGAAGTATTAAGTAAGATGGAGGATGGTATTATAATTATTAAGAAGGTTTTCGGTAAAACCCTAACTAGAAACGAATGAGTTATTCCCTCGAACGATCAATGAATTAAGCAATAAACGGACAAAAGAGCAAGCAGAGGGCAAGATGCATGCATGTGCTACTAGAAAATATCTAGCAACCAAGTGGTGACTCAAATAACTAGTACACTTAGAGATTAAACTAGTACTTAGCAATCAAACCAATACTTAGCCTTAACACCATCAAAAGATCAACACATGTCCATCCATTTTCATCATCCCTTGCATCATCACTTTATTAAAGCTACTTTAACACAAGATATTATCTATTCTCACCACAATAATTCATTTGGATGAGATTAAAGCAAGAGAAGGCAAGCAAAACTTCATCTCTCTCAAACTGCCCAGCAGGAGCATCAAGGAAAGAAAAATTCATATCTCCATTTCTATCCATCATAAAATCACCAAATTTTAACCAAAGCTTCTCAACTCCATGGGCAAGCTTCGTTCCAAATTTCATGGCAATCTAATGAGCATAGCCTAGTCAAATCGCCTCCCCAAGTTGAAGAAACCAACCTGCCTGTTCTTGGCAGTTTTTGTCCAGCGGGAAAAGATGGCTCAAAACCATAGCTAGGAAGCTTTGTTTTTGGTGATCTATAGCTCAAATCAAAGCTTATGCAGAGGCCAAGATGTGGTAAAAATTTGAGAGCCAAACTCTTATTTTTCGATTTGTTATGATTTTTACAAAAGTGATGATGAATAGTAACCCTTAGAAACTAACTTTGTTTTCTTGCTTGATTTGGATGATCCAAGCTATCTTAAAGCTATACAAGGACTATATCAAGCTTATTAAGGCTAGAACACTCTCCAAGGAAGGTATAATCCTTAAGAACCCTAGATCTTATTTTAAGATTATGTATGTTTTTGGTGGATTTTAGCATAGTTATGATATTAGTGTTATCACGAGCATGATCTTGTAGTTGGTTTAACCATATGATGATTATGATGGTGGAGAGTAATATTCCTGGACTTTTTGAGATGTATAACATGTGTATAAGTGTTATGGATGCCCGGTGTGGCTTGGTTTGATTGTAGTAATTTTTGGAACGTTCGATTTATAGCCGTCGTAATGCCCGATTTTCATTAACACTAAGAACCCGAACTGGACAGTAGCCATAACTCTCTGTTCTTGGCAAGATAATGAACCCTACTGCTAGAGTTTTGAACATAGATCACTTTGGCGAAAGAATCGAAGTATTTCAATTTACGGTTTAGGAGTTATGATTAAATTCGTAAAAGTGGTTCGAAACCGTAAACGAAAGTTCGTAACTGAAATTGGATTCCTTTAATACTACGAAATCAGTGGCGAATCTTGATAATTAAATAATAGAGATAAAAAGGAAGGTGTGGGAGAAGACCGTTTGTCAATAGGATCGTTTTCCGATTTTATAAAAATGTTCGAATCGAGGTTAAACGCGAACGAACCCCTAGAAGCATGCTTGATTATGACTTTGGTTAATAACTTAGAAAACGGACGATAAAACTCGTAGTACAATCTTGATTCGTAAATGATCGATATTAAAACTTACATGGCTTAACTGCGTATTAAGTGTGGGTACAATGACGGGTCATAATAACGAACGTATGTCGAACCACATCGGTGATAAAAAGAGTTACGCAAGAGGTGTATAACAAGATAATGCGAAAACATATTTCGATTTAAGTGGAGTTTATACTTAGCCTTTTAAGAAGTGTTAAGTGATTAATCTTAAATATTCTGATTGTTTATAGATCGTCGAGCTGACCCGGGACACATTACCCCTACCCGCACTCGATTCCCAGGCAAGTTTTCAACCTTCTTGAAGGCTGTTGTTGTGATAATATATATATGAATTGATTCTGTTATATATATGCCATGGCATGCATGCCTACTTTCAAGTTATATTGCAATACTTGTTCCCTGAATTGATATTGGCTTATAGACTAGATACGATATATCAGTATAAGCCGGATTTTTGGTTAAGACCCTTAGTGAAGGGCATGTGATATTCATTCTTTAAATGTAGATCGGGAGTCGGTATTTTGAGATATAGATGTAGTCTTGGATACCCGGAGGGATTCCAACGACAGATTAGTATTCCTTTTGAGAAATGTTATTATTAAACATTAATTATATTTCCATAAAGTATTAATTACTTGGAAATCTTTCGAGAAATGTTATTTGAGTATTATCTCAGTCGAGAAATATTAAATGAATATTATTTCGAATATTCATTTAGAGTTTGATTATTTCATGAATATTATTTCAAGATTCATTTAGAATATTGTTTATTAAATGAATATTACTTTCGAATATTCATTTAAGGTTTTATCTATTCAATGAATATTACTTTAAGATATTCCTTTGAAATTCTAATTACTTAAGGAACATTATTTCAAATATTCCTTGAGAGCATTGATTACTAAATGAATATAATTTGGATATTCATTTAGAATAGTATTTATTAAATGAATATTATTTGGATATTCATTTAAGGTTTTATTTACTTAATGAATATTATTTTAAAATATTCAGTTGAAGTTCTAATTACTTATGGAATATTCTTTTGAATATTTCTTTAAAGTTTTGATTACTAAATGAATATTAATTGGATATTCATTTAGAATACTATTTATTTAATGAATATTATTTTCAAATATTCATTTAAGGTTTGATTTACTTAATGATCATTATTTTAAATATTTATTTGAGTTTATCTATTTAACGAATATCATCTTGAATATTCATTTAAGAAGAGATTTATTAATAAATAATTTTATATATTCATTCGAGGATTACTTACGAGTAATATTATGATTTAAAAATAGTCCTTAATTATTATTGATTTAATAAATATTCTTGGAATATTTATGTAAATTCTTTTAAATTCTCTTTATAATGATTTATATCATACAAAGATTATCTTTTACCTTCAGATATTATGTAAAATATTTCAAAGTCTTTTTATGACTATTTTATCAAGGGGAGGTTCCTAAAACTCTATTTTATTTAAATCTATCTTAAAAGAAGATTTAAATACTCGCCCAAACTTCCAAAAACATATAAGGGGACCTCACTTGAGAGCTGTTATTTATTTGACTGCCCGGTCATATACTTGCTAAAACTATCTTGTCACTCACATCTTGATTCGTTCAAACATCGATATGAGTCTTTCGGTTACCTCCTCAAAGCTCGAGGGGTAAGATTGATGGAACAAGTTCATATCCATTAACAAGCATCAGCTTGGGAAATATTGGTGAATTTTCCTTTCCAATTAGATACGACTACTTTGTGGAGTCCTATCAACAAGTGTTATACTTGGGGAAAAGGGGAACGAACTTTACGTTTCAGAGTCATGGATGATATTCGAACTAGGAGACGCGTAAGTGGCCGAGTGGCGCCGGTCCAGCAATAGCCCAACCATTGGCTGAGGAGTTCCAGAGGGCGGTAGACAAGTAAATCCGTCGGAGCTACCTTCTACATGTAGAGAACGACTGATGAGATGCATGACATACGACTGATCATCGTAAACGTCAGGGCATCTGGCGCGGCAATGCTCCCGTATTAGTTCATCTTCCAAAAGTGAGAAATTCTGCAACACTATTGGTGTTGGCAAGGTGAAAAAGTGTTGAAACTGGAATTGCAATATTTTTCCTGCAAGTTCCTCTTTTATGATAATTGAGAATATCTTGCTTATCTTTTGTATAGCAGATATGTCCACAAAATATATATGTTGAGTTACCTAGTAATTTCATCTTTTAAGTTATACTGGCATCATTTCCGTAAATGCATGGCATATGGTTTCAAAGATATTTTGGACTGTTATATATTATCACTGTTCAATTATATTTTTGGTGGGCTATTGCTCACCCTTGCTTTATTTATTTATATCACAACAACAGCTAGTTCAGATGGCCGCGCAAGGCGTACTCAGCATAGGCAGGTGTCAGCCGTCAGAGGATTAACCGCTGAGATCATAGCTACCATTGCTAAGGATGCAGCCTCTGGTATGCTAGTTGTTAGCATTTATACATCAAATGTATTTATATATATATGACATATACCAATGGATGGCAAAGAGCATGTAATTGTAAAATTGTAATTCTTTGGGTTGTAAGAACTCAATCTTGTGATTAATAATATTAATGGTTACTCTGATTTCATCTCTGGGACTATAACGGGTGTGTTTTATGATGTTGTTCTGGGTCACAAGGTTGTAATTTAAATTATGTTGGTTTTATGGATGGATATTGAGACCGTAACGACCAGATCCCTGACCCCGGATCTGGGGGTGTTACACATATGGATCAACTCCTTTGTAGTAACAATATTGTGAGGGATCATGAATGCCCAAACACCGTTCACATTGCTGAGGCTGTTGAATACCACCTTGGTTGCTCCAACACTGATACGTCTCATGTGCGCCCGCACATAGCTCACAAACACTAGCCACCTGCTGAACTCCATAGTAAGTTAGAAAATCCATCTTTAACGCCCACACTCTCTGACAAGTACCTGAAACACCAACGAACTATACAAGAATAGATGAGAAAAAGAAATCCGAGTCAGTGAACTCTAACGACCACTATTGACAAGCACATAAACCAAAAATAAAACACCGATGATCCCCGGCAGCGGTGCCAAAAACTTGTTTGTACTAAATCACGCAAGCGCACGTGGTCACAAGTAATATAGATATAAGTCAAGTTCGTTCCCACAGAGATCTGATTTTAATTCAGTATTGTACCTATGCAACAATGTATGGTTTTAATTCACTGCTAAGACAAATAACAAATTGGGTTTTAATTAACTAAATCTAACTAAAAAGCAAATTAACAAACTAAGAATTAACTAACTAACGAGAATTGGAATAAAATTACTTCTGCAAGATAAACCATGAAATCCTAACTTCATTAAATACTTCGCTTAGATCTGACGCCTTTAATCACTATATGCAATGGTTATGATATCTGATCGGATAACACGAAACAAGTATACGATACTTCTCAGTATACGAATACCAAACTAAACATACATCCACAAAAGAGATAGAAGATGAATAGACACCAATTATGCTTAGACCCTATGTAACACCCCCAGATCCGGGGTCAGGGATCTGGTCGTTACGGTCTCAATTTCCTTCCACAAGACCAACATAAATTAAAGTACAACCTTGTGACCCAAAACAACAACACAAAACACACCCGTTATAGTCCCAGAGATGAAATCAGAGTAATTACCAAATATTATTAATCGCAATATTCAGTTCTTACAACCCAAAAGGTTTACAATTAACAAGTACATACTCTTTGCCATTCGTTTGTATATGCCATATAATAAATACATTTGATGTCCAAATGCTAACAACTAGCCTACCAGTAGCTGCATCCTCAACAATGGTAACTATGACCTCAGCGGTTAATCCTCTGACGGCTGACACCTGCTTATGCTGAGAGCACCTTTCGCGGCCATCTGATCTAGCTGTTGTTGTGATATAAATAAATAAAGCAAGGGTGAGCAATAGCCCACCAAAAATATAATTGAACAGTGATAATATATATCAGTCCAAAATATCTTTGAAACCATATGCCATGCATTAACGAACGTAGTACCAATATAAGGTATGAGATGAAGTTACAAGGTAACTCAAAATATAATTGTTCCGAAGAAATATCTGTTATGTCAAAGATAAGCAAGATATTATCAAATTTTCATAATAGAGGATCTTGCAGGAAGAATATTGCAATTCCAGTTCAAACACTTTTCAAACCTGCCAACAATGATAATGTTGCAGAAAATTTCCAATCTTGGATGATGAACTAATACGGGAGCTTGCCGCGCCAGGAGCCACAACATTTATGATGATCAGTCGCATGTCATGCTCCCCATCATTTGTTCTCTACATGTAGAAGGAAGCACCGACGGATCGCCCGCCCTCTGGAACCCCCCGGCCAACGGTTGGGCCATTGCTGGACCGGCGCCACTCGGCCACTTACGCATCTCCTAGTTCGAATAACATCCATAACTCTGAAACATAAAGTTCGTCCCCCTTTCCCCAAGTATAGTACTTGTTGATAGGACTCCACAAAGTAGTCGTATCTAATTGGAAAGGAAAATTTCACCAATATTTCCCAAGCTGATGCTTGTTAATGGATATAAACTTGTTCCATCAATCTTACCCCTCGAGCGTTGAGGAGGTAACCAAAAAGATTCATATCAATGTTTGAAAAGAATCCAGATGTGAGTCAAAAAGGTAGTTTAACAACTATATGACCGGGCAGTCAAATCAATAACAGCTCTCGGGTGAGGTCCCCCTATGTGTTTTAGGAGGTTTGAGCGAGTATTTAAATCTTCTTATAAGATAGATTTAAATGAAAATAGAGTTTTGGAAACCTCCCCTTGATAAAATAGTCATAAAAGATCTGAAGGTGAAATCTAATCTTTAAATAATATAAGTCATTATAAAAGAATTTAGAAGAATTTAAATAAATATTCTAAGAATATTTATTAAATCAATAGTAATTCGGGAATATTACTAAATCATAATATTACTCGTAAGTAATCCTCGAATGAATATATATATGAATATTTGCTAAACAAAACTCTTCTTAAATGAATATTCAAAATAATATTCATTAAATAAATAAACTTAAATAAATATTTAAAATAATATTTACTAAATAATTCAAACCTTAAATGAATATTTGAAAATAATATTCATTTAACAAATAACATTCAAAATGAATATCCAAATAATATTCATTTAACAAATAATATTCTAAATGAATATCCAAATAATATTCATTTAACAAATAACATTCCAAATGAATATCCAAATAATATTCTAAATGAATATCCAAATAATATTCATTTAATAATCAAAACTTTAAAAGAATATTCGAAATAATATTCCTTGAGTAATTAGAACTTCCAAAGAATACTTTTAAAATAATACTTTTCAAGTACATAAACCTTAAATGAATATTCGAAAGTAATATTCATTTAATGAATAAAATTCCAATGAATATCAAAGTAATTATTCATTAAATAATCAAACTCTAATGAATATTCAAAAAAATAATATTCATCTAATATTTCTCGACTGAGATAATATTCAAATAACATTTCTCAAAAGATTTCCAAGTAGTTGATACTTTTATGGAAATATAAATAACGTTTAATAATAACATTCCTCAAAATGAATACTACTCTGTCGCTGGAATCCCTCCGGGTTTCCACGACTATCTATATAACATAAAATACCGACTCCCGGTCTTACATTTAAAGAATGAATATCATACGCCCTTCACTAAGGGTCTTAACAAAACAATCCTGCTTATAACTGATAATTCATATCTAGTCTATAAGCCAATATCAATTCAGGGAGCAAGCATATCAATAGATCGACTTGAAAGTAGGCATGCATGCTATGGCATATGTATACAACAATCATCATATATATTATCACAACAACAGTTCCAAGTATTGGAAACTTGCCTGGTAATCTGGTAGGGGTAGTGTGCCTCGTGTCAATCCAGTGATCTATAAATAGTCATAATAACCGAGGTCAATCACTTGACATTTCGAAAGGCTAAGTATAACTTAACTTAAGTCGAAACACGTTTTCGAATTATCTCATCATACACCTCTTAGTGTAACTCTCTTTATTATCATTATGACCCGTCATTCGTTCGCTACTAAGACACATCGTCATACTTACACTTGGTATATACTTAAGTCATGTAAGTTTTAAGGTCGATCATTTACGAACCAAGATTATACCTCGAGATTTATTTCCCGTTTTCTAAGTCATTTACCAAAGTTATAACCAAGTGTACTTTTAACGGGTTCGTTCGCGTTTAACCTTGATTCGAACATTTTTATAAAATCGGAAAACGATCCGTTTCACATGAGGTTTCCTCTCACACCTTCCTTTTTATCTCTAATATTTAATTACCATGATTCGTCACTGCATAACTCATTTTTCGAAGGTCCAATTTCAGTTACGAACCTGCTTTTACGGTTTCGAACCACGTTTACGAATTTAACCATAACTCCAAAACCGTAAATCCATTTCACACGATCTTTATATCAAAACGAAGCTTATAACATAATCTAGCTTGTCATGGTGGAACACGAAACTGGACAGTGAGTTTTGGCTACTGTCAAACATGGTTTCTTAAGGTTAACGAAAATTCGGCATTACGACGGCTATATATCGAACGTTTCATAAATTACCACAATCAAACCAAGCCACACCGGGCATCTAAACAACTTGTAAACATGTTATTCATCTCAACAAGTCCAAGAACGTATCACTTTACGAATATGATCATCATATCTCTTAAACTAACTAAATCAACTACATAATCATGCTTAACATAACATCATAATCATATCTAAGCTAAAACCCACCAAGAACATGCTTGAAACTTAAGATTCAACCAAGGGTTTCAAAGGTTATACCTTCCTTGGAGAGTGTACTAGCCTTATAAAACCTTGCATAGTCCTTGTATAACCTTAACCAAGCTTAGATCATCCAAACAAATCAAGAGATCAAAGTTAGTTTTGAGAAATCACTATTCACCCTCATCTTCAATGATTTATTTGAAAATGGAAAAAGTGGATATTGAAGCTAAGATTTCTAGGAGATCATTTTTATGAAATATAGAACTCACCATAAAAATTTGGAGGTCAAATAATGGTTGGAAGCTTGATTTTGCTTCTTGAATTAAGCAAAAATTCGAAGTGCCTCTTTCAAGGGGAAAAACAGGGTGACTTTTCGAATTTATTTACCCATCCAAACGATCTTCAAAAATTATGAAATTAAATCCACAACTTCATCTTGATGTGTAGAAGCTCCGTGAATTTTTGCATGATTTTTAGATGAGCAGAACTGGGTGAAAAAAAATCGCCAAGACCCCTGCCCTGGAAATGCAAACTGCTGGAAATGGGAGAGAGAAGAGAGAAAAGGGTGGTTGGCTTGCTTTGTTCTCATCCAATGTTTATTATTGCTAGGCTAAGAAAATATCAAGGCCATAAAGCTACTTTATTAAAGGGATTATGTCATGGATGAGGCAATACAAGGGACAAGTGTTGAAGTTTAGTGGTGAGATGATGAAATGAAGCTAAGTACTTGGTTTGATTTGCTAAGTGATCTAGTTACTCTTGTAACTACTTGGTTACTTGGTCTTATCCTCTTTCACATGCATGTATCTTGATTCCCTACTTGTTTCTGTGTCCGGTTATTGCTCCTTTCATTGATTGTTCAGAGGAATATCTCAAGGATTTCTAGTTAGGATTTTACCGGAAACCTTATTCATATTTCTACTATTATTCTCAATCCTCCTTTATAATTCTTGCATTTAAATTCCTTAAATCCTCTTAATAAATCCTTAAGTCTTTCAGTGTCCAGGGAAATCTCGGAGAAAATAAAAGTGCTATTTTTCTGAATCCGATATCGTTTACATACACTTATCTCGCCCCTGGATCATGAATACGAACTCAGAAATTCGTTCTGAATACTTCTATATAGCGTCATCTAATAATATTCTTATTTCCACCAAAACACTATTCATTCTTTATTCCATCTTTATTCCTTATATTTATAAAAATGTCCTTGTTCTCTTTCGGGCATAACTTAACCCTTTTACGGAACCACTGGACTAACAACAGATATTGATTTGGATGACACAAGAATATCTCCTTCCTCTTTGGAGTGCCATAACTTATTTCTTAGGAGATAGATTATTCTAATCTAGGTTATCAACCCATTGCATTCTTCATGACATATAATCATTTAAATCTATACCCATTCACATTCATTGTTATTTTGCTTTCCAGTTTCCTAGTCAATCCTTAATCAATCCCAATCCTTTTTCAACACATCTTACTAGGGCTACAATACATCATTTATCCTCTTTCATTAATCTTCGCTACTTTTCGTACAACACACTATCCGGGTTATGCTCTTACTCAGTCATATGCTATTTTCCTTATTGGTATTGGTAGTGACTTTGGTATCACTCTCGCGCTGCGAATTTCGGAGATAACCTCACTCGTAATTAAGCAATTTCCTGATCGCTTTAATCTTCGCAATCTCGATCACTATATAGAATTAGAAGAATTTACTGAGAGATCACTATGATCAATGAACATTTGTCCTATTGCATAGTTAGTACAGAAGGTGGCCAGCCTTTAGTACTTGACAAGCAATTTAGACAAGCTATGGTATTCCACTTAGACTCCTATCACATAGACAGGTAGTCACGTAGCATTACCTCCCCTACTTAAAGGGTTGTTCTTCTCAATTTAGAAGAAGATAAATAAGGGAGAAGAAAAGAAAAGAATTACAAAGAAAAAAATCTTCATGATTGTCAAAAATATCATACTTAAAATTTACCTCTGAACTATAGAGGTTTATTAGAGAAGAAAAATAATTGTATTCGTATCAATTACTACTTTATCGTAATCTCACGTATCACATGTCCTTGTTGCTCTGTCCATCATTCTATGGACCTATACTCTTGTTCGATCTCAGCATCACTTACTTTTGGAAAATCCTTCAACCTCTCAGGTTAAATCTTGGATTTCTCGCTTGACATTATTATTACTGACATTCCATGCCACAACACTGTCTCTTTCATATTCATAACACCAACACTATCAGGTTGTCATTCCAAGAGCTCGTTAGGAAACCCATTCTTAACATTCCTTGTTTTTACATTTCATAATTATCTCCCAATCTATTCTTTATCAATCACATTCTTCTTATTATCCGATTCTTATTTACTTCTATTATTTAACCCCACCGTCATGCCATTATCGAGACACCCATCACCTTTACTTAATAACGTCACATTTTTGGGGTTAAACTTTCCTTTGTTCAACTGTTTAGATTTTCACTCCCTCGATCCATGAGTCTCCTTATTACTCAACCGATCTATTCCAAATTTTCTCGAATTTTCCAAACTTAAAAGGAGTTAATCCTTATTTAATTATGCTTTCAATTTTAGCGTTCCATTGTGACCAATACTTACAATGTCAATCTCATACTTTTCTCGCTTTATTACTGGAGCTTCTCATGAGTCCGCATATCTGACTCCCTTATTGATCCTCAACTCTATATTCATCTCTATCAGTCACTTGTCTTCATTTCTACTATAATCAATCTATGAACCATCATAGCCTGATCATTTATTTTAAATATCCCGTCATTCCATAAATTAAACCATCCGAAATAAACCTGGATGATTTCTCTAACTTAGATTCAATTCGACATTTCCACAGTCGTTATCACCTAATTTCTCAGAAGGATCACCATCGTTTATCGTTTACGCAGTGCTTTAATAACTAAACATACGGGTTTCATAATCGTCAAATCAAGATCCTCTAGGAAAACAAAATAATCACTATTCACTATCCATAAGAAACGCTTCCTGAACTTGACGTAGATATTATATGAAGCAGATAAAATTGCAGGAAAGCTTCCAGCATCGTAGCTGGAACAGGCTGGTGAGATTATTAATCATATATCTCCAGTAGAAGACTAGAAGCTCAGCGGTTTGCTTAATCACTTGCCAACCTCATAATTCTCTATCTTGTTTGCACAGAAATACACCAACATAAACTTGCTAATCATTCATCATCATGCCAATTAGCTTATCACTATCAGACTATCAGTACCAATCTATCTTCTGTATTCAGTCATCCCTTATTACCTCATCTCTCCTCTCTCTTTATAAAATAAAGGAGAGTCGCTTGGGGAATTTGGTCTCGCCTGTCGCAGAACCTTCTAGTGTCGATAATGTGCTACAGACAAAATCAGGAATCGAATGTTTAGTTAAACTATCCTTATAGTTGATCCTCGCACAATCATCAAGGGAACGTAAATTCCTCCATCACATTCTGACCTTCAAGGCCTTTCTCTTTATCACTCTATCTCTTTACTATGAGCATATATACTTATTCCCTTATACTTAAAGTGTCGGCCACCTCATTGGCCTTTCCTGAATATAATAATTTCTTGAAATCAATGTTTTCTGGATCTATTCCAACTCAGGATGGAAGCATCCTCCCTTGAACTCTGCTAAATGAGAGAAAACATATTCCAGTCTTTTTCCAAAAGTCATTGCTTCCACCTTTCTGTGTGAACTTTATCACGGTTACTCCCAATCATACCTAGGATATTTCTTATCTTAGTCCTTTCTTATTTTAGGATAATCTCAACCTCATTGGTTCAGTCCTTTTCCCTTATAAGGTTTCTTAGGTCATCCTCATTATTCCTCCTATATCTTCTGGGTACAGGGTATATCAAACACCATTAATCAATTCTATAACAATTCTGTTTATGTACTTTTCGAGACTCCTTTCCACAAATCCTTACAGGTTATTGATACTTTGGTCGATTCAACTTATATCGCCTGAATTCACAATGTCTTTATTAGGGGTGATGTTATCCTTTGTGCATCCCCCAGGGTTCGTCTTAATACATGGACATTCTATCCTCAATTCTATTTTCAAGGAATACTTATATCCTGTAATTGGCAATCCAATCATATATCCTTAATAATGGTCTCTTTTCAATCATTCCCATCTTGATAATCTATAGGTAGCTTAATGCTAACCTCTTCTTTCAAACGAATGTCAGTCTATATGACCTTCCAAAAGACAACATATGTCTATCTGTCTTTCTTGTAGAACTTGGTAATGGTAGCAAGGATGTTCTGGAAGATATTGGTCGTGTTCAACGTGAATCTCTTACTACCTAATGCTCCTCTTGAGGACACTAAGTTTCAAATAACATTTATGCATCATACTGCGCCATCTTTGACAATCTTCGTAACTCTTCATTGGTCACTATCCTCAATCCTAATACGTCCATGGTATATATAAAATCCATCATCATGTATCTCAATTCATTTTATATCAAAAGTCCTCGCGGTTGGCACTTGGTTAGAAGCACCCCGCTTTGTCCTTACATTGCTGGTTTAGTCACTTGATAATCCTTAGTGACTTGGCCCCAACTGGTCCTGCTAAAATATGTGAGTTTAGGGGCTGGCTAATAGCAGTACTTTTCTAGCAATTGCTGGCATAGTGCCTTCTACTTTGATACCTTTTGATCCTTTCAAAACTTTACTCCATATAAGTCTCAATCGACTTCTCGGTACCGTCTCCGGTCACCTTTCCTTTACTTTTATCTTTTCAACTATTCTTATTAATTCCATGTGCCACAAAAGTTTACACTCTTGGCATAACAACCTTTTCATTTAAGTCAATCCCAGAATTTCTCATTCCGGCTTGTTTCTTAATCCCATTTCTCTTTTTCTATCCAATCTCAATTTCATAATTTTATCCCTATAATCAGTCATAATAATTGGGGTCTGTCTGCCAACCTGTATAGCGGCTACCTTACCCAATCCATAGGGTTCGCTCCAGTTTCCACTCTCTTTATTGACGTATTCCGATAATCAGAAAGACAAGGTTTGCTAAAATTTGTCAAATTCCTTTCCAGGATTAGAGAAATTTCAGTCAATCTATCCATCCACTGGTAACATTAAGAAGATCCATTTTGATAATCGAAGAATATTTCTAGGAACATCCAAGCGGGTCGAACCATAAACAGTTAAATAACGAAATGATTGACATAAAGTTGGGAGTCTATCCATTGAAAAGGAACTAATTATATACCTCCCATAGAAGGAAAATCAAAGTTCCACGCTGAAACATGCCATATCTTCCCGGTACATATTCGTCCTAATAGTCGATGCTTTCGAATACCAGTCTACCTAACAACTAGTCTCAGAAGGAACACTACCGTCGGAATTAGTCATTTACACAAAATTGGCACTACCAAGGCTATCCGAATCTGGTGAACCTGTACGAGGTGCATCCTAATAAATTTCCAAAATTTTCCTTCCTCCATTGGATAACGCCAATGCTGGGTCGTTACCAATTTTATCTTTAACTCCATGGAGATTTTCCCTCATTTATCTTGTACATTCAAACTTTTAGTCTTACTATTAAGTCTGGTTTCGGGACTACACTCTTTGTAAAGTCCTAAGCAAATCTTGGGTAATACCTCGTGAATCTTATGAAATTTCTTACCTTTACCGGTGTGGTTGGCCTTTCCCCATTTGAAATTGTCTTTAACTTGGCGGGATCGACCAACACTACTCACTATTGATCATATGTCCTTTTAATTGGACCTTATTTTGCCAGACCCATACTTCGAGAACTTGGCATACACTCGCTTATTCAGGTTTTATCCTTAAAACATTCTCCATTATCTTTTAACCACTGATCATATTACTAGATCCATTTGCGATTCAGCATCGGAATAAACTTAGTGTAACTACTATAATCCATTCAAGGAAAAGAAAGAATTTAATATTCCTCTGAATCACATGCATCTAATGTTTCTGGTTCATTATTTCACTGTGTTGAAATAAACCTATACTTAGTCCCTGACAATAGTCTTATTATGGGTTTATCATAGACTCACTGGTCTCTCCCTTTTGTAGATTCTGAAATCATCGTCTCGCTTACGGCTTCCTTATATACTTTATCCAATCATGCCATCTCTTCCCAATGTCTTCACTTTCTAAGATGCTCTATTCCTAAAATGAACATTTCCCTGAATAAAACCATCTCATCAATCTCAATTTGGCTTCATAATTATAGCTTATGAAATCTGCCTTCTCAGGGTGAATTACTATTGACAATATTTACACTATTCCTTTTGTCCAATGATATGGCATGATATGGCACTTGCAGCCTTCATCTCAACTGCTCCTGGAGACTATGCTCTCTGTTCTATATCGATGTCTTTGATAATCATGCATCATTCTGACTCTTTTCTCGTTAATCTGAAAGTCTCCAAGGATTCTTATCTATCCCCATACAAGATCTTAAGTTATTCTTCCAGTCCGTCTTACTTGTTGGTACTACTTCCGGTAGTCCGGCTATGAATTCAATACGCATCTTTAGTTCTCTTAATAATATCTCAGTTCTTTACGCTCACTTCTCTGAGAACTATACCTTATCTCTTACAGTCTCTCTAGCTGCAGCCCTTATTCCCTCAAGGTAAATTTCTTATTCCTAACATGATTCTCTTCTTTTGCTGAAACCTCCTTCTGGTTCTCTGTAGGGTGCTCTATCGAATCCACCATTCGATCGTCAGCATATAATCAAGCATCATCGCGCTGCTGCTCGTATGCCTCAAGGTCTGTCGCCTTACTAGTCGATTTGAGAACGAGCTTAAGTTACTATCATGATACTTAATAGTTCCCATAAGGGTTTTATATGTCAATACTACATTAAGTAGTCCGACTATGAACTTGGCAAGAGTTCTTATTATCTTAGTGAATTTATTGTTTTAACGTCGCATCATCTCTGGGATTTATAACGTAACTCTCTGATACCATTTCTGTAACACCCCCAGATCCGGGGTCAGGGATCTGGTCGTTACGGTCTCAATTTCCTTCCACAAGACCAACATAAATTAAAGTACAACCTTGTGACCCAAAACAACAACACAAAACACACCCGTTATAGTCCCAGAGATGAAATCAGAGTAATTACCAAATATTATTAATCGCAATATTCAGTTCTTACAACCCAAAAGGTTTACAATTAACAAGTACATACTCTTTGCCATTCGTTTGTATATGCCATATAATAAATACATTTGATGTCCAAATGCTAACAACTAGCCTACCAGTAGCTGCATCCTCAACAATGGTAACTATGACCTCAGCGGTTAATCCTCTAACGGCTGACACCTGCTTACGCTGAGAGCACCTTTCGCGGCCATCTGATCTAGCTGTTGTTGTGATATAAATAAATAAATCAAGGGTGAACAATAGCCCACCAAAAATATAATTGAACAGTGATAATATATATCAGTCCAAAATATCTTTGAAACCATATGCCATGCATTAACGAACGTAGTACCAATATAAGGTATGAGATGAAGTTACAAGGTAACTCAAAATATAATTGTTCCGAAGAAATATCTATTATGTCAAAGATAAGCAAGATATTATCAAATTTTCATAATAGAGGATCTTGCAGGAAGAATATTGCAATTCCAGTTCAAAAACTTTTCAAACCTGCCAACAATGATAATGTTGCAGAAAATTTCCAATCTTGGATGATGAACTAATACGGGAGCTTGCCGCGCCAGGAGCCACAACATTTACGATGATCAGTCGCATGTCATGCTCCCCATCATTTGTTCTCTACATGTAGAAGGAAGCACCGACGGATCGCCCGCCCTCTGGAACCCCCCGGCCAACGGTTGGGCCATTGCTGGACCGGCGCCACTCGGCCACTTACGCATCTCCTAGTTCGAATAACATCCATAACTCTGAAACATAAAGTTCGTCCCCCTTTCCCCAAGTATAGTACTTGTTGATAGGACTCCACAAAGTAGTCGTATCTAATTGGAAAGGAAAATTTCACCAATATTTCCCAAGCTGATGCTTGTTAATGGATATAAACTTGTTCCATCAATCTTACCCCTCGAGCGTTGAGGAGGTAACCAAAAAGATTCATATCGATGTTTGAAAAGAATCCAGATGTGAGTCAAAAAGGTAGTTTAACAACTATATGACCGGGCAGTCAAATCAATAACAGCTCTCGGGTGAGGCCCCCCTATGTGTTTTAGGAGGTTTGAGCGAGTATTTAAATCTTCTTATAAGATAGATTTAAATGAAAATAGAGTTTTGGAAACCTCCCCTTGATAAAATAGTCATAAAAGATCTGAAGGTGAAATCTAATCTTTAAATAATATAAGTCATTATAAAAGAATTTAGAAGAATTTAAATAAATATTCTAAGAATATTTATTAAATCAATAGTAATTCGGGAATATTACTAAATCATAATATTACTCGTAAGTAATCCTCGAATGAATATATATATGAATATTTGCTAAACAAATCTCTTCTTAAATGAATATTCAAAATAATATTCATTAAATAAATAAACTTAAATAAATATTTAAAATAATATTTACTAAATAATTCAAACCTTAAATGAATATTTGAAAATAATATTCATTTAACAAATAACATTCAAAATGAATATCCAAATAATATTCATTTAACAAATAATATTCTAAATGAATATCCAAATGATATTCATTTAACAAATAACATTCCAAATGAATATCCAAATAATATTCTAAATGAATATCCAAATAATATTCATTTAATAATCAAAACTTTAAAAGAATATTCGAAATAATATTCCTTGAGTAATTAGAACTTCCAAAGAATACTTTTAAAATAATACTTTTCAAGTACATAAACCTTAAATGAATATTCGAAAGTAATATTCATTTAATGAATAAAATTCCAATGAATATCAAAGTAATTATTCATTAAATAATCAAACTCTAATGAATATTCAAAAAAATAATATTCATCTAATATTTCTCGACTGAGATAATATTCAAATAACATTTCTCGAAAGATTTCCAAGTAGTTGATACTTTTATGGAAATATAAATAACGTTTAATAATAACATTCCTCAAAATGAATACTACTCTGTCGCTGGAATCCCTCCGGGTTTCCACGACTATCTATATAACATAAAATACCGACTCCCGGTCTTATATTTAAAGAATGAATATCATACGCCCTACACTAAGGGTCTTAACAAAACAATCCTGCTTATAACTGATAATTCATATCTAGTCTATAAGCCAATATCAATTCAGGGAGCAAGCATATCAATAGATCGACTTGAAAGTAGGCATGCATGCTATGGCATATGTATACAACAATCATCATATATATTATCACAACAACAGTTCCAAGTATTGGAAACTTGCCTGGTAATCTGGTAGGGGTAGTGTGCCTCGTGTCAATCCAGTGATCTATAAATAGTCATAATAACCGAGGTCAATCACTTGACATTTCGAAAGGCTAAGTATAACTTAACTTAAGTCGAAACACGTTTTCGAATTATCTCGTCATACACCTCTTAGTGTAACTCTCTTTATTATCATTATGACCCGTCATTCGTTCGCTACTAAGACACGTCGTCATACTTACACTTGGTATATACTTAAGTCATGTAAGTTTTAAGGTCGATCATTTATGAACCAAGATTATACCTCGAGATTTATTTTCCGTTTTCTAAGTCATTTACCAAAGTTATAACCAAGTGTACTTTTAACGGGTTCGTTCGCGTTTAACCTTGATTCGAACATTTTTATAAAATCGGAAAACGATCCGTTTCACATGAGGTTTCCTCTCACACCTTCCTTTTTATCTCTAATATTTAATTACCATGATTCGTCACTGCATAACTCATTTTTCGAAGGTCCAATTTCAGTTACGAACCTGCTTTTACGGTTTCGAACCACGTTTACGAATTTAACCATAACTCCAAAACCGTAAATCCATTTCACACGATCTTTATATCAAAACGAAGCTTATAACATAATCTAGCTTGTCATGGTGGAACACGAAACTGGACAGTGAGTTTTGGCTACTGTCAAACATGGTTTCTTAAGGTTAACGAAAATTCGGCATTACGACGGCTATATATCGAACGTTTCATAAATTACCACAATCAAACCAAGCCACACCGGGCATCTAAACAACTTGTAAACATGTTATTCATCTCAACAAGTCCAAGAACGTATCACTTTACGAATATGATCATCATATCTCTTAAACTAACTAAATCAACTACATAATCATGCTTAACATAACATCATAATCATATCTAAGCTAAAACCCACCAAGAACATGCTTGAAACTTAAGATTCAACCAAGGGTTTCAAGGGTTATACCTTCCTTGGAGAGTGTACTAGCCTTATAAAACCTTGCATAGTCCTTGTATAACCTTAACCAAGCTTAGATCATCCAAACAAATCAAGAGATCAAAGTTAGTTTCTAGAAATCACTATTCACCCTCATCTTCAATGATTTATTTGAAAATGGAAAAAGTGGATATTGAAGCTAAGATTTCTAGGAGATCATTTTTATGAAATATAGAACTCACCATAAAAATTTGGAGGTCAAACAATGGTTGGAAGCTTGATTTTGCTTCTTGAATTAAGCAAAAATTCGAAGTGCCTCTTTCAAGGGGAAAAACAGGGTGACTTTTCGAATTTATTTACCCATCCAAACGATCTTCAAAAATTATGAAATTAAATCCACAACTTCATCTTGATGTGTAGAAGCTCCGTGAATTTTTGCATGATTTTTAGATGAGTATAACTGGGTGAAACAAAATCGCCAAGACCCCTGCCCTGGAAATGCAAACTGCTGGAAATGGGAGAGAGAAGAGAGAAAAGGGTGGTTGGCTTGCTTTGTTCTCATCCAATGTTTATTATTGCTAGGCTAAGAAAATATCAAGGCCATAAAGCTACTTTATTAAAGGGATTATGTCATGGATGAGGCAATACAAGGGACAAGTGTTGAAGTTTAGTGGTGAGATGATGAAATGAAGCTAAGTACTTGGTTTGATTTGCTAAGTGATCTAGTTACTCTTGTAACTACTTGGTTACTTGGTCTTATCCTCTTTCACATGCATGTATCTTGATTCCCTACTTGTTTCTGTGTCCGGTTATTGCTCCTTTCATTGATTGTTCAGAGGAATATCTCAAGGATTTCTAGTTAGGATTTTACCGGAAACCTTATTCATATTTCTACTATTATTCTCAATCCTCCTTTATAATTCTTGCATTTAAATTCCTTAAATCCTCTTAATAAATCCTTAAGTCTTTCAGTGTCCAGGGAAATCTCGGAGAAAATAAAAGTGCTATTTTTCTGAATCCGATATCATTTACATACACTTATCTCGCCCCTGGATCATGAATACGAACTCAGAAATTCGTTCTAAATACTTCTATATAGCGTCATCTAATAATATTCTTATTTCTACCAAAACACTATTCATTCTTTATTCCATCTTTATTCCTTATATTTATAAAAATGTCCTTGTTCTCTTTCGGGCATAACTTAACCCTTTTACGGAACCACTGGACTAACAACAGATATTGATTTGGATGACACAAGAATATCTCCTTCCTCTTTGGAGTGCCATAACTTATTTCTTAGGAGATAGATTATTCTAATCTAGGTTATCAACCCATTGCATTCTTCATGACATATAATCATTTAAATCTATACCCATTCACATTCATTGTTAATACCTTGCAGTCAGAATCACTGTTCATTCTTTCATCAATATATCAAAAGTTTTAATTCTACCGAAAATTCGGGGTTCTTATAGTCTCCCCTCCTTAAAAGGATTCCGTCCCGGAATCAGGTAGAAGACAATTGGGTACTTGTTGGTTATTTTGCTTTCCAGTTTCCTAGTCAATCCTTAATCAATCCCAATCCTTTTTCAACACATCTTACTAGGGCTACAATACATCCTTTATCCTCTTTCATTAATCTTCGCTACTTTTCGTACAACACACTATCCGGGTTATGCTCTTACTCAGTCATATGCTATTTTCCTTATTGGTATTGGTAGTGACTTTGGTATCACTCTCGCGCTGCGAATTTCGGAGATAACCTCACTCGTAATTAAGCAATTTCCTGATCGCTTTAATCTTCGGAATCTCGATCACTATATAGAATTAGAAGAATTTACTGAGAGATCACTATGATCAATGAACATTTGTCCTATTGCATAGTTAGTACAGAAGGTGGCCAGCCTTTAGTACTTGACAAGCAATTTAGACAAGCTATGGTATTCCACTTAGACTCCTATCACATAGACAGGTAGTCACGTAGCATTACCTCCCCTACTTAAAGGGTTGTTCTTCTCAATTTAGAAGAAGATAAATAAGGGAGAAGAAAAGATCGCTGAAAACGGACTTCTAGAACTCCAGATATGTCCAAAACAGTGTAGACTGTGCAACCGTCTCAGAAATCCGAATTTTAATCAATTTATTCTCCAAAAACGATAGAAGCATCAACCTTAATCAACATTCTCGTAAATCTGCACAACTAAACAAAACACATCAAAACCACCACAAACTTGAGTCCAAGACAATCAATTTAAGCCGATATGGAACGATCCAAGTGGATATAAATCCACTTATCACACCCCCAAACTTAAACCGATGCTTGTCCTCAAGCATAAACAATTACAACTAACTAACTAACTAGTACCACTTCCGTAGGTGATCACGGTTGCATTTGGCATATGCAACAAGCCCTTTAAACCCCTAGGCAGCCCTAGTGGACGAGTAAGGTCTCGTGAGGGCCTATAGCGAATGTACCCACAAAATCCAATGCAATGCAATGCATGAATGCATGAATGCAACTAATATGAAAATGCAAATGATCTACTACTAATATCCTACCATACCTTCAAATCCTCTCATGCCATATCAACTTAAGAATCAAAGTAAATACGCAATGTCTTGGTGTCGAAAGTGCAAGTATTCACATAGTCTACTCAATGAACATGCATAAGTTCTCACAAGTCCATGTCAAATGTAAGAATAAGTTAGTAAACATGCTTAGCCTACAAGAGTACATCTTTGAGACAAAACTCGAGATCTCATACGCAAAAACAAGCAAACACTCACAAAAGAATACTCACTCAAGAACAAGGGTAAGTGTATCACTCAATTCCAACAAAATCATAAACATGCTTGACATTTGGTATCAATCTAACTCTTAACACAACATACATCAATGACGATAATCAAAAGGTCTTTATTTGGGTTGTAACGGGGCTAGGGACAAGGTATGTCAAATAAGCCAAAACAGGTGAAGTGTCAAAAGCTAGTAAGTTCCATAATAAATCATACACAACACCCTATTTTCCCCCCACATAATTTTTACTAAAACAAACACTCGACTAGTCGATTGAAATAGGATCACCACAAACACAAATATGCTCTCATAATATTTTTTTTTTCTCTCTATTTTTTTTTCTTTTCTTTTTTCTTTTTTTTTTCCTTTTTTTTCCATAATAAATCATACACAACACCCTATTTTCCCCCCACATAATTTTTACTAAAACAAACACTCGACTAGTCGACTGAAATAGGATCACCACAAACACAAATATGCTCTCATAATATTTTTTTTCTCTCTGTTTTTTTTTCTTTTCTTTTTTCTTTTTTTTTCCATTTTTTTTCGAGAGCTAAATATAACATAAACAATAATATATACAATAAACAATGATCCCACAATTTTATTACACAAGCCGACTATCAAGTAAACAATCCCAATTTTCAATATTTCCCCCAAAAGTACGACCAACAATAAACCCCTCCTTGCACACCTTATTACTCCCTTAAGCACTCTACTAGCCTTTGACAATGTGGGTTCAAATTAATGTAAGGCCAATACAAGAAAAAGTCTAGGCAAGTAATGTGGTATGTCACCGAAAAAAAAAATAGGATTAAGCTCAACAGGTTAACTAATTGATCATGTAAAAATGGTGTGGTAATATGGGAAAATATACGGTTATTCCTAAATGCCTTTATCATTTTAATCGTCAATTAATGTCATGCGTTTCAAGAAAGACCTCAAACAACTGCTAGCAATGCAAACAATTCGTGGACACTCAAGCAAACGAATAAATTGCAACAACTATGCAATATGGCTCAAAAGCTCACTTGGTGGAAAAACATACTCAATCCCAAGCAAAAATCTCTCTAACGCACCTACTTGTATTCAAAGCATGCAAACTAAATCATCTTGCACATATTCATGTCCTTTTAATCACTTACAACATTCAATAAGTCTACTAGCTTTAACTTACTAGTGTATGTGTGTGCACAAGAACAAAGCATATCACTTCTCAATCAAAAGCGTCAACAACACAAAATTCCTATCAAGCATGGGTGCAAATGCAAACTATTATGAACTCACATGATATACGAACATAAAAACAGAATGTCCTATATGAAACAAACGTAGATATCACGAACATAAATGCATAATTTACTACTACTAATATGCAAAGCATGAAATCCTATATGAACGCATAATACAACAACTACTAATCCCCCAAACCACCCCCAAACTTAAAATATTCAATGTCCTCATTGAATGGAAGTAAATACAAGGGATAGTAGAAAACATACCTAAATAAAAATGCCGAAAAGCGTGGGTTGCCTCCCACGAAGCGCTTCTTTAACGTCAATAGCTTGACGTTACTTCCAAGCCTCCATTAAGGATGATAATAGTTGGCCTGGTCATCTCTTCGCGAGACTTCATCATCATCACGACGGCACACTTTCTGCCTTTTCTCCTCGTTTGGCCTATTCGTGTAACAACTATGTCCTATTCCAATGCCTTCATCTGTTGACCCAAAATCTGTCAATTTATAGAACAACACACATTCGCGGGCTTCGCTTGAATATAATGGAGGAGGGTAAATGTAAGTTACTGAAGCCTTTGGTTCCTCAAAGAGAACTTCCTCCATTGGCTCTAATGCGCTACCTCCATCTTTATACTCTGAGACAAGTAAAAGACCTGCATCTTTCCCATGGTCATCAGCCTCTTGGTACGCACATACCAATTTTTGAAATTTGTGCAGCTCATCAGTGTCTGTCCCAAATAGTGCCCTTTCCAAATCATCCACCATCCTAACATGATCAAATTCCTCACATGACTTGTGATCACTCACCTCACCTTGGAATTTGTCTTCCTCAATTATGCATGCAGTACCTTGCTCCAAGTCACCGTTATTTTCTGGTGTTGCCTCTAGCATGAATTGTTGATTCTCTTGTTCCAAGGCACTCAAAACTTGAGCACCAAGTGTCCCCATAGATTTGATAGACTTCTCATGATTCTCTACAAGCATCATAATCTCCTTCTTAATCTCCTTCAAATCATCAACCTCATCTGACTGAAAAGTAGGAATAGGTTGCTGATGTTGAAACTCTTCACTACCAAAGACATATCACATATCTGGAACATCTTGCTGGTACTGTTGAGGATGGTATTGAAAATATGGTTGTTCTTCATAAGTGACATATGGATCAACTCCTTCGTAGTAACAATATTATGAGGGATCATGAACGCCCAAACACCGCTCACATTGCTGAGGCTGTTGAATACCACCTTGGTTGCTCCAGCACTGATACGTCTCATGTGCGCCCGCACATAGCTCACAAACACTAGCCACCTGCTGAACTCCATAGTAAGTTAGAAAATCCATCTTCAATGCCCACACTCTCTGACAAGTACCTGAAACACCAACGAACTATACAAGAATAGATGAGAAAAAGAAATCCGAGTAAGTGAACTCTAACGACCACTATTGACAAGCACATAAACCAAAAATAAAACACCGATGATCCCCGGCAGCGGTGCCAAAAACTTGTTTGTACTAAATCACGCAAGCGCACGTGGTCTCAAGTAATATAGATATAAGTCAAGTTCGTTCCCACAGAGATCTGATTTTAATTCAGTATTGTACCTATGCAACAATGTAAGAACCCAGATTTTTGGGTAGAATTAAAACTTTTTATTATGTAATAGTATGGGAATGAATAGTGGTTATGACTGCGGTGTAACGAATGTCTATTAAATGAATGGAATGGATTTGAATTCAATTATTTATATGTCATGCAGAATACTTTTGGTTGACAGCATAGATAAGAATGATCTATCTCCTAAGAATATGAGAAGATTACTTCAAGTAAGATTATTCTCGTGTCATCCAAATCAATATCTATTATAAGTCCAGCGGTTCCGTAAAAAGGTTAAGGAACACTCGAGGGTGAACCAGGTTCATTTTCCTAATTATAGGAATTAAATAAAAATAAGTGATGAATAGTGATTTTGGTGGAATTTGGAATATTATTATAATAATGTTATACCCGGTATTCGGAACGGATTTCTGAGTTCGTATTAGTGATCCAGGAGGAAAATAAGTGTATGTAAAAGCTGTCGGATTCAGAAAAAGAGCACTTTTATTTTCTCCGAGATTTCCCTGGACACTGCAAGACTTAAGGAGTTATAAAAGGGAATTAAGGAATTTAAATTCGAGAAGTATTAAGTAAGATGAAGAATAGTATTAGAAATATTAAGAAGGTTTTCGGTAAAACCCTAACTAGAAACGAATGAGTTATTCCCTCGAACGATCAACGAACAAGCAAGGAAATTGAGTAATACCCGGACAAAGGAACGAATAAATAACCAAGAGACAAACAAGTGCAATTGGTGGGAAAAGGAGAAACCCAAGTAACATCCTTATAAGTCAACTACAAGATGAGTGGTGTAATTGCATTCTTGCAAAAATGGAGTTGTTTGTTGTAGTGCCAACACTTGGCCCAATGAGGAAGCAACAAGTGGCACCATTGGATTGCCAACAACACATTAAAAGAGATGCATCCATTATATATGCAAGGGTTATACATGTATTAGCCATAAATCACCAAAACAAAACAAACCACCACCATTTCTCTCCATTTCTTCATAAAAATCTGCCCATTCTTAGCTAATTGGAAGTCCAACTTCTAACCATCACTTGTTCTTCAAATTTTTATGGTAAGTACTACATATCATGGTAATGATCTCCTAGAAATTTCAGCTTCAAATTCATCTTTTATCATTTTCAAATAAATCATCAAAGATGATGATGAATAGTGTTCTTCATAAACTAACTTTTATTTCTTGATTTCTTTTGATTATTCAAGCTATACTAAGGCTAGATAAGGGCTAAACAAGGCTTGATAAGTTCATACATACACCAAGGAAGGTATACCACTCTTGAAAACCAAGCTCTTAGTTTAAGTTTTGGTATTTTAGATGAGTTATATGGATTTAATGCATGTTTAGGACCATAAGATTATGATTGGGATTTATTAAATGTGAAATTAGTTTAGATGAACGGAAAGACATTGCTTGGTCTTAGTTCATGGTTGAATAACATGTATATGTTGTTTGGAGTGGAAACTATGATTATTGGATGGTTTGAAATTTGGAAATCATGTAAACATAGCCGTCGTAATGCCCGATTGTCGTTAGCCTTAAGAAACCGTGATTAGCAGTAGCATGAACACACTGTCCAGTCTCGGATTTTGCCATGAAAGGCTAGATTATGTTATAAGCTTCATTTTGATATAAAGATCGCATGAAACGGACTTACGGTTTAGGAGTTATGATTAAATTCGTAAAAGTGGTTCGGAACCGTAATCAAAAGTTCGTAACCAAAATTGGATCCCTTTAATATTGCGAAATCAGTGGCGAATCTTAATAATTAAATAATAGAGATAAAAAGGAAGGTGTGGGAGAAGACCGCATGTCAAATGGATCGTTTTCCGATTTTATAAAAATGTTCGAATCTAGGTTAAGTACGAAAGTACCCCTAAAAGGTATACTTGGTTATAACTTCGGTAAACCACTTAGAAAACGATCGATAAATATCGAGGTCTAATCTTTCGATTTTAAAACTTATACGATTTAAATACTTACCATATGTAAGTGTAATGTCATGCTTTAGTAGCGAACAAGTATCGGGTAATAAAAGCAATAATAAGAGTGAATTAGAGGGGTATAACGAAACGACTTGAAAACGTGTTTCGATTTAAGTTAAGTTATACTTAACCTTTTGAAAGGTGTTAAGTGATTAATCCCGAATGCCGTGGCTATTTATAGATCATCAGGCTGACCCGGGACACGCTACCACTACCCCTACCCGCACCCGATTTCCAGGCAAGTTTCAAATCCTTTTTATAAGGCTGTTGTTGTGAATATATATATATGCTTTCTGTTATACATATGCCATAGCATGCATGCCTACTTTCAAAGTCAAATTGATATACTTGTTCCTAGAATTTATTGTTGGCTTATAAGCTAGATAGTAATATATCAGTTATAAGCCGGATATCACTGAGACCCTTAAGCAAAGGGCAGATGAATCTCATTCTTTGATTATAGACCGGGAGTCGATATTCCTTGATATATTGATATTATTTTCAGAGGAAAATAATTAAGTAATTATTTCCCATTTATTATCTGGCGAATATTATTGAGATATTCCTTTGAGATTATTTGATAAATATTATTCGGGTTATTCATCAGATATTTAATTATTCGATGAACATTATCTTTAATATTTATCTAAAGTCGATTTAATATTCGAATATTATTTCGAACCCTCAGTTAAGTTATTTACTTAGAGAATATTCATTCTTATTTCTTCGATAAATATTATTTTGAATATTCATTCGAGTTATTAATTTAATGAATATTATTTTAATGTTCATTCGAGCCTTATTTATTTAAATGAATATTATTTCGAATATTCATTCAATCTCTATTTATTTTATAAATATTAGTTGAACATTGATTCGAACTTCATTTCATCGATAAATATTATTTTGAATATTCCCTTGAGACGATAAATGTTATCTTCGACATTCATTTAAAGTCGATTCAATTATTGAACATAATTTCGAATATTCATTCGATTATCATTTCTTCGATAAATATTATTAAGATTGAATATTCATTATTTATTTAATGAATATTGTCTCAAATATTCAGTCGACAATTATTTCATCAATAAATATCATTTTAAGTTGAATATTCATTATTAATTTAATGAATATTATATCAAATATCCAAGGGGTGTTTATTTCACCAATAAACATTATTATTTTCAAATATCCATTTAAGATTGGATTTATTTAGTGAACATTATTTTAAACATTTATTTGAGTTTATTTAATTAATGAATATTATCTGGAATATTCATATAAAGAAGAGAGTTATTTAGTAAAGAATTCTAAATATTCATTCGAGGATTACTTACGAGTAATATTATGATTTATTCATATTCCTTAATTAATATTGAGTTAATAAATATTCTTGGAATATTTATTTAAATCCTTTTAAGTTCTTTTATAATGATTCATATTATTCAAAGATTATATGTCACCGTCAGATATGGTGTAAAATATTTTGGAGTAGTTTATGACTATTTTTATCAAGGGGAGGTTTTCAAAACTCTATTTTTATTTAAATCTATCTTAAAGAAGATTTAAATACTCGCTCAACTTCCAAACGTATATAAGGGGACCTCACTTGAGAGATGTTATTTATTGGGCTGCCCGGTCCTATACTTGCTAAAACTATCTTGTCACTCACATCTTGATTCTTTCAAGCATCGATATGAGTCTGTTTGGTTACCTCCTCAACGCTCGAGGGGTAAGAATTGATGGAACAAGTTTATATCCATTAACAAGCATCAGCTTGGGAAATATTGGTGATTTTTCCTTTCCAACTAGATACGACTACTTTGTGGAGTCCTATCAACAAGTAATATACTTGGGGAAAGGGGGAGGAACTTCACGTTTCAAAGTTATGGATGTGAAATGAACTAGGAGATGCGTAAGTGACCCAGTGGCGCCGGTCCAGCAAATGGCCCAACCGTTGGCCGGGGGGTTCCAGAGGGCGGTAGACAAGTAAATCCGTCGGTGCTTCCTTCTACATGTAGTAAACAAGAGGTGGGGAGCATAACATGCGACTGATCATCGTGTAAATGCTATGTCTCCTGGCGCGTCAAACTCCAGTATTAGTTCATCTCTCAATGTTGGAAACTTCCTGCAACCTTATCATTATTGGCAGGTTTGAAAAGTGTTTGAATTGGAATTGCAATATTCTTCCTGCAAGTTCCTCTATTATAAAAAGTTGATAATATCTGGCTCATCTTTGACATAGCAGATATTTATTCAAAACAAATATATTTTGAGTTACCTTGTAACTTCATCTCATACCTTATATTGGTACTACATCGTTAATGCATGGCATATGGTTTCAAAGATATTTGGACTGTTATATATTATCACTGTTCAATTATATTTTTGGTGGGCTATTGCTCACCCTTGCTTTATTTATTTATATCACAACAACAGCTAGATCAGATGGCCGCGCAAGGCATGCCCAACATAAGCAGGTGTCAGCCGTCAGAGGATTAACCGATGAGGTCATAGCTACCATTGCTGAGGATGCAGCTTCTGGTAGGCTAGTTGTCAGCATTTGATCCTCTAATGTATTTATATATATGGCATATATCAATGGATGGCAAAGAGCATGTAATTGTAAAATTGTAATTCTTTGGGTTGTAAGAACTCAAACTTGTGATTAATAATATTGACGATTACTCTGATTTCATCTCTGGGACTATAACGGGTGTGTTTTATGTTGTTGTTTTGGGTCACAAGGTTGTAATTTAGATTATGTTGGTTTTGTGGTTGGATATTGAGACCGTAACGACCAGATCCCTGACCCCGAATCTGGGGGTGTTACAGAAATGGTATCAGAGAGAGCGTTATATATCCCAGAGATGACGCGACGTTAAAACAATAAATTTATTAAGATAATAAGAACTCTTGCCAAGTTCATAGTCGGACTACTTAATGTAGTATTGACATATAAAACCCTTATGGGAACTATTAAGTATCATGATAGTAACTTAGCTCGTTCTTGTACCGACTAGTAAGGCGACAGACCTTGAGGCATACGAGCAGCAGCACGATGATGCCTGATTATATGCTGACGATCGGATGGTGGATGCGATAGAGTACCCTACTGAGGACCCGGAAGAGGTTCCAGCAGAGGGGGAGAATCCTGTTAGAGACAGGGAAGTTTACCTTGAGGAGATGAGGGCTGCAGCCAGAGAGACTGTAAGAATCTAGATATAGTGCTCAGAGAAGTGAGCGTAAAGAACTGATATATTATGAAGAGAATTAAAGAGGTATATTGGATCTATAGCTGGACTGCCGGATAAAGTACCAGCAAACAAAACGGATTCGGGGAATTACTTGAGATCTTATATGGGGTTAGATAAGAATCCTTAGAGACTTCCAGATCAGAGGGAAAAGAGTGAGAATGATGCATGATTATCAAAGGCATCAATATATGTCAGGGAGCAGAGTCTCCAGGAGCAGTTGAGATAGAGGCAACAAGTGCCACATTATTTGATAAATGGATTAGTGCGAATCTTATTAATGATAATTCGCCATGAGAAGGCAGATTTCCTAGGTTATAATTTATAAAGTCGATTGAGATTGATGAGGTGGTTTATCCAGTGAGATGTCCATTTTATGAATGGATCAGCCTAGAAAGTAAAGATAATGGAAAGTGATAGCCTGAATGGATAAAGAATATAAGGAAGTAGTAAGTGAGACAATGATCTCAGAACCTACAAGAGGAGAAGACCAGTGAGTCTGTGATAAACTAGTAGTAAGGCTATTGTCAGGAACCAAGTATAAGTCTAGTTCAATTCAGTGGAAGGATGGACCAGAAACATTAGAAGCATGTGATTCAAAGGAATATTAAATTTCTTCTGTTCCTTGAATGGATTATGGTAGTTACCTTAAGTTTATTCTGACACTGAATCATAAAGGGATTAGGCAAGGCAAGCAGTGGTTGAGATGTAATTGAGAATGCTTTTAGATGCAACCTGAAAGAACAGGTGTAGGCTAAGTTCTCGAAGTAAGAGTTTTGGCAAAATGAAGTCAACTTAATAGGACATATGATCAATAGGGGTAGTGTTGGTCGACCCCACCAAGTTAGAGACAGTTTCAAATGGAGAAAGGCCAACCACACCGGCAAGGGTGAGGAATTTCATAAAATTCACGAGGTATTACCAAAGATCTGCTCAGGACTTTACAAAAAGTGCAGTCCCATAACCCGACTTATTGTAAGGATAAAAGTTTGAATGGACAAGATAAATGGGGGAAAATCTCCCTGGAGTTAAAGATAAAAAAAAAAAAAAAAAAAAAACTGGTGATGACCCAGCATTGGCGTTACCTAATGGAAGAAGGAGAATTTTGGAAATTTATTAGGATGCACCTCGTGCAGGTTTAGGTGCTGTGCTGGTGCAGCACGGTAGGGTGATTGCGGATGCATTGGGTCAGCACGGTTCATCAGATTCGGATGGCTGTGGAACGACTAACTCCGATGGTAGTGTTCCTTCTGAAGCTAGTTGTTATAACGACCGGTATTCGATAGTGTCAATTATTATGACGAATATGTAACGGGAAGATGTGGCATGTTTTAAATTGAAACTTTTGATTACCCTTCCAGGGGAGGTATTTATTTGGCTTCTTTCCAATGGTTAAACTCCCAACTATATGTCAATCATTTCGTTATTATAACTGTTTCTGGTTTCACCCACTTGGGTATTCCTAGAAATACTCTTCGGGTATCGAAATAGATCTTCTTAGTATCACCAGTGGGTAGATAGTTTGACTGAAATTTCCCTAATCCTGGAAAGGAATTTGAAATTTTTTTAGTAAACCTTGTCTTTCTGATTATCGGAATACGTCACTAAAGAAAGTGGAAACTGGAGTGAACCCTACGGATTGGGTAAAGTAGCCGCTATACAGGTGGGTAGACATACCCCGATTATTACAGTTGAATGTAGGGATAAAATTATGAAGTTGAATGTAATTAAGAAACAAGCCGGACGGAGAAATTCTGGGATTGACTTAAATGAAAAGGTTGTTATGCCAGAAGTGTTAAGCTTTTGTGGTACGTGGAATTGATAAGATTAACTGAAAGAATAAAAGTGAAGGAAAGGTGACCGGAGACGGTACCGAGAAGTCAAGTGAGACTTATATGGAGTAAAGCTTTGGGAAGATCAAAATGTATCAAAGAAGAAGGCACTATGGCGGTAATCGCTAGAAAAGTAATGCTAGTAGCCAACCCCTAAACTCACATATTTTAGCATGGCCAGATGGGGCCAAGTCACTAAGGATTTTCAAGTGACTGAACCAGCAATGTAAGGACAAAGCGGGGTGCTTCTAATCAAGTGCCAATCGCGAGGGCTTTTGATATAAATGAATTGAGATACATGATGATGGATTTTATATATACCATGGACTTATTAGGATTGAGGATAGTGACCAATGAAGAGTCACGAAGATCGTCAAAGATGGTGCAGTATGATGCATAAATGTTATATGAGACTTAGTGTCCTCAAGAGGAGCATTAGGCACTAAGAGATTCACGTTGAACATGACCAATATCTTCCAGAACATCCTTGCTACCATTACCAAGTTCTGCATGAAAGAGTAGATAGACATATGTTGTCTTTTGGAAGGTCATGTAGACCGACATTCGTTTGAAAGAAAGGTTAACATTAAGCTACCTATAGATGATTAAGATGAGAATGATTGAAAAGTGACCTTTATTAAGGATATATGATTGGATTTCCAATTATAGGATATAAGTATTCCTTGAAGATAGAATTGAGGATAGAATGTCCATATATTAAGACGAACCCTGGGGGATGCATAAAGGATAACATCACCCCTAATAAAGACATTGTGAAATCAGATGATATAAATGAATCGACCAAAGTATAAAGAACCTGTAAGGATTTGTGGAAAGGAATCTCGAAAAGTACATAGACAGAATTGTTATAAAAATTGATTATTGATGTTCGATATACCCTGTACCCAGAAGATACAGGAGGGATGATGACAATGACCTAAGAAACCCTATAAGGGAAGAGGTAATGTTCTGAACTTCAAAGGGGAAGTTTGATAAGGAATGTATGACATAGTAATAATAAGGCCAGATGAAGCATGTGTGAAACCATGAGGAAGTATGGATTGAACCAATAAGGTTGAGATTATCCTAAAATGAGAAGGGAGTTAAGTAAGGAAATATCCTAGATATGATGGGGAGTACCTGTAGTAAAGTTCACACCAGAAAGGTGGAAGCAATGACTTTTGGAAAAAGACTGATGGATATTTTTCCTTCAGCAGAATTTCAGGAAGAATACTTTCACCCAACAGTGATAGGAATAAGGTAGAAAAAGTTGAGTTGAATAGATCAAGAAAACATTGATTGCAAGAAATTATTATCAGGAAAGGCCAATGAGGAGGCCGACACTTTAAGTATTGAGGAGTAATTATGAATGCTCATACCAAAGAAACGAAATGGTATTGAGAAGGACTTTGAAGGTCAGAATATGGTGGAGGAATTTACATTCCCTCTAATGATTGGGCAAGAATCAACCATAAGAGTAGTTTAAGTAAAGATTCGATTCCTGATGTCGTCTTAAGCATATTACCTGCGTTAGGAGGTCCTATATTGAGGTAAACCAGGACCTCGTACGAAATTGACTAAGTAAACCGTTAGCTTCCAGTCTTCTACTGAAGATATATGATTGATAATTTCGTCAACTTGGCATAGCTACGATGCTTGAAGCTCTTCTGCAATTTTATCTGCTTCATGTAATATCTACGTCAAGTTCAGGAAGCATTCCCTATGGATAGGGAATATTGATTATTTTGTTTTCCTAAGAGGATCTTGAATTGACAATTATGAACCCCGCATGTTTAGTGATTCTAACACGACGTAAATGATAAGCAATGATGACCCTTCTGAGAAATTAAGTGTTTACGACTGTGGAAATGTCGAATTGAATCTAAGTTAGAGAAATCATCCAGGTTAGTTTCGGGTGGTTTAATTTTGGAGACGACGGGATATTTGTAATAAATAATCCGGATATGATGGTTCATAGAATGATTATAGTAGAAATGAAGACAAGTGACTGATAGAGATGAAAATCAATAAGAGAGTCAGATAGGACTCATGAGAAGCTCCAGTAATAAAGCGAGAAAAGTATGGAATTGACAGTGCAAGGGTATTGACCAAAACAGAAAGTTGGAATTAGGAGCATTAATGACATACAAATTGACTCCTTTTAAGTTTGGAAAATCCGAGGAAATATGGAATAGTTGATTGAGAAATAAAGAGACTCATGGAATGAGAAAGTAAAATCTAGACGGTTGAACAAAGGAAAATTCGACCCCAAACGTGTAACACGTATTGAGTAAAGGTGGCGAGTGTCTCAACACTGAGATGACGATAGAGTTAAACAACAAGAGTAAATAAGAATTAGACAATATGAAGGATGTGATTGATAAAGAAAAGATTGGGAAATAATTATGGAATGTGAAGCAAGGAATGTTATGAATGGAGTGGTGAATGGGTTTTCTTAACGAGCTCTCGGAATGACAACCTGATGGTGTTAGAATTATGAATATGAAATGGCCAGTGTCATGGCGTGAAATGTCAGTAATAATAATGTCAAGCGAGAAATCTAAGATTTAACCTGAGAGGTTGAAAGATTTGTGATGATGAGTGTTGCTAAGATTGAACAAGAACATAGGTCCATAGAATGATGGGTCGAGCAACGAGGATATGTTGACTTGTGAGATTACGATATAGTGGTATTTGATACGATTACGATTATTTTTCTTCTCTGATAAACCTCTATAGTTCAGAGGAAAATTTTAAGTATGATATTTAACGATCATGAAAAATTTCTATAATTCTCTGAAAATCTTTTCTTTTCTCCACTCCTATTTATCTTCTTCTAAATTGAGAAGAACAACCCTTTAAGGAGGGGAGGTACTACTACGTGACTCTCTGTCTGTGTGATAGAAGTCTAAGTGGAATGCCATTAATTGTTTAATTGCTTGTCAAGTACTAAAGGCTGGCCCCCTTCTTTACTAGCTATGCAATATAACAAATGTTCATTGATCACAGTGATCTCTCGATAAATTTTTCCACCTAAATATATATACGACGAGATTGCGAAGATTAAAGCGATTAGGAATTGCAAAATTTCGAGTGAGGTTATCCCCAGACTTCGTAGCGCGTTAGTGATACCGAAGTCACTGCACGTACCAATAAGGTTAATAGTATAAGACCGGACAAGAGCGTATACCGGATAATGTGTCATGCGAAAGTATCAAAGAATTGGTAGAACGGATAAAGGGTGTATTGTAACACCAGTACGATGTGCTTTAGAAAGATTGGAATGTGTAAGGATCGACCAGAGAATTGGAAAGCGAAATAACCAACAAGTACCCAATTGTCTTCTACCTGATTCCGGGACGGAATCCTTTTAAGGAGGGGAGACTGTAAGAACCCAGATTTTTGGGTAGAATTAAAACTTTTTATTATGTAATAGTATGGGAATGAATAGTGGTTATGACTGCGGTGTAACGAATGTCTATTAAATGAATGGAATGGATTTGAATTCAATTATTTATATGCCATGCAGAATACTTTTGGTTGACAACATAGATAAGAATGATCTATCTCCTAAGAATATGAGAAGATTACTTCAAGTAAGATTATTCTCGTGTCATCCAAATCAATATCTATTATAAGTCCAGCGGTTCCGTAAAAAGGTTAAGGAACACTCGAGGGTGAACCAGGTTCATTTTCCTAATTATAGGAATTAAATAAAAATAAGTGATGAATAGTGATTTTGGTGGAATTTGGAATATTATTATAATAATGTTATACCCGGTATTCGGAACGGATTTCTGAGTTCGTATTAGTGATCCAGGAGGAAAATAAGTGTATGTAAAAGCTGTCGGATTCAGAAAAAGAGCACTTTTATTTTCTCCGAGATTTCCCTGGACACTGCAAGACTTAAGGAGTTATAAAAGGGAATTAAGGAATTTAAATTCGAGAAGTATTAAGTAAGATGAAGAATAGTATTAGAAATATTAAGAAGGTTTTCGGTAAAACCCTAACTAGAAACGAATGAGTTATTCCCTCGAACGATCAACGAACAAGCAAGGAAATTGAGTAATACCCGGACAAAGGAACGAATAAATAACCAAGAGACAAACAAGTGCAATTGGTGGGAAAAGGAGAAACCCAAGTAACATCCTTATAAGTCAACTACAAGATGAGTGGTGTAATTGCATTCTTGCAAAAATGGAGTTGTTTGTTGTAGTGCCAACACTTGGCCCAATGAGGAAGCAACAAGTGGCACCATTGGATTGCCAACAACACATTAAAAGAGATGCATCCATTATATATGCAAGGGTTATACATGTATTAGCCATAAATCACCAAAACAAAACAAACCACCACCATTTCTCTCCATTTCTTCATAAAAATCTGCCCATTCTTAGCTAATTGGAAGTCCAACTTCTAACCATCACTTGTTCTTCAAATTTTTATGGTAAGTACTACATATCATGGTAATGATCTCCTAGAAATTTCAGCTTCAAATTCATCTTTTATCATTTTCAAATAAATCATCAAAGATGATGATGAATAGTGTTCTTCATAAACTAACTTTTATTTCTTGATTTCTTTTGATTATTCAAGCTATACTAAGGCTAGATAAGGGCTAAACAAGGCTTTATAAGTTCATACATACACCAAGGAAGGTATACCACTCTTGAAAACCAAGCTCTTAGTTTAAGTTTTGGTATTTTAGATGAGTTATATGGATTTAATGCATGTTTAGGACCTTAAGATTATGATTGGGATTTATTAAATGTGAAATTAGTTTAGATGAACGGAAAGACATTGCTTGGTCTTAGTTCATGGTTGAATAACATGTATATGTTGTTTGGAGTGGAAACTATGATTATTGGATGGTTTGAAATTTGGAAATCATGTAAACATAGCCGTCGTAATGCCCGATTGTCGTTAGCCTTAAGAAACCGTGATTAGCAGTAGCATGAACACACTGTCCAGTCTCGGATTTTGCCATGAAAGGCTAGATTATGTTATAAGCTTCATTTTGATATAAAGATCGCATGAAACGGACTTACGGTTTAGGAGTTATGATTAAATTCGTAAAAGTGGTTCGGAACCGTAATCAAAAGTTCGTAACCGAAATTGGATCCCTTTAATATTGCGAAATCAGTGGCGAATCTTAATAATTAAATAATAGAGATAAAAAGGAAGGTGTGGGAGAAGACCGCATGTCAAATGGATCGTTTTCCGATTTTATAAAAATGTTCGAATCTAGGTTAAGTACGAAAGTACCCCTAAAAGGTATACTTGGTTATAACTTCGGTAAACCACTTAGAAAACGATCGATAAATATCGAGGTCTAATCTTTCGACTTTAAAACTTATACGATTTAAATACTTACCATATGTAAGTGTAATGTCATGCTTTAGTAGCGAACAAGTATCGGGTAATAAAAGAAATAATAAGAGTGAATTAGAGGGGTATAACGAAACGACTTGAAAACGTGTTTCGATTTAAGTTAAGTTATACTTAACCTTTTGAAAGGTGTTAAGTGATTAATCCCGAATGCCGTGGCTATTTATAGATCATCAGGCTGACCCGGGACACGCTACCACTACCCCTACCCGCACCCGATTTCCAGGCAAGTTTCAAATCCTTTTTATAAGGCTGTTGTTGTGAATATATATATATGCTTTCTGTTATACATATGCCATAGCATGCATGCCTACTTTCAAAGTCAAATTGATATACTTGTTCCTAGAATTTATTGTTGGCTTATAAGCTAGATAGTAATATATCAGTTATAAGCCGGATATCACTGAGACCCTTAAGCAAAGGGCAGATGAATCTCATTCTTTGATTATAGACCGGGAGTCGATATTCCTTGATATATTGATATTATTTTCAGAGGAAAATAATTAAGTAATTATTTCCCATTTATTATCTGGCGAATATTATTGAGATATTCCTTTGAGATTATTTGATAAATATTATTCGGGTTATTCATCAGATATTTAATTATTCGATGAACATTATCTTTAATATTTATCTAAAGTCGATTTAATATTCGAATATTATTTCGAACCCTCAGTTAAGTTATTTACTTAGAGAATATTCATTCTTATTTCTTCGATAAATATTATTTTGAATATTCATTCGAGTTATTAATTTAATGAATATTATTTTAATGTTCATTCGAGCCTTATTTATTTAAATGAATATTATTTCGAATATTCATTCAATCTCTATTTATTTTATAAATATTAGTTGAACATTGATTCGAACTTCAGTTCATCGATAAATATTATTTTGAATATTCCCTTGAGACGATAAATGTTATCTTCGACATTCATTTAAAGTCGATTCAATTATTGAACATAATTTCGAATATTCATTCGATTATCATTTCTTCGATAAATATTATTAAGATTGAATATTCATTATTTATTTAATGAATATTGTCTCAAATATTCAGTCGACAATTATTTCATCAATAAATATCATTTTAAGTTGAATATTCATTATTAATTTAATGAATATTATATCAAATATCCAAGGGGTTTTATTTCACCAATAAACATTATTATTTTCAAATATCCATTTAAGATTGGATTTATTTAGTGAACATTATTTTAAACATTTATTTGAGTTTATTTAATTAATGAATATTATCTGGAATATTCATATAAAGAAGAGAGTTATTTAGTAAAGAATTCTAAATATTCATTCGAGGATTACTTACGAGTAATATTATGATTTATTCATATTCCTTAATTAATATTGAGTTAATAAATATTCTTGGAATATTTATTTAAATCCTTTTAAGTTCTTTTATAATGATTCATATTATTCAAAGATTATATGTCACCGTCAGATATGGTGTAAAATATTTTGGAGTAGTTTATGACTATTTTTATCAAGGGGAGGTTTCCAAAACTCTATTTTTATTTAAATCTATCTTAAAGAAGATTTAAATACTCGCTCAACTTCCAAACGTATATAAGGGGACCTCACTTGAGAGATGTTATTTATTGGGCTGCCCGGTCCTATACTTGCTAAAACTATCTTGTCACTCACATCTTGATTCTTTCAAGCATCGATATGAGTCTGTTTGGTTACCTCCTCAACGCTCGAGGGGTAAGAATTGATGGAACAAGTTTATATCCATTAACAAGCATCAGCTTGGGAAATATTGGTGATTTTTCCTTTCCAACTAGATACGACTACTTTGTGGAGTCCTATCAACAAGTAATATACTTGGGGAAAGGGGGAGGAACTTCACGTTTCAAAGTTATGGATGTGAAATGAACTAGGAGATGCGTAAGTGACCCAGTGGCGCCGGTCCAGCAAATGGCCCAACCGTTGGCCGGGGGGTTCCAGAGGGCGGTAGACAAGTAAATCCGTCGGTGCTTCCTTCTACATGTAGTAAACAAGAGGTGGGGAGCATAACATGCGACTGATCATCGTGTAAATGCTATGTCTCCTGGCGCGTCAAACTCCAGTATTAGTTCATCTCTCAATGTTGGAAACTTCCTGCAACCTTATCATTATTGGCAGGTTTGAAAAGTGTTTGAATTGGAATTGCAATATTCTTCCTGCAAGTTCCTCTATTATAAAAAGTTGATAATATCTGGCTCATCTTTGACATAACAGATATTTATTCAAAACAAATAAATTTTGAGTTACCTTGTAACTTCATCTCATACCTTATATTGGTACTACATCGTTAATGCATGGCATATGGTTTCAAAGATATTTGGACTGTTATATATTATCACTGTTCAATTATATTTTTGGTGGGCTATTGCTCACCCTTGCTTTATTTATTTATATCACAACAACAGCTAGATCAGATGGCCGCGCAAGGCATGCCCAACATAAGCAGGTGTCAGCCGTCAGAGGATTAACCGATGAGGTCATAGCTACCATTGCTGAGGATGCAGCTTCTGGTAGGCTAGTTGTCAGCATTTGATCCTCTAATGTATTTATATATATGGCATATTTCAATGGATGGCAAAGAGCATGTAATTGTAAAATTGTAATTCTTTGGGTTGTAAGAACTCAAACTTGTGATTAATAATATTGACGATTACTCTGATTTCATCTCTGGGACTATAACGGGTGTGTTTTATGTTGTTGTTTTGGGTCACAAGGTTGTAATTTAGATTATGTTGGTTTTGTGGTTGGATATTGAGACCGTAACGACCAGATCCCTGACCCCGAATCTGGGGGTGTTACAGAAATGGTATCAGAGAGAGCGTTATATATCCCAGAGATGACGCGACGTTAAAACAATAAATTTATTAAGATAATAAGAACTCTTGCCAAGTTCATAGTCGGACTACTTAATGTAGTATTGACATATAAAACCCTTATTGGAACTATTAAGTATCATGATAGTAACTTAGCTCGTTCTTGTACCGACTAGTAAGGCGACAGACCTTGAGGCATACGAGCAGCAGCACGATGATGCCTGATTATATGCTGACGATCGGATGGTGGATGCGATAGAGTACCCTACTGAGGACCCGGAAGAGGTTCCAGCAGAGGGGGAGAATCCTGTTAGAGACAGGGAAGTTTACCTTGAGGAGATGAGGGTTGCAGCCAGAGAGACTGTAAGAATCTAGATATAGTGCTCAGAGAAGTGAGCGTAAAGAACTGATATATTATGAAGAGAATTAAAGAGGTATATTGGATCTATAGCTGGACTGCCGGATAAAGTACCAGCAAACAAAACGGATTCGGGGAATTACTTGAGATCTTATATGGGGTTAGATAAGAATCCTTAGAGACTTCCAGATCAGAGGGAAAAGAGTGAGAATGATGCATGATTATCAAAGGCATCAATATATGTCAGGGAGCAGAGTCTCCAGGAGTAGTTGAGATAGAGGCAACAAGTGCCACATTATTTGATAAATGGATTAGTGCGAATCTTATTAATGATAATTTGCCATGAGAAGGCAGATTTCCTAGGTTATAATTTATAAAGTCGATTGAGATTGATGAGGTGGTTTATCCAGTGAGATGTCCATTTTATGAATGGATCAGCCTAGAAAGTAAAGATAATGGAAAGTGATAGCCTGAATGGATAAAGAATATAAGGAAGTAGTAAGTGAGACAATGATCTCAGAACCTACAAGAGGAGAAGACCAGTGAGTCTGTGATAAACTAGTAGTAAGGCTATTGTCAGGAACCAAGTATAAGTCTAGTTCAATTCAGTGGAAGGATGGACCAGAAACATTAGAAGCATGTGATTCAAAGGAATATTAAATTTCTTCTGTTCCTTGAATGGATTATGGTAGTTACCTTAAGTTTATTCTGACACTGAATCATAAAGGGATTAGGCAAGGCAAGCAGTGGTTGAGATGTAATTGAGAATGCTTTTAGATGCAACCTGAAAGAACAGGTGTAGGCTAAGTTCTCGAAGTAAGAGTTTTGGCAAAATGAAGTCAACTTAATAGGACATATGATCAATAGGGGTAGTGTTGGTCGACCCCACCAAGTTAGAGACAGTTTCAAATGGAGAAAGGCCAACCACACCGGCAAGGGTGAGGAATTTCATAAAATTCACGAGGTATTACCAAAGATCTGCTCAGGACTTTACAAAAAGTGCAGTCCCATAACCCGACTTATTGTAAGGATAAAAGTTTGAATGGACAAGATAAATGGGGGAAAATCTCCCTGGAGTTAAAGATAAAAAAAAAAAAAAAAACTGGTGATGACCCAGCATTGGCGTTACCTAATGGAAGAAGGAGAATTTTGGAAATTTATTAGGATGCACCTCGTGCAGGTTTAGGTGCTGTGCTGGTGCAGCACGGTAGGGTGATTGCGGATGCATTGGGTCAGCACGGTTCATCAGATTCGGATGGCTGTGGAACGACTAACTCCGACGGTAGTGTTCCTTCTGAAGCTAGTTGTTATAACGACCGGTATTCGATAGTGTCAATTATTATGACGAATATGTAACGGGAAGATGTGGCATGTTTTAAATTGAAACTTTTGATTACCCTTCCAGGGGAGGTATTTATTTGGCTTCTTTCCAATGGTTAAACTCCCAACTATATGTCAATCATTTCGTTATTATAACTGTTTCTGGTTTCACCCGCTTGGGTATTCCTAGAAATACTCTTCGGGTATCGAAATAGATCTTCTTAGTATCACCAGTGGGTAGATAGTTTGACTGAAATTTCCCTAATCCTGGAAAGGAATTTGAAATTTTTTTAGTAAACCTTGTCTTTCTGATTATCGGAATACGTCACTAAAGAAAGTGGAAACTGGAGTGAACCCTACGGATTGGGTAAAGTAGCCGCTATACAGGTGGGTAGACATACCCCGATTATTACAGTTGAATGTAGGGATAAAATTATGAAGTTGAATGTAATTAAGAAACAAGCCGGACGGAGAAATTCTGGGATTGACTTAAATGAAAAGGTTGTTATGCCAGAAGTGTTAAGCTTTTGTGGTACGTGGAATTGATAAGATTAACTGAAAGAATAAAAGTGAAGGAAAGGTGACCGGAGACGGTACCGAGAAGTCAAGTGAGACTTATATGGAGTAAAGCTTTGGGAAGATCAAAATGTATCAAAGAAGAAGGCACTATGGCGGTAATCGCTAGAAAAGTAATGCTAGTAGCCAACCCCTAAACTCACATATTTTAGCATGGCCAGATGGGGCCAAGTCACTAAGGATTTTCAAGTGACTGAACCAGCAATGTAAGGACAAAGCGGGGTGCTTCTAATCAAGTGCCAATCGCGAGGGCTTTTGATATAAATGAATTGAGATACATGATGATGGATTTTATATATACCATGGACTTATTAGGATTGAGGATAGTGACCAATGAAGAGTCACGAAGATCGTCAAAGATGGTGCAGTATGATGCATAAATGTTATATGAGACTTAGTGTCCTCAAGAGGAGCATTAGGCACTAAGAGATTCAAGTTGAACATGACCAATATCTTCCAGAACATCCTTGCTACCATTACCAAGTTCTGCATGAAAGAGTAGATAGACATATGTTGTCTTTTGGAAGGTCATGTAGACCGACATTCGTTTGAAAGAAAGGTTAACATTAAGCTACCTATAGATGATTAAGATGAGAATGATTGAAAAGTGACCTTTATTAAGGATATATGATTGGATTTCCAATTACAGGATATAAGTATTCCTTGAAGATAGAATTGAGGATAGAATGTCCATATATTAAGACGAACCCTGGGGGATGCATAAAGGATAACATCACCCCTAATAAAGACATTGTGAAATCAGATGATATAAATGAATCGACCAAAGTATAAAGAACCTGTAAGGATTTGTGGAAAGGAATCTCGAAAAGTACATAGACAGAATTGTTATAAAAATTGATTATTGATGTTCGATATACCCTGTACCCAGAAGATACAGGAGGGATGATGACAATGACCTAAGAAACCCTATAAGGGAAGAGGTAATGTTCTGAACTTCAAAGGGGAAGTTTGATAAGGAATGTATGACATAGTAATAATAAGGCCAGATGAAGCATGTGTGAAACCATGAGGAAGTATGGATTGAACCAATAAGGTTGAGATTATCCTAAAATGAGAAGGGAGTTAAGTAAGGAAATATCCTAGATATGATGGGGAGTACCTGTAGTAAAGTTCACACCAGAAAGGTGGAAGCAATGACTTTTGGAAAAAGACTGATGGATATTTTTCCTTCAGCAGAATTTCAGGAAGAATACTTTCACCCAACAGTGATAGGAATAAGGTAGAAAAAGTTGAGTTGAATAGATCAAGAAAACATTGATTGCAAGAAATTATTATCAGGAAAGGCCAATGAGGAGGCCGACACTTTAAGTATTGAGGAGTAATTATGAATGCTCATACCAAAGAAACGAAATGGTATTGAGAAGGACTTTGAAGGTCAGAATATGGTGGAGGAATTTACATTCCCTCTAATGATTGGGCAAGAATCAACCATAAGAGTAGTTTAAGTAAAGATTCGATTCCTGATGTCGTCTTAAGCATATTACCTGCGTTAGGAGGTCCTATATTGAGGTAAACCAGGACCTCGTACGAAATTGACTAAGTAAACCGTTAGCTTCCAGTCTTCTACTGAAGATATATGATTGATAATTTCGTCAACTTGGCATAGCTACGATGCTTGAAGCTCTTCTGCAATTTTATCTGCTTCATGTAATATCTACGTCAAGTTCAGGAAGCATTCCCTATGGATAGGGAATATTGATTATTTTGTTTTCCTAAGAGGATCTTGAATTGACAATTATGAACCCCGCATGTTTAGTGATTCTAACACGACGTAAATGATAAGCAATGATGACCCTTCTGAGAAATTAAGTGTTTACGACTGTGGAAATGTCGAATTGAATCTAAGTTAGAGAAATCATCCAGGTTAGTTTCGGGTGGTTTAATTTTGGAGACGACGGGATATTTGTAATAAATAATCCGGATATGATGGTTCATAGAATGATTATAGTAGAAATGAAGACAAGTGACTGATAGAGATGAAAATCAATAAGAGAGTCAGATAGGACTCATGAGAAGCTCCAGTAATAAAGCGAGAAAAGTATGGAATTGATAGTGCAAGGGTATTGACCAAAACAGAAAGTTGGAATTAGGAGCATTAATGACATACAAATTGACTCCTTTTAAGTTTGGAAAATCCGAGGAAATATGGAATAGTTGATTGAGAAATAAAGAGACTCATGGAATGAGAAAGTAAAATCTAGACGGTTGAACAAAGGAAAATTCGACCCCAAACGTGTAACACGTATTGAGTAAAGGTGGCGAGTGTCTCAACACTGAGATGACGATAGAGTTAAACAACAAGAGTAAATAAGAATTAGACAATATGAAGGATGTGATTGATAAAGAAAAGATTGGGAAATAATTATGGAATGTGAAGCAAGGAATGTTATGAATGGAGTGGTGAATGGGTTTTCTTAACGAGCTCTCGGAATGACAACCTGATGGTGTTAGAATTATGAATATGAAATGGCCAGTGTCATGGCGTGAAATGTCAGTAATAATAATGTCAAGCGAGAAATCTAAGATTTAACCTGAGAGGTTGAAAGATTTGTGATGATGAGTGTTGCTAAGATTGAACAAGAACATAGGTCCATAGAATGATGGGTCGAGCAACGAGGATATGTTGACTTGTGAGATTACGATATAGTGGTATTTGATACGATTACGATTATTTTTCTTCTCTGATAAACCTCTATAGTTCAGAGGAAAATTTTAAGTATGATATTTAACGATCATGAAAAATTTCTATAATTCTCTGAAAATCTTTTCTTTTCTCCACTCCTATTTATCTTCTTCTAAATTGAGAAGAACAACCCTTTAAGGAGGGGAGGTACTACTACGTGACTCTCTGTCTGTGTGATAGAAGTCTAAGTGGAATGCCATTAATTGTTTAATTGCTTGTCAAGTACTAAAGGCTGGCCCCCTTCTTTACTAGCTATGCAATATAACAAATGTTCATTGATCACAGTGATCTCTCGATAAATTTTTCCACCTAAATATATATACGACGAGATTGCGAAGATTAAAGCGATTAGGAATTGCAAAATTTCGAGTGAGGTTATCCCCAGACTTCGTAGCGCGTTAGTGATACCGAAGTCACTGCACGTACCAATAAGGTTAATAGTATAAGACCGGACAAGAGCGTATACCGGATAATGTGTCATGCGAAAGTATCAAAGAATTGGTAGAACGGATAAAGGGTGTATTGTAACACCAGTACGATGTGCTTTAGAAAGATTGGAATGTGTAAGGATCGACCAGAGAATTGGAAAGCGAAATAACCAACAAGTACCCAATTGTCTTCTACCTGATTCCGGGACGGAATCCTTTTAAGGAGGGGAGACTGTAAGAACCCAGATTTTTGGGTAGAATTAAAACTTTTTATTATGTAATAGTATGGGAATGAATAGTGGTTATGACTGCGGTGTAACGAATGTCTATTAAATGAATGGAATGGATTTGAATTCAATTATTTATATGTCATGCAGAATACTTTTGGTTGACAGCATAGATAAGAATGATCTATCTCCTAAGAATATGAGAAGATTACTTCAAGTAAGATTATTCTCGTGTCATCCAAATCAATATCTATTATAAGTCCAGCGGTTCCGTAAAAAGGTTAAGGAACACTCGAGGGTGAACCAGGTTCATTTTCCTAATTATAGGAATTAAATAAAAATAAGTGATGAATAGTGATTTTGGTGGAATTTGGAATATTATTATAATAATGTTATACCCGGTATTCGGAACGGATTTCTGAGTTCGTATTAGTGATCCAGGAGGAAAATAAGTGTATGTAAAAGCTGTCGGATTCAGAAAAAGAGCACTTTTATTTTCTCCGAGATTTCCCTGGACACTGCAAGACTTAAGGAGTTATAAAAGGGAATTAAGGAATTTAAATTCGAGAAGTATTAAGTAAGATGAAGAATAGTATTAGAAATATTAAGAAGGTTTTCGGTAAAACCCTAACTAGAAACGAATGAGTTATTCCCTCGAACGATCAACGAACAAGCAAGGAAATTGAGTAATACCCGGACAAAGGAACGAATAAATAACCAAGAGACAAACAAGTGCAATTGGTGGGAAAAGGAGAAACCCAAGTAACATCCTTATAAGTCAACTACAAGATGAGTGGTGTAATTGCATTCTTGCAAAAATGGAGTTGTTTGTTGTAGTGCCAACACTTGGCCCAATGAGGAAGCAACAAGTGGCACCATTGGATTGCCAACAACACATTAAAAGAGATGCATCCATTATATATGCAAGGGTTATACATGTATTAGCCATAAATCACCAAAACAAAACAAACCACCACCATTTCTCTCCATTTCTTCATAAAAATCTGCCCATTCTTAGCTAATTGGAAGTCCAACTTCTAACCATCACTTGTTCTTCAAATTTTTATGGTAAGTACTACATATCATGGTAATGATCTCCTAGAAATTTCAGCTTCAAATTCATCTTTTATCATTTTCAAATAAATCATCAAAGATGATGATGAATAGTGTTCTTCATAAACTAACTTTTATTTCTTGATTTCTTTTGATTATTCAAGCTATACTAAGGCTAGATAAGGGCTAAACAAGGCTTTATAAGTTCATACATACACCAAGGAAGGTATACCACTCTTGAAAACCAAGCTCTTAGTTTAAGTTTTGGTATTTTAGATGAGTTATATGGATTTAATGCATGTTTAGGACCTTAAGATTATGATTGGGATTTATTAAATGTGAAATTAGTTTAGATGAACGGAAAGACATTGCTTGGTCTTAGTTCATGGTTGAATAACATGTATATGTTGTTTGGAGTGGAAACTATGATTATTGGATGGTTTGAAATTTGGAAATCATGTAAACATAGCCGTCGTAATGCCCGATTGTCGTTAGCCTTAAGAAACCGTGATTAGCAGTAGCATGAACACACTGTCCAGTCTCGGATTTTGCCATGAAAGGCTAGATTATGTTATAAGCTTCATTTTGATATAAAGATCGCATGAAACGGACTTACGGTTTAGGAGTTATGATTAAATTCGTAAAAGTGGTTCGGAACCGTAATCAAAAGTTCGTAACCGAAATTGGATCCCTTTAATATTGCGAAATCAGTGGCGAATCTTAATAATTAAATAATAGAGATAAAAAGGAAGGTGTGGGAGAAGACCGCATGTCAAATGGATCGTTTTCCGATTTTATAAAAATGTTCGAATCTAGGTTAAGTACGAAAGTACCCCTAAAAGGTATACTTGGTTATAACTTCGGTAAACCACTTAGAAAACGATCGATAAATATCGAGGTCTAATCTTTCGACTTTAAAACTTATACGATTTAAATACTTACCATATGTAAGTGTAATGTCATGCTTTAGTAGCGAACAAGTATCGGGTAATAAAAGCAATAATAAGAGTGAATTAGAGGGGTATAACGAAACGACTTGAAAACGTGTTTCGATTTAAGTTAAGTTATACTTAACCTTTTGAAAGGTGTTAAGTGATTAATCCCGAATGCCGTGGCTATTTATAGATCATCAGGCTGACCCGGGACACGCTACCACTACCCCTACCCGCACCCGATTTCCAGGCAAGTTTCAAATCCTTTTTATAAGGCTGTTGTTGTGAATATATATATATGCTTTCTGTTATACATATGCCATAGCATGCATGCCTACTTTCAAAGTCAAATTGATATACTTGTTCCTAGAATTTATTGTTGGCTTATAAGCTAGATAGTAATATATCAGTTATAAGCCGGATATCACTGAGACCCTTAAGCAAAGGGCAGATGAATCTCATTCTTTGATTATAGACCGGGAGTCGATATTCCTTGATATATTGATATTATTTTCAGAGGAAAATAATTAAGTAATTATTTCCCATTTATTATCTGGCGAATATTATTGAGATATTCCTTTGAGATTATTTGATAAATATTATTCGGGTTATTCATCAGATATTTAATTATTCGATGAACATTATCTTTAATATTTATCTAAAGTCGATTTAATATTCGAATATTATTTCGAACCCTCAGTTAAGTTATTTACTTAGAGAATATTCATTCTTATTTCTTCGATAAATATTATTTTGAATATTCATTCGAGTTATTAATTTAATGAATATTATTTTAATGTTCATTCGAGCCTTATTTATTTAAATGAATATTATTTCGAATATTCATTCAATCTCTATTTATTTTATAAATATTAGTTGAACATTGATTCGAACTTCAGTTCATCGATAAATATTATTTTGAATATTCCCTTGAGACGATAAATGTTATCTTCGACATTCATTTAAAGTCGATTCAATTATTGAACATAATTTCGAATATTCATTCGATTATCATTTCTTCGATAAATATTATTAAGATTGAATATTCATTATTTATTTAATGAATATTGTCTCAAATATTCAGTCGACAATTATTTCATCAATAAATATCATTTTAAGTTGAATATTCATTATTAATTTAATGAATATTATATCAAATATCCAAGGGGTGTTTATTTCACCAATAAACATTATTATTTTCAAATATCCATTTAAGATTGGATTTATTTAGTGAACATTATTTTAAACATTTATTTGAGTTTATTTAATTAATGAATATTATCTGGAATATTCATATAAAGAAGAGAGTTATTTAGTAAAGAATTCTAAATATTCATTCGAGGATTACTTACGAGTAATATTATGATTTATTCATATTCCTTAATTAATATTGAGTTAATAAATATTCTTGGAATATTTATTTAAATCCTTTTAAGTTCTTTTATAATGATTCATATTATTCAAAGATTATATGTCACCGTCAGATATGGTGTAAAATATTTTGGAGTAGTTTATGACTATTTTTATCAAGGGGAGGTTTCCAAAACTCTATTTTTATTTAAATCTATCTTAAAGAAGATTTAAATACTCGCTCAACTTCCAAACGTATATAAGGGGACCTCACTTGAGAGATGTTATTTATTGGGCTGCCCGGTCCTATACTTGCTAAAACTATCTTGTCACTCACATCTTGATTCTTTCAAGCATCGATATGAGTCTGTTTGGTTACCTCCTCAACGCTCGAGGGGTAAGAATTGATGGAACAAGTTTATATCCATTAACAAGCATCAGCTTGGGAAATATTGGTGATTTTTCCTTTCCAACTAGATACGACTACTTTGTGGAGTCCTATCAACAAGTAATATACTTGGGGAAAGGGGGAGGAACTTCACGTTTCAAAGTTATGGATGTGAAATGAACTAGGAGATGCGTAAGTGACCCAGTGGCGCCGGTCCAGCAAATGGCCCAACCGTTGGCCGGGGGGTTCCAGAGGGCGGTAGACAAGTAAATCCGTCGGTGCTTCCTTCTACATGTAGTAAACAAGAGGTGGGGAGCATAACATGCGACTGATCATCGTGTAAATGCTATGTCTCCTGGCGCGTCAAACTCCAGTATTAGTTCATCTCTCAATGTTGGAAACTTCCTGCAACCTTATCATTATTGGCAGGTTTGAAAAGTGTTTGAATTGGAATTGCAATATTCTTCCTGCAAGTTCCTCTATTATAAAAAGTTGATAATATCTGGCTCATCTTTGACATAGCAGATATTTATTCAAAACAAATATATTTTGAGTTACCTTGTAACTTCATCTCATACCTTATATTGGTACTACATCGTTAATGCATGGCATATGGTTTCAAAGATATTTGGACTGTTATATATTATCACTGTTCAATTATATTTTTGGTGGGCTATTGCTCACCCTTGCTTTATTTATTTATATCACAACAACAGCTAGATCAGATGGCCGCGCAAGGCATGCCCAACATAAGCAGGTGTCAGCCGTCAGAGGATTAACCGATGAGGTCATAGCTACCATTGCTGAGGATGCAGCTTCTGGTAGGCTAGTTGTCAGCATTTGATCCTCTAATGTATTTATATATATGGCATATATCAATGGATGGCAAAGAGCATGTAATTGTAAAATTGTAATTCTTTGGGTTGTAAGAACTCAAACTTGTGATTAATAATATTGACGATTACTCTGATTTCATCTCTGGGACTATAACGGGTGTGTTTTATGTTGTTGTTTTGGGTCACAAGGTTGTAATTTAGATTATGTTGGTTTTGTGGTTGGATATTGAGACCGTAACGACCAGATCCCTGACCCCGAATCTGGGGGTGTTACAAACAATGTATGGTTTTAATTCACTGCTAAGACAAATAACAAATTGGGTTTTAATTAACTAAATCTAACTAAAAAGCAAATTAACAAACTAAGAATTAACTAACTAACGAGAATTGGAATCAAATTACTTCTGCAAGATAAACCATGGAATCCTAACTTCATTAAATACTTCGCTTAGATCTGACGCCTTTAATCACTATATGCAATGGTTATGATATCTGATCGGATAACACGAAACAAGTATACGATACTTCTCAGTATACGAATACCAAACTAAACATACATCCACAAAAGAGATAGAAGATGAATAGACACCAATTATGCTTAGACCCTATATGTCTATAGAATTTGAAAACATAACGGTTGAAGAACAAGTTATCCACATTGATCACATAGGGCAGCATAATATCTCTATTTACGCCACAAATCATGATGTTAAAACATCAACCTATCCTATGCTAGCATGGCAAGTTCTAAATCTCAAGATCCACTTTCACTTCACAAGAGATTAACAGATTAGATGTTAGCTACGCATCTAGCAATTAAGCATAACCATACGAGGATATCAGATATACACCATACACAGATCTTTAAAGCATCAAGATACTAAAGCTCCATAAATAACTCCGTTAGAATCCCATGACAACGATTAGTTCATAATCGAACCTCTCGTCATCATGGGATCTGATGACACCATGATAAAAACAAAGTATGAAAAAATACAAATAATCCTTAGTAATTGATATGTAATGGTTCTCTTCCTAATGATACAAATTACAAAGGTTGGATGTGTTTATATAGGCTCTAGAAGTCTTGCCCAGCAAGAAAATACCAAAACAGAATTATAATAGAATTTCTGCAAAATAAGTTTCCTAAACTGATTCTGTTTTTAAGGAAAATTCGTAGCTGACTTTTCTTCAGTATTTCTGGACCGTTCCAGTTGTATTTGGACCTCTGGACCACTTTAGAATGATAGAGAATTCCGTTATCTTCGCGTTGACTGCTTACGGGCCTCAAACGGACTTCTAAAACTCAAGATATGGCCAAAATAGTAAAAACTGTAATTTTTCAGCACCGCGCGCGAGCAACCTACGCCCATCAGTCTGTTTGTCGCGCAACCTGCACCCACCATGCGCAACGTGCTCGTGCAACACCTGTCCCATATTGTAGAAAATCTCCCAAGCTTCGCGTGGGCAGTAAGATCGCTGAAAACGGACTTCTAGAACTCCAGATATGTCCAAAATAGTGTAGACTGTGCAACCATCTCAGAAATCCGAATTTTAATCAATTTATTCTCCAAAAACGATAGAAGCATCAACCTTAATCAATATTCTCGTAAATCTGCACAACTAAACAAAACACATCAAAACCACCACAAACTTGAGTCCAAGACAATCAATTTAAGCCGATATGGAACGATCCAAGTGGATATAAATCCACTTATCAGGTAGGATTATGTCACAGCCAAGTTCATGCACTGCGTGCCTTTTCATTTCAAAAAAAATAAAAAATCTTGGTTGCATCACTGATTTCTCTCCGGTAGGAATACATGGCCTCAAGGTAGATACACCGTAGTGCTTTCACCTGCTTCTAAAGTTCCAAGACACTTAAGTAAATAATTAACTTTATCTTTTTGTGGTGGATGATGTAGATCCTGAGGCTTGAATGGTATATTGTTACGACCAACTCAACACGCAAGTGCACGTGATCTCAAGTAATATAGATAGCAAATAAGGTTCGTTCCTACAGGGACTCGTTGTATTGTCTAGCTAATTCACTCACCAATGTATGATTGTTTTCCGATGCTAAAACAAATAAATAAGTGGATTGTTGTTATCACTAAAATTTATCTAAGAATTATAACTAATTATCAACTGCTTAAACTGAGATTTATATCGAATTACTTATGCAAATAAAACATGGGAATTTAGTTTCTTTAAACAATCCATCTATGGTCTCCAAATCCTTAGCCTTGTTCATGTGATTTATTAACATCTGATCGAACACACAAAACTGATATAAGCCAACTTCCGTTAAACAAATACCATCCTAAACAATATCCACAATAAAGATAGAAATCATTTAGTCTCCCGATTATGCCAAGTCTTCATATGTCTATAAAGAATAAAACATAATGGTTGATGTGCAAGCATTCAATTGATCACATAGTCGTCATAAAACAATTAGAGTTACGACACTAATTACGAATGATATTATCACGCATAAACCTACGCTAACATGGCAAGTTCTAAACTCTTATTTCCACTTTCGCTTCAACAAGAATTAACACACAATTACAGGAGTTAGCTACTCTCCTATAACGAATTAAATCAACCATGATAGGATATCACATCAATCACACTAAAGGCATCGAGAAGATTCAACACATAGAATTCATGAATAAGTCCACTAAACCCCCATGACAACGAATTAGTTCATGATCGAACTAATCATCATCATGGGTTCCAATGAAAACATGATTCTAAAATAAACAAGTAAATATAGAAGAAAGAAAGAAGGTTTAGAATTAAATCCCCAAAATAGAAGAGTACAAATGTTCCAAGAATAATCCTTGCTTGTCACTAGCTTGGAGAAATTCCTTGAAATTATGCTTGAAAACTAGATGAAATTGTTGATAGTTCTAAGAAAAAAAACTAAGAAGACGATAGATATGTTTTTCAGGTCTAGATATTTCATAAATAGATGCCCTAAAATAGGCCCAAAATGTTTTGACCCGGAACAATACACAAAAATCGCCAACAAACGACCCAACAGGCGCCATAGCGCATCAACCAAGCGCAAGGGCGCTCAAAAACTGCGCCACAGCGCCTCACACAAGGCAATCACGCGCAACTGCGCCTCAGAACCGCGCAATGGCGCTCCCAGATCCCTGGATTTCACCCCGCGCGCGCGCTATTGCGCCCACCATCGCGCCGCGGCGCCTTCCTCCTGCACTACTCGCGCAACTGCACCCCCTCCAAGCGCAACAGCGCCTTGATGCTCCTGGAATGCTGGCCTGTTGGTGCCTTGCGCGCTATAGCGCCTTGGCTCGCGCAGCTGCACCCATGAGCCCCTGGAAATGCTATCACACACTTGCATTCTTTCAATCACTTGCTTCCTTGCTAAGCATATCTTCCACACTTGACTTCTTCACTCAAACGAAACTTCACCTCCATTAATTCGTTTGAACACCACAATGCCTTCAACGATTTAACCTACACAATTTATACAAAATCATATCAAATGACTACGAAACTCAAGAACTAGCGAACGGTTAAAGTCCAAACGGAAGTTAAATAGTGGATATAAAATCCACTTATCAAACCCCCAAACTTAAACCGTTGCTTGTCCTCAAGCAATGCAAACTCAGTTTAAAAATGATGAATGAATGCAACTAATAACTACATGTCATGATAATGCGAAAATGTCCTAATGCAATGATCCCACACAAATTATCCGAAACCAACTCAACAAGCAAACGTCTCAACGAATGCAACAACTCCAAACAGAGCTCGACTAAGGCCCCGTATACTAACAGTACATGCTCGGAAACGTGGTGTGTGCATTTCTCACTAGATATACTCTCGAAACTAGATCAAAGGCATAACCAATTCTTCGCCAAAACAATCACATGTTTATAAACAGAATAGACTTTAGACACTCCATAACCTAGGAACACCTCCACCCTCATCCAAGGTAGACAGAAACTCATGCTTTATTACTATACTACGACACTACATATACAATAAGCATGCTTATTTAACCGTGCAATGAATGAGACCCCAAAAGGCTTATACAATAATACCCATGTAGCGAGTGTTAGGTCAGCCGGATCCCAGACTATAAAGCCTTAGGTCACTAGGACTAAGTCCCCTCGGACTTAATTACTCGAGTATTAAAGAGCTCACTCTGGTTAATTTTGCATTTAAATTATTTATATGACTCTTTTTTTTTTCTTCTTTTATATTTTTTTTTCTTCTTTTTTTTTTTTTCTTCTTTTATATTTTTTTTCTTCTTTTTTTTTTCTATTTTGTTTTTTTTTTTTCTCTTTTTTTTTTTTTAGATCTGGAATGAGCCTTTCTCATTTCCAACCCTAGACTACTCATATAAATATGAGCTGGCTACTAGCCATTTGACGCCTAGCCTTTATTGACACATATTAACAACTAGCATGAAAATTCCTGGTTTCCCCCAAACTTAGACTTTAATGTTCCTACGCTATAAAGGGAATAACGAAAATTCTAGATATAAATAAGTGATTAAATCTCAACAACCAAACAAGGTATGACTCGATCTAGCTCAAAAGCAAACAGCGAGACCGTGAAAAGATTGTGTTCCCGACACATGCAAGTCAATTTCATAAGTACTTAAATCAACCCTCTATTCATTGTCATCACACCCAAATTAACGTCGACCTATCGAGCCAGAAACAGACACTCATATGGAATCATATAAAATGCATGAAATGCATGAACAACATGATAATAAATCCTAATTAAAACTATATGACATGGCATCCTAAATGCAAACTAAATGGCATGGCAAAACTAAATGCAAAAATACTAACATGAATATGCATGAATATGCAACTATATGCAATGCAACTACTCTTGATACCCTAAAATCACCCCCAAACTTAAAAAGTTCAATGCCCTCATTGAAGGTAAAATTAAAGGGTACAAGAGATACTCCCCTAGTCGTCGGCATCGTCACCCTCCTCGGGTGGTGTATCTGGTGGTGGATAGACGTGGTGCGCTCCAAAGATAGGCCATGTGACCTGAAAACCCTGCTGCTGATACACTCCATCCAATGACTGAGTCAAGTCTGTAGCAAATCTGTGTAACATAGCATTCGTAGTATCCTGACGCCTCAACATGCGTCTGAACTGAGCATCACTAAAAACCACAGTACCCTGACTCGTCTGTGCCTGAGAAGGTCCCGCTCGATCTAGGTGTGGCTGCGGAGGTACCTGCTCAACCGGTGGTGGAGCACCACCCTCCTCAAAGATCTCAACATAACCCAGACCCCTCGGGTGAGGAACACCACCCGACCATTCCGCCATCTTATTAATAGCCGCGTGCTTGATAGAACCCCTCGGCCTGAGCAGCGTCTCATCACTATGCCAACGAACACCCACATGAACACACAACTCAGCTATAATGACTGCATGTGGGATCCCACCTGTCGTACCACCCTTCAAGAACTTCAAGATATTTTGATAGACTAATTCTCCCAGATCAATATACTTCCCGTTCAAAATACCCCACAGAATGATGGCACGCTCAACACTAACATCAGTAACATGAGTAGTAGGCATTACACGAGCACAAATAAACAAGAACCAAGCTCGAGCATACCTCGTCAAAGCAGCTGCCGGAAATGTACTCGGCGTGGTAGAACCTGCCTTATACTTCCAAACCGTACCCGGGATACACATCCCCGCTATAATAGCATCTAGGTCAACATCATCCCTAGTTTTCTGCCCCCAATCCTCAACATTCCTAGGCTTCGGTGATTGAGACAAAACACGCCGGATATACCCAGGCTTATAAGCAACTGCCTGCCCCCTAACCATAGTGATTCCATTCTTGTCATCCTTGGCATTAGCATAGAATTCCCTAACAATGCTCAAGGGAACTGCCACCGGCTTAGCACAAAACATCACCCAACCCAACTCCCTAACCATAGCGCTCAATTCACCATCCTCACCCGAAGGCTCAAAACCCCTCTCCTGAACCACAGCTCTTGACAATAAATTTTCGAACTCATCTTGAGCCGCCTTAGAAACAAATTTATCAACATCATAATTCGGCGCCACCTCCTCCTCCGAACTACTACTACTCGGCACACGGACTCTTTTAGGAGCCATACCACTCTTAGAACAACCCAATGTCAACAAACACCCAAAAATCCACAATATATTCGATAAACAATTCCCACAATATCTCCACACACAATATCCCAATTCCAACAATTCAATTCACTAAATAATTAACTAAGAGAGAATATTACCACTTGAATTGAAGATGAGAACCTTGAAAGCACTCCCCCAAACTTGAATTAGAGAAACCTTGAAGCTTGTATGGAGTTTGAATGATTTGGAATAAAGAGGGGATTTGTGTGTATAGGTAATTATGTAGAGATAATTAATGGGATAGGATTTGAGATGGGTTTGGAAGATGTAGGATTTGATTGTCAAAAATGGATGAGGTATAGATTTTGGGTAGAGAGAGTTTTAGGTTTAGGAGAAGAAAAGATGTGGGTGAATGTATGTAATGGGGCGGCTGGGTCTTTTGTTACACACGGTTTTGTATTATTATTATTTTTTTTTTTTTTAGAGCAGGGTAGCGCCATTGCGCATGGGGGAGGCGCTGTTGCGCGTGTGTGCTCCTGGATTTGGCCTCACAAGGCGCTATGGCGCTTGAAACTGGCGCAGTTGCGCGGAAATCCTCCTGTAAAGCAAGCGCTGTTGCGCTATTAAGGGCGCAGCTGCCCTTGGTTTCCCCTGCTATTTTTTTTTTTTTTTTTTTTTTCAAATAACTCCTGAGCTTGAACAAAACAACTACCTACCAAGTGGGTTGCCTCCCACAAAGTGCTCTTTTTACGTCATTAGCTTGACGTAGCTCCATTTCCTTAATTTGCACAAATTAGAACCGCAGTCTCAATTTCGCGATTCAACTTCTCTCCAAAATATGGTTTCAACCGCTGACCATTGACCTTGAACGACTGTTCCGGTAACTTGTCAAAAATCTCCACTGCCCCATGTTGAAAAACTGTTTTGACTGTGAATGGGCCTGACCAACGTGACTTCAACTTCCCTGGAAATAACCGAAGCCGAGAGTTATACAACAAAACCAATTGTCCGGGTACAAACGTCTTAAGAACCAACCGACGATCATGCCACCTTTTTACTTTCTCTTTGTAGAGTTTGTTGTTCTCATAAGCTTGCAAACGGAACTCGTCCATTTCATTCAACTGAACCATACGCCTCTCACCTGCTGCTGTAAGATCAAAATTCAGCTTCTTCAATGCCCAATATGCCTTGTGTTCTAACTCAGCTGGAAGATGGCAAGCTTTCCCATACACTAGTTGAAATGGTGACATTCCCAACGGTGTTTTATAGGCTGTCCGATAAGCCCACACTGCTTCATCCAGCTTCAATGCCCAATCCTTCCTAGAAGGACTAACTACCTTCTCAAGAATCCGTTTAATTTCGCGATTAGAGACCTCGGCTTGCCCATTGGTTTGAGGATGATAAGCTGTAGTAACACGATGATTGATGTTATAGCGTGCCATCAGAGATGTAAACTTCCGATTGCAAAAATGCGTACCCTCATCACTGATTATAACTCGTGGAGTGCCAAATCGAGTAAATATGTTCTTGTGGAGAAAATTAAGCACCACCTTAGCATCATTCGTTGGAAGTGCTTTTACCTCCACCCACTTAGACACATAATCCACGGCCAGAAGAATATATTGATTACCACATGACGGAATGAACGGTCCCATGAAGTCGATTCCCCACACGTCAAAGATCTCTACCTCCATCATGACATTCAGAGGCATCTCGTCCCTACGAGAAATATTACCAACTCGCTGACATCGATCGCACCTCAACACAAACTGATGAGCATCCTTGAATAGAGTTGGCCAATAGAACCCTGCTTGAAGAATACGTGTGGCTGTCTTCTCACCCGCATAATGACCTCCATAAGCTGTAGCATGAAAATCACTAAGAATAGCCTCGGTCTCACTGTAAGGAACACAACGCCTAATAATCTGATCAGCTCCTTGCTTGAACAAAAACGGTTCATCCCAAATATATTGCTTGACATCGTGCAAAAATTTCTTCCTTTGAGCATGAGAGAGCTCAGGTGGAATGATGTTGCTTACTAGATAATTCACGAAGTCTGCAAACCATGGTTCATCATCTTGCACTTTGAATAATTGCTCATCAGGGAAGAACTCATTAATGACCGTGTTGTCTTTAGGTGACTTTCCATGATCTTCCAATCTAGAGAGATGGTCAGCTACCTGATTCTCCGTCCCCTTTCTATCCTTGATTTCCACATCGAATTCTTGTAACAGAAGAACCCAACGAATCAATCTTGGCTTAGAGTCCTTCTTCGCAAGGAGATAGCGAATGGCAGCATGATCCGTATAAACTGTCACCTTTGTACCAAGCAGATAAGAGCGAAACTTTTCAAACCCGTAGACAATAGCAAGTAGTTCCTTCTCAGTGGTCGTGTAGTTCAACTGAGCATCAGTTAGTGTTTTACTTGCATAGTAAATAACGTGGAACACTTTTTCTTTCCTTTGGCCTAGAACGGCCCCAAGTGCATAATCGCTGGCATCACACATCAAAGCAAATGGTTGACTCCAATCAGGAGCTGTAATAACTGGAGCAGAAATTAGTTTCTTCTTCAAGATCTCGAACGCATGTGAACAAGCCTCATCAAACTTGAATGGCACATCTTTCTCCAAAAGATTGCATAACGGCTTAGAAATTTTTGAGAAATCCTTTATGAAGCGCCTGTAGAATCCCGCATGACCAAGAAAGCTGCGAATACCCTTGACTGAGACAGGGGCAGGAAGGTTCTCAATAGTCTCCACCTTTGCTTTGTCAACTTCCAAACCTTTACACGACACCTTGTGTCCCAGAATGACACCTTCTTGTACCATGAAATGGCACTTTTCCCAATTTAGAACAAGATTCGTCTCCACACAACGTTTTAGAACCAAACTCAAGTTTTCCAAGCACTCATCAAAAGAATCCCCAAAGACTGAGAAATCGTCCATGAATACTTCCACATTAATTCCAATCATGTCAGAGAAGATGGCCATCATGCACCTTTGAAATGTAGCTGGTGCACCACACAACCCGAAAGAAACACGTCTGAATGCGAATGTGCCAAATGGACAAGTGAATGTAGTCTTCTCCTGATCCTCGGGTGCTATACAAATCTGATTGTACCCAGAATACCCATCAAGCAAGCAATAGTACTGATGTCCAACCAATCTGTCGAGCATCTAATCAATGAATGGAAGTGGGAAATGATCTTTCCGAGTGGCCTTGTTCAATTTCCGATAATCCATGCAAATCCTCCAACCCGTAACTGTTCGCGTAGGAATGAGCTCGTTCTTCTCATTAGTCACCACTGTCATGCCCCCCTTCTTAGGCACACACTGTACCGGACTCACCCAAGAGCTATCAGAAATTGGGTAGATAATGCCCGCGTCAAGCCATTTAAGAATTTCCTTTTTCACAACTTCTTTCATGACAGGATTCAGTCTCCTTTGATTATCAACTGTAGGGTTAGCTCCCTCTACCAAAGGAATTTTGTGCATGCAGTACGACGGACTGATACCCTTGATGTCTGCTATAGTCCACCCAATGGCTGATTTGGATTCCCTTAAGATTCGCAATAGTTTTTCCTCTTCTATTCCTGAAAGCTGAGAAGATATAATAACAGGTAAGGTAGAAGAATCACCAAGATAGGCATACCTTAAATGTTCAGGCAATGGCTTAAGTTCCAATGTAGGTGCTTCCTCGATGGATGGCTTAAGCCTAACATGAGACTTTTTCAATTCTGACAACCCCAATGATTCAAAAGAACTTTGAAACTTCTTCCATGGTGATGCATTAAGATATTGCAATTGTTCTTCATCCTCTTCGGTCTCAACCTCCAAGTCATTAGAAAGAACTCTTTCCAACACATCAGCTTTTATCAAGTGTTGAGTTGCAGGGTTAACCACCTTATCGACCATATCAATTTTGAAACACTCTTCATCGTCAGTTGGAAACTTCATTGCATTGAAAACATTAAAAGTGACATCTTGATCGTGCACCCTCATAGTGAGTTCCCCCTTTTGGACATCGATAAGAGTTCGGCCCGTCGCCAAGAATGGTCGTCCCAAGATGATAGGGATCTTCTTGTCTTCCTCGAAGTCAAGAATAACAAAGTCTGCTGGAAAGATAAGCTTGTCGACTTTCACCAAAACATCCTCAACTATCCCTCGCGGATAAGTAACAGAACGGTCAGCAAGTTGTAGAGTCATGGTAGTGGGCCTTGGCTCTGGAAGACCAAGTTGCATGAAAACTGATAAGGGCATGAGATTAATACTTGCACCCAAATCACACAAACATTTGCTGAATGAGAGGTCTCCAATAGTGCATGGAATGGTGAAGCTTCCAGGATCCTTCAACTTAGGAGGCAACTTTTGTTGCAAGATGGCACTACATTCCTCCGTCAAGGCAACGGTCTCTAACTCCTCAAGTTTCAATTTCTTCGAGAGAATACCCTTCATGAACTTCGCATAGCTCGGCATTTGCTCAAGAGCCTCCGCAAATGGTATGTTAATCTGTAGCTTCTTGAATACATCCAAGAACTTAGCGAATTGCTTGTCCAACTTTTGCCTTTGAATTCGTTTTGGGAATGGAGGAGGTGGAAACACCTTATCTTCTACTTCTTTTTGAGAATTAACACTCTTGTGAATGATAGGAGTTGAAGGAGTAGCATTAGGAAGCAAATCAGAACCAGATTCGACCTCGACTGAAGATTCAAGTTTTTCCTCGGTTGCTTTTTCTTCGTTCTGACCTTGTAGACTTCTTCCTGATCGTAATGTTATTGCCTGAACCTGTTCCTTTTGATCTTTCTTGCCTGGATTCACCTCTGTGTCACTCGGAAGAGTTCCTGGTTGACGGTTCAACAAAGCATTGGCTAGCTGGCCAATTTGATTCTCTAAAGTTTTCAATGACACTGCCTGACTCTTATACATCATTCGAAGCTCTTCCAATTCCGACTTCTCAGACTGATTCAATGAAGTTCCTTGAGATGGTTGAAACCCCGGTGGATTGAATGGTTGCCTTGGAGCATAAGGTGGTGGTTGATAGTTCTGATTACTTGGCCTTGCATTGAACTGCTGATTTTGTGGTTGCTGAGCACCTCCCTGATTGTTGCTCCAACTGAAGTTGGGATGATTCCGATTGTTGGGATGATAAAATTGTGGCACTGGTTGCTGAGATCTTTGAAAATTACCAACAAATTGTGCGGATTCAGCTGAGATAGCACACATATTTGTGTCATGTGCCCCTGCACACAATTCACACACCATAGCAACCTGGTTAGTACCAAGATTAGAAAGGGAATCTACCTTCATTGTCAATGCTTTGAGTTGGGCAGCAATAGCAGTAGCTGCATCCAAGTCAAGAACTCCAGCCACTTTAGCAGGTGGCAAGCGTTGAGTAGGATTCTGAAACTCATTGGCCGACATCATTTCAATCAGATTATAAGCATCCTCATAGCTTTTTGCCCATAGCGCTCCTCCAGAAGCTGCATCTAACATAGGCCGGGACTGAGCTCCCAACCCGTTATAGAAATTGCTGATTATCATCCAATCCGGCATTCCATGATGAGGACAACGTGCCAATATCTCCTTGTACCTCTCCCAAGCTTCTCCCAAAGATTCCTGGGAATGCTGTGCAAACTGAGAAATGGCATTCCTGTAAGCTGCTGTCTTTGCCATGGAGAAATACTTGGTCAAGAACTTTTGAGCACAGTCTGCCCATGTTGTAATAGAGCCTGATGGCATAGAATGTAACCAACTCTTGGCTTTATCCTTAAGAGAGAAGGGAAATAGCCTCAATCTGATTGCGTCATCTGTAACTCCGTTGAATTTGAAGGTGTCACAGATCTCAAGGAAGTCCCTAATATGAGCATTGGGATCTTCAGCAGGACTACCCCCAAACTGGACTGTGTTCTGAATCATCTGAATGATGTTTGGCCTTAGCTCGAAATTGTTAGACCCTATAGCTGGGCGAACAATACTAGTATGGATGTCCTCCACTTTCGGCTGAGAGAATTCACTCAAAGCCTTCGCTGCTTGTTCTTGATTTGCCATAACTTCCTTTGCTTCAAGATTGTCTTCTAACCCGAAATCAAGTCTTCTCCTAGCTAGTTCTTCTGTACGTGCTAGTTCGTCTCTACGTGCACGAGCTCGTGTACGCATAAACTCTCAACAAGTACCTGAAATTCACCAACAAGAAATTTTATGAAAACGTCCTAGTCACCGAAATTCAATGACCACTGATGGCAAATATTGAAACTAAACAAAATAAAACCGCGTCCCCGGCAGCGGCGCCAAAAACTTGTTACGACCAACTCAACACGCAAGTGCACGTGATCTCAAGTAATACAGATAGCAAATAAGGTTCGTTCCTACAGGGACTCGTTGTATTGTCTAGCTAATTCACTCACCAATGTATGATTGTTTTCCGATGCTAAAACAAATAAATAAGTGGATTGTTGTTATCACTAAAATTTATCTAAGAATTATAACTAATTATCAACTGCTTAAACTGAGATTTATATCGAATTACTTATGCAAATAAAACATGGGAATTTAGTTTCTTTAAACAATCCATCTATGGTCTCCAAATCCTTAGCCTTGTTCATGTGATTTATTAACATCTGATCGAACACACAAAACTGATATAAGCCAACTTCCGTTAAACAAATACCATCCTAAACAATATCCACAATAAAGATAGAAATCATTTAGTCTCCCGATTATGCCAAGTCTTCATATGTCTATAAAGAATAAAACATAATGGTTGATGTGCAAGCATTCAATTGATCACATAGTCGTCATAAAACAATTAGAGTTACGACACTAATTACGAATGATATTATCACGCATAAACCTACGCTAACATGGCAAGTTCTAAACTCTTATTTCCACTTTCGCTTCAACAAGAATTAACACACAATTACAGGAGTTAGCTACTCTCCTATAACGAATTAAATCAACCATGATAGGATATCACATCAATCACACTAAAGGCATCGAGAAGATTCAACACATAGAATTCATGAATAAGTCCACTAAACCCCCATGACAACGAATTAGTTCATGATCGAACTAATCATCATCATGGGTTCCAATGAAAACATGATTCTAAAATAAACAAGTAAATATAGAAGAAAGAAAGAAGGTTTAGAATTAAATCCCCAAAATAGAAGAGTACAAATGTTCCAAGAATAATCCTTGCTTGTCACTAGCTTGGAGAAATTCCTTGAAATTATGCTTGAAAACTAGATGAAATTGTTGATAGTTCTAAGAAAAAAAACTAAGAAGACGATAGATATGTTTTTCAGGTCTAGATATTTCATAAATAGATGCCCTAAAATAGGCCCAAAATGTTTTGACCCGGAACAATACACAAAAATCGCCAACAAACGACCCAACAGGCGCCATAGCGCATCAACCAAGCGCAAGGGCACTCAAAAACTGCGCCACAGCGCCTCACACAAGGCAATCACGCGCAACTGCGCCTCAGAACCGCGCAATGGCGCTCCCAGATCCCTGGATTTCACCCCGCGCGCGCGCTATTGCGCCCACCATCGCGCCGCGGCGCCTTCCTCCTGCACTACTCGCGCAACTGCGCCCCCTCCAAGCGCAACAGCGCCTTGATGCTCCTGGAATGCTGGCCTGTTGGTGCCTTGCGCGCTATAGCGCCTTGGCTCGCGCAGCTGCACCCATGAGCCCCTGGAAATGCTATCACACACTTGCATTCTTTCAATCACTTGCTTCCTTGCTAAGCATATCTTCCACACTTGACTTCTTCACTCAAACGAAACTTCACCTCCATTAATTCGTTTGAACACCACAATGCCTTCAACGATTTAACCTACACAATTTATACAAAATCATATCAAATGACTACGAAACTCAAGAACTAGCGAACGGTTAAAGTCCAAACGGAAGTTAAATAGTGGATATAAAATCCACTTATCATATATGTACATACATGTTGACATATCCAGACATACTATATATACATCATATGAAAAGCAAAATACAGGTAGGTTTAAATATCTTTAGTCACTGATAACACTAAGTGTTATCAGTGCGTGTGATTTGATAATTAGAAAAGAAGCGGGGGAATGGCTGAAGATATGGGTTCTGGATTGTTGGTTGTGACTTGTCTCCGTCCTAGTGTTGATTATCAACAGCTTTATAAGGTGTTCAATAAGTTTGGTAGAGTGGATTTTGTCGGGGTTTCTATGGGTTGTAGTAGAAGAAGAAGAATATCAATTGGTTATGTCAATTATTATGATGCCCACGATGGTAATTCATGATTTCTTTTTATTTTTATATGTATAATGTTTGGTGTTGTATCATGTCATGTATGTGTGAAAGACTCCTGCAATTGATTTTAGCATATTCTTCAAAACTCGTAGTAGACTTTCTACCTACTAATTGCCTTTTGCATTTGTCTGTTATACTAAAGTTTCACATGAATTTTTACTTTGTAATTTAGTAGTTGCGCGGTCCCTTCAAGTATATATATAATGTGTAATAGTGAACTTGATCAATTCATGATAGCTGTCAGGGCAAGGGAGTTGCTGAACCCCACTTTTCTTAATCAAAAAACCATCAGAGTGATGTTTTTTCATCCAGACCATATAATGCACAGAAGCTCTCGAAATATATTTATCAAGGTATGTATTGATCTATTCAAATTATAGCTCTTTTGTCCTGACCAAGTGCAAATTTTGATAATGCAGAATTTGGACAAGTCAATTGGCCACAGAGGACTAAATGACACATTCTCTAAATTTGGGAACGTTCTCTCTTGCAGAATTGATAGACGGATATGGTTTTGTGCGATATGACAATGGGGAAGGTGGGCAAAGAGCTGTTGACCAACTGAATGGTGTACTGATAAATGATAAACAAATGTTTGAAGCTACGACATAAATAGATTTACGCAACATATATGGTAAATTTGGAAGAATAACATTTCTTGTTTTGATGAGGGACCGTGATGGGAAGTCTAAGCGCTTTGGGTTGGTCAACTTCCACCTTGCTGATTTTGCTGCTAAATCTATAAAAACTTTTAATGGAGAGAGGTTTATTAATGGAAGGAGGTGGTATGTTGGTAAAGCACGAAAAAGGCCTGAGAGAGAACATGAACCTAAAGTTCGATATGAGCAAATTGTAAATTTATTTATTAACAAGGCACACGGGGGGGGGACTTGTATGTACAGAATCTGGGTTATGGTTTTGATGACAATAAGCTTAAGAAGGTGTTTGCTCCCTTTGGTACTGTAACTTCATTGAAGGTCTGTATATATTTGTTTTTATTTTTATTTTTTTATTTTAAGGGAATGTACATGCTTTTTTTATATCAACATCAATTGAGAGCTCTTAAGTCATAGTCTAAACTGGAAGTATCTGAATAGGTTATGCATGGTCTTAGTGGGTTGAGTACATGAGTAGGCTTTGTTTCATATTTAGCCGTAGAGGCGGCTTATATAGCAGTAAGTTAATGAGGCCGCATTTTTATTTGTGAATGGATTCTGTATATATGTTTATATTTTGCCAAATGGCATGTGTATATTTACTGTTAAATGTTTAATTTTGAAGCTCTCAGAAATGAATGGCAAGATCGTAGGCAACAAACCTCTTTACATTGCACTTGAACGACCTAAAGAAGACAAAAGAGCAAGGCTTCAGGTTTGTTTTGATTCCTTTACATTCATAATGCACTATTAAAATTTTCTATTTAAAAAAAGAGAAAGAAATAGAAGATGATCGAGAAAGGGAAAAATTGTAGTCCCAGTCACCCAGTATTCTAATGTAGTTCAATGACATTAAATTTAATTGCCTTTTCTCTATTTGTTTAAATTACAGATAATACTATGTACTTAACAGTTATATGTGTCCCGTCCAGCAGGGGCAATGCTCCAATATGCAACCATTTGAAATTACTTCTATGAGTCCCCCTGGCGGTGTAAGTTTATGGCCATTATTCTTTGGACAAGGCATTTCTGTCGTCCCTTCTCAGGTACTTAGTTGCATGATACAGTAGTCACTTGTTTGTTCAGTTGTATGTAACTTTTTAAGTCATATTAGAAGATACAAACATCAATTTCTCTTATATCATGATAAGCAGTTCCATGTTGAACAAGATACATACATAAATTACCAAACACTCTAAACATTGTACTCCTAAAGCAATTGTGAGTCTTAATGTGAACAAAATCTTATAAAACCTATCATTCATATGAAACTTGAAGGAGAATGCTTGTTATATCATATCCTGTTATTATAAGGGGTCAAAATTATACTTGTAACGCCCCCAAATCCGGGGTTAGTAGATTTGGGCGTCACGCTAACAAACTCAACAATTCTAACAAAAATCGGCCATGATGTATTCGTAAATACAACATAAACCTGCTGAATACTAAACTAAAAATCTGAAATCAAAATAAAACTGAAATAAAAATAAAAAACTCAATCAAAGGTTCTTTGACCCCAACTCCCAACTCAGGATCTTAGGTTACAGTTCTAGAAACAAGAAAACCCAAAACCAACTTGAATACAACTCTATATACAAAACTTATACAAACTTAAATCACTGGTATAACTTCTAATAGAAGTATACCAGGCCAACTAATCAAATACATACTATAACTACTAAAACCATATTTACATACAACAAATCAACTTTAAATATAAATACCCTGATCCTCGCCAGCTTTCTTCACATCGTCTTGCTTTCTCTTTCTGAACTGCGCAGGTACTTCTCGCCATTACTTAGCTTACTGAAATATTAGATTTAAAAACAACAAGTGTGAGCCAAAGAATGCTCAACAAGTTAATAATATAGTGAAACTATAATATCTCAATAATTCATTGATGAACAATATCAATGAATTCTTTATCTCAAAAGATCAATCAGTTTCAATCATAGAGCAAAACTTTTCCATTTATTACAAATCATCACTGCCTCAGATAAAACTTTGAGAAAAAGAATATCAAGAAATTCCCCAATCATTCTTACTCCACTTTCACGTACAATGTTACTCGCGAAGAGAATAACTAGGAAACCTCTATCAATCCTTAATCCCAATATTTTACTGAGTTCCAAATTTTATCAAATAGAACACAACTAACTCTAGGGATGGCAACGGGTTGGATCGGGTTGGATATCTGTGATATCCAAATCCAAACCCGAATCCTTAATCCAAATCCAAATCCAATCCAAATCCAAATGGATTTGGAAATTCAAAATCCAAACCCGATCCACCGGGTTTGGATCGGGTTCGGGTTTTATCCAAACCCGAGAATTTTAATTCTTTGTAAAAAAGTAGTAATATTTTTTTAATCTAAATTTCATAAAAATTAAAATTACAATAGCAAATAAATATCTAGATTTCATAGACATGAAAATAAATAAGTCCAAGTTACACCACTATTAATATCTAAAGACATAAAAATTAAAATACAATTGCAAATAAATATCCACATAGGCAGAGTGTAGACTAGAAGACTAGCAGTAGCACATCATGTGTATCAAAATTGCATGAACTAAGAAATTTCATAGTAGCACAGCATGTGTATCAAAATTGCCTGAACAAAATTACCTAGTGTAACTAAGTTACGGGTATTTATTTTTAAGGAATAAATTATAATATATATATATATATATATATATATATATATATATATATTATAATTTACATATGTATATATATCGGGTTTTTTTCGGGTTTCGGGTTTGGATCGGGTTTTCGGGTTTCGGGTTTGGATCGGGTTGGATATAGCTAATATCCAAATCCAAATCCAAACTCTTTCGGGTTTAAAAATCAAATCCAAATCCAAATCCAAAAAATCGGGTTCGGTAAGATCCAATCGGGTCGAATTGGATCGGGTATCCATCGGATCGGTTTTTTTTGCCATCCCTAACTAACTCTGATATCCACAATTTTGAAACTAGAAACCATTTACCTTGAAACATATATATCTGAGAAGGTTTGTAATACTAGATTCAATACTTTTAATACTTGCAAAATACTTTAACTATCACTTTAACAAAATCTCCAAGAAATTCTCACCTACTCAAATCTCATTCATGTCCACTAAGCATTTGCATACCTAGCTGCCTAACCGGCCTGACAATCATGAGTTTGAATAAATAAGAAGGTCTCAAATCATTCTCGGGTTTCACTATCACTGCACAACACATGCCACAGTGACCGTAATAACCGTGAATTAGTTTTCATAGTTCAAAACATTAATATAATAACTTTCGATTAACTCAAATCATAACTTTATATCCAACATACTTTAAACTTAAACAGTTCTATACTCAGAATATACTTAAATAAAAACATTTAATAGAATTGGAGTTTTAATCATACTCTGGACATTACGGGTGATCAGCCACGTAAAGTCCAGCTGAAAACACTCTGGGATCCCCTCACTAGGCACTTATTGACATTGGCCTTTACTACTATGACCACGAAGCTGGTCCACATTTTATAAAATTCTTCCCATTCCATTAAACTAATTTACTATCAAATAATCTCAGGGAAACTATATACTTTAAGAACATTATACTAAAACAAGGAATAAGAATGCAATATATGCAAAAACTTTAACAGAATATTACTTACAATGCTTAAGAAAGAGTAATACTGGCAAATAAACTGAAATTCTACTTTTCCCATGATATATGAATAGAACATATCATTATCAATAATTTGAAGGAGAGGATACTAGCAATAAGATTTGAAGGGAACATTTATACTAAATAAAAACATATTTATCTCGCTTGAACGATAAGCGAGGGTTAGTACACTTGCCTCGATTCCAGTGCGTCGATTCGCCACTTACTGTACTTTGTTCTTTACTCGATCACTCGTTCATTTTCCTTCAACCGTCTCGTCAACTCGATCGCTGGGTCCATAACGAATCCCTAACTATACTCGAAATAATAGTAAAGTACTATTTAGTACATAAACAACCATTTAATAATCAATTACTTATAACTCGCAAACAATACATACATCAATGTATATATATATATATCCACACTTCATTAATCATCACATATGCACTTAAACACTCATACACCTACATGCCTTTAAATCTTTAAATAAAATAGTTTAAATAACTTTAAATACAGGGGATTTTTAGAAAATTTCGGCATGTAGTATTCGTTTATCGGACTATGGGCACAGCCCCTCAAACACAATTTAACCCTGTTTTTGATAAAATAAAAGCTGCCTCAAGGGTTTCTACCCAACTCCGCTCAACTATCTAACACCACTCACATCTTAACTCACTAACTGCTACTATATCCAATAGTCCAACACGAGTCCTATATGAACTCTGACGTTCCTTACTTAACTATAGACACTCCTACACACTCTCGTTTCTAGTTTACTATAACCTACGCTCTGATACCAACTCTCTCCCTCTCCCTTTCTTCCCCGACGTGCCTTCTTCCAGCACCCAGCACCTGCCACGATTTCTTGCATATATACACACATATATGTATCTATATATGTATTTAATACTCATCCCCCATCTCTTTTCTTCCCCAATTCTTTCCCTTCTCTCTTTTTATTCTTTCTCTTCTCTGCGTTTCTATTCCTTCCCCGACTTCTCTCGATACTTCTATTTACTGGGCTCTCTTATTGGGCCTAGCCCAATTCTCTTTATTACCATTTATCCTCTTTTCGGCCCAAATACATTTTAATAAGCGATTTATATAAATCACAATTAAATAAAACCTTCAGGAAATTACACTTTTCATTTTTAAAATAAAGAATATAAAATTACAAACACCCACATATTTTTAAAATATTTTTCGGATCAAAAATGAATTAAATATGAATTTTTAAAGTTTTGATCCTTTAAAAACAATAAAACTCTTAAAATCATTTTAAAATACTTAAACACCCAAAATAATTATCCAATCAATTTTAAAAACTAAATAATATCATAAAAATAATATCACAAAAGATTCCGTGATTTTATCCAACTCCGATAATTAAATAAAGATTTTTGAAGATCAATAATACTTTATTTAAATATTTTTAAATCACTAAAAATATCAATAAAATACTGGGACACACATTGGCACACATAACTCAATATATTCTCATATAAACTCAATACTAAATATCGTTGAACTCCACAACGATATTCTCAAATCCAATTCCATACTTTAAATACTAATTAACATAATTAAATAATAATAAAACAATAATAATAAATCCTAAAATAATCTGGGATCTTACATTCTACCCACCTTAAAAGGATTCCGTCCTCGGAATCAGGTAAAGAAGGGTTACTAGGGTTTACTCTACCAACTCGGGTTGCATCCGCAACTCTGCTAATCTACACTCTGGATACTTATTTACTATACTAGGATCTCTATTGATCTCTCTAGATAGAATTCTAATCGTAGTACTATACGTCACGCGTTACTAGTATTCTAAACTCGATTGGCATACTTCCAAGACTACTCGAGACATTATGATTCATGATATTTGAAGAGAACGATTTCACATCGTAGCAAAGGTTCCACAATTGTAGAATTAATTTATGAGTTTTTAAACAAATATTCTTTGAAATGAAAGATTACTGAGTGATCAATATGATCAAATGAACCTTGTTGCGTGCCTTATTCAAGACATAACTAAAGGTAATTAACCTTCTTGTACTTCACAATACACAAGTGATGGCGTCCCATCAGACTGATATCACACAGACAAACAGTCCTTGTGTCCCCTATAAATAGGGTTGTTCACCTCAGTTGGAGTAAAGAAACATAAAAAGATTCGAACATCGAATTAACAATCAGTTGATGAGAAATTCTCAGACATACCCCTGGATTACAACTAAACGGATTCCATGGGTACTACTTCAGAAGAAAAGGATAATCAGGAAAGAAATGACTGGCACAATACTAAGAAATGATGATCTATCAACAATAGGATTATTCACTGATGAAGAAATTTCGAAACACATATATCAAACTTGACAGGGTTTTAGAAATAAAGGAAATAGGCATCAAAACAACCTCTGTCATAACTGGAATCCCAAATTCGGGGAAAGACAATTGTCAAAATAAACTCATCAAAGGAATATTGATTAAAAGAAAAGAAGGTATTGCTAGGGTCTCCACGTACATCTTCTTTGTCGACTCCTTCGCTGACTCGTCATTCGATCTAGACTCTGAAGGTTCCACTACCTACAGCCTCAACCTGTAACGCCCCCAAATCCGGGGTCAGTAGATTTGGGCATCACGCTAACAAACTCAATAATTCTAAAAAAATCGGCCATGATGTATTCGTAAATACAACATAAACCTGCTGAATACTAAACTAAAAATCTGAAATCAAAATAAAACTGAAATAAAAATAAAAAACTCAATCAAAGGTTCTTTGACCCCAACTCCCAACTCAGGATCTTAGGTTACAGTTCTAGAAACAAGAAAACCCAAAACCAACTTAAATACAACTCTATATACAAAACTTATACAAACTTAAATCACTGGTATAACTTCGAATAGAAGTATACTAGGCCAACTAATCAAATACATACTATAACTACTAAAACCATATTTACATACAACAAATCAACTTTAAATATAAATACCCTGATCCTCGCCAGCTTTCTTCACATCGTCTTGCTTTCTCTTTCTGAACTGCGCAGGTACTTCTCGCCATCACTTAACTTACTGAAATATTAGATTTAAAAACAACAAGTGTGAGCCAAAGAATGCTCAGCAAGTTAATAATATAGTGAAACTATAATATCTCAATAATTCATTGATGAACAATATCAATGAATTCTTTATCTCAAAAGATCAATCAGTTTCAATCATAGAGCAAAACTTTTCCATTTATTACAAATCATCACTGCCTCAGATAAAACTTTGTGAAAAAGAATATCAAGAAATTCCCCAATCATTCTTACTCCACTTTCACGTACAATGTTACTCGCGAAGAGAATAACTAGGAAACCTCTATCCATCCTTAATCCCAATATTTTACTGAGTTCCAAATTTTATCAAATAGAACATAACTAACTCTGATATCCACAATTTCGAAACTAGAAACCATTTACCTTGAAACATATATATCTGAGAAGGTTTGTAATACTAGATTCAATACTTTTAATACTTGCAAAATACTTTAACTATCACTTTAACAAAATCTCCAAGAAATTCTCACTTACTCAAATCTCATTCATGTCCACTAAGCATTTGCATACCTAGCTGCCTAACCGGCCTGACAATCATGAGTTTGAATAAATAAGAAGATCTCAAATCATTCTCGGTTCTCACTATCACTGCACAACACATGCCACAGTGACCGTAATAACCGTGAATTAGTTTTCACAGTTCAAAACATTAATATAATAACTTTCGATTAACTCAAATCATAACTTTATATCCAACATACTTTAAACTTAAACAGTTCTATACTCAGAATATACTTAAATAAAAACATTTAATAGAATTGGAGTTTTAATCATACTCTGGACATTACGGGTGATCAGCCACGTAAAGTCCAGCTGAAAACACTCTGGGATCCCCTCACTAGGCACTTATTGACATTGGCCTTTACTACTATGACCACGAAGCTGGTCCACATTTTATAAAATTCTTCCAATTCCATTAAACTAATTTACTATCAAATAATCTCAGGGAAACTATATACTTTAAGAACATTATACTAAAACAAGGAGTAAGAATGCAATATATGCAAAAACTTTAACAGAATATTACTTACAATACTTAAGAAAGAGTAATACTGGCAAATAAACTGAAATTCTACTTTTCCCATGATATATGAATAGAACATATCATTATCAATAATTTGAAGGAGAGGATACTAGCAATAAGATTTGAAGGGAACATTTATACTAAATAAAAACATATTTATCTCGCTTGAACGATAAGCGAGGGTTAGTACACTTGCCTCGATTCCAGTGCGTCGATTCGCCACTTACTGTACTTTGTTCTTTACTCGATCACTCGTTCATTTTCCTTCAACCGTCTCGTCAACTCGATCGCTGGGTCCATAACGAATCCCTAACTATACTCGAAATAATAGTAAAGTACTATTTAGTACATAAACAACCATTTAATAATCAATTACTTATAACTCGCAAACAATACATACATCAATGTATATATATATATCCACACTTCATTAATCATCACATATGCACTTAAACACTCATACACCTACATGCCTTTAAATATTTAAATAAAATAGTTTAAATAACTTTAAATACAGGGGATTTTTAGAAAATTTCGGCATGTAGTATTCGTTTATCGGACTATGGGCACAGCCCCTCAAACACAATTTAACCCTATTTTTGATAAAATAAAAGCTGCCTCAAGGGTTTCTACCCAACTCCGCTCAACTATCTAACACCACTCACATCTTAACTCACTAACTGCTACTATATCCAATAGTCCAACACGAGTCCTATATGAACTCTGACGTTCCTTACTTAACTATAGACACTCCTACACACTCTCGTTTCTAGTTTACTATAACCTACACTCTGATACCAACCTGTAATGCCCCCAAATCCGGGGTCAGTAGATTTGGGCGTCACGCTAACAAACTCAACAATTCTAACAAAAATCGGCCATAATGTATTCGTAAATACAACATAAACCTGCTGAATACTAAATTAAAAATCTGAAAACAAAATAAAACTGAAATAAAAATAAAAAACTCAATCAAAGGTTCTTTGACCCCAACTCCCAACTCAGGATCTTAGGTTACAGTTCTAGAAACAAGAAAACCCAAAACCAACTTAAATACAACTCTATATACAAAACTTATACAAACTTAAATCACTGGTATAACTTCGAATAGAAGTATACTAGGCCAACTAATCAAATACATACTATAACTATTAAAACCATATTTACATACAACAAATCAACTTTAAATATAAATACCCTGATCCTCGCCAGCTTTCTTCACATCGTCTTGCTTTCTCTTTCTGAACTGCGCAGGTACTTCTCTCCATTACTTAGCTTACTGAAATATTAGATTTAAAAACAAGTGTGAGCCAAAGAATGCTCAGCAAGTTAATAATATAGTGAAACTATAATATCTTAATAATTCATTGATGAACAATATCAATGAATTCTTTATCTCAAAAGATCAATCAGTTTCAATCATAGAGCAAAACTTTTCCATTTATTACAAATCATCACTGCCTCAGATAAAACTTTGAGAAAAAGAATATCAAGAAATTCCCCAATCATTCTTACTCCACTTTCACGTACAATGTTACTCGCGAAGAGAATAACTAGGAAACCTCTATCCATCCTTAATCCCAATATTTTACTGAGTTCCAAATTTTATCAAATAGAACATAACTAACTCTGATATCCACAATTTCGAAACTAGAAACCATTTACCTTGAAACATATATATCTGAGAAGGTTTGTAATACTAGATTCAATACTTTTAATACTTGTAAAATACTTTAACTATCACTTTAACAAAATCTCCAAGAAATTCTCACTTACTCAAATCTCATTCATGTCCACTAAGCATTTGCATACCTAGCTGCCTAACCGGCCTGACAATCATGAGTTTGAATAAATAAGAAGATCTCAAATCATTCTCGGTTCTCACTATCACTGCACAACACATGCCACAGTGACCGTAATAACCGTGAATTAGTTTTCACAGTTCAAAACATTAATATAATAACTTTCGATTAACTCAAATCATAACTCTTATATCCAACATACTTTAAACTTAAACAGTTCTATACTCAGAATATACTTAAATAAAAACATTTAATAGAATTGGAGTTTTAATCATACTCTGGACATTACGGGTGATCAGCCACGTAAAGTCCAGCTGAAAACACTCTAGGATCCCCTCACTAGGCACTTATTGACATTGGCCTTTACTACTATGACCACGAAGCTGGTCCACATTTTATAAAATTCTTCCAATTCCATTAAACTAATTTACTATCAAATAATCTCAGGGAAACTATATACTTTAAGAACATTATACTAAAACAAGGAATAAGAATGCAATATATGCAAAAACTTTAACAGAATATTACTTACAATGCTTAAGAAAGAGTAATACTGGCAAATAAACTGAAATTCTACTTTTCCCATGATATATGAATAGAACATATCATTATCAATAATTTGAAGGAGAGGATACTAGCAATAAGATTTGAAGGGAACATTTATACTAAATAAAAACATATTTATCTCGCTTGAACGATAAGCGAGGGTTAGTACACTTGCCTCGATTCCAGTGCGTCGATTCGCCACTTACTGTACTTTGTTCTTTACTCGATCACTCGTTCATTTTCCTTCAACCGTCTCGTCAACTCGATCGCTGGGTCCATAACGAATCCCTAACTATACTCGAAATAATAGTAAAGTACTATTTAGTACATAAACAACCATTTAATAATCAATTACTTATAACTCGCAAACAATACATACATCAATGTATATATATATATATATATATATATATCCACACTTCATTAATCATCACATATGCACTTAAACACTCATACACCTACATGCCTTTAAATCTTTAAATAAAATAGTTTAAATAACTTTAAATACAAGGGATTTTTAGAAAATTTCGGCATGTAGTATTCGTTTATCGGACTATGGGCACAACCCCTCAAACACAATTTAACCCTGTTTTTGATAAAATAAAAGCTGCCTCAAGGGTTTCTACCCAACTCCGCTCAACTATCTAACACCACTCACATCTTAACTCACTAACTGCTACTATATCCAATAGTCCAACACGAGTCCTATATGAACTCTAACGTTCCTTACTTAACTATAGAGACTCCTACACACTCTCATTTCTAGTTTACTATAACCTACGCTCTGATACCAACCTGTCCTCCCTCTCCCTTTCTTCCCCGACGTGCCTTCTTCCAGCACCCAGCACCTACCACGATTTCTTGCATATATACACACATATATGTATCTATATATGTATTTAATACTCATCCCCCATCTCTTCTCTTCCCCAATTCTTTCCCTTCTCTCTTTTTATTCTTTCTCTTCTCTGCGTTTCTATTCCTTCCCCGACTTCTCTCGATACTTCTATTTACTGGGCTCTCTTATTGGGCCTAGCCCAATTCGCTTTATTATCACTTTATCCTCTTTTCGGCCCAAATACATTTTAATAAGCGATTTATATAAATAACAATTAAATAAAACCTTCGAGAAATTACACTTTTCATTTTTAAAATAAAGAATATAAAATTACAAACACCCACATATTTTTAAAATATTTTTCGGATAAACAATGAATTAAATATGAATTTTCAAAGTTTTGATCCTTTAAAAACAATAAAACTCTTAAAATCATTTTAAAATACTTAAACATCCAAAATAATTCTCCAATCAATTTTAAAAACTAAATAATATCATAAAGATAATATCACAAAAGATTCCGTGATTTTATCCAACTCCGATAATTAAATAAAGATTTTTGAAGATCAATAATACTTGATTTAAATATTTTTAAATCACTAAAAATATCAATAAAATACTGGGACACACATTGGAACACATAACTCAATATATTCTCATATAAACTCAATACTAAATATCGTTGAATTCCACAACGATATTCTCAAATCCAATTCCATACTTTAAATACTAATTAACATAATTAAATAATAATAAAACAATAATAATAAATCTTAAAATAATCTGGGATCTTACAATACTACTTGTAATTTATAGTGAAGGTTTAACATTGCCCTACTTACGATTTTTTAAGTCTGTGTGGTAGGATTATGTCACAACCAAGTTCATGCACTGCGTGCCTTTTCATTTTAAAAAAAAATGACTGATTATATCTAGATACAAAATTATATCTTGGTTGCATCACTGATTTCTCTCCGGTAGGAATATATCTTGGTTGCATCACTGATTTCTCTCCGGTAGGAATACATGGCCTCAAGGTAGATACAAAATTCGTAATTATAAATATTATTATTTAATAGTAAATGTGGAATTTATGGTGTGACTTTTTTTTTTTATATATAGAATATATGTTATATCATGTTTATGTGCTTATATGATGATGTATATGTGAAATGTGGGTCCGTGTGATTTTATTTGAATTTTTGACGATTTAAATCTATTTAAATTATGTAGTATTGATCTTCGAAAACTTTTATAAAATCATCGAAGTATTTAAAAATCCCGAAATCTTTTGCAAAATCATATTTGTATATTTATTTAGTTTTTAAAATTACTGGAAGAATTATTTTGGGTGTTTAAGTATTTTAAAATGATTTTATGATTTATTTTACTCCTAAAAGATCAAAATTTGTAAAATTCATATTTAATTCATTTTTGATCCTAAAAAGATTTTAAAAATATGTGAATGTTTGTGATTTCATAAACTTTATTTCAAATTTTTAGAACTCATTTTTCTACTAATTTTTCTGTGTAATTTCATTTTTTTTAAAAATGAGTTAATTAAGTTTTTAGTTGATTTTCAGTTTGTGTGAAAGTACTCTCATATGCCTCTATCTTTTTCTTTCTTAACCAGCAGCTACTGGGTTTCTCTCGATTTCTCTGGAGAGTTCTTGATGATATCTCTCTTTTACTTTCTCAACTCTCCTATCTCTCTCCCTGTAATCTCTAAAAACACTCTCTCAATCTCTCTAAACTCACGTCTTTCTCTCCCATTCCCCCTCATCTCTTTAACTGTTAAAGAACCCAGCTTCTCTCCACGTTTTTCTCACGGCCCTGTTTCTAAAATCCCTAGAAATCTCACCAAGTTCTCCCTCTTCTCTCTAATCGCTAAGGTTCTCTTCTCCGTTTATATAAGCTTCGATTATCTGATGTTATTGAGGATTACGGAAGTTAATTGATTTATGTTCCTCTCCTTTACACTCACACCTGCGAATATACTTAAAATTTTATGTATGTGTGCAACTTATGGTTGGAATTGATTTCGAACTCAGTATTTCTGCTATGGGTGAAGGGTTGTGGGCGTTGCTGTGCACAGGCGAGGATGTGTGTTTCTGTGTCGTGTCTATTGGGGTTGTTCAGGTAGAAAGAAAGTTGGGTATACAGGGGAGATGCGAGGGAGTGCAGTGGGTGTGTGAGTATACGGTTATGGTGTTGGAACAGGGGAAAGAGAAGGTCGATGTAAGTGTTGTGCAGTTCATCAGCGTGCGTGTGTGTACTAAGGGGTGCGTATGTAGAGAGTGGGTGTATGTGTATGTAAGCCGGGTTATGTGTGTGCAAAAGCATCGTTATGCAGCAGGGTTGGAAGGGTCTGTTTGTGAGTGTTTATGGTGGAATAAGGAAGTATGGAAGGTTGGGAGATAACTAGTGACCGGAGTGCAGGGGAAATGGACTAGAAAGGCTGTGCTTGGGGTCTGCGGTGATGCTAGAACAGTGCAGGGAGCTGGAGATGGGTTGGTTTGGACAGTAGGTGAATGACAGATCCTTAAAGAACGTTTTTCCGTGGGCACCATTGTCGGCTAAGAGCCGGCGAACCGGCGGGTGGGGTGCTGTGAAACGTTGATTTGTTGTTCGGATTATGTGATTATATTTGTGGATTATTTGGTAAACAGCTTGCATATGAACTACAGGTTGTTAGTTTGAATTTTCGAATTTATTTTCCATAAAGTATTATGTGTTTAGTTATATGAATTGGTGATTTTGTGGGATTAATTGAGGTCATAAGATCTGCATATCTAGTTGTATAGGTCTTTGGGTGAGTTCGGATCCTAAGAGTATATTTGATATAAGAACCCTGATTTTTGTAATATTTTTTTTTGAATATAATATCATATGACATTGCGAATTCGGGACCTTTTGAGTCACCCATGTTGTTTAATGGAATTGATTATCTGAGAAATTCACGGTGTAAGAAAAAGGGAAGATTGTTGAAGGAAGAGGCCTACTGCTATTAAAATTTATAAAAACTTGGGATTTAAGAGTTATTAGAGTATTAAAAGATTTTAAGAGACTATGACAAGGAGTTATGGATATTTAAGGAATTTACACAATTTAGTACTTAAGGAATTACAAGGGAAATCTCTACGCGACAAAATATTATTACGAGGAGTTAATTAAGATGCGATATGATGAATTAAGGATCAAGTGACAACCATTGGTGGAGGAACAAAAATATAAGTAAGGATATTACATGCAAGTATCATGTAACTAGATAATTAGAAAAGTGAATTAGAAAAGAAAAAAGCAAGTAATAAAAGTGACTAGTCAAGGGTGCTACTTCCTAGGAGACAAGAAGGCATGGGGGGTGTCTAGCCTACTACCTAGAGTGGCAATAGGCAACATGTGACCACCTACATACACATGTAACAATACATATCAATAATACACTCCATTATTCAAACAACCCAACCAAACAACTCTCACTACACCATAAAATGGCTTTTGCAACCAATATTGAAAAAAAAACTCAAAAAGCGTTGCTATTTCCTCAAACGTTTTTACAATTTCAAAGATATTGTAATGATTTTTAAAAGCGTTGCAATTGAATTCTGAAATTGTTGCGTTAGACAAAACTTGTTATCAGTGGCAATGATATTAGAAATCGTTGCTGTAGAGCTAGAATTTTGGACCCAAAAGTATTGGCGGGCTCATGAAAAGAAGCGGGCTTTCTGAATTTTTTCAACCCGGCTCACAAAAACAAGCTAGATTATTAAAAAAAGAAAAATAAAAACAAAATAATACAGCTAAAGAAACATGCTTGCACAAAACAATTGACAAGAACGCACACAAACACGAAAGAGGCAAACATCAATTAGGGTTCAAGTTCGAAAAATCAAATTCGACGAACACTCAAGCTGGAACAAGGTATGCTCCTTAATCGTTTATGCATACATGATTAATTAGGGTTTATATTATAATTAGAGATTTATTGGTTTTTTGTTTTATGTTATTTCTATCTTTCTGTTTATATATCTCTATCTCTTTCCTTGCATCTTTATCTCTCTCACTCAATCTTTCTGGGTATCTCTATCTCCCTACCAATTTAATTTGGGATTTTAATTGTTATTTAATTTGAATTTTTAATTTGAGTTCTTATATATTCGTGTTTGTGCTTGTTAATTAGGCTTGTTGTGTTTATGTTAATTAGGGCTTTAATATGGGAATTTTGAAATCTGAAATTTTTTTTATTGAGTTTGTGTTTGTGTTTTTTTGTACTGAGTTTGGGCTTCAATTTGTTACATTTGTGCTCTGTTTTGAGTTTGTGTTTTGTTAATAAACCCTGTTTTTACATTGGGGCTCCTTAGTTTTTACATTGGGACTTTGTGTTCTTGGATGCGTAGAAAATTGTATATTTGATATTCTTAAGAAGGGTCCTTGTTGAAAAAAAAATTGTTTGCGGGGTTTGAATGAATTTTGTAATTAACCAGTGTGTACAAGTTGGTGTCAGATATATTGATAATAATTGAGTATGAAGTAGAATGCTAAAGGGAAAATATTGTAAATTATATGAGTTTGTTTGTATACGATATTCATGAAGTTGGTGAAAGATGATAGTGATAACTGAGTATAATGGGGAAACCTATAGGGAAAAGATTGTAACTTTGTGAGAGTTTGTTTGTTGAATGTGTGTGATATCTCTTTTTATTTGTTCAATCTTTAATGGGCCAGGTTGACTTTGTAGCGGTGGAAAGCTTCTTGCTTTAGGCGTGAAGAATCTCCTTTAAAGATCTCAAAGCATGAATCTGTTGACGATATACTGTATGAAGATATTCTGGAGTGTAAGGTTACAAAATCAAGTAGCTCGAATGGAGATCTGGTTACAAATCTTAAAAAGGTAAGATTTCTGGTATTTAGTTTTAGTTTGAATCCTTTTGTTTCTCCATATGTATTGCATTCAGTAGCTTGGTTCCCTTAAATGCTGGAAACACTAGTTACAGAACAATGTTTAGTCGCAATGGTATACATGTACCAGCTTAATCAGGGACTACATCATTGGACCAAAATGTTTCTTTTCAAGTTAAGATAAAACTGTTTTGTTTTTAATTCTCTGCTCCTGAAGTCTATGCACAAACCCATGTGCAGGCTGTGTGGTCAAACTTGGGCCATTTAGACAAACTGCAAATTGGTAGAGTTGAATATATAAAAAAAATCCCACCGGACAATGAGACTGTTCATTAAATTGTTGGACTTTCAGTATTAACAAGCAATCTGTATTAAGTGTTTCTGCAAGCGAATATGCAGTTATTTATGAATTACTTTGCAAATAGTTAATCTATAAGTTAGTAGGTTAGAGTTTAGACCACTTTTCTCTTAGTTTTTACATGTAAAGAAAATATTTCTCTAACATGAAATATGGTAACCGATACTTATTGAACCCAAAATACTTATTGAACCAAAAATACACTGATCGGTGTTTCTCGTAAAAGAAAGATAATAGTTTTGTCTCTTTTTTTTAACTATATTAATTGTTTGGAAAATATGGTAGTATTCACTGCTCTCCATTAATAATAGTACAACTGTATTGGCATGCATGATGTGTTGGTAGATACTGCCACACACCCCTGGATTCTGACCATTTCTCTTTAATGTATTAACTCAAGCTGATCTATTGTAGAATTTACTTGTGCATATTCATCTCTCATTGATTTACTAGCAACTACTTAGAATATTAATGTTATAGTGTTTAATCTATATTTTACATGCTACGTTATTAGTTATCGAAGAAAGCATAAATAGATTTTTCTTAGCACTGATTTTTCTAACCGCTCCTTACATGTCTGGACTTATAATGTTCTTTGGTTTATATTTTATTGTATTTTTAATATTGATATGAATGCCAGGTATTTGAAACACAGATTACTGGTTATCTAGACTGATATTGTGACGAGATTAATTATACTGGCTTCACAGGTCAAGGTACTTAATTTTAATGAATTATGTGAGTACTGACAGTAATATCCAGTCGCGTTCACAGGTCAAGGTACTTTCATCTTTTTTATTCTGTATCCTTGATCACCTTAATTATAATGCTTTGTGTGCTGAACTGCAAATATTATTGTTAAATAACATTGTCTTTGTATATTATTATTTTCCGGCATTGGAGATGGCATAAGCTGATGAGTTAGTACTTCTGAATTGGAGATCTCAAGGCAATTCTAAGTGAGTGACCTCACTTAATTCCTGTAATATTATACTGGCTTCATTTCTTTTGTGAACTCTTTTATTAATCAAATGGAAGTAGTATCAGGTTTCAACCAGAACGCATGCATGCAACATGTGTTTCTTGGCAATACAGAGCCTGACTATTTCCATAACACAGAACTAGAAAAATACAACTATTTGCTTTGTTTATGATGCAGGCCAGCCTTTTCGTGGTTGGCTAGAAACAATGTTCTCAAAGTTGAATTATATTTCTGTTTTTACGTTTTATCAGGAAAACTATATTGCAAGGAACAACTGTAGGATTTGGCTGAATTGGAACTCCAGAAGGCCCAACACTTGCTGGAAAAATTGGATATCCGAGCCCCTTATATTGCTGCAAGTGTAAATTAGTCTTGGAAGTTACAATTGACAAGAAACTTGAAGATTTGTCTAGAGGCTGCTGTGTTGGGACTGTTGACTCTAATATAGTTGAAAACAAAGATACCCTTCGAGGAACTAAAGGGGAGCAAGAAAGAGGAAGAGGAAGCAACACCATGATGATAGGCCATGACTCATGTTTACAAAATGTTTATTCTTAGGTTTATGTATTACTAAGTTAGATTGTGTGTCACTTGAATTGTACTTAGTTATTTTGCTTGAACTTGGTCATTTTGTGTATTGATGTTGGAACTGAACTGCTTGGTTGATTGGTTATGAAATACCAATTAAAATTGGTGGATGTTTATAAAATTTAAAGATCATGCCAGATTTTTTATTCAACATTGCAATAGTTAACATAAATGTTGCCATATATGTCATATTCTTTAAAATATTTGATTTCATTTAATTTAAAATTCGTTGCAATTGAGCATATATATGTTGCCTTAGTCCATGTATTGCAACAATTAACACAAAAGAAATCATTACAAAAAGTAAGTCATAGCTCCTCCAAGATATTGCAACGGTGTTTAACATGATGCTATAGCCATAAAATCGTTGCCATATACCCTAATTGCAACGATAATTCAACGTTGCAATATGATACTAAATTCGTTGCCATAAGGTACCTATGGCAACCAGAGCAAACCTTACGCCTGATTTTTCAATAATCGTTGCCATAGATCCTATTGCAATGAATTTAGGGCATATTGCAATGTATTTCAGACGTTGCTGTATCCGTTTTATGGTGTAGTGTCTCTCTCTCCTTCCTTTGAAGCTCTCAGCCCAAGCTCTCCAAGGAAGAAGAAGAAGAAGAAGAAGAAGAAATTTCTTCAACCTCCACTCATCCATTGTAAGAACCCAAATTTTCGGTAGAATTAAAAACTTTTTATTAAGTGTTGAGAAAAGAAGGAACAATGATTTCGACTCCAAGGTAGTAACAGTTCTAATGAATGAGTGTTGAATTGATATAGGTTCCAAGGTTTATATGTCACGAAGAATACTTTTGGTTGACAGCATAGATAAGAATAATCTATCTCCTAGGGATATAAGTTATATTATTCCAAGAAAGATTATTCTTGTGTCATCCAAATCAATATCTGTCGTTAGTCCAGTGGTTCTGAAAAAGGGTTAAGGAATGCCCGAAAGAGAACAAGGACATTTTTTATAAGTATAAGGAATAATTATGGAATAAAGAATGAATAGTGTTTTTGGTAGAAATAAGAATATTATGAGACGATGCTATATAGAAGTATTCAGAACGGATTTCTGAGTTCATATTCATGATCCAGGGGCGAAATAAGTGTATGTAAACGACATAGGATTCAGAATAATAACACTTTTATTTTCTCCGAGATTTCCCTGGACATTGCAAGACTTAAGGATTTATTAAAAGGATTTAAGGAATTTAAATTCGAGAAGTATTAAGAAAGATGGAGATTAGTATTATAAATATCAAGAAGGTTTCCGGTAAAACCCTAACTAGAAACGGTTGAGTTATTCGTCCGAACAATCAATGAATTGAGCAATAATCGGACAAAGAAACAAGCAGAGAACCAAGAGACAACCATGTGCAAGTGGATGGGATCACCACCATGGCATCATCACTTTATTAAGGTAGCTTTATGAAGATATTATCTAAGCTAAGTTAGCTTCTTCAAGAAGCTTGTTTTTCTACCAAACTAGAGGGGGCAACTTGCATTTGTGTCAAACAAATATCTTCCTAAATAATTTACTCATCCTTATCCCTTCTTCATCATAATAATGCAAGGAACCAAGCAAGTTTCATACATACAAGTATCATTGGAGACAAACTAAACTAGTTAGCATGAGGGTGCAACATAAGGCACCAATACCTGTCCACATGGAAGCGAATCCTTAACCAAGCCTTAACCCATCAACTAGACTATAGTTAGCCAAACAAATATCTTGTATTATTGATCACTTTATGCAATCAACCAAGCAAAACAACTCCATTTCTCTCATCCATGGAGCATTCGACTTTTTCAAGAAATTCAAGGGAAGAAATCAAGCTTCCACTCCTTGTTTGATCTCCAAATTTTTATCCTAGATCCTATATTTCATAAAAATGATACCCTAGAAATCTTAGCCTCAAAACCCAATGTTTCCATTTTCAATAAAATCATCAAAGTAGAGGGTGAATAGTAACCTCAAGAACAAAACTCTTGGATCTTGATTTTGGTGGATGATTCAAGCTACATGGAGGCTATACAAGGACCATACAAGGATTATTAAGGCTTGTACACTCTCTAAGGAAGGTATAACTCTTAAGAACCATGGATCTCATTTTGAGTTTTTAGCATGTTCTTGATGATTTGGCTTAGTTATGATTATGGTAACATTATGAGCATGCTTGGTTAATGATTTAGTGATTTAAGTAGCATAATGATTATTATGGTAAAGCATGATGTTCTTGGGCTTGTTGAGATGAGAATCATGTATAAATGATGTATGGATGCTCGGTGTGGCTTGGCTTGATTGTTGTGAATTTTAGAACGTTCGATTTATAGCCGTTATAATGCCCGATTTGTGTTAAACCTTGGAAACCGTACATCACAGTAGGCTTAACTCACTGCCTAGCTTTGTAATCTGCCATGTTAAGATAGATCATGTTATAAGATTCGTGTGGATATAAAGATCGTATAAAATGGACTTACGTTTTAGGAGTTATGGTTTAATTCGTAAAAGTGGTTCGAAACCGTAATCGGAAGTTTGTAACTGATATTGAACCCCTTTAATGTTGTTAAGTCAGTGACGAATCTTGATAATTAAATATTAGAGGTCATAAGGAAGGCGTGAGAGAAAACCACAAGTAAAATGGATCGTTTTACGATTTTATAAAAAAGTTCGAATCGAGGTTAAGTGCGAAGAAACCACTTTTCGGAAGTAACACAATTCACTAAAAGCTCCTGCCCTGTTTTGGCAAAAATCCGGAAAATTAATCTTCTGATCTAAGTCCAATTTTGAGTTAGCTACCTCCTAGACATTCTCTAGATCATGTACGCGAAAACGGTGCGTCATTTGAGTTAGCGGTTACCGAGTTATGAACGTTTTAGTGAAAGAGGTGTGAATAGTAAAGATCCGTAGTTGACTGAACTTCGAAAATACATTTCACCTATCTAGACCCGTGGCTTCGAATTGGAAATTTTATGATAAATATTGCAAATACCAAAGATGATTTCATAAGTGGTTTCGTAATTAAATACGTTTCCAGTGATTTATTAAAAGTGTTGAAGTACGAGTCTCGAAATAGTGATTCTCAGAAAAGTCAACCCTAGGGGTACTACTTTGGCCACCCTTTTTGGCTAAGTTAAAAAGGGAATTTCGAGTCGACTAAAACATGAAACTTGTTAAGAATGATCAAGACCACATATTGGTGCAAAGAACGAGGTTATAATTAATAAAGTAAGATATACGAAAAATCCGACATTAAGGATGGGTTCGAGGTGTGTTTTGGACTAAACTTACATGACTTAAGTTAAGTTATACTTAACCTTCGAAATGTTAAGTGATTGACCTCGGTTATTGTGACTATTTATAGATCACTGGATTGACACGAGGCACACTACACCCACAGGTTTACCAGGCAAGTTTCCAATACCTTGGAACTGTTGTTGTGATAATATATATGATTGTTGTTATACATATGCCATAGCATGCATGTCTACTTTCAAGTTAATATTGAATTACTTGTTCCCCTGAATTGTTATTGGCCTATAGACTAGATATGAATTATCAGTTATATGCCAAATTGTTTTGTAAAACCCTTAGTGAAGGGCGTATGATATTTATTCTTTAAATATAGACCGGGAGTCGGTATTTTGAGATACAGAGATAGTCGTGGAAACCCGGAGGGATTCCAGCGACAGATTAGTATTCATTTTGAGGAATGTTAATTATAAACATTATTTATATTTCCATAAAGTATTAATTACTTGGAAATTATTCGAGGAATGTTATTTGAACATTATCTCAATTGAGAAGTACTATTTGAATATTATTTTGAATATTCATTCGAGTTTATCTATTTACTGAATATTATTTTAATATTCATTTGAGTTTCAATTATTTAAATGAATATTAATTTCGAATATTCATTTAGAGTTTGGTTATTTAATGAATAATTACTTTGATATTCATTTAGAATATTATTTATTAAATGAATATTATTTTTCAAATATTCATTTAAGGTTCGATTTATTTAGTGAATATTATTTAAAATCTTTATTTGAGTTTATTTATTTAATGTATATTATTTTGAATATTCATTTAAAGAAGAGATTTATTTAGTAAATAATTTTGGATATTCATGCAAGGATTACTTACGAGCAATATTATGATTTAATCATATTCCTTCATTATTATTGATTTAATAAATATTCTTGGAATATTTATTTAAATTCTTTTAAGTTCTTTTTTATAATGAATTATATTATTCAAAGATTATCCTTCACCTTTAGATATTATGTAAAATATTTTGGAGTCTTTTATGACTATTTTATCAAGGGGAGGTTCCCAAAACTCTATTTTCATTTAAATCTATCTTATAAGAAGATTTAAATACTAGCTCAAACTTCCTAAAACATATGGGGGGGACCTCACCCGAGATCTGTTGTTTATTTGACTGCCCGGTCATATACTTGTCAAACTATTCTTTTCACTTGCAACTTGATTGCTAACCATCAAATTGAGTTTGTATGTTACTTCCTCATCATTCGAGGGGTAAGATTATTGGGACAAGTCAATATCCATTAACAAGCATCAGCTTGGGGTAATATTGGTGAATTTTCCTTTCCAATTAGATACGACTACTCGTGGAGTCTTATCAACAAGTATTATACTTGGGGAAAGGGGGACGAGCTTTACGTTTCAGAATCACTGAATTACTCGAACTAGGAGTATTTGTGTAAGAGGCTGTGGGACAGTTCATCATTGATAATCGGTGTAAGAGGCTGTGGGACAGTCCTTCCTTAAAATAGGGTCCGAGTGGCGCCGGTCCCGTCTATGCCCAACCGTTGGCAAGGGAGATCCGGCATATGGTGGTGTCCATATGTTCTTCCTTCTACATGTAGAGAAACAGATCTTGAGATGCACAACCTACGACTGATCATCGTAAGGCAGTGTCATCTGGCGCAACATACTCCGGTATTAGTTCACTATCCAGAATCTATTTATTTTCTGCAACATAAACATTGTTGGCAGCGTTGAAAAGTGTTTGAATTGGAATTGCAATATTCTTCCTGCAAGTTCCTCCATTATGAAAATTTGATAATATCTTGCTTATCGTTGACATAACAGATATTTCCACAGAACAATTACATTTTGAGATACCTTGTAACTTCATCTCATATCTTATATTGGTACTACGTTCGTTAATGCATGGCATATGGTATCGAAGATTTTTTGAACTGTTATATATAAATACTGTTCAGTTATATTCTTTTAGATGGGCTATTGCTCACCCTTGCTTTATTTATCTATATCACAACAACAGCTAGATCAGATGGCCGCGCAAGGCGCACTCAGCGTAAGCAGGTGTCAGCCGTCAGAGGTTTACCGCTAAGGTCTTGGCTACCATTGTTGAGGATGCAACTACTGGTAGGCTAGTTGTTAGCATTTGAGCCTCAAATGTATTTATATTATGGTATCTATTAATGGATGGCAAAGAGCATGTAATTGTACACTTGTAATTCTTTAGGTTGTAAGAACTCAAACTTGTGATTAATAATATTGTTGGTTACTCTGATTTCATCTCTGGGACTATAACGGGTGTGTTTTATGTTGTTGTTTTGGGTCACAAGGTTGTAGTTTAAATTATGTTGGATTTGTGGATGGATATTGAGACCGTAACGACCAGATCCCTGACCCGAATCTGGGGGTGTTACAGAAATGGTATCAGAGAGAGCGTTATATATCCCAGAGATGACGCGACGTCAAAACAATAAATTCACTAATATAATAAGAACGCTTGCCAAGTTCATAGTCGGACTACTTAATGTAGTACTGACATATAAAACCCTTATGGGAACTATTAAGTATCATGATAGTAACTTAAGCTCGTTCTCGTACCGACTAGTAAGGCGACAGACCTTGAGGCATAGGAGCAGCAACGCGATGATGCCTGATTATACGCTGACGATCGGATGGTGAATTTGATAGAGTACCCTACTGAGGACCCGAAAGAGGTTCCAGCAGAGGGGGAGAATCCTGTTAGAGATAGGGAAGTTTACCTTGAGAAGATGAGGGCTGCAGCCAGAGAGACCGTAAGAGTTAAGGTATAATGCTCAGAGCAGTGAGCGTAAAGAGCTGAGATATTACTAAAAGAACTAAAGAGGCATATTGGACTCATAGCTGGACTACCGGATAAAGTACCAGCAAACAAAACGGATTCGAGGAATTTCTTGAGATCTTATATGGGGTTAGATAAGAATCCTTAGAGACTTCCAGATCAAAGGGAAAAGAGTGAGAATGATGCATGATTATCAAAGGCATCAATATATGTTGGGAAGTAGAGACCCAGGAACAATTAAGATAGGGGCAAGAAGTGTCATATCATTTGATTAATGGATAAAGTTTGAATATTGTCAACAGTAATTCGCCATGAGAAGGAAGATTTCATAGGTTATAATTTATGAAACCAAATTGAGATTGATGAGGTGGTTTATCCAGTGAGAGGTCCATTTTATGAATGGATTAGCTAAGAAAGTAAAGATAGTGGAAAGCAATGGTCTGAATGGATAAAGTTACATAAGGAAGTAGTAAGCGAGACAATGATCTCGGAACCTACAAGAGGAAAAGACCAGTAAGTCAGTGATAAACTCATAACAAGGCTATTGTGAGAGACTAAGTATAAGGTTATTTTAACTCAGTGGAATGATGAACTACAAACATTGGATGCATGTGGTTAAGAGGTAATTAAGAATGCTCTTAGATAAAACTTGAACGAACAGGTGTAGGCTGAGTTCTCGAAGTAAGAGTTTTGGCAAAATGAAGTCTAGTTAATAGGACATATGATCAATAGGAGTAGTGTTGGTCGGCCCCACCAAGTAAAGGCAGTTTCAAATGGAGATTGGCCAACCACACTAGCAAAGGTGAGAAATTTCATAAGATTCATGAGGTATTACCAAAGATTTGTTCAGGACTTTACAAAGAGTATAATCCTGTAACCCAACTTAATTGTAAGACTAAAAGTTTGAATGGACAAGATAAATGTGAGGAGATCTTTCTGGAGCTAAAGATTAAGTCGTTGACAACCATGATTGGCATTGCCTAATGGAAGAAGGAAACTTTGGGATATATTATGATACAACTCATACAAGTATAGGTTCTATGCTTATGCAGCACGATAGCGTAATTTCGAGTACATTTGGACAACACGGTTCATCAGCTTCGGATGGCCTTGGTAGTGCCAATGAAGAGGAACGACTAACTCCGACGGTAGTGTTCCTTTTGAAACTAGTTGTTAGGTAGACTGGTATTCGGTAGTGTCGACTATTAGGACGAATATGTACAGGGAATATGTGGCATGTTATAGTTGGAAACTTTTAATTTCCCTTCTATGGAATATATATTTGGTTTCTTTCCAATGGTTAAACTCCCAACTTTATGTCAATCATTTCGCTACTATAACTGTTTATGGTTCGACCCGCTTGGAGGTTCCTAGAAATACTCTTCTGGTATCAAAATGGATCTTCTTAGTGTTGCCAGTGGATGGATAGATTGACCAAAATTTCCCTGATTCTGGAGAGAACTTCAATAAATTTTGGCAAACCTTGTCTTTCTGATTATCAGATGACGTCACTAAAGAGAGTGGAAACTGGAGCGAACCCTGTGGATTGGGTTAGGTAGCCACTATACGGGCTGGTAAACAGACCCCGAATATTACAATTGACTATAGATATAAAATTATGAAGTTGAGATTGGATGGAAAAAGGAAAATGTAATTAAGAAACAAGCCGGACTGAGGAATTCTGAGACTGACTTAAATGAAAAGATTGTTATACCAGAAGTGTTAAGCTTTTGTGGCACATGGAATTACTAAGAATAGTGAAAAGATAAAAGTAAAGGAAAGGCGACCGGACATGGTACCGAGAAGTCGATTGAGACTTATATGGAGTAAAGTTTTGAAAAGATCAAAAGGTATCAAAGAAGAAGGCACTATACCGGCAATTGCAAGAAAAGTAAGGCTATTCGCCAACCCCTAAATTCACATATTTTAGTATGGCCAGTTGGGGCCAAGTCACTAAGGATTATCAAGTGACTAAGCCAGCAATGTAACGACAAAGCGGAGTTGTTTCTAACAAAGTGCCAACCGCGAGAACTTTTGATGAAAAATGAATTGAGATACATGATGATGGATTTTATAAATACCCTAGAGGTATTAGGCACTAAGAAATTCACGTTGAACACGACCAATATCTTCCAGAACATCCTTGCTACCATTACCAAGTTCTGTAAGAAAGACAGTTAGACATATGTTGTCTTATGGAAAGTTATATAGACCGACATTCGTTTGAAAGGAGAGGTTAACATTAAGCTACCTATAGGTTATCAAGATGGGAATGATTGAGAAGAGACCCTTATTATGGATATATGATTAAATTGCCAAGTACAAGATGTAAGTATTCCTTGAAAATGGAATTGAGGATAGAATGTACATAGATTAAGACGAACCCTGGGGGATGCACAAAGGATAACATCACCCCTAATAAAGACATTGTGAAATCAGACGATATAAGTTGAATAGACCAAGGTATCAATAACCTGTAAGGATTTGTGGAAAGGAGTCTCTAAAAGTACATAGACAGAATTGTTATGGAATTGATTAATGATGTTTGATATACCCTATAACAAAGAGATACAGGAGGAATGATGAGGATGGCCTAAGAAACCTTACAAGGGAAGAGGTAATATTCTGAACTTCAAAAGGGAAGTTTGGTAAGGAATGTATGACATAGTAGCAATAAGGCCAGATGAAGCATGTGTGAAACCATGAGAAATTATGGATTGAACCAATAAGGTTGAGATTATTCTAAAATGAGAAAGGACTAAGATAAGAAATATCCTAGGTATGATTGGAAGTAACCGTGATAAAGTTCACACAGAAAAGTGGAAGCAATGACTTTTGGAAAAAGGCTGGAATATGTTTTCTCTCATTTAGCATAGTTCAAGGGAGGATGCTTCCACCCTGAGTTGAAATAGAACCAGAAAACATTAATTTCAAGAAATTATTATATTCAGGAAAGGCCAATGAGGTGGCCGACACTTTAAGTATAAGGGAGTAAGTATAAATGCTCATACAAAAGAAATAGCGTGATAATGAGAAGGGCCATGAAGGTCAGAATGTGATGGAGGAAGTTACGTTTCCCTGATGATTGTGCGAGGATCAACTATAAGGATAGTTTAAGTAAACATTCGATTCCTGCTTTTGTCTGCAGCACATTATCGACCCTAGAAGGTTCTGCGACAGGCCAGACCAAATTCCCCAAGCGACTCTCCTTTATCTTGGAAAAAGAGATGAGAGATGAGGTAATAAGGGATGACTAAATACAGAAGATAGATTGGTACTGATATAGATAAGCTAATTGGCATGATGATGAATGACAAACAAGTTATGCTGGTGTATTTCTGTGCAAGCAAGATAGGGAACATGAGGTTGGAGAATCGTGATGCTGAAAAGTATCTTTGTGAAAAGAATTAACGAGGTTCGGGAAGTGATTAAGTAAACTGCTAAGCTTCCAGTCTTATACTGGAGGCATATGATTAATAACCTCACCAGTCTGTTCTAGCCACGATGCTGGAAGCTCTTCTGCAATTTTATCTGCTTCATGTAATATCTACGTCAAGTTCAGGAAGCGTTCCTTATGGATAAGGAATAGTGACTATTTTGTTTTCATAGAGGATCTTGAATTGAAAATTATGAAACCCGTATGTTTAGTTATTAACGCACTGCGTAAACGATAAACGATGGTGATCTGCGTGATAACGACTGTGGAAATGTCGAACTGAATCTAAGTTAGAGAAATCGTCCAGGTTTATTTCGGATGGTTTAATTTTGAAACGACGGGATATTTGAAATAAATGATTAGGCTTTGATGGTTCATAGAATGATTATAGTAGAAATGAAGACAAGTAAGTGATAGAGATGAATGTAGAGTTGAGGATCAATAAGAGAGTCAGATATGCGGACTCATGAGAAGCTCCAGCAATGAAGCGAGAAAAGTATGGAATTGACAGGGCAAAGTATTGGCCAAAACGGAACATTGGAATTAGAAGCATAAATGACATACAAATTGACCCCTTTTTAGGTTGGGGGAAGTCGAGGATATTTGGAATAGATTGATTGAGTAATAATGAGACTCGTGGAATGTTAGGTCCAAATGTGTTGTAGAGGGGGGGTGAATACAACTTTTCGAATATGAGAAGCAATAAATACGATGCAATAAATGAACACGCAGATTCAAGGAATATATTTCTTATATATAACTTGAAAAGGTTGCTACAACATTCATTACAAAGTATAACAGAAGTTCAGAGAGAAGTGAATGATTCTAAGCTCTGTGAATATACTCTCTCTCTTTTTCTTGTGTTTTATCAATATTGCTCACACATTTAAAACATTACACAAGTGCTTCTATTTATACTACATGTAATCTATGTCCTGTAGTCTTCAAAGACTAAGATGTACGTGGCCCAATGATGTCCACATAAATCTTGCCTTATCTTGAAAGCTTGGAAATCTGCCAATCAGAAAATGCCATGTGTCATGTTGAAGCTGCACTCTAAGTAGAACTTCTACTTGAGAATTTCTACTTAGCCATCTCGAATTTCTAAGTAGAACTTCTACTTAGAAATATTCTACTTGGTCATCTAGAATATTTAGTACTTGGAAAATATTCTGGTCTTCAACTTGAAACTTCAATGCACATCTTGAGCTTGTGATATCTTCATGTCTTCTTTATTATTCAGCAAGCTCTTGAACATGGATCTTTATTACTGACATAAACTTGCTATCAATGTCCTGACACTTGATGCACTGGTCTGGTTCATAAGTGACTAGTCTTGATAGTGTTTCTGCTTCTTGAATAAATTACCATATTCACTTAGTAACTTGGCTTTCCAATATTCGCTTTCCTTCTTGTTCACTTGAAATCAATTGGTCTTGTTGATACTGATAGTTATGATCTTGATTCTCGATTTCTCAAATCACTGAGGCATGAACAACTTTGACTTGAACTTCTTTCAATGATTTCTTCTTGGCTTGATCATAGTTAACATGTTCAATTGTATCAATTACCTTGTCTTCATTTAGTGTTGATTTCTTGTGACTTCTTGTTCTTGATTGTCTTCTGGTTAAGTATCTTTTCCTTTAATTGAGTTACATTAGTTATAGTGTTACAAGTTTATACACTCTGCCTTTCAATCTCCCCCTATTTGATTGTCTAACAATGACATTCAAATTAATGAAGGATAACTCAACTAAACAATGAGACGAGAAAAGATAATTTACATTACAGTCTTGAATAATATACAATTGAAAGATAATTGAAAACAATACAAAGAACTTAAACTAGAAACAGGATTCGAACCTCGAATTAAAGATCATTTGAATGATTCCTATCACCTGGATTATTTCATATCTTTTAGTCAAACTTATATCACCTTATTGGATTCACTCTAAGGTGAATTTTCCTCAAGTGAGTTAAAGCAACCGAAAGACATGAAGTTTTTCCAACTTCAAGTTCACACCACTCTGACCTTTAACCCTAATTCCGTTTCCTCTTCCTAGCTTCAGCAGCTTGGTCTTTCTCTTCTTTCTGCCTTTTGCTCTTCTCCTTCTGTTGCTTTTGTTTCTTATATACTGGATCATGAAGCTGCGTCCACCTAGCATTCAACAAACTTACTGCTTCCATTTCTAGAGGATTCCTGGGTTCTGGGTAAGGATGTTTGAAAAGCCTTCTGAGTTTGTCCACCTCCTGAGTAGTCCTGATCTTTGGAATGTCCTCAAATTTCTTCATTATAAGCTGAGGTTTCCAATGAGCTTTATCAGCTTTAAACTGACAATAGATCATTTTGGGATAGCCCTTGACACGGTTAGTATTGTGGACACTAGCCGCATCTTGCTCCATTCGCTTCTTTTCCACTACTACATCAGACAGGTAACTCACGAGTCTCTGTGTAAGAACCCAGATTTTTGGGTAGAATTAAAACTTTTATTATATATTGATGTAAGAGTGAACAGTGGTTACAACTACAATGTAATACTGGCTTTAAAGAATGAATAATGACAGGATATGTATATTCCAAGGTTATATGGCCTGAAGGATGCTATTGGGTTATAACTTAGATTAGAATAATCTATCTCCTAGAAAGTTAAGATAAGATTCCATAGAGAGAAATAGATACCCTCATGTCATCCAAATCAATATCTATTATAAGCCCAGCGGTTCCGTAAAAAGGTTAAGGAACACTCGAAGGTGAACCAGGTTCATTTTCCTAATTATAGGAATTAAATAAAAATAAGTGATGAATAGTGATTTTGGTGGGATTTAGAATATTATTATAATAATGCTATATCCGGTATTCGGAACGGATTTCTGAGTTCGTATTAGTGATCCAGGAGGAAAATAAGTGTATGTAAAAGCTGTCGGATTCAGAAAGAGAGCACTTTTATTTTCTCCGAGATTTCCCTGGACACTGCAAGACTTAAGGATTTATAAAAGGGATTTAAGGAATTTAAATTCGAGAAGTATTAAGAAAGATGGAAAATAGTACTATAAATATCAAGAAGGTTTTCGGTAAAACCCTAACTAGAAACGAATGAGTTATTCCCTCGAACGATCAACGAATTAAGCAATAAATGGACAAAGAAACAAGCAGAGGACCAAGGTACATACATGTGCTAGTGGATAAAGCCAAGTAACCAAGCTAGTTACAAGTTAACTAGCATTATTAGAAAACCAACCAAACACTTAGCTTACAACACACACCTTATCACAAGAATGCAACACTTGTCCCTTTAATTTGCATCATCCATGACCGCACCACCTTTAATAAAGTAGCTTTATGGAAGATATTATCCATACAAACACAATAATTCATTTTAGTGGAGATAAGAGCAAGAGAACAAGCCTAGCACTCCATTCTCTCCATTTTGAACAAACTGTCCAGCAGGACCATCAAGAAGAAGAAAATTCATATCTCCATTTCTATCCATGATAAAATCACCAAATTTTAACCCAAGCCTCTTCCCTCCATGGGTAAGGTTCGTTCAAAATTTCATGGCAAACAAAGTAGTATAGCCTAGTCAAATCCTTGCTCAAAGTTGAAGAAACCAAACTGCCATGCTCTGGACAGTTTCTGACCAACGGAAAAAGGGGGCTCAAAACCCTAGCTAGGAAGCTTCAAATTTGATGAACTAGGACTCAAAACAAAGCCTATGAAGAGGCCAAGATGTGGTAAAAATTTGAGCATTAAACTCTCATTTTTCGAATTATTATGAATTTTACAAGATTGATGATGAATAGTAAATCCAAGAAACTAACTTTGAGTTCTTGTTTTCTTTTGATGATCTAAGCCATATTAAGGTGTTCTAAGGATTAGATCAAGGATTTTTAGACTCACATACACCCCAAGGAAGGTATAACACTCTTGAAACCCTAGGCTTGATTTTAAGTATATGCTTGTTCTTGATGATTGTTAGTTTAGTATGATCTTGGTGATGTTTTAAGCATGATTAAGTGATTGATTTTTGTGATTTAAAGAGGTATGATGGACTTGATATATAATCAGTAACCTTGACTTAGGAGATGAGTTTTTGATGAATAATGAATGGTATGCCCGGTGTGGCTTGGTTTGATTGTATGATTTTTGGAACGTTTGATTTATAGCCGTCATAATGCCGAAATTTCGTTAACCTTAAGAACACGAGTTTGACAGTAGGTATAAACCACTGATTAACTTCGATTTCTTCCATGATAAGCTAGATTATGTTATAAGCTTCGTTTTGATATAAAGATCGTATGAAATGGACTTACGGTTTAGGAGTTATGATTAAATTCGTAAAAGAGGTTCGAAACCGTAATCGAAAGTTCGTAATTGAAATTGATTCCCTTAAATGTCGTTTAATCAGTGGCGAATCTTATTAATTAAATATTAGAGGTAAAAAGGAAGGTGTGGGAGAAAACCACATGTCGAATGGATCGTTTTCCGATTTTATAAAAATGTTTGAATCAAGGTTAAACGCGAACGAACCCCTTAAAGGTATGACTTTGGTTATAACTTAGAAAACGGGCGATAACACTCGAGGTATAATCTTGATTCGTAAACGACCAACCTTAGAACTTATACGACTTAAGTATATACCAAGTATAAGCATGATGACATGTCTTGATAACGAACGAATGTCGGATCGTATCGGGGATAAAAAGAGTTACACTAAAAGAGATGTAACGAGATAACTCGAAAACATGTTTCGATTTAAGTGGAGTTTATACTTAGCCTTTTAATAAGCGTTAAGTGGTTAATCTTAAATATTCTGATTGTTTATAGATTGTCGAGCTGACCCGGGACACATTACCCCTACCCGCACTCGATTCTCAGGCAAGTTTCCAATACTTGGAACTGTTGTTGTGATAATATATATATATGATGATTGTTGTATACATATGCCATAGCATGCATGTCTACTTTCAAGTTATATTGCAATACTTGTTCCCTGAACTGATATTGGCTTATAGACTAGATACGATATATCAGTATAAGCCGGATTTTTGGTTAAGACCCTTAGTGAAGGGCATGTGATATTCATTCTTTAAATGTAGACCGGGAGTCGGTATTTTGAGATATAGATATAGTCTTGGAAACCCGGAGGGATTCCAACGACAGATTAGTATTCCTTTTGAGGAATGTTATTATTACACATTAATTATATTTCCATAAAGTATTATTTACTTGGAAATCTTTCGAGAAATGTTATTTGAGTATTATCTCAGTCGAGAAATATTAAATGAATATTATTTCGAATATTCATTTAGAGTTTGATTATTTCATGAATATTATTTCAAGATTCATTTAGAATATCGTTTATTAAACGAATATTACTTTCGAATATTCATTTAAGGTTTTATCTATTCAATGAATATTACTTTAAGATATTTCTTTGAAATTCTAATTACTTAAGGAACATTATTTCAAATATTCCTTGAGAGTATTGATTACTAAATGAATATTAATTAGATATTCATTTAGAATAATATTTATTAAATGAATATTATTTGGATATTCATTTAAGTTTTTATTTACTTAATAATCATTATTTTAAATATTTATTTGAGTTTATCTATTTATCGAATATCATCTTGAATATTCATTTGATCTTTATTTATTTAATGAATATTACTTTCGAATAATCATTTAAGGTTTGATTTACTTAATGAATATTATTTTAAAATATTCATTGGAAGTTCTATTTACTCAAGGAATATTACTTCGAATATTCCATTAAAGTTTTGATTACTAAATGAATATTATTTGGATATTCATTTGGAATGTATTGATTGAATGAATATTATTTTCAAATATTCATTTAAGGTTTGGTTTATTCAGTAAATATTATTTTAAATATTTATTTAAGTTTATTTATTCAAGGAATATTATTTTAAATATTCATTTACGAAGAGACTTATTTAATAAATAATTCTATATATTCATTCGAGGATTACTTACGAGCAATATTATGATTTATTCATATTCCTTAATTATTATTGATTTAATAAACATTCTTGGAATGTTTAATAAAATTCCTTTGAATTCTTTTTATAATGATTTATATTATTCGAAGGCTATCCTTCACCTTCAGATATTATGTAAAATATTTCGGAGTCTTTTATGACTATTTTATCAAGGGGAGGTTCCCAAAACTTTAATTTCATTTAAATCTATCTTAAGGAAGATTTAAATACTCGCTCAACTTCCAAACGTATATAAGGGGACCTCACTTGAGCGATGTTATTTATTGGACTGCCCGGTCCTATACTTGCTAAAACTATCTTGTCACTCACATCTTGATTCTTTCAAGCATCGATATGAGTCTTTTGGTTACCTCCTCAACGCTCGAGGGGTATGATTGATGTAACAAGTTTATATCCATTAACAAGCATCAGCTTGGGAAATATTGGTGAATTTTCCTTTCCAATTAGATACGACTACTTTGTGGAGTCCTATCAACAAGTGTTACACTTGGGGAAAAAGGGGAACGAACTTTACGTTTCAGAGTCATGGATGATATTCGAACTAGGAGACGCGTAAGTGGCCGAGTGGCGCCGGTCCAGCAATAGCCCAACCGTTGGCTGAGGAGTTCCAAAGGGCGGTAGATAAGTAAATCCGTCGGAGCTACCTTCTACATGTAGAGAACGACTGATGAGATGCATGACATACGACTGATCATCGTAAACGTCAGGGCATCTGGCGCGGCAATGCTCCCGTATTAGTTCATCTTCTAAAAGTAAGAAATTTCTGCAACCCTGTTGGTGTTGGCAAGGTGAAAAAGTGTTGAAACCGGAATTGCAATATTTTTCCTGCAAGTTCCTCTTTTATGATAATTGAGAATATCTTGCTTATCTTTTGCATAGCAGATATTTATTCAAAACAAATATATTTTTGAGTTACCTTGTAACTTCATCTCATACCTTATATTGGTACTACATCGTTAATGCATGGCATATGGTTTCAAAGATATTTTGGACTGTTATATATTATCACTGTTCAATTATATTTCTGGTGGGCTATTGCTCACCCTTGCTTTATTTATTTATATCACAACAACAGCTAGATCAGATGGCCGCGCAAGGCGCACACAGCGTAAGCAGGTGTCAACCGTCAGAGGTTTACCGCTAAGGTCTTGGCTACCTTTGTTGAGGATGCAACTACTGGTAGGCTAGTTGTTAGCAATTGAGCCTCAATGTATTTATATTATGGTATCTATTAATGGATGGCAAAGAGTATGTAATTGTACAATTATAATTCTTTGGGTTGTAAGAACTCAAACTTGTGATTAATAATATTGTTGGTTACTCTGATTTCATCTCTGGGACTATAGCGGGTGTGTTTTATGTTGTTGTTTTGGGTCACAAGGTTGTAATTTAAATTATGTTGATTTTATGGATGGATATTGAGACCGTAACGACCAGATCCCTGACCCTGGATCTAGGGGTGTTACACTCTGCTTTTCTTTCACATACTTAACTTCCACATCTTCCCATTTGAACACATATAACACTCTATCCAGAAATGAAGCATCTTGAGTTTGTAGCAGCCAACTTTTACTCATATGCAAGATTGTTCTATTCTGGTCTGCATCTATGAATACTAAGGCATCAGCTGTATTATCAGCATAAGAGTGTATCCAGTATACACTATCTCTTCCTGGAACGCCAATTGACTCCCTTATCTCTCCTTGTTCCAGTGCTCCAGAAGGAAGAGTCAGAGCTTCATCTACATTCTTCATTTCTTGAAGAATATTCCAATTCTTCTCTATCAGCTCCGGCTCAATCTTCACGTTATCAAGAGGGTTTGGAGCAATGATATCACACTTCCACACCTCATTGCTCTTCTTGAGTATGACACTTTCAATGAGCTTCACTGATTTATCTTTAAGCTCAGAAGCGAATCCCTTACCCATCATTTGTCTACAGACGGCTTTAAGAGATTCCACTGAAAGTTCCATTAAATCTTTTTCCTCCAAGCTAACCCTCTTCATTTTCTTGTCAACCACCATCCGGACAACATTAGAATATGCTGAGAATTCTGGACCCTTGTCCTCTGCTAGCTGCATTAACTGATCCCTATACAGAATGCTTAGTTTCTCAGAATGAGAGTATTGAATTTTTGTTGCTAGCAAGAACAACTCTGACGCAGATCTTCTCGATATGAATTGGTCATCCACATATAGGAAAGACATTGGGACACCTTCTACCAAAGACAAAATAACCTGCCACTCCTTAAGCGTTGCATTGTATCCAACCCTGACTTTAGAAATTAATCTTTTCAATGCACTTATGTAGTTCATAGTCAGTGGATTCTGCAAATTTAGGTTGTAGAACAGATCATCTGCCTCCTTGTTATGAACTCCTTTTGCACAGGGTCCCATAAATATCTTCCTTGCTTCATCCCACTTCTGCCCTATCCTTCTATTATCCAGATCAACTTGAGGATCAGCTAGCCTTGCAAGCTCATAATCGTATTGCTTCCCTTGTAGCTCCACTTTCTTTTCTATAAAAGCAACACGTTCTTGCATCATCTTCATTTTAGCAAACTCAGCTTGTTCTAAGGCTAACTGTTGAGACTTAAGGGTTTCCTCATCAATAGGAACTTCTTCAGGCATTCCGAAAGACATCCCAGCACCTCCACCTTGTTCCTTCAAAGATCTTTTTATTGCATGTGCTGAAGATACGTCTTCCATATCAGAATCTGAATCAAGTACCTCCTGTACTTTTTCTTGATGACTCAGGTCAACGAATGGTTCATCTTGCTCAACCATTATTGCCTTACCCTTTCTTTGCCTCTGAGCCTCTTCATCAGTAATCGGCTCAATTTCCTTTTCTTTGACAAGATCAGTTTGTTCTTGAATTTCTTCGATTTGAACTCCCTGCTGTCTCGTCTCCTTTCCACTCTCCCCCTTAGGTGAGTTATCCTGAACTCCACCTTGGTCTCCAGATCCACCAGCTGCATAAGAATCTTCAAAACCAGAACCATAGGCTCCTGCTCCACTAGCACCACCTGTACCAGCATCGGGGGGGAGGTTGTTGCGGCTCGAAACACTCCGGGGGCACAAAATTTCTGATTGCGAACATCACTCTACTGATCTCCACAGCCAGAGTATCCATTGTAATCTCCATTGCTCCCATCCTTTCATTCAGAGTGTTTCCCAAGACACCACCAGCATGGCCCAAGTCATTTACCTTGTTTGTCAAAACATTAAAAGCTGTAGCTTGACTTGCCATTCGTGCTGCGTAGTCATCAAGAGCCCTTTGATTGTTTCCAATGTTCATCCCTAACTGCCCCATTGTCTGCCCAAACTGCTTCATTTGATTTTCCATAGAAGTCATACGTGTATCAAGATTTTCAATATTAAGGGACGGTGTTTGGTTTAGGTGACCTCGCTCTAATACTCGTTCTGTTAGTATTTGGCGCTCGGTTTCGGGCCTTAAAAATGAAGGTCCCTCTCTCCCTAACCTCTCACACACACTCCCTGTCTCACGCTCGTGTATGTCTTCAATAATTGATCCAAAATATGAAGCAGTACCTGCAGAAACTGGATAAGCAATATAATTTGCAGTTATGGGATCAATTGCTGTTGGTTCCTGAGTTGGAATCTCAGGCTGAGAGGCTATAAAGTGTTCTTGTACAACATCAGAACCGATCCTCTTTGCAGCATCAGTACGTACCGGTGAAGGTACGGCTGAAGCTTTTAAAGCTTCATGTCCTTTTGAAGCAACAGTATCTTCAAGAGGTACATAATCATCATCAAAATCCCTATGTGCAGATTGTTCAAGGGGAGAACCACTCTCGTGAGGTGGAGTGGTTGCGTGTGACACACTAGGGTTTGACTGAGGTTTAGAAGTAGCAGCATGAGAAAATTTGGCTTTTTTTCGAGTAAGAGGCTGCTCTTCGGGGTCACTCTCCTCATCATATCCTACATTTTCATGTGCTGGCTGTTTGGATTCCGGTGACAGGGGTGGCAGAGAATTAGAAATATAGCTCTCACCCTGGGATAGATCCTGCGGGCTAGCAGTCTCTTGGGTCTCGGAATCAGATACATAGGAAGAGGAATGAGTAGTATGCAGAGAGAGATTACCTGATTCATTACCTTGTTCGTCACCGCTTTGCTCATCAGGAATCTCTTCAAATGCCTCAGCATGAGCAGACCGATTCTGAGCATATGATGAAACTTGCGATGATTCCACCAAGGTGGTAACTCCTGCATCATATATAAGCCACTGTTGAATGTTTTCAGGAATAGACATTGGTTTACCTTGATGTTTGTCCTGATTATCAATTGTTGAAAGTGACTTAGTGCCCATCCCTAGTGGTGCAGATGTTGGACTTCTGGCAAAACTCTGTCTAACTGCAAGAGCATCCTTCGGTATTAAATCATTAATCAGTATCTGTAGGAACCGAGGAAACCAGCAGACAACATCTGTTGTGTTGAGGTCTCTGCTTGCAGGAGATCCCATTACACCCACTATCTCAGAAAGAACTATGCGTCCATAATTTATATCCAGTTCTCTTGCTAGGGCAATTCCAAAGGTTTGCATGGGAATGGAAATTTGATGGAAATCGCTTTCTCGTGCCCGAAAACATCTTGTGATAGCCTCGAAAAAGTAATTCCATTCCACATGAAAGAATTGTTTTTGGATGTTTCCAGTGATCCGGCCAGACGGAGGATAACATCCTATTTCTTCAAAGAAACTGAGGCGTTCTGCAGCTGTAGGTTCTGGATCATAAGCATCTTTTATCGGGAATCCCAGAACCCTGTTGACAATTTCTTTATTGACCTCATATTCCTGACCCGCTAAGGTAAACCTGAAACCATAGGGGGTTGATTTGCTCCCAAAAGAAACCGCACTAGTCCATAATTGCTGTAAAGCATCATGTACTAGTGTAGGTTTAGCAGTAAAAGCATCGCTAGCTTTGGAATACAAATTGAGAAATCGTATCCAAGACTTAAAGCGCGGGAGTTGATCACCAATTTCTGTAGAAATATTATAAAAATTGTTTTTAGCAAGTGAAAATTGGTGAGCCATTTTAATTAAAATGTTTTTCCTTAACAAAATGTGAATTTTAATTTTAATTTTCGAAAAACAATTAATTAAAGAAGTATCAGTTATAGCCCTTTTAATTTCTTTTTGTGAATACCAAAAATCACTTCAAGAAATCAAACTACGGGATATAAACAAGTAATCAACAAATTCACAGTTTTATCCCTTTCAATTTATCGAGAATACCAAAAGCAATCTGAGAAATTAAACTATGGGGTAAATAGTGATACTATTACAGGCGAATACCAGTGAAATCGTGAGTGAGACAATCAATTACAAGCCAATTACTAAAGCTTGATATGAATATTCGTGTGTGTATGTGCGTGTGTATAGATGGATAAGAATAATGATGAACAGATAATGGCTGTCAAAAATCGGGCAGTAATTCGTGGTCTGTATGAGTTTAGTCACAAAAATCACGAATTCGTGGTCTGTAAGTCGAAATCGCCTGTATGTATATGGAGGCTGTTGTAAAACTTAATTAGGTAAAAGTGAATGAATTGATCGAGTTAGAGATGTATATATAGGCATGATTGTGAAATGACAAAAGTGTCCCTGTTAAAAAGAATGAAAATACTAAGTACATACAGGGAGAACCTAAGTCGAAGTCTATCTCGAAATTTTAAGTCGAAGTCTATCTCGAAATGTTATCAAGTCGAACTTCGAGATAAATTTCGAGATAGATTAACTCGAACACTTGAACCATTTAATCATTAAAGACCATTTAAACAGCAAAAACCACCAACAGTACTAGGGAAACCTATCTCGAAATTGAAGTAGAAATTCGAGATAAGTTTCGAGTTAGGAGTTAACTCGAAAAAATCCCCTTGGACCAACTGAGAACTCTATCTCGAACATCAAGTCGAAATTCGAGTTGAGTTTCGAGATAGAGACTAACTCGAAGTTATTCTCTTGGACTTAATCTTTTCAAAAATATCCCCTGTAAGATAGACTTTATCTTGAATATTTTGAATAAAAAATAGGCACACTGGTAACTCGAATTCGAACCCTAAGTCGAATTTCGAGATGAATTTCGAGATAGAGGCTAACTCGAAATTCTTCCCAGTCTTAGAATTTTCAAAACTTCACTCTGGAAGCTCAAATCGAAATTCAACTAGAATTTCAAGATGAGTTTCGAGATAGTGACTAACTCGAAATTTTGAAGATACTTAGAATAATTTGACAATTTTTCTTTGAAAAACTCAACACTTAATATTGCCAAATTAATATAAATATCAATTCAAGGATTTTAATATATGACATAATTAAAACATTCCTTGATAATTCTAAGGCCTCTAATTACATGAAAAACACAGGTAAATTCATCTAAAAATCATGCAAAATTTAGAATATTATGAATTTAACTCCCCCTATGATTATGCAATCTAACAATCATAAATTCAAAGATTTGTGCTATAAAAGACACTTAAAACACAATGAATTCATGTAAAATGACACTATATGCAACCTATAATAATCATTAATTAGGCATTTTAAAGTCTAAGCACATAATGATTAAGTAGCTTGCATATACACACATAAACATGGATTTTACAGATGGAAGGCTTTACTAACTTGTGTTAAGCATTCCCAATTCACCAACCAACCTATTGAATGTTACTTCATCAAGAGGTTTGGTGAATATATCTGCAATTTGTTGCATTGTGGGCACGAAATGTAGCTCCACAGTCCCCTCCTCGACATGTTCTCTTATGAAGTGATACCTGATGTCAATGTGCTTGGTTCTTGAGTGATCTACAGGATTGTTGGTTATGGCAATGGCACTTGTGTTGTCACACATAATTGGAATTTTCTTGTGCTCCATGCCATAATCCTTCAATTGGTTCCTCATCCACAGTATTTGAGATACACAGCTTCCAGCAGCAATGTACTCAGCTTCAGCAGTAGAAGTAGATACTGTATGTTGCTTTTTACTTTGCCAGGACACCAATCTTCTGCCAAGAAATTGACAAGCACCAGATGTGCTTTTCCTATCAATCCTGCAACCTGCATAGTCTGAATCCGTATAGCCAGTTAGATTAAAACCTGTATCTCTTGGGTACCAAATCCCTAGATTTGGTGTGCCCTTGAGATACCTAAAAATTCTTTTGACGGCTATGAGATGTGATTCTCTAGGATCCTCTTGGAATCTTGCACATAAACAAGTTACGAACATTATATCGGGTCTACTTGCAGTTAAATAGAGAAGTGAGCCAATCATACCTCGATAGCTTGTGATGTCAACTGGTTTACCTGATTTGTCTTCATCAAGCTTCGTGGCTGTTGCCATGGGAGTCTTAGCTGCTGATGCATCTTCTAGATTGTACTTCTTGAGTAAATCTCTGACGTACTTGGATTGACAGATAAAGATACCATCTTTTCTCTGACTGATCTGTAATCCAAGGAAGAAGGACAGCTCTCCCATCATGCTCATCTCGTATTTCTCTTGCATTAGCTTAGCAAATTTCTCGCACAAGCGCTCATTAGATGACCCGAAGATAATATCGTCCACATAGACTTGAACAAGTATTAAATCATTCTTCACATTCTTATAGAACAATGTTTTGTCAATTACTCCCCTAGTAAAACCACTTTCAATTAAGAATACGGATAGGGTTTCATACCAACATCTTGGGGATTGCCTGAGGCCATAGACAGATTTGAAGAGAAGATACACAAAATCTACAAGTTCTGGATCAATGAAGCCAGGCGGCTGTTCCAGATACACCTCTTCTTCTAACTCTCCATTCAGGAAGGCACTTTTCACATCCATCTGAAAAACCTTGAAGTTCTTATGTGCTGCAAATGCCAAGAACATCCTGACTGCCTCAAGTCTTGCAACCGGTGCATAGGTCTCATCATAATCAATTCCTTCTCGCTGAGAATAACCTTTTGCAACCAAACGAGCCTTGTTTCGTGTTACAAGTCCGTTTTCATCCATTTTATTTCTGAATACCCACCTAGCTCCAATTACTGATTTGTTCTTTGGTCGGGGTACCAGTTTCCAAACTTTCTGCCTTTCAAACTGATTGAGTTCCTCTTGCATTGCAATCACCCAATCAGCATCACCAAGAGCTTCTTCTATTTCTTTAGGTTCAAGCTTGGATAAGAACCCAGAATATAAGCAAATATTAGCCAGGTCAGCTCTTGCAGTTCTTCTAGTAGACACACCAGCATCTGGATCACCAATAATTAATTCAAACGGATGGTCTCTATTCCATACCCGTTCTCTTGGAAATTGTCTTGATGATTCAGCGTGACTTTCTGAGTTGTGGTGCTGACTACTTTGTTTACTTTCACTAACTCCCCCTGAGTTAGTGCCAGCTCCTACAGAACTAGAGTCAACTCAACTCGAGCCTTGAACAGTAGTCCTTGAGCTGCTATTTACTCCCCCTGAGTTGTTGCCGGTTCGTACTGAAGAAGTCTCTCCTGATCTTGTAGGATTAGCTTGTTCACTAGACTCAGGTTCTTCACGTACACTTGGAACATTTAAAGGGACAACCAACTCAGGTTCATCTTCAAGTTCTTCTAAGTCCAGATTCTGAAATTTTAGGGACTCAGGTTCACTAGAATCTCTTGAAATTGATGAGAGTTTGGTATCGTCGAATCTGACGTTGTAGCTTTCAATCACTTTTCGATCATTTACTAAGTGTTGGGACAATCAGATCGTGGCCCTACGATTTTTGATACAATAAATTAACGAATACAAATACAAAAGTCACCTTGTTAACGGTTGATTCCACGCTCTTCTATTGTATTCCCAAATTCCCTTGAGCGAAGTGTGGCCTTCGTCTCCTCAAGTTAACCTCTCTTCTTGCTCCTAGGTGGCTACAAAATTTTTCTTAACCCCAACCCTAGCAAGAAGAGAATAAGAATATATATAGGGCTACAATAGGGATCATGGATAATTAGGTTAGGCCTTCTAATTACATCTTGGGCCTAGCCCAATGTAATTAAATATTAATTCAATCCACTAAAGAATTAATATTTGCACTACCTTTCCTAATACCGCAACTTAATTATTTAATTGGGTTCCAATATTATTTGCTTATTAAATTCCCCATGTTTAAAATAGCGCATGCCCATTAATTAAATAAATTACTGATAATTCATTTAATTAATATCTTTTATCCTTGATTATCCACTCAACCTTTATTTAATTATGCCGGAATAAATTCCACCTGCAGGGTTTCACATAATTAAATCTTTTTGAGCTTTCAAGGGGACATCATTAACCCGAATATTATCAGGACATGGATTCCTTCAATAAATAATATCCACCATATATATTATTCCATCACCCAAAATATAATGATTTAATTCCAAAGAATTATTTCATATATAAATCAAAGCATGTAAATAATATACACGTGTCAATTACTATATCCGGATTAAGAACCTAAGCATTAATAATAACATAGAATCTTAGTTCTCTTTCTTAATCAGTATAAGGGAACAATTCTAAATTTGATCCTGTTCAATATACACAAAGTATACCAGTATTATTTATTAGTCAATATAAACTAATCTAAATAATACTACAGCCATACCAGTGGATTGTCCAACACCACCTGTGCTGTGAACCTTGTTATATTATATAAACCGTATTTAACAATCTAATATTCTGTATCCCATTTGATACTAGATTGTCCACAATATATAATATTAGACAACATGTAAACATTTAAATGATTCTCAATAAAACTGGGCCAGAAATAAATGTATATACTTAAAATAAATATTTTTAGTATACACTAACAATCTCCCACTTATACTCAAAATATTTCAGTGAGTATATCAGTGTTTATTTAATCCACTATTACACTGAAAACTATGTGCCCATCCATCTGACTCCTATCGCTTCCACATGCCTGTCAAAAACCTTGGCTGGCAAGCTCTTTGTGAAAGGATCTGCCCGGTTGTCTTCTGATGATATGTGAGCCACAACTATATCTCCTCGCTTTACGATTCCTCGTATGAGATGATACTTACGTTCAATATGTTTAGCTGCTTTGTGGTCTCGTGGTTCTTTTGAATTTGCCACAGCACCAGTGTTGTCACAATACACTGTCAGACTCCTAGGCAAATTAGGTACCACATCTAAGTCCAAAAGGAAGTTCCTGAACCATACAGCCTCCTTTGCAGCCTTAGAGGCCGCCACGTACTCGGCTTCCATGGTTGAGTCTGCAATGCATTTCTGCTTTACACTCCTCCATATAACGGCTCCACCTCCCAAAGTAAAAACGTATCCCGAGGTTGATTTCCTCTTATCCCTATCTGATTGAAAATCTGAATCAGTATATCCCAAAGGAAATAGATCTGAGGCCTTGTAAATTAACATATACTCCTTAGTCCTTCGCAGGTACTTGAGTATAGTTTTTACTGCACTCCAATGTTCCTGACCTGGGTTCGACTGATATCTACTAACCATGCCTACAGCAAAGCAGATGTCAGGCCTCGTACATAACATAGCATACATTAAGCTTCCACATGCCGAGGCATAAGGAACTGCTTTCATGCTCTCTATATCCTTAGGTGTCGAAGGACACTGCTCCTTGGATAGAGCAACTCCATGTTTAAAAGGTAGAAAACCTTTCTTAGAGTTCTGCATGTTAAAACGAGCTAATACTTCATCAATGTAAGGCTCTTGAGATAAAGCCAACATCCTTTTCTTGCGATCCCTTATTACTTTGATCCCAAGGATGTATGCCACTTCACCTAAGTCCTTCATTTCAAATTGTTTGAACAACCATGCCTTTACTGATGACAACATCTTAACATTGTTTCCAATGAGTAAAATGTCATCTACATATAGTACTAGAAAAACCACTGCATTACCCTCACTTCTCTTATACACGCATGACTCGCTTGGACTTTGATCAAATCCATATGACTGGACTGCCTGATCAAAACAAATATTCCAGTCCCTAGAAGCTTGTTTAAGTCCATAAATAGACCTCTTAAGCTTACAAACCAGATGCTCTTGGCCTTCTTTAATGAATCCTTTTGGTTGTTGCATATAGATGGTTTCCTCAAGACTTCCATTAAGGAAAGCTGTCTTGACATCCATTTGCCAAATCTCGTAATCGAGATGAGCTGCTATAGATAAAAGAATCCGGATCGACTTAAGCATAACAACTGGCGAAAAGGTTTCCTCATAATCGATTCCTTCTTTCTGAGTATACCCTTTCGCAACAAGTCGTGCTTTCCAGGCTTTCACCTTTTTGTCAGATCCTCTTTTCTTCTTGTAGATCCACATACTTCCAATGGGTTTTATACCTTTGGGTGGTTCCACGAGCTCCCAAACTTGATTGGAATACATAGATTCCATCTCAGATTCCATTGCCTTTTGCCAAAGATTTGCATCTTTATCTAGAATTGCCTGTTCGTATGTCCTGGGATCCTCATCATGTTCACCAGAGACCAAGTCTGAAGACTCTCCCAAAAACATGAATCTTTCAGGTTGTCGAACAACCCTCCCACTACGACGAGGCACTGGTGCGGTACTAGTGTCAAGTTGTGCATTTTCTTGTGGTTGTTCTACTTGTACTATTGGCACTTGGGGATTATCTGTCCCTCCCACTAATTCCTCTAAAACAACACTACTCATGGGTTTGTGGTTCATTATATAGTCTTCCTCTAAGAATCTGGCATTGGTGCTAACAATGACATCTCGATCCCTAGGACTATAAAATGAATAACCTTTCGTCCCCATGGGATAGCCTACAAACAGCCTTACTTCTGTGCGAGATTCTAGCTTAGTCGCGTTCTTGTTAAGCACATGTGCTGGACAACCCCAAATCCGAATATGTCTTAGACTTGGTTTGCTACCAGTCCACAATTCTATTGGAGTCTTGGGAACCGACTTAGAAGGTACCAAGTTCAGAAGGTAAGCCGCTGTTTCTATAGCATATCCCCAGAACGACTTAGGTAAATTTGAATAACTCATCATTGATCTAACACTCTCCAAAAGAGTCCGATTCCTTCTTTCTGCTACACCATTCTGCTGAGGTGTGCCAGGTGCAGATAACTGGGATGTAATCCCATTTTCTGATAAATAGTCCCTAAATTCTCCAAGCAAGTATTCGCCACCACGATCTGATCGTAGTGACTTGATACATTTTCCAAGATGTCGTTTCTCCGCACTTGCTTTGTACTCTTTGAATTTTTCAAAGCACTCAGACTTGCGGCGCAATAAATAAATGTATCCATATCTAGAATAATCGTCAATAAAAGTGACAAAATACTCATAACCTCCTCTTGCTTGGATACTCATAGGACCACATAAATCAGTATGAACCAATTCTAATACTTCTTTGGCTCTATTCCCCTTTGCTTTAAAAGGCCTATTAGTCATCTTACCTTCCAAGCAAGATTCACAAACTGGAAATGGCTCCACTGCCAACAAGCCTAATGGCCCATCTACTACCAGTCTTTGAATCCTCCTCAAGTTAATATGACCTAATCTTAAGTGCCAAAGATATGTTTGGTTCAATTCGGAAATTTTCTTTCTTTTGTTTGAGCTAGAAAGAATATTATTAGATTCCTTTTGTTGCAGCATTGGTTGGATAGGATTAATAATATATAAATTGTCTTGCAATGTACCAGAACATATAACTCGTTTATTCATCATAATAGAAACATTACGATCCAAACAAACATTATAACCATCCATGGCAAGTTTAGAAACCGAAATCAAATTCCTTCTAAATGAAGGTACATAAAGACAATTGTTCAAAACCAAAATCCTATCATCGCCAAAAGACAATGTAATTATTCCAACTGCAACTACTGCTACTTTCGTAGCATCTCCCATGAACACATATATCTCGCCATCTCTAAGCATTCTGGTTTGCTGGAACCCCTGCATAGAGTTACAAACATGGTCAGTGGCTCCTGTATCTACACACCAAGTGCTCGTAGATATAGCCGCTATATATGTTTCTGTAACTAGAGAAAGAGACATACCAGTATTGTTTGTCTTCTTAGGAAGAGGACAATCCTGTTTCCAGTGACCTGACTGCTTGCACCTGAAGCACTTGCCCTTAGGCTTTTTCACAGCACCTTGAACTCCCACTGCATTAGCAACCTTTCCAGCTTTCTGTGTCTGAACCTTTTTCTTCTTCTTACCTTTCGGCTTAGAGGAAGAAGCTTTCTCAGCCACATTCACTTGAACATTCTGCTTAAAGAGTCCTTCAGCTGCCTGAAGTTCTGTCAGAAGTTCCGCGAGACTATACATCCTTTTGTTCATGGTGTAATTCAAGCGGAACTGCTCAAAACTTTTGGGCAAGCTCATAAGGATGATATCGATCTGGGTTTCCCCATCAATATCAGCACCAAGGATCTCCATCTCATTCAGATGAGACATCATCCTGAGAACATGATCCCTTACAGGTGTTCCTTCAGCCATCTGAGTGTTCACTAAAGCCTTCATTGCTACTTGCCTAGCAGACCTATTCTGTTCTCCAAAAAGTTCCTTGAGATTAAAGAGCATATCTGAAGCCGTGGCCATAGCCTGATGTTGATGCTGCAAAACACCCGACATTACTGCCAGAATGTAACGTCGCGACATCTCATCGGCCTTAACCCACCGCTTATAATACTCCTTATCACTTTCAGGAGCATCTTTAGCAGGCTGATCTGGCTTGGGTTCATAAGTGCAAAATTTGTACTCCTCAGCAGTCAACACTATGTCCAAATTACGTTTCCATTCAATATAGTTTGGTCCCGTAAGTTTGTTATCCTTAAGTATGGTGAATAGTGGATTAAAGCCCATAATGATCTAATCCTGAGAATCATACATGTAACACATAATCAGAGAGTTGCACAAATCTTAAAACCTATTGGTTTCCTCTAACAATTAATTAAAATTAATGCACTAATATTTAAACACCATAAGTATCTGGTACGCCACGATGGGTGACATATATACCACTTAAATTCGTTTAAGTATTACTTTGGTCCTATTACTAAATAATACGCCACGTTAGGGTGGACTATATATTATTTTTCATAGCTAAGTGTATACCATTATCAAATCTTAAATTAATAATAATAAGCCCGGATGCCACCATTAAATATTTCAAATCAATAATCGATAATAGGATAATTCCCAGATCGGGGGGAGCATTGTCAAGAGGCGTCACTTAAGACCCCTTTCTAGACAGAATCATCCTTTCTCTGAATATCGAAAATCTATATTCAATCATTGGTACCCTTCTAATTAATCGAATTCTATGAAACTTGGTACGCCACGATGGGTGGCATGTATACCTTTCAATATTCGTAATTTAATTTAAGAAGTTTGTCCTAGTAATATCCATAACACTACATGACACCATAAATCATATGCCACGTTAGGGTGGACTATATATAATTTATATTCGTCTTAGTGTTAAATTTACATACAAACAATAATGGAGACCGTGGGATTTAATTCCTAATTAATTCCCTCACCCACTTAGATTTTTTTTTTAAAAATTGAGAAATTTTAAAATTAAATGGGGCCTATGTCGTTACAATTATGTCTAACATGCATTCAAAATACACACATAATTTAACAACATAAAACATTTAATTAATGCAAAAAATAAAAATCTATGTCCATGTCGTCCTAATTATGTTAAACATGCAATTAAAAATTACACACATAATTAACAACACACATAATAATTATTTAAAGCAATAATTAAAATTAAAATTGCAGAATTAAAAAATAATAATTCCACTATTATGGCCCCAATAATTTAATCGGTGCAGCTCGAATTAACGTGGTCACTTCGAATAAACACCCGCAGGAGAGATAAGCCGCGCCTGTGCATCACCTGTGACTTTGACACCCGCGTGGGGTCCACTCGCCTTTTGCATTTGAAAACAAAACATGACCAGCAGCCTTGTTATTCGAATTGTTCATGAAAAATAATTAACATGACTTTGGCTTTTCCGTTAATTGTCCATGGCGGTAGAAAAAAACGAACCAAGCAGCCTCTCAGCAGTTACGCAGCGGATAATAATTTTTCTCCGGTTTCAATTTTCAGCGGAACAAAATTGTTACAAGATATCCGGATTTATATAAAATCCATCAAACAATTACATAAAAAATAGATCTAATATAAAACTAATTTTGTAAAATCTATTCTAACACGATCAACCCTCGTGTTTACAACCACGATAAACCACGTGGAAACCAAACAAAAGAACCACGATTAAACCACGTGGGATCCAAACACATAATTAAATATACATGGCCATAATAGTGGATAACAACCTGCAAAACAGAATATACAAGCCTACCACTATATACATGCATATATAATTACGACATGGACATCGTATCAAAAATCGCAGAACCATAGAACCTAGCTCTTGATGCCAATTGTTGGGACAATCAGATCGTGGCCCTGCGATTTTTGATACAATAAATTAACGAATACAAATACAAAAGTCACCTTGTTAACGGTTGATTCCACGCTCTTCTATTGTATTCCCAAATTCCCTTGAGCGAAGTGTGGCCTTCGTCTCCTCAAGTTAACCTCTCTTCTTGCTCCTAGGTGGCTACAAAATTTTTCTTAACCCCAACCCTAGCAAGAAGAGAATAAGAATATATATAGGGCTACAATAGGGATCATGGATAATTAGGTTAGGCCTTCTAATTACATCTTGGGCCTAGCCCAATGTAATTAAATATTAATTCAATCCACTAAAGAATTAATATTTGCACTACCTTTCCTAATACCGCAACTTAATTATTTAATTGGGTTCCAATATTATTTGCTTATTAAATTCCCCATGTTTAAAATAGCGCATGCCCATTAATTAAATAAATTACTGATAATTCATTTAATTAATATCTTTTATCCTTGATTATCCACTCAACCTTTATTTAATTATGCCGGAATAAATTCCACCTGCAGGGTTTCACATAATTAAATCTTTTTGAGCTTTCAAGGGGACATCATTAACCCGAATATTATCAGGACATGGATTCCTTCAATAAATAATATCCACCATATATATTATTCCATCACCCAAAATATAATGATTTAATTCCAAAGAATTATTTCATATATAAATCAAAGCATGTAAATAATATACACGTGTCAATTACTATATCCGGATTAAGAACCTAAGCATTAATAATAACATAGAATCTTAGTTCTCTTTCTTAATCAGTATAAGGGAACAATTCTAAATTTGATCCTGTTCAATATACACAAAGTATACCAGTATTATTTATTAGTCAATATAAACTAATCTAAATAATACTACAGCCATACTAGTGGATTGTCCAACACCACCTGTGCTGTGAACCTTGTTATATTATATAAACCGTATTTAACAATCTAATATTCTGTATCCCATTTGATACTAGATTGTCCACAATATATAATATTAGACAACATGTAAACATTTAAATGATTCTCAATAAAACTGGGCCAGAAATAAATGTATATACTTAAAATAAATATTTTCAGTATACACTAACACTAAGAACACCCTATAAGCTGCTACCACATCTGTGGAGTAACCAACAAAGATTCCTTCACGAGCTTTTGCTGCAAACTTGCCTAGATTTTCATCATCTATAAGTACATAGCATTTTGCTCCAAAGACATGAAAGTATTTGATTGTTGGTCTTCTGCCGTTCATTAGCTCACATGGTGTCTTTTCTTTATCTTTTATAATCAAGGATCGATTTTGAGTGTAACACACGGTACTCACTGCTTCTGCCCAGAAATACAGAGGAAGTTTCGAATCATACAACAAAGTTCTTGCTGCTTCAACCAATGTTCTATTCTTCCTTTCAACTACTCCATTTTGTTGTGGAGTTCTCGGGGCTGAATACTGACGACGTATTCCCTTAGATACACAAAAGTCATTTAGCACTGCATTTTTGAATTCAGTGCCATTGTCTGATCTAATCGTCTTCACAGTAAGTGTTGAAACATTCTCAATTTGAGTGATGTGATCAATGATTAGGAAAGGTACTTCATCTTTCGTCATTGCGAACAATACCCATGTATACTTGGAGAAGTCATCCACGATTACCAATGCATATCTTTTCCTAGACAAAGATAGGACATTCACTGGGCCAAACAAATCCATATGAAGAAGTTGCAGAGGCTCAGTGATACTAGAAATTTCTTTGCTTTTATGCGAGGCTCGCTTCGACTTTCCCATTTCACAAGCTTCACAGAGTCCTTTCGGAGCGAACTCCATTTGAGGTAGATCTCTCACCAATTCTCGCCTCGCGAGAGCATTCATCGTTTTGAAATTTAAGTGAGAAAGCTTTTTGTGCCATAACCAGCTTTCATCATCCGAGGCTTTGCTGTAGAAACAGGTGACCTCATTCTGATTTGCTGAATCCATGTCTGCAACAAAAAGATCTGCCTTTCGAACTCCTCTCAAAGCCAGTGAGCCTTCCTTGATATGAGTGATTGATACACCTTTCTTGTTGAAGACAATTTCGTAACCTTTGTCACAGAATTGACTGATACTCAACAAATTATGCTTTAATCCCTCAACATAGGAAATATCTTCAATGATGACATTGCCAGTTTTCAGTTTGCCATATCCCTTTGTCACACCTATGCTGTCATCTCCAAAGGTAACATAAGGGCCAACCTTCATAACCAACTCTGTAAGCAGGGACTTGTTTCCAGTCATATGCCTCGATGCTCCACTGTCTAGCACCCATATGACTTTATTTCTATTTTGCTTAATGCCCTGCAATGACAGATTGATTAGACTTTCTTCGGAACCCAACTTTGATTCGGCCCGGCTTTTCGATAAGATCGATAATCAACAGATTTAACAACAGGAGATGCACTTTTCTTAACATTACTAGAGCTTTCGACTTCCTCCTTTCCTTTCTCAGACTTGACATGTTTGTCAGTCCTAGGAGAAGGTTTGTCACTCCTAACTTTAGGAGGACTGACAGTCTTGGCTCTCACATGCTTTTTCTTGATGTTTGAACTAGCAGCAGTATTTAAGCATGACTGGCTAGATGCATTCATTAAATTCACAAAAGTTTGCATGACGTTAAAAGTGCATGGCATACAATTAGGTTGACCACACTGTGCATGATTCGGATGCAGATTATTCATTGTATGTGTGGCAGGCATGGCATGTGCAGCAGGAACATTTATGTTAGCTTTACATGCATAAGAAAGATGTTCAGTAGATTTGCAGTGATAACATGCTTTCTTTATTCGTTCAGCCTTAACCTCTTTTATGCCTTTCTTCCCTTGTTGTTTAACAGCCTTAGCTCCTATTCCTAGTCTAGATTCATCACTAGGGAAATTGATTTTAACTTGTTTGATAGGAGTTATAGGTTGTGCATTCTGGCGATCTTCCATCTCAATCTCATATCTAGCTATCAATTCAGTCTCTTCGTCTTCTATTCTAGGAACAAGGTGTTTGTAGATGGGTTTAACAGAAGGTTTAAAAAAGCTAGGAACTTCATTTTTAAGGACACTGGAACTAGTGTCGATAGGTCTCTTCCCTTCTTTCTTAGAAAGGTTAGAATAATCAAGTCCTACACCTACTCCAGTTATCTTCTTAAATACGTCATTATCTACATACACTTTACTAGCAGCTAGTTTGTAAGCTTCACATTTAGTTTCTAACTCAGCTAGTTTGTTCCTAAGACATGCTTCTATTTCTTCCTTAAGGACGAGCTTGTGTTCCAAAGATTTAATAAAATCTCTTAGGGAAGTATCTACAGTGCAAGCAGCCTCTAACTCTTCCACTTTTGCCTCAAGCATTCTGCTTTTGGCGACAAGTGTTTTCTGTTCCTTTTGAGAAGTGTCTAGGCTTTTGCACAACATGTAGATCTCTTCGCTAAGAGCCCCGTTCTGTTCCTTATAATCATCAATAGACATTTCTACTTTAAGGGTTAGAACTGGTACCTCTGGTTCCTCTGATGTCTCAGCCATGAGCGCAAAGTTTGCTACATGAGTAACATCTTCCTCATCTGAATCATCCCAAGCTCTTCCTTCTGTTACTAATAAAGCTCTTTTTCCATGTCTTTCCTTCACCAGCGATTCATACTTGCTTTTGAGGGCTTCAAATGTCTCTTTTGGATAAGTCTGTTTAGGCTTTTTGCAGTCCGAGGCAAAATGTCCAGCTTCACCACAGTTATAGCATTTGAACTTCATTTTGAAATCCAAAGGAGATTTGTAGCTGGTATTCTTGCCTTTACCTTGGTAGCCTGACGAACTACCACCACCCTTAGCAGCCCGATAATAAGATGAAGAATTTCTCTGTGGTCGGTTGCTCTTTCTGAATCTCATGTTGCTGAACTTCCTTGCCATGTATGCCACGACACTATCGTCCATGTTGTCCAGCTCTTCTTGGGTGAAGTAGTCATCATCACTGTTAGATGCTCACTCGTCATCATTATCAACTTGATGTGGTGCAAGTGATGATTTAGGCTTTGCTGCAACCATTGCCTTCTTAGACTCTTCCTCATCAGCAACTAATCCTGATGCAGTTTCTTTTCCTTTTGAATCATTGTCCCATGCTTGATCTTGAAGCGTCTCCAGCTCATAGGTCTTTAGAATTCCATAATATTCTTCCAGAGAAGTTGTATGCAAATCTCTGGTTTCTCTGATTGCGTAGACCCTATGTTCAATGCTCTTTGGCTGGTTCCTCAGATATCTCGTATTGGTCTCAACCATGGGGAGAGTTACACCTCTCAGATTCAAATCCAATACCAACTGACTGAATCTTAGATAGACGTCTGTTATGCCTTCTCCTTTTCTTATTCTGAAGGTGTCATACTCCATCTTGAGTATAAGTGTCTTGTTGCTTCTAACCTCTGCAGATCCTTCCATGACAACTTCTATCTTGTCCCAAATCTTCTTTGCTGTATTCAAACCTTTGACTATGTTGAACATTTCATGATCAAGGGATTCCATCAAGGTTTGTCTTACAGAAGTATCATAAGCTATTTGCTCCTTGTCAGCATCCGTAAAGTCCGCTGCCTTTTTAGGCTCAGACCGAGCAGGTATAACCTCCTCTCCTTCCGTACGCTCAGGAATAGCTTTCATTGGAATAAATTTACCCTTTTCAAGGACTTCCAGATATTCAGGATTAATTGTCTCCAAGTAAAGTCTCATTCTGAAAACCCATTCTTCATAGTGATCTCGGTTGAACATTGGGATCTTGAAAGAATTTTTAGGAGCCATTTAAAATCTGGTCACTAAAAGTTTCTAAGTACCCAAGACTAGGCTATGTAGAATATCTATGTAGAACTTCTGCCAAGTCGAAATTTCTCTAAGTAGAAATTTTGCTCAAGTCGAAATTCACCAAGTAGAAATTGTCCAAGTCGAAATTCTATGTAGAAAATCTCAAGTAGAAATTCTATGTAGAACTTTTGTCCTTAGAATAAATTTTCTGCAGATTTCTTTAATATTGAATAAACAATATTATCACTTTAACACCTTTTTGACTTTTGATACTTTACTCACCGAAAGCATCTAACCCACTTGCTGGGTACTGAATATGTATTGTTTTGCTTTCGACCAAGGAATAATTATCAAATCAAAAGTACAAAAACACCTTTTTGACTATCTTATCTATTTGAAAAAGGAGATCAAAAAGTTGTTGGGTTGTCTTCTTTGATAAGAACAGATGATGAACACTCAAGAACACCAAATATCAATGAACCCAGATTAATTCGCAAAAATTAATTAAAATACACCCAAGCTAAATAATCACACCTAGAGCATTTAAATAATTTTTCGGATGAGTTTTCACTACCAACGAATTAAAGCACACTTTTCGAGAAAATGAAAAGTAGATCTAGAAAATGAAAACTCACGATTCTTCTACCAAACACAAGGATCTATGTTTTGTATGTTAAACATCCGCTCTGATACCAATTGTTAGGTCCAAATGTGTTGTAGAGGGGGGGTGAATACAACTTTTCGAATATGAGAAGCAATAAATACGATGCAATAAATGAACACGCAGATTCAAGGAATATATTTCTTATATATAACTTGAAAAGGTTGCTACAACATTCATTACAAAGTATAACAGAAGTTCAGAGAGAAGTGAATGATTCTAAGCTCTGTGAATATACTCTCTCTCTTTTTCTTGTGTTTTATCAATATTGCTCACACATTTAAAACATTACACAAGTGCTTCTATTTATACTACATGTAATCTATGTCCTGTAGTCTTCAAAGACTAAGATGTACGTGGCCCAATGATGTCCACATAAATCTTGCCTTATCTTGAAAGCTTGGAAATCTGCCAATCAGAAGATGCCATGTGTCATGTTGAAGCTGCACTCTAAGTAGAACTTCTACTTGAGAATTTCTACTTAGCCATCTCGAATTTCTAAGTAGAACTTCTACTTAGAAATATTCTACTTGGTCATCTAGAATAGGAATGAGAAAGTGAAATCTAGATGGTTGAACAAAGGAAAGTTTGACCCCAATCAAGTGACGCGTATTGAGTAAAGGTGATGAGCGTCTCAATAAAGAGATGACAACGGAGTTAAATAACAGAAGTGAATGAGAATCAAATAATAAGAAGAATGTGATTAATAAAGAAAAGACTGGAAAGAAAAAACGTTAGTATTATGGATATGAAAGCTCTAGTAGCGTGGCATGGAATACTAGTGACAATGATGTCAAGCGAGAAATATAAGATTTAACCGGAAAGGTTGGAAGGTGTTTCAAGAGCAAGTATTGCTGAGATTGAACAAGAACATAGTTCATAGAATGATAGACAGAGCAGCGAGGATATGCTGACACGTGAGATTATGCTAAAATAGTATTTGATGCAAGTATAATTACTTTCTTCTCCGATAAACCTCTACAGTTCAAAGGTAATTAAATTCTAAGTATGATATTTTTGCAATCATGAAATTTTCTATAATTCTCTGGAATTCTTTTCTTTTCTTCTCTCTTATTCATAATCTTTGAGAAGAACAACCCTTTAAGGAGGGGAGGTACTACTACGTGACTCTCTGTCTGTGTGATAGAAGTCTAAGTGGAATGCCATTAATTGTTTAATTGCTTGTCAAGTACTAAAGGCTGGCCCCCTTCTGTACTAACTATGCAATTTAACAAATTTTCATTGATCATAGTGATCTCTCAATAAATTCCTCTAAATCTATATATTGATCGAGATTGTGAAGATAAAAGCGATCAGAAATGCATGGTACGAGTGAGGTTATCTCCGAATTCGCAGCGTAATAGTAATACCGAAACCACTACAAATACCAATAAGAGAAATAGTATATGACTGGGTAAGAGCATAACCCAGACAGGGTGTTGTACGAAAAATAGCAAAGATTAATGAAAAAGGATTGGGATTGACTGAGGATTGACTAGAGAACTGGATAGTGAAATAACCAACAAGTACTCAATTGTCTTCTACCTGATTCCGGGACGGAATCCTTTTAAGGAGGGGAGACTGTAAGAACCCAAATTTTCGGTAGAATTAAAAACTTTTTATTAAGTGTTGAGAAAAGAAGGAACAATGATTTCGACTCCAAGGTAGTAACAGTTCTAATGAATGAGTGTTGAATTGATATAGGTTCCAAGGTTTATATGTCACGAAGAATACTTTTGGTTGACAACATAGATAAGAATAATCTATCTCCTAGGGATATAAATTATATTATTCCAAGAAAGATTATTCTTGTGTCATCCAAATCAATATCTGTCGTTAGTCCAGTGGTTCTGAAAAAGGGTTAAGGAATGCCCGAAAGAGAACAAGGACATTTTTTATAAGTATAAGGAATAAATATGGAATAAAGAATGAATAGTGTTTTTGGCAGAAATAGGAATATTATGAGACGACGCTATATAGAAGTATTCAGAACGGATTTCGGAGTTCATATTCATGATCCAGGGGTGAAATAAGTGTATGTAAACGACATCGGATTCAGAATAATAGCACTTTTATTTTCTCCGAGATTTCCCTGGACATTGCAAGACTTAAGGATTTATTAAAAGGATTTAAGGAATTTAAATTCGAGAAGTATTAAGAAAGATGGAGATTGGTATTATAAATATCAAGAAGGTTTCCGGTAAAACCCTAACTAGAAACGGTTGAGTTATTTCTCCGAACAATCAATGAATTGAGCAATAACCGGACAAAGAAACAAGCAGAGAACCAAGAGACAACCATGTGCAAGTGGATGGGATCACCACCATGGCATCATCACTTTATTAAGGTAGCTTTATGAAGATATTATCTAAGGGGTCATTTGTTTACAACTTAACGAGCTTAACTGAATTGAGTGAAAGGATAAAATAAGGTTAAGATTGTTTGTTTCACTTTTTTAAATTCTTAATCGTTCAAAACCTTCTTACCGATTAAGAATACAAAAGCTAGCTTAACCATTCACACGTTACTTATTACAGCTTTCAGCACTTTGTTTTTATATTATTACTTAAATAAATTACATGTTTGACGATAAGATAAGAAATTTATTTTAGATATAATTTTTAATTAACTGGTTTTTGATTTTATGTTACTATACTAAAATTTTAGAATTTTAACTGTACTTGATAATTTTTATTTTTCATTTATTTATATAATATTGAAATTTTTGAATAATATTAATTACAAAAAATTAAATAATTTCAAATGTGTTGATAAATAAAATACAGTCTTATATATATAATTTTAATATTATGTGACATAAAATATGAATTTATATAAAATATCATGTGACATAAAAATATGAATTCATATAAAATCACTCTTTCTAGAATATTATTTTTAAACTTTTATATAACTCATTCAGATAAGGGTGAAGGCCCTATCTACCCACAAATTAAAGATGTGTAACCAAAATACCCACCACCAATCTGGGCGGCCCTAAATACCCACCAGAAAATGGTGGAGTATCTCCAGATATGCTACTGGGAGTGTAGTATCGCCTAGACACGCTTTTGATACAACCGTATCATGTGGACACGCTATTATTGGAAGTTTACTGTAGCTAGAGACAAGCAACTTCCAAATGCGTATCTCTAGATACGTATTTTCCAGTTGCGTGTCCGTCTTATTCTTTTTTTCACAGAAAACACAATCGTATACGTATTTTCCAGTTGCGTGTCTGTCTTATTCTTTTTTTTCAATCCAGTTTTATTACCGGATTTTATACACCCAAATCGATCGAAACTCTGAATCAATCGATTTTCCGACGAAGCTCAAGAAAGCCCCTGCGGGGCCTGAACCAGAGAAAACAGAAGGACAAAGGAAGATCCAGATGTGCTCGTCACATTGATGTGTTCAGATCGAGAAATTGATAAGAGACGGTGACGGGAGAGAGTGGCGGCGAGAGAGACGAGAGAGGATTTCGTGAGAGACGAGAGAGACTTGACAAGTTTCTGTGAAAATCAAAGCTTGGGATACGCCACTGGTAATGGCGTATCTCGTGGGTAGATAGGGCCTTCCGTTCCGAAAATAGGCATTTGGGGCTTTGGGTACCTCATTTTGAGGCATTTTGGTCATTATCTCTTCAGATAATACAATTCAGAAATAATTTATATAATACTCGTACTAATGATTCAGATTTTAAATCATTCAGAAATCTTAATCATTCATAAGTAAATGATTCAGATTTGCCAAATGATCCCTAAGCTAAGTTAGCTTCTTCAAGAAGCTTGTTTTTCTACCAAACTAGAGGGGGCAACTTGCATTTGTGTCAAACAAATATCTTCCTAAATAATTCACTCATCCTTATCCCTTCTTCATCACAATAATGCAAGGAACCAAACAAGTTTCATACATACAAGTATCATTGGAGACAAACTAAACTAGTTAGCATGATGGTGCAACATAAGGCACCAATACATGTCCACATGGAAGCGAATCCTTAACCAAGCCTTAACCCATCAACTAGACTATAGTTAGCCAAACAAATATCTTGTATTATTGATCACTTTATGCAATCAACCAAGCAAATCAACTCCATTTCTCTCATCCATGGAGCATTCGACTTTTTCAAGAAATTCAAGGGAAGAAATCAAGCTTCCACTCCTTGTTTGATCTCCAAATTTTTATCCTAGATCCTATATTTCATAAAAATGATACTCTAAAAATCTTAACCTCAAAACCCAATGTTTCCATTTTCAATAAAATCATCAAAGTAGAGGGTGAATAGTAACCTCAAGAACAAAACTCTTGGATCTTGATTTTGGTGGATGATTCAAGCTACATGGAGGCTATACAAGGACCATACAAGGATTATTAGGGCTTGTACACTCTCTAAGGAAGGTATAACTCTTAAGAACCATGGATCTCATTTTTGAGTTTTTAGCATGTTCTTGATGATTTGGCTTAGTTATGATTATGGTAACATTATAAGCATGCTTGGTTAATGATTTAGTGATTTAAGTAGCATAATGATTATTATGGTAAAGCATGATGTTCTTGGGCTTGTTGAGATGAGAATCATGTATAAATGATGTATGGATGCCCGGTGTGGCTTGGCTTGATTGTTGTGAATTTTAGAACGTTCGATTTATAGCCGTTATAATGCCCGATTTGTGTTAAACCTTGGAAACCGTACATCACAGTAGGCTTAACTCACTGCCTAGCTTTGTAATCTGCCATGTTAAGATAGATCATGTTATAAGCTTCGTGTGGATATAAAGAATGAAATGGACTTACGGTTTAGGAGTTATGGTTTAATTCGTAAAAGTGGTTCGAAACCGTAATCGGAAGTTTGTAACTGATATTGAACCCCTTTAATGTTGTTAAGTCAGTGGCGAATCTTGATAATTAAATATTAGAGGTCATAAGGAAGGCGTGAGAGAAAACCACAAGTAAAATGGATCGTTTTCCGATTTTATAAAAAAGTTCGAATCGAGGTTATGTGCGAAGAAACCACTTTTCGGAAGTAACACTGTTCAATAAAAGCTCCTGCCCTGTTTTGGCAAAAATCCGGAAAATTAATCTTCTGATCTAAGTCCAATTTTGAGTTAGCTACCTCCTAGACAATCTCTAGATCATGTACGCGAAAACGGTGCGTCATTTGAGTTAGCGGTTACCGAGTTATGAACGTTTTAGTGAAAGAGGTGTGAATAGTAAAGATCCGTAGTTGACTGAACTTCGAAAATACATTTCACCTATCTAGACCTGTGGCTTCGAATTGGAAATTTTATGATAAATATTGCAAATACCAAAGATGATTTTATAAGTGGTTTCGTAATTAAATACGTTTCCAGTGATTTATTAAAAGTGTTGAAGTACGAGTCTCGAAATAGTAATTCTCATAAAAGTCAACCCTAGGGGTACTACTTTGGCCACCCTTTTTGGCTAAGTTAAAAAGGGAATTTCGAGTCGAGTAAACACGAAACTTGTTAAGAATTATCAAGACCACATATTGGTTCAAAGAACGAGGTTATAATTGATTAAGTAAGATATACGAAAAATCCGACATTAAGGATGGGTTCGAGGTGTGTTTTGGACTAAACTTACATGACTTAAGTTAAGTTATACTTAACCTTCGAAATGTTAAGTGATTGACCTTGGTTATTGTGACTATTTATAGATCACTGGATTGACACGAGGCACACTACACCCACAGGTTTACCAGGCAAGTTTCCAATACCTTGGAACTATTGTTGTGATAATATATATGATTGTTGTTATACATATGCCATAGCATGCATGTCTACTTTCAAGTTAATATTGAATTACTTGTTCCCCTAAATTGTTATTGGCCTATAGACTAGATATGAATTATCAGTTATACGCCAAATTGTTTTGTAAAACCCGTAGTGAAGGGCGTATGATATTCATTCTTTAAATATAGACCTGGAGTCGGTATTTTGAGATATAGAGATAGTCGTGGAAACCCGGAGGGATTCCAGCGACAGATTAGTATTCATTTTGAGGAATGTTAATTATAAACATTATTTATATTTCCATAAAGTATTAATTACTTGGAAATTATTCGAGGAATGTTATTTGAACATTATCTCAATCGAGAAGTTCTATTTGAATATTATTTTGAATATTCATTCGAGTTTATCTATTTACTGAATATTATTTTAATATTCATTTGAGTTTCAATTATTTAAATGAATATTATTTTCGAATAATCATTTAGAGTTTGGTTATTTAATGAATAATTACTTTGATATTCATTTAGAATATTATTTATTAAATGAATATTATTTTTCAAATATTCATTTAAGGTTCGATTTATTTAGTGAATATTATTTAAAATCTTTATTTGAGTTTATTTATTTAATGTATATTATTTTGAATATTCATTTAAAGAAGAGATTTATTTAGTAAATAATTCTGGATATTCGTGCAAGGATTACTTACGAGCAATATTATGATTTAATCATATTCCTTCATTATTATTGATTTAATAAATATTCTTGGAATATTTATTTAAATTCTTTTAAGTTCTTTTTTATAATGAATTATATTATTCAAAGATTATCCTTCACCTTTAGATATTATGTAATGTGACGCCCCCAGATCCGGGGTCGGGAATCTAGGCGCTCACGGTCCATTTTCCATTATTATCATACTTGTTCTTGCACACAATATAATTAAACAGCCATCGACCCCACAATAAACTCACACCGCATACACGCACACACACACACAGGTTAGAGTCTCAGAAACGTCATACATTTGATTAGGCAAAAGTAAAAGTTTTAGAGTTATTACAGACCGAATTAAATAGCATTTATGCTACCAGCAACACTTCGATATGAAGCGAAGTTGGCGGCTTGAAAGCTTGCTGCGGTACACTGCCTTGCACAGGTCATACTTATAAATAAAACGTACTAACAAAAGTTGCCGACCAATCCGGCTAACGGGGCCTACCGGTGGAATCTCAACTGCAGCCTGGGGTCTAGTCACCTGCTTTCGAACAGTCTGACTGGTTCTTGCCATTTCTCTTAGCTGTTGTGTTTGTAAAATTTGAAAACAAGCAAGAGTGAGCAACTATAGCTCAGCAAGAATATACGTATAAGATAAGCAATATAACATTCCACATGTATAATAGTCATTAAACTCGTTGTATTAATCAGTTATAGAATCACTTGTCATTATTGGTAAATTTCAAAGGTGCACCAGTACGTGCCCTTGTTTTCAAAATAACCTTGCAGTTCTAGCTACTGCATAAAGTCAACATCTTTCTCATCAAAATAGGACACTATCGGCAACTGGCACATAGGCCTAAGATGCAGTGTCAAAGCATTTTTCCAAAGTGGAGGATGGGACTGGAAGAAAACATAAAAACCTGACAAGGATTGACGATGATCAGTCGCCACATCCGAGTCCAATAATCCGCGGGTCTTCTCTACCGGTAGAAGGATAGAAACTACATCCGTAACTATCCCTGAGTGAAAACTACATCCGTAATCACCCTCGATGAAAACTACATCCGTAATCATCCTTCGGCAACACCTGGGCCGGAATAATAAGTGATGGACCGCCTGGCTCACGGCCGCTTACACATCCCGGGAATCGTTCGTCAACGGTTCCCACACCTGCCAGAGTCCCTTTTTCTTTTTCTTTTTTTTTTTTAAAAACCAGATTTTGATTGAAAACAGAGTAGTTGTGGTTCGACATCAGTCGACCGATAATTCTTGAAATCATACAAGAAGCGAATCCTGACCGGGGGTTTTCGAAAAGATTTTGGGTTCGAAAAAGTTCGAGTTTGAAAGTATTAAAAGGTATCTTGGATTAACTTTGTTTTTAAAATAATGAACAATAATTATTAAATGATATTTAAGATTTAATATTAATAATTAATAAAATAATTATTTAATAAATAAACTTTTAATCCAAGATAGGGTTTCGGGTATTTACGAAGATATAATAATAGTTATTTGAATATATGATACCACCCGAATGACCCTTCGGGTTTTCGCAATATAGGTACGATATAATATACCGCTCCCCGGTCAATAGTATATACGGACCGCTACGACCTCTATTGCTAGAGTCGTTGTCCGAAGAAAACATTCCAATCTAAGTTCAAGGGGTAAAAGCATACATGTACTTGTTCAATCTCAATTGCATCAATACTTCGATAAACATAGCATTTGATATAATTTGAAAACTACAAACACAACAGTGAAAATCCTGGTATATGTATAAGTTTTGAAAAGTAAACTTGCCTTGGTATGGTAAGGGTGGTAAAGCTCTCGGGGTCGCACGGTAATCTATAAATATTCAAGGGTACGCCCGTTAGTAACTTAACGAGACGACTAAATAATAATATAAATAATTATGAGCCTACCCTAGCGACTCCACTCTTAAGTCCACTAACCCTCCTAAAGGTCCTTAATATCATAAGTTCATGTTCGTTAATAATCCGACTCGAAATAATCGCCAAATTTCAATTATGCTAAGTTTGTGTAAAAATCTCGAAAAACTAATCCTACGCGCGATTTTCCACTTGCGCGCATCTCACTCTAACATTTTTAGAAAAATATTAAATTCGAATTTTAACTTAATTCCTTTTGGGTCATCTTCTCCACTGTAAAATCTCACTTCTCAATTTTTACCACGAATTTACCATATTTTTAAAGGGTCCAAACATAATTTACAAGGGGACAATTTTCAGCAGTCTTCCATTCAGAACACGATTTACTAAATAAATCATATCTCCAAATCTACAGCTCTCCTGTCCATGAGCTTTATATTTCTATAAACTACACTCCAAGACCTTTCCAACCATATAAGGTAGGTTTTCAGGGGATTAGATTTAGGCCTCTGAATTGCAGTTACAAGTAGGGTCATTTACAGATTCGTCCAACAGCTCATTTCTACAAGTCATCCACCTTCTAAAATCTCCACCCACTTCAATATCATCATAAATCCACCAAGAAAAATATCATATACTCATGTGACTTCATATAACATAAAAATAATTTTTATTATAGCAATATCCATCAATATCCAAGATATTCATAAATCATGCTCTAACTAACACTTTTTAGCACTAACACTTGTAGATCTAACCATATCAAGCAACTTCTCTTGCCATGGCTACTAGGGTTTAAAATTTATACCTTCCTTGAAGCTCTAGATACCTTGACAAAGCTTGAAATCCTTCCCAAACACCTTGGTTGATCAATCTAAGGCTTAATCTTTAAGATCAAAAATAAAAGTTTAGATAGTCACTATTCATCTAGAAACTTTAGGAATTTTTTTTACCTATCCTAGACTTGGAATTAAATCATGAAAAATTTACCATACCTTAGTTATATCAAGAGGAGGCTTGGGCTAAAATATCATGAATTTAGGATGAGTGGAAGTGGTAGAAGAAATTTTCTTATTCTCCTTGTTTCTTGAAGTGCCGTGAGTTAGCAAGCAAGGGGGGGGGGTTGCTCTTGTTTTTACTTGGTGGTGTGTAATAAAATGAGATAAGTGCTAGTGGTCTTGGCTAAATATTGGCCAAGTCTTGAACATGTGGTAAATATTATGCCATGCCTCTTGAATTATACTTGGTGATCCCTAAAATGGGGAACCATGTCATTAGCTCTAGGTTGAGAGATCTTGAAACGAGTTGGAAAGTTAGCCTATGAATTGGCTTTACCTCCGAGCTTACAGCAAGTACATAATGTGTTTCATGTGTCCATGCTACGACCCTACCATACCGACTTCCGACATGTGATAGAACATGATCAAGTGGATCTGCAACCAGACTTAACATATGTGGAGCAACCCGTAGAAATCATGGATAGGAAAGAACAGGTGCTGAGGAACAAGGTTGTCAAACTAGTGAGAGTCTTGTGGAGGAATCAGAATGTCGAAGAATCAACATGGGAACTAGAGAGCGCGATGCGTGAAAAGCACCCCCAACTGTTTTCAACCTGATTCCGGGACGGAATCCTTTTAAGGAGGGGAGGCTGTAAGAACCCTGATTTTTGATATTATTGGAGTAGACGGAATGAATAGTAACTGTGTTATGTAAGAGAAGTGAATCTCACCCCCATATATTAATGACGGATAAATGAAAATTTGAAGTTATATTATGTTTCCTTAAGAAAAATAAGTGTATGTAAATGTCGACGGATTTCGCAAAATCCTATTTTATTAATTTCGTACATTTCCGGGATATCGATAAATACGAATACTACGACAAGATCATGGTTTTATTATTTTGAGAACCCAAGGAACCATATATATTTAGAATTAGGAAGTTGGATTTTAGAAAAAATATTGAAGGAAAAATTCCACCAAAAATGTTTAAGAAATTATCTAGAAAATTGTGGAAATTGGAAAATACCTACTAGCCATGCTAAGGTGACTAAAATACATGCAATGCCATGAAAATCCCATGCACTAACCAAGTCAAAGCTATCAACCAATAGTTAGTAGGATAGTTAGTAGTAGTAACCAAGTTAGTACTTAGTAGTTAGCTTTTTAATGACATGGTTCCCCATTTTAGGGATCACCAAGTATAATTCAAGAGGCATGGCATAATATTTACCACATGTTCAAGACTTGGCCAATATTTAGCCAAGACCACTAGCACTTATCTCATTTTATTACACACCACCAAGTAAAAACAAGAGCAACCCCCCCCCCTTGCTTGCTAACTCACGGCACTTCAAGAAACAAGGAGAATAAGAAAATTTCTTCTACCACTTCCACTCATCCTAAATTCATGATATTTTAGCCCAAGCCTCCTCTTGATATAACTAAGGTATGGTAAATTTTTCATGATTTAATTCCAAGTCTAGGATAGGTAAAAAAAATTCCTAAAGTTTCTAGATGAATAGTGACTATCTAAACTTTTATTTTTGATCTTAAAGATTAAGCCTTAGATTGATCAACCAAGGTGTTTGGGAAGGATTTCAAGCTTTGTCAAGGTACCTAGAGCTTCAAGGAAGGTATAAATTTTAAACCCTAGTAGCCATGGCAAGAGAAGTTGCTTGATATGGTTAGATCTACAAGTGTTAGTGCTAAAAAGTGTTAGTTAGAGCATGATTTATGAATATCTTGGATATTGATGGATATTGCTATAATAAAAATTATTTTTATGTTATATGAAGTCACATGAGTATATGATATTTTTCTTGGTGGATTTATGATGATATTGAAGTGGGTGGAGATTTTAGAAGGTGGATGACTTGTAGAAATGAGCTGTTGGACGAATCTGTAAATGACCCTACTTGTAACTGCAATTCAGAGGCCTAAATCTAATCCCCTGAAAACCTACCTTATATGGTTGGAAAGGTCTTGGAGTGTAGTTTATAGAAATATAAAGCTCATGGACAGGAGAGCTGTAGATTTGGAGATATGATTTATTTAGTAAATCGTGTTCTGAATGGCAGACTGCTGAAAATTGTCCCCTTGTAAATTATGTTTGGACCCTTTAAAAATATGGTAAATTCGTGGTAAAAATTGAGAAGTGAGATTTTACAGTGGAGAAGATGACCCAAAAGGAATTAAGTTAAAATTCGAATTTAATATTTTTCTAAAAATGTTAGAGTGAGATGCGCGCAAGTGGAAAATCGCGCGTAGGATTAGTTTTTCGAGATTTTTACACAAACTTAGCATAATTGAAATTTGGCGATTATTTCGAGTCGGATTATTAACGAACATGAACTTATGATATTAAGGACCTTTAGGAGGGTTAGTGGACTTAAGAGTGGAGTCGCTAGGGTAGGCTCATAATTATTTATATTATTATTTAGTCGTCTCGTTAAGTTACTAACGGGCGTACCCTTGAATATTTATAGATTACCGTGCGACCCCGAGAGCTTTACCACCCTTACCATACCAAGGCAAGTTTACTTTTCAAAACTTATACATATACAAGGATTTTCACTGTTGTGTTTGTAGTTTTCAAATTATATCAAATGCTATGTTTATCGAAGTATTGATGCAATTGAGATTGAACAAGTACATGTATACTTTTACCCCTTGAACTTAGATTGAAATGTTTTCTTCGGACAACGACTCTAGCAATAGAGGTCGTAGCGGTCCGTATATACTATTGACCGGGGAACGGTATATTATTATATCGTATCTATATTGCGAAAACCCAAAGGGTCATTCGGGTGGTATCGCATATTCAAATATCTATTATTATATCTTCGTAAATACTCGAAACCCTATCTTGGATTGAAAGTGTATTTTATTAAATAATCATTTTATTAATTATTGATATTAAATTTTAAAATATCATTTATTAATTATTGTTCATTATTTTAAAAACAAAGCTAATCCAAGATACCTTTGAATACTTTCAAACTCGAACTTTTTCGAACTCCAAACATTTTCGAAACCCCCCGGTCAGGCCCTGTTTCTTGTATGATTTCAAGAATTATCGGTCGATTGATGTCGAACCACAACTACTCTGTTTTCAATCAAAATCTGGTTTTTAAAAGAAAAAGAAAAAGGGACTCTGGCAGGTGTGGGAATCGTTGACGAACGATTCCCGGGATGTGTAAGCGGCCGTGAGCCAGGCGGTCCATCACTTATTATTCCGGCCCAGGTGTTGCCGAAGGATGATTACGGATGTAGTTTTCATCGAGGGTGATTACGGATGTAGTTTTCACTCAGGGATAGTTACGGATGTAGTTTCTATCCTTCTACCGGTAGAGAAGACCCGCGGATTATTGGACTCGGATGTGGCGACTGATCATCGTCAATCCTTGTCAGGTTTTTATGTTTTCTTCCAGTCCCATCCTCCACTTTGGAAAAATGCTTTGACACTGCATCTTAGGCCTATGTGCCAGTTGCCGATAGTGTCCTATTTTGATGAGAAAGATGTTGACTTTATGCAGTAGCTAGAACTGCAAGGTTATTTTGAAAACAAGGGCACGTACTGGTGCACCTTTGAAATTTACCAATAATGACAAGTGATTCTATAACTGATTGATACAACGAGTTTAATGACTATTATACATATGGAACGTTATATTGCTTATCTTATACGTATATTCTTGCTTAGCTATAGTTGCTCACTCTTGCTTGTTTTCAAATTTTACAAACACAACAGCTAAGAGAAATGGCAAGAACCAGTCAGACTGTTCGAAAGCAGGTGACTAGACCCCAGGCTGCAGTTGAGATTCCACCGGTAGGCCCCGTTAGCCGGATTGGTCGGCAACTTTTGTTAGTACGTTTTATTTATAAGTATGACCTGTGCAAGGCAGTGTACCGCAGCAAGCTTTCAAGCCGCCAACTTCGCTTCATATCGAAGTGTTGCTGGTAGCATAAATGCTATTTAATTCGGTCTGTAATAACTCTAAAACTTTTACTTTTGCCTAATCAAATGTATGACGTTTCTGAGACTCTAACCTGTGTGTGTGTGTGCGTGTATGCGGTGTGAGTTTATTGTGGGGTCGATGGCTGTTTAATTATATTGTGTGCAAGAACAAGTATGATAATAATGGAAAATGGACCGTGAGCGCCTAGATTCCCGACCCCGGATCTGGGGGCGTCACAGAAATGGTATTCTGTGACGCCCCCAGATCCGGGGTCGGGAATCTAGGCGCTCACGGTCCATTTTCCATTATTATCATACTTGTTCTTGCACACAATATAATTAAACAGCCATCGACCCCACAATAAACTCACACCGCATACACGCACACACACACACAGGTTAGAGTCTCAGAAACGTCATACATTTGATTAGGCAAAAGTAAAAGTTTTAGAGTTATTACAGACCGAATTAAATAGCATTTATGCTACCAGCAACACTTCGATATGAAGCGAAGTTGGCGGCTTGAAAGCTTGCTGCGGTACACTGCCTTGCACAGGTCATACTTATAAATAAAACGTACTAACAAAAGTTGCCGACCAATCCGGCTAACGGGGCCTACCGGTGGAATCTCAACTGCAGCCTGGGGTCTAGTCACCTGCTTTCGAACAGTCTGACTGGTTCTTGCCATTTCTCTTAGCTGTTGTGTTTGTAAAATTTGAAAACAAGCAAGAGTGAGCAACTATAGCTCAGCAAGAATATACGTATAAGATAAGCAATATAACATTCCACATGTATAATAGTCATTAAACTCGTTGTATCAATCAGTTATAAAATCACTTGTCATTATTGGTAAATTTCAAAGGTGCACCAGTACGTGCCCTTGTTTTCAAAATAACCTTGCAGTTCTAGCTACTGCATAAAGTCAACATCTTTCTCATCAAAATAGGACACTATCGGCAACTGGCACATAGGCCTAAGATGCAGTGTCAAAGCATTTTTCCAAAGTGGAGGATGGGACTGGAAGAAAACATAAAAACCTGACAAGGATTGACGATGATCAGTCGCCACATCCGAGTCCAATAATCCGCGGGTCTTCTCTACCGGTAGAAGGATAGAAACTACATCCGTAACTATCCCTGAGTGAAAACTACATCCGTAATCACCCTCGATGAAAACTACATCCGTAATCATCCTTCGGCAACACCTGGGCCGGAATAATAAGTGATGGACCGCCTGGCTCACGGCCGCTTACACATCCCGGGAATCGTTCGTCAACGGTTCCCACACCTGCCAGAGTCCCTTTTTCTTTTTCTTTTTTTTTTTAAAAACCAGATTTTGATTGAAAACAGAGTAGTTGTGGTTCGACATCAGTCGACCGATAATTCTTGAAATCATACAAGAAGCGAATCCTGACCGGGGGTTTTCGAAAAGATTTTGGGTTCGAAAAAGTTCGAGTTTGAAAGTATTAAAAGGTATCTTGGATTAACTTTGTTTTTAAAATAATGAACAATAATTATTAAATGATATTTAAGATTTAATATTAATAATTAATAAAATAATTATTTAATAAATAAACTTTTAATCCAAGATAGGGTTTCGGGTATTTACGAAGATATAATAATAGTTATTTGAATATATGATACCACCCGAATGACCCTTCGGGTTTTCGCAATATAGGTACGATATAATATACCGCTCCCCGGTCAATAGTATATACGGACCGCTACGACCTCTATTGCTAGAGTCGTTGTCCGAAGAAAACATTCCAATCTAAGTTCAAGGGGTAAAAGCATACATGTACTTGTTCAATCTCAATTGCATCAATACTTCGATAAACATAGCATTTGATATAATTTGAAAACTACAAACACAACAGTGAAAATCCTGGTATATGTATAAGTTTTGAAAAGTAAACTTGCCTTGGTATGGTAAGGGTGGTAAAGCTCTCGGGGTCGCACGGTAATCTATAAATATTCAAGGGTACGCCCGTTAGTAACTTAACGAGACGACTAAATAATAATATAAATAATTATGAGCCTACCCTAGCGACTCCACTCTTAAGTCCACTAACCCTCCTAAAGGTCCTTAATATCATAAGTTCATGTTCGTTAATAATCCGACTCGAAATAATTGCCAAATTTCAATTATGCTAAGTTTGTGTAAAAATCTCGAAAAACTAATCCTACGCGCGATTTTCCACTTGCGCGCATCTCACTCTAACATTTTTAGAAAAATATTAAATTCGAATTTTAACTTAATTCCTTTTGGGTCATCTTCTCCACTGTAAAATCTCACTTCTCAATTTTTACCACGAATTTACCATATTTTTAAAGGGTCCAAACATAATTTACAAGGGGACAATTTTCAGCAGTCTGCCATTCAGAACACGATTTACTAAATAAATCATATCTCCAAATCTACAGCTCTCCTGTCCATGAGCTTTATATTTCTATAAACTACACTCCAAGACCTTTCCAACCATATAAGGTAGGTTTTCAGGGGATTAGATTTAGGCCTCTGAATTGCAGTTACAAGTAGGGTCATTTACAGATTCGTCCAACAGCTCATTTCTACAAGTCATCCACCTTCTAAAATCTCCACCCACTTCAATATCATCATAAATCCACCAAGAAAAATATCATATACTCATGTGACTTCATATAACATAAAAATAATTTTTATTATAGCAATATCCATCAATATCCAAGATATTCATAAATCATGCTCTAACTAACACTTTTTAGCACTAACACTTGTAGATCTAACCATATCAAGCAACTTCTCTTGCCATGGCTACTAGGGTTTAAAATTTATACCTTCCTTGAAGCTCTAGGTACCTTGACAAAGCTTGAAATCCTTCCCAAACACCTTGGTTGATCAATCTAAGGCTTAATCTTTAAGATCAAAAATAAAAGTTTAGATAGTCACTATTCATCTAGAAACTTTAGGAATTTTTTTTTACCTATCCTAGACTTGGAATTAAATCATGAAAAATTTACCATACCTTAGTTATATCAAGAGGAGGCTTGGGCTAAAATATCATGAATTTAGGATGAGTGGAAGTGGTAGAAGAAATTTTCTTATTCTCCTTGTTTCTTGAAGTGCCGTGAGTTAGCAAGCAAGGGGGGGGGTTGCTCTTGTTTTTACTTGGTGGTGTGTAATAAAATGAGATAAGTGCTAGTGGTCTTGGCTAAATATTGGCCAAGTCTTGAACATGTGGTAAATATTATGCCATGCCTCTTGAATTATACTTGGTGATCCCTAAAATGGGGAACCATGTCATTAAAAAGCTAACTACTAAGTACTAACTTGGTTACTACTACTAACTATCCTACTAACTATTGGTTGATAGCTTTGACTTGGTTAGTGCATGGGATTTGCATGGCATTGCATGTATTTTAGTCACCTTAGCATGGCTAGTAGGTATTTTCCAATTTCCACAATTTTCTAGATAATTTCTTAAACATTTTTGGTGGAGCTTTTCCTTCAAATAAACTTTCTAAAGTCCAACTTCCTAATTCTAAATATATATGGGTCCTTGGGTTTTCAAATAAATAAATCCATGACCTCATCATAGTATTCGTATTTATCGATATCCCGGAAATATACGAAAATAATAAAATAGGATTTTGCGAAATCCGTCGACATTCACATACACTCATTTTTCTTAAGGAAACATAATATCATTACAAATCTTCGTTTATCCGTCATTCATATATGGGGGTGAGATTCACTTCTCTTACATAACACAGTTACTATTCATTCCGTCTACTCCGATAATATCAAAAATCAGGGTTCTTACAGCCTCCCCTCCTTAAAAGGATTCCGTCCCGGAATCAGGTTGAAAACAGTTGGGGGTGCTTTTCACGCATCGCGCTCTCTAGTTCCCATGTTGATTCTTCGACATTCTGATTCCTCCACAAGACTCTCACTAGTTTGACAACCTTGTTCCTCAGCACCTGTTCTTTCCTATCCATGATTTCTACGGGTTGCTCCACATATGTTAAGTCTGGTTGCAGATCCACTTGATCATGTTCTATCACATGTCGGAAGTCGGTATGGTAGGGTCGTAACATGGACACATGAAACACATTATGTACTTGCTGTAAGCTCGGAGGTAAAGCCAATTCATAGGCTAACTTTCCAACTCGTTTCAAGATCTCAAAAGGTCCAATGAATCTCGGGCTTAGTTTCCCCTTCTTACCAAATCTCATCAATCCCTTCCACGGTGATACTTTCAACATCACGAACTCTCCTACCTCATATTCCTTATCTTTGCGGGACTGGTCCGCATACTTCTTCTGTCTGTCTTGGGCCGCTACCAGCCGTCCTCTTATAAGCTCGATAGTTTCTCTTGTCTGTTGGACCAGTTCAGGCCCTAAAATCTTCCGTTCTCCTACCTCTTCCCAGCACAAGGGAGATCGACATCTTCGTCCATATAAGGCTTCATATGGGGGCATTCCTATACTAGCATGATAGCTGTTGTTGTATGAAAACTCGATCAACGGCAAGTGGTCATCCCAACTTCCCTTGAAATCAATGGCACATACTCTCAACATGTCTTCGATGGTCTGGATGGTTCTCTCACTCTGTCCATCTGTTTGGGGATGGTATGCAGTGCTCATGTTTAACTTGGTCCCCACACAATCCTGAAAACTCCTCTAGAACCTGGAGTTGAATCTTGGGTCTCTATCTGATACGATGCTCACCGGAACCCCATGCCTAACCACAATCTCCTTTAAGTAGATATCCACCAGCTTGTCAACAGTGTATCTCTCGTTGATTGGGAGAAAATGTGCTGACTTGGTCAATCTATCGATAATTACCCAAATGGCGTCATGATTAGTCTTGGTCCTTGGTAATCCGACCACAAAGTCCATCGCAATCTGTTCCCACTTCCACTCGGGTATCTCCAAGGGTTGTAACAATCCACTGGGCCTCTGGTGTTCGGCCTTCACTCTTTGACATGTCAAGCATTTACTTACCCACTCTGCTACGTCCTTCTTCATATTTGGCCACCAATAATACTCTTTCAAATCTCTATACATCTTGGTGCCCCCAGGGTGAATCGAATACCTTGAACTATGAGCCTCTTGCAAAATCTCATCTTTCAATTCTTGGACGTTCGGGATCCATATCCTAGATGCGTACCTCATAACTCCATTCCCGTCCTTCTCACACCTAATTTCTTCGCCAGTCAAAATTTTCTCCATGGAATTCTTTTCTTCTTCTATCTTCTTTTCCTGACATAACTTGATCTTTTCCAATAGCGGTGGTTGGACTTTTATTTCCATTAGACTCTCTTGGCCAATTCCTGGCAACTTCACCTCAATCTCCAGCCTCTCGAGGTCCTTGATCACTTCGTCCACTGACGTTATCATCTTAATCTTCTCCTTTCGGCTAAGTGCATCGGCCACTACGTTGGCCTTCCCTGGGTGATAATGAATCTCACAATCATAATCCTTGATTAGCTCTAACCATCTCCTCTGCCTCATGTTTAACTCTTTCTGAGTGAATATGTACTTTAAGCTCTTGTGATCCGTGTAGATTTCACACTTTTCTCCGTAAAGATAATGTCTCCAGATCTTCAAAGCAAAGACTATTGCTGCTAATTCCAAATCATGGGTGGGGTATCTTATCTCATATTCTTTGAGTTGCCTAGACGCATACGCAATCACCTTGCCATGTTGCATGAGCACACAGCCCAGGCCTTTATGGGATGCATCACTATAAATTACAAAATCTCCCTTATCATCGGGTAGGGCTAGTACCGGTGCTGTCACCAACCTCTTTTTCAACTCTTGAAAGATCTCTTCGCATTTCTCAGTCCACACAAACTTCTCGGTCTTGCGAGTTAGCCGGGTCAAAGGGGCTGCTATCTTGGAAAAGTCTTGGACAAATCTCCTATAGTAGCCGGCCAATCCTATGAAACTTCTCACCTCTGTCGGAGTGGTTGGTCTCTCCCAATTTGATACAGCCTCTATTTTGGCTGGGTCCACTAGGATGCCTTGTTCGCTAATCACATGCCCCAAAAACTGAACTTCCTTCAACCAAAATTCACACTTCGAGAACTTAGCGTACAACTTTTCTTCTCTTAGCGCTCCCAATACAATCCTCAAATGCTCTGCATGTTCCTCTTTCGTCTTGGAATAAATTAAGATGTCATCGATGAAGACTATAACACACTTGTCCAGATACTTCTTGAAGACTCGATTCATTAAGTCCATGAAAGCTGCGGGTGCATTTGTTAACCCAAACGACATTACTAAAAACTCATAGTGTCCGTACCGGGTGCGAAAGGCCGTCTTTGGTATATCTTCTGGTTTAATCTTTAACTGGTGATACCCGGTCCGCAAATCAATCTTAGAGAAATAAACTGCATCTTTCAATTGGTCAAACAGGTCATCTATCCTGGGCAAGGGATACTTATTCTTGATGGTCACCTTATTCAACTCCCTGTAATCTATGCATAATCTCATACTGCCATCCTTCTTTTTCACGAATAGCACCGGGGCTCCCCACGGTGACACACTAGGTCTTATCATTCCTTTATCCAACAGCTCTTGCAATTGGGTGGCCAACTCTTTCATCTCCACTGGGGCTAGCCTATACGGGGCCTTTGAAATTGGGGCCGTGCCCGGAACTAAATCTATAGCGAACTCGATGTCTCTATCAGGTGGTAGTCCTGGAAGATCATCCGGAAATACGTCCGCGAACTCATTAACGACTGGGATTTCCTGTAGGTTTGGCGTCTCCTTATTGGTATCCTTTACATAGGCTAAATAGGCCTCGCATCCTTTACGTAACAGCCTTTTAGCTTGAATCATAGTCAGGAACTTTTGGGTTTGTCGTTTTCCACTAAACACTACTTCCTTATCCCCTGGCAGTCTTAAACTCACTTTCTTCTTCACGCAATCAATCTGAGCTCCATGGGTTGTCAACCAATCCATACCTATTATTACGTCAAACTCCCCTAATTGAAAAGGTATTAAATCTACCCGAAAGCGTCGCCCTTCTATTTCTAGGTCGCAACCTGGACAAACTTGGTTAACAGGAATAATTTCATGATTAGCTATCTCTACTTGCAGTCTGTCTCGCAGTGGTTCAGTCTTAAGGCCTAACTGACTTACAAAATCTAGAGATATGAAAGACTTGGTGGCTCCCGAATCAAATAAAACATTCGCATTAACTGAGTTGAGTGGTAGGGTACCTGCGATCACATCCGTGTTCCTCACGGCATCTTGCACAGTCATGTTAAAAGTTCTTGCAGTAGGGGCCCTGTTAGAAGCAGTTCCACTCACTCTTGACGCAGCTGGCCCAGAGGACATACATTCCCTCATTCGGTGCCCTGGTTTCCCACACTTGAAGCAATTACCTCCGGCACTGGTGTTGTTACTAGTTCCTCGACAGGTGTTAGCATAATGTCCTGTCAGCCCACACTTGAAGCACTTCACATCTTGCAGATTACACACGCCCGCATGTTTCCTTCCACATTTATGTATTTGGGGCTTGTAGCAGTTGTATAATCACAGTTGTATATCAAAACAGTAGAGCACAACAATATATCAATATACACATGGAGTTTTCAAAATATAACGGTACTTAATATCAATTTCGAAATATTTACAACAATGAAACCTCAGTAGGGGACATATGACATTTCGGGTAACATCAGATAAATAAAGTAAGTTCATGTCAACAATAGTAATCCTCATACCTTATCTACATACCATACCTCATAGTATTGATAACCCCTTAGGGAGCTTTTCAAAATATGCAGTTCAATATGCTGCTAAGATAGTTATTACCACCCTTCATAAACCAAACCATTATAAAGTTCCATTTTTAATACTCCTCAAGTTTGTAAGTATATATACACATGAGTATATCAATATCAGCAAAACACCTTACAGTTCAAGATTCTGTACAGGATATAAGTTCGTTACCACTTGATAAGTTAAACTCAGAAATAACTGATAGGAAGAGAGTCAAAGCTCTTGAAGCAAAACATTTGGGATTTAACATCAATAACCGATGAACCAACTTTCATCTTTTGAATAATTGCAAAAGTGCACAAGTACGTGCCATTATTGTTAGAATAATCTTGCAGTTCTAGATACTGCATGAATTCATCATCTTTCAAAATTGAAAACAACACTATCGGCTACTTGGCACTTAGGCCTAAGAAGCAGTGTTTGAGTATTTTTCCAAAGTGGAGGATGGGACTTAAAGAAAACATAAAAACCTGACAAGGATTGACGATGATCAGTCGCCACATCCAAGTCCAATAATCCGCGGGTCTTCTCTACCGGTAGAAGGATAGAAACTACATCCGTAACTATCCCTGAGTGAAAACTACATCCGTAATCACCCTCGATGAAAACTACATCCGTAATCATCCTTCGGCAACACATGGGCCGGAATAATAATTGATGGACCGCCTGGCTCACGGCCGCTTACACATCCCGGGAATCGTTCGTCAACGATTCCCACACCTGCCAGAGTCCCCTTTTTCTTTTCTTGTCAAAATCATTTTGATAGAAAACTTGAGTAGTTGAAGTTCGACTTCAGTCGACCGATAATTTCTTGAAAAACGAGCAAGAGAGTAAAACCTAACCGGGGGTTTTCGAAAATGTTTTGAGTTCAAAAGAGTTCAAGTATAGATATACACTTGTACCGATATCAATCTCGACACAGGGTTTTGTGATCACACATGGAAAACGGTACGCATAAAGCTTGTAACCACAACAGGGTAATTCCATATATATATAAGTTCTTTGAAAAATAACTTACCTAGATAGATTCAAAATATAATATTTTAAATGACTATGAAAGTCCTTAGACAACCTTTAAATAGTGTTTTATAACCTTCAAAACACTTAGAGTATTTAATAACTATTTGACTACTACGTAACAAATAATAAATATTCAATAATCCCTTTTTAAAAGAATACTCAAATTAATATTCATTTATTAAGTAATATTCAAATAATACTTACTATTAATACTGGAATATTTAATAACCTCAAAACACCCAAATACAACTCTTGGAATGTTTCTAATCAAAATCAAGACACAATCTGTCCAGCAGTCTCCAAACTTTAGCCACTTATCAAATACCTACTACTGACTCTCGGTCAATAAGAAATAATTAATAAGCATTCAAGTAACATATACCAACATCAATCTAGCTGGTTTAAGCTGAAAGTAACCAATTTATAACCATTGGAATATTTTTAATCCGTATTGAAAATAAAATATCTCCGAAAAATAATATACTAGATAGAATCGCTCCATTAAACTGTTTTATTATTTCTCCGGGACAAAGTGATTTTAAGAAAGCGTTTTGAAAATGATATTCATCTAATTAAATGAATTTAATTAGGCGAATGAGGTATATTTAATTAGTAAATGCTTTCAGGAGCATCTATTAATTAAATAAACACTGGTTTATTGGTGATGTTGCCTTTAGGTTAATTATTGCGAAATTCTTTTTAAAAGTTTTGCCCGGGTTTTCGAAAACATACAATACAAAATAGCCCCGACACGCGGGCTAAGCTCGATAACTCAACACACGCTCTACCCTTGGAGCCTTTCTTATTCCGATACATAAATATATACCTCATAACATATAGTCCACTACCACATTACAAAAGTTTATAAATATACAACATATAAATCGAGATGTAGAACCCTAAGAATGGCACCGCCCATCGACAGTATTATAAGTCATGGGTTTTGATTATTGCACGAGAATAATTTAATATCACTAGCAAAGTCAAAAAATTATTTGGAAGGAGGAGCACAAGATCAACAGCTCGCAATTAGGGATTGAAAACCTTTTTCCGCACATTTTATATAATTCAAAATAGGTATACTCTGAACAATAGAGTATGTTTAAATAAACTTGCCTCTGGTCCTTAGCAGAAAACAGAAACCGCGAACAAATCCTTCGCACCTCGTCCAAGTAATTCCATGGACCTTACCTGACGTCTCGATCTTCCTTTTTAGTTGCACGTCGCTCCAATTTGATTTCGCCCTAATGGTACTGAAATGGTTACGAGTACGTGTCAGTCATACCACGTATATCGAGTAGACACAACTCGGGATCATCACTAAATAATCATAAAGTCAAACTATAGGTGTCCTCCCTATAGTTGACTACTCTAATACCACTTAATGCACATAAGACATTTAGCAAACAACACTAGAAGAGTCCCCTAATATAAAGTGAACATTTCCTAGTACCAACATATCATAACACTACACAGTTATAACACTTAGTCAAAACTCCACTTAACACTTTTGACCATAATACTATTGACATACTCTTGTCACAAGTTAATTAACAAATAATCCTCAAAACATACTTAGCCCTCGATAAAGACTCATAATACCCATTTAATCTTCAAGACACATTTAATCCTCGAATTAGCACATAATCCTCGAATTAATTCACTTAACACATATACACATAAACAGTTAACACCCAAATCATACCTTTAAACCCTTGAAATCAAATAAGTTAAATAAATTAAAATGCAGGGGATTTTTAGAAAATTTCGGCATGTAGTATTCGTTTATCGGACTATGGGCTCAGCCCCTCCATGCCAACAAAACAATTTATAACCCTGCTTTTGATAAAATAAAAGCTGCCTCAACTTGCAGCAACATAAAAGTAAACATATAAGAAAAGTACCCGCCCAGACATGCGGCAACTAGCACATAAGGAAAAGTACCCGCCCAGACATGCGGCAACTAGCACATAAGGAAAATTACCCGCCCAGACATGCGGCAACTAGCACATAAGGAAAAGTAAACTAAGTTTATCCACATTTAAGCCAACACCACGTAGTTGGCACTTATAACTTCTAACAATTACTACGACCCGACTTATACCATTTAGCACATAACATTTACCGATAAGCCAACTCTTATAACTATACCTCATATGACAATAACAATTAGCACTTAGCACTTAGCACTTAACAATTTAAAAATTACAATTTGGAAACTAACAATTAGCAATTAGCACTTAACAATTACTTAACTAACCCGAATATTTAATCGGACTCACAATTAAACCCAAAAATAATCCAAATTATTAATACTCCAATATTTTTAATAAATCCAAACATTAATCATAAATCACCAAATTTTATAGGCTTCTTTCTGAATACCAAATAAAGATCTCATAAAAGTTTCCCATTCAATACCATTTTCTAACTAGGTGAATCACTAATCCAAACTCAACACATAAACTATTCATTAAATCTGCGCGACTTGTATTCTAAAAATTCTCATAAATTGAAAAATTAATCTTTGCCTACAAGACCTCTGGGATTCCAAAACTGAAGATAATATCTTCACACCATAAAAATTTTAGTCTGAAAAACATAGTTCATCTAGGACAATTACCCATCCAAATACAACTCAAGAACAGATCAGTGTCTTCCAACACAGTGACATTCAAACATTTTTAATAAATTGAAAAATCAATATTTTTACCCAAATCTTTTTCTGAAATCTTTATAATTCCTTCCTTTATCCTCAATAAAAGTTTCAATCCAATTTACAGATTTTAACTAGGTGAAACATAGTTCCAAAGTACGAATCCCGAGAGGTTCGGGTGTACTGCACAGGTTTCACTAAAACGCCATTTTCTCCTTACTCGTTAACCCAAACGACGCACCGTTTTCTCCTACACAAACTAGACTCCGAATAGAACAAGTTTCATGAAGACACTACTGCCCAGAACAGAGCACAAACAGTTCGAATTTCACTGGCAAGAACAGGCAGTAGCTGGACAGATTTCCTGGACAGTTTTTACTCTTTAAACAACATTCATCTTTAATCCATCATTATCATTAACTAATTACTATCAACCAAGCAATAATACACTCATCAAGAACCATAAAATCTGATAACTACAAACACATATGCTCATCAATTAAATTACAAAATCAAAGCTTGAAACAAAGATTTTATACCTCTTTAATCAACCAAAACTCAAGAACACCACTATTCATCATCTTCTCCACTTTTCTTCCTCAAAACCCATCTTGATTTCCTTCCCTTCTTTCTCTCCCATGGCTGATTTTGGAGTGTAGAATGGAGAGGATGATCCTCCTTCATCATCTCCTTCTCTCTCTCTCTCTCTCTCTCTCTCTCTCTTCTCTTTTCTTCCCCGATGTCTCTCTCCCCGCGTTTCCTCTTCTATGCGGCTGTGTGTGTTTGTGTCGATATGTGTATGTATCTGCTGTGTGTTTACAACCCTAATGGGCTCAAGCCCAATAGCCTTTAAAAGCAATACAATTAAATACTACACACTTTAAATAATATTTTACACTAATAACTCTAATTTATTCCAAGACGAAAGAGGAACATGCAGAGCATTTGAGGATTGTATTGGGAGCGCTAAGAGAAGAAAAGTTGTACGCTAAGTTCTCGAAGTGTGAATTTTGGTTGAAGGAAGTTCAGTTTTTGGGGCATGTGATTAGCGAACAAGGCATCCTAGTGGACCCAGCCAAAATAGAGGCTGTATCAAATTGGGAGAGACCCACCACTCCGACAGAGGTGAGAAGTTTCATAGGATTGGCCGGCTACTATAGGAGATTTGTCCAAGACTTTGCCAAGATAGCAGCCCCTTTGACCCGGCTAACTCGCAAGACCGAGAAGTTTGTGTGGACTGAGAAATGCGAAGAGAGCTTTCAAGAGTTGAAAAAGAGGTTGGTGACAGCACCAGTACTAGCCCTACCCGATGATAAGGGAGATTTTGTAATTTATAGTGATGCATCCCATAAAGGCCTGGGCTGTGTGCTCATGCAACATGGCAAGGTGATTGCGTATGCGTCTAGGCAACTCAAAGAATATGAGATAAGATACCCTACCCATGATTTGGAATTAGCAGCGATAGTCTTTGCTTTGAAGATCTGGAGACATTATCTTTACGGAGAAAAGTGTGAAATCTACACGGATCACAAGAGCTTAAAGTACATATTCACTCAGAAAGAGTTAAACATGAGGCAGAGGAGATGGTTAGAGCTAATCAAGGATTACGATTGTGAGATTCATTATCACCCAGGGAAGACCAACGTAGTGGCCGATGCACTTAGCCGAAAGGAGAAGCTTAAGATGATAACGTCAGTGGATGAATTGATCAAGGACCTCGAGAGGCTGGAGATTGAGGTGAGGTTGCCAGGAATTGGCCAAGAGAGTCTAATGGAAATAAAAGTCCAACCACCGCTATTGGAAAAGATTAAGTCATGCCAGGAAAAGAAGATAGAAGAAGAAAAGAATTCGATGGAGAAAATTTTGACTGGCGAAGAAATTAGGTGTGAGAAAGACGGGAATGGAATTATGAGGTACGAATCTAGGATATGGATCCCGAACGTTCAAGAATTAAAAAGTGAGATTTTGCAAGAGGCTCATAGTTCAAGGTATTCGATTCACCCTGGGGGCACCAAGATGTATAGAGATTTGAAAGAGTATTATTGGTGGCCAAACATGAAGAAAGACATAGCAGAGTGGGTAAGTAAATGCTTGACATGTTAGAGAGTGAAGGCCGAACATCAGAGGCCCAGTGGATTTTTGCAACCCTTGGAGATACCCGAGTGGAAGTGGGAGCAGATTGCGATGGACTTTGTGGTCGGATTACCAAGGACCAAGACTAATCATGACGCCATTTGGGTAATTATTGATCGATTGACCAAGTCAGCACATTTTCTTCCAATCAACGAGAGATACACTGTTGACAAGCTGGTGGATATCTACTTAAAGGAGATTGTGGTTAGGCATGGGGTTCCGGTGAGCATCGTATCAGATAGAGACCCAAGATTCAACTCCAGGTTCTGGAGGAGTTTTCAGGATTGTGTGGGGACCAAGTTAAACATGAGCACTGCATACCATCCCCAAACAGATGGACAGAGTGAGAGAACCATCCAGACCATCGAAGACATGTTGAGAGTATGTGCCATAGATTTCAAGGGAAGTTGGGACGACCACTTGCCATTGATCGAATTTTCCTACAACAACAGTTACCATGCGAGTATAGGCATGCCCCCGTACGAAGCTTTGTACGGACGAAGATGTCGGTCTCCATTGTGTTGGGAAGAGGTAGGAGAACGGAAGATTTTAGGGCCCGAACTGGTCCAACAGACAAGAGAAACTATCGAGCTTATAAGAGGACGGCTGGTAGCGGCCCAAGACAGACAGAAGAAGTATGCGGACCAGTCCCGCAAAGATAAGGAATATGAGGTAGGAGAGTTCGTGATGTTGAAAGTATCACCGTGGAAGGGATTGATGAGATTTGGTAAGAAGGGGAAACTCAGCCCGAGATTCATTGGACCTTTTGAGATCTTGAAACGAGTTGGAAAGTTAGCCTATGAATTGGCTTTACCTCCGAGCTTACAGCAAGTACATAATGTGTTTCATGTGTCCATGTTACGACCCTACCATACCGACTTCCGACATGTGATAGAACATGATCAAGTGGATCTGCAACCAGACTTAACATATGTGGAGCAACCCGTAGAAATCATGGATAGGAAAGAACAGGTGCTGAGGAACAAGGTTGTCAAACTAGTGAGAGTCTTGTGGAGGAATCAGAATGTCGAAGAATCAACATGGGAACTAGAGAGCGCGATGCGTGAAAAGCACCCCCAACTGTTTTCAACCTGATTCCGGGACGGAATCCTTTTAAGGAGGGGAGGCTGTAAGAACCCTGATTTTTGATATTATTGGAGTAGACGGAATGAATAGTAACTGTGTTATGTAAGAGAAGTGAATCTCACCCCCATATATTAATGACGGATAAATGAAAATTTGAAGTTATATTATGTTTCCTTAAGAAAAATAAGTGTATGTAAATGTCGACGGATTTCGCAAAATCCTATTTTATTAATTTCGTACATTTCCGGGATATCGATAAATACGAATACTACGACAAGATCATGGTTTTATTATTTTGAGAACCCAAGGAACCATATATATTTAGAATTAGGAAGTTGGATTTTAGAAAAAATATTGAAGGAAAAATTCCACCAAAAATGTTTAAGGATTTTCTAGAAAATTTTGGAAATTGGAAAATACCCACTAACCATGCAAGGTGGCAAGATTACATGCACCCCATGCAAATCCCATGCAAACTACCTAGTCTAGGTTAGTAACCAAGTAGTTAGTAGGAAGTTAGTAAGTAACCAAGTTTATAGAATCTAGTTAGGTTATTTAGGAAACATACTTCCCTAAATTAGGGATCACCTAGTATTTCTTTGTTGCTTGGCCAATTGCACACCACAAGATCATTACTTGGACAATATTTATCCAAGGTAAGTGGCCACATATTATTTACAACACTTAAACACAAGCCAACACCAAGCAAAACCCCCCCCCCCCCTTGTAAGGAAGCTCACGGTTTTTCAAGAAAGAAGGAGGCTAAGAAAAATTCATCCACCACTTCCACTCATCCTAAATTCATGATATTTTAGCCCAAGCCCCCTCATGATATAACTAAGGTATGGTAAATTTTTCATGATTTAATTCCAAGCCTAACCTAGTTAGAAAAATTCTTAAAGTTCTAGGTGAATAGTAACCTTTTTATGTTCTTGATTTTAGATCTTGAAGAGTAAGCTCTAAGGTGATCAACCAAGGTGTTTGGAGAGGATTTCAAGCTTCATTAAGTTACTAGGAGCTTCAAGGAAGGTATACATGTTAACCCTTAGTAGCCATGCCAAGAACCATGCTTAGTTTTATGAGATCTAAAAGTTTGAAGCTCAAAAGTGACCATTATAGTTTGATTTATGAGAAACCATGGATGATGATGGATATTGTTATGTTAAAAATTATTTGTATGTTATATAAGGTCCCATAAGTGTATGATAATTTTGTTGGAGGATATATAATGATTTTGGACTTTGTGGAATTTTTGGAAGAGATATGACTTGTAGTGGAGGAGTTGTTGAACAAACTGAAACTGACCCTTTTTGGAACTGTAATTCGGAGCACTAAAACTGATCCCCTGAAAACCTACTTTATATGGTTGGAAAGGTCTTGATCTGTAGTTTTTAGAAATGTAAGGCTCATTGTCAGAAGATTTGTGGATTTTGAGATATGATTTATTTAGTGAAACGTGTTCTGGAAAGTGGACTGCAGAAAAGTGCTATCTTGTAAAATATCTTTGGACCCTTTAAAAATATGGTAAATTCGTGGTAAAAATTGAGGAGCAAGATTTTACAGTGGGTAAAACGACCCAAAAAGATTTGAGTAAAAATTCGAATTTAATATTTTTCTAAAAATGTTAGAGCGTAATGCGCGCGAGGGAAAAATCACGATTAGAATTAGTTTTTGAGATTTTCGACAAAAACTTAGCAAACTTGAAATTTGGTAATTAATTCGAGTCGGATTATCAACGAACGTAACCTTAAGATATTAATGACCTTTATTAGGGTTAGTGGGATTAAGAGTGGAGTCGCGAGGGTAATCTCGTAATTATTTTATATTATTATTTAGTCGTCTCATTAAGTTACTAACGGGCGTACCCTTGAATATTTATAGATTACCGTGCGACCCCGAGAGCTTTACCACCCCTACCACACCCAGGCAAGTTTACTTTTCAAAACTTATACATATACAAGGATTTTCACTGTTGTGTTTGTAGTTTTCAAATTATATCAAATGCTATGTTTATCGAAGTATTGATGCAATTGAGATTGAACAAGTACATGTATACTTTTACCCCTTGAACTTAGATTGAAATGTTTTCTTCGGACAACGACTCTAGCAATAGAGGTCGTAGCGGTCCGTATATACTATTGACCGGGGAACGGTATATTATTATATCGTATCTATATTGCGAAAACCCGAAGGGTCATTCGGGTGGTATCGCATATTCAAATATCTATTATTATATCTTCGTAAATACTCGAAACCCTATCTTGGATTGAAAGTGTATTTTATTAAATAATCATTTTATTAATTATTGATATTAAATTTTAAAATATCATTTATTAATTATTGTTCATTATTTTAAAAACAAAGCTAATCCAAGATACCTTTGAATACTTTCAAACTCGAACTTTTTTTGAACTCCAAACATTTTCGAAACCCCCCGGTCAGGCTCTGTTTCTTGTATGATTTCAAGAATTATCGGTCGACTGATGTCGAACCACAACTACTCTGTTTTCAATCAAAATCTGGTTTTAAAAGAAAAAGAAAAAGGGACTCTGGCAGGTGTGGGAATCGTTGACGAACGATTCCCGGGATGTGTAAGCGGCCGTGAGCCAGGCGGTCCATCACTTATTATTCCGGCCCAGGTGTTGCCGAAGGATGATTACGGATGTAGTTTTCATCGAGGGTGATTACGGATGTAGTTTTCACTCAGGGATAGTTACGGATGTAGTTTCTATCCTTCTACCGGTAGAGAAGACCCGCGGATTATTGGACTCGGATATGGCGACTGATCATCGTCAATCCTTGTCAGGTTTTTATGTTTTCTTCCAGTCCCATCCTCCACTTTGGAAAAATGCTTTGACACTGCATCTTAGGCCTATGTGCCAGTTGCCGATAGTGTCCTATTTTGATGAGAAAGATGTTGACTTTATGCAGTAGCTAGAACTGCAAGGTTATTTTGAAAACAAGGGCACGTACTGGTGCACCTTTGAAATTTACCGATAATGACAAGTGATTCTATAACTGATTGATACATCGAGTCCAATAATCCGCGGGTCTTCTCTACCGGTAGAAGGATAGAAACTACATCCGTAACTATCCCTGAGTGAAAACTACATCCGTAATCACCCTCGATGAAAACTACATCCGTAATCATCCTTCGGCAACACCTGGGCCGGAATAATAAGTGATGGACCGCCTGGCTCACGGCCGCTTACACATCCCGGGAATCGTTCGTCAACGATTCCCACACCTGCCAGAGTCCCTTTTTCTTTTTCTTTTAAAAACCAGATTTTGATTGAAAACAGAGTAGTTGTGGTTCGACATCAGTCGACCGATAATTCTTGAAATCATACAAGAAACAGAGCCTGACCGGGGGGTTTCGAAAATGTTTGGAGTTCGAAAAAGTTCGAGTTTGAAAGTATTCAAAGGTATCTTGGATTAGCTTTGTTTTTAAAATAATGAACAATAATTAATAAATGATATTTTAAAATTTAATATCAATAATTAATAAAATGATTATTTAATAAAATACACTTTCAATCCAAGATAGGGTTTCGAGTATTTACGAAGATATAATAATAGATATTTGAATATGCGATACCACCCGAATGACCCTTCGGGTTTTCGCAATATAGATACGATATAATAATATACCGTTCCCCGGTCAATAGTATATACGGACCGCTACGACCTCTATTGCTAGAGTCGTTGTCCGAAGAAAACATTTCAATCTAAGTTCAAGGGGTAAAAGCATACATGTACTTGTTCAATCTCAATTGCATCAATACTTCGATAAACATAGCATTTGATATAATTTGAAAACTACAAACACAACAGTGAAAATCCTTGTATATGTATAAGTTTTGAAAAGTAAACTTGCCTGGGTGTGGTAGGGGTGGTAAAGCTCTCGGGGTGGCGCGGTAATCTATAACATTCAAGGGTGCGTCTGTTAGTAACTTAACGAGACGACTAAATAATAATATCAAATAATTACGAGATTACCCTCGCGACTCCATTCTTAAGCCCACTAACCCTAATAAAGGTCATTAATATCTTAAGGTTACGTTCGTTGATAATCCGACTCGAATTAATTACCAAATTTCAAGTTTGCTAAGTTTTTGTCGAAAATCTCAAAAACTAATTCTAATCGTGATTTTTCCCTCGCGCGCATTACGCTCTAACATTTTTAGAAAAATATTAGATTCGAATTTTTACTCAAATCTTTTTGGGTCGTTTTACCCACTGTAAAATCTTGCTCCTCAATTTTTACCACGAATTTACCATATTTTTAAAGGGTCCAAAGATATTTTACAAGATAGCACTTTTCTGCAGTCCACCTTCCAGAACACGTTTCACTAAATAAATCATATCTCAAAATCCACAAATCTTCTGACAATGAGCCTTACATTTCCAAAAACTACAGATCAAGACCTTTCCAACCATATAAAGTAGGTTTTCAGGGGATCAGTTTTAGTGCTCCGAATTACAGTTCCAAAAAGGGTCAGTTTCAGTTTGTTCAACAACTCCTCCACTACAAGTCATATCTCTTCCAAAAATTCCACAAAGTCCAAAATCATTATATATCCTCCAACAAAATTATCATACACTTATGGGACCTTATATAACATACAAATAATTTTTAACATAACAATATCCATCATCATCCATGGTTTCTCATAAATCAAACTATAATGGTCACTTTTGAGCTTCAAACTTTTAGATCTCATAAAACTAAGCATGGTTCTTGGCATGGCTACTAAGGGTTAACATGTATACCTTCCTTGAAGCTCCTAGTAACTTAATGAAGCTTGAAATCCTCTCCAAACACCTTGGTTGATCACCTTAGAGCTTACTCTTCAAGATCTAAAATCAAGAACATAAAAAGGTTACTATTCACCTAGAACTTTAAGAATTTTTCTAACTAGGTTAGGCTTGGAATTAAATCATGAAAAATTTACCATACCTTAGTTATATCATGAGGGGGCTTGGGCTAAAATATCTTGAATTTAGGATGAGTGGAAGTGGTGGATGAATTTTTTCTTAGCCTCCTTCTTTCTTGAAAAACCGTGAGCTTCCTTACAAGGGGGGGGGGGGTTTTGCTTGGTGTTGGCTTGTGTTTAAGTGTTGTAAATAATACGTAGCCACTTACCTTGGCTAAATATTGTCCAAGTAATGATCTTGTGGTGTGCAATTGGCCAAGCAACAAAGAAATACTAGGTGATCCCTAATTTAGGGAAGTATGTTTCCTAAATAACCTAACTAGATTCTATAAACTTGGTTACTTACTAACTTCCTACTAACTATTGGTTGATAGCTTTGACTTGGTTAGTGCATGGGATTTGCATGGCATTGCATGTATTTTAGTCACCTTAGCATGGCTAGTAGGTATTTTCCAATTTCCACAATTTTCTAGATAATTTCTTAAACATTTTTGGTGGAGCTTTTCCTTCAATATTCTTTCTAAAGTCCAACTTCCTAATTCTAAATATATATGGGTCCTTGGGTTTTCAAATAAATAAATCCATGACCTCATCATAGTATTCGTATTTATCGATATCCCGGAAATGTACGAAAATAATAAAATAGGATTTTGCGAAATCCGTCGACATTCACATACACTCATTTTTCATAAGGAAACATAATATAACTTCAAATTTTCATTTATCCGTCATTAATATATGGGGGTGGAATTCACTCCTCTTACAAAACAGAGTTACTATTCATTCCGTCTACTCCAATAATATCAAAAATCAGGGTTCTTACAGCCTCCCCTCCTTAAAAGGATTCCGTCCCGGAATCAGGTTGAAAACAGTTGGGGGTGCTTTTCACGCATCGCGCTCTCTAGTTCCCATGTTGATTCTTCGACATTCTGATTCCTCCACAAGACTCTCACTAGTTTGACAACCTTGTTCCTCAGCACCTGTTCTTTCCTATCCATGATTTCTACGGGTTGCTCCACATATGTTAAGTCTGGTTGCAGATCCACTTGATCATGTTCTATCACATGTCGGAAGTCGGTATGGTAGGGTCGTAACATGGACACATGAAACACATTATGTACTTGCTGTAAGCTCGGAGGTAAAGCCAATTCATAGGCTAACTTTCCAACTCGTTTCAAGATCTCAAAAGGTCCAATGAATCTCGGGCTTAGTTTCCCCTTCTTACCAAATCTCATCAATCCCTTCCACGGTGATACTTTCAACATCACGAACTCTCCTACCTCATATTCCTTATCTTTGCGGGACTGGTCCGCATACTTCTTCTGTCTGTCTTGGGCCGCTACCAGCCGTCCTCTTATAAGCTCGATAGTTTCTCTTGTCTGTTGGACCAGTTCGGGCCCTAAAATCTTCCGTTCTCCTGTGTCCATTGATGTGGAGAGGGAGCGATCTGAGGAGGACCAGGTTGTGCCATCCTTCCCCTCTCCACAGCTATTGAGCCCTATTTCATCTGAGGATGACTCCGAGGATACTACTTCTGATGAGAGTGAGCCTGACCCCGCCCCTGCCTTTGGCCCTGCTGCACCGCCTCCACCACCTGACCTACCCCCGGTGTCGGGCGCTGAGCACGCCTATGTCGTGCAGTTCATGACCCGAGACTTACTTTCTGCGGAGGCCCGACTTAACGAGGCGAGGAGGGTGATAGTGGAGGAGCGCGAGGCGCGCTTGAGGATCCAGGCTGAGATGAGGACTACTGTTGCTAGGAGGACTAGAGCTCGCCTCCACAGGATTGAGAGGAGGAGTCGCGAGAGGGTTCTCGGATTAGGGATCCGCGGGGGCGGAGTGATCTGGGCTAGGGATGTTAGACGTGTTGTGCGTCGTGCATTTGCCCGAGTGAGGGCCTTGCTCCGTCGCGGTGCGGCCCCGTGATGTGTTACTGATAGCTCAGTCCCCTAGGTTCAGATGACATTAGTGTGTCAATTTTGCGGGACAGTTGACTTGTGCAGTGGCGTCCTTTCTGACCAGTGGATGAGTAGACTGACCTACATATATGTAGATGTGACTTCGGATAGTATGTACGGATGTAGCCCTACTTTTGTGTAGCCTTGACTATTCGGATTATGTACTTGTATTTGTTCCACTTTTGCTAGACTTTGACATCGGAACTATGTATTTGGCTCTAACATCCGAACTTGTGACCACCCTTGTACCGTACTTATTTAGTTTCAGTTTCCTTGATATTGTCTCAACTGCTTTACTTTCCGATGCCATGCTCTACTGTTTTGATATACAACTGTGATTATACAACTGCTACAAGCCCCAAATACATAAATGTGGAAGGAAACATGCGGGCGTGTGTAATCTGCAAGATGTGAAGTGCTTCAAGTGTGGGCTGACAGGACATTATGCTAACACCTGTCGAGGAACTAGTAACAACACCAGTGCCGGAGGTAATTGCTTCAAGTGTGGGAAACCAGGGCACCGAATGAGGGAATGTATGTCCTCTGGGCCAGCTGCGTCAAGAGTGAGTGGAACTGCTTCTAACAGGGCCCCTACTGCAAGAACTTTTAACATGACTGTGCAAGATGCCGTGAGGAACACGGATGTGATCGCAGGTACCCTACCACTCAACTCAGTTAATGCGAATGTTTTATTTGATTCGGGAGCCACCAAGTCTTTCATATCTCTAGATTTTGTAAGTCAGTTAGGCCTTAAGACTGAACCACTGCGAGACAGACTGCAAGTAGAGATAGCTAATCATGAAATTATTCCTGTTAACCAAGTTTGTCCAGGTTGCGACCTAGAAATAGAAGGGCGACACTTTCGGGTAGATTTAATACCTTTTCAATTAGGGGAGTTTGACGTAATAATAGGTATGGATTGGTTGACAACCCATGGAGCTCAGATTGATTGCGTGAAGAAGAAAGTGAGTTTAAGACTGCCAGGGGATAAGGAAGTAGTGTTTAGTGGAAAACGACAAACCCAAAAGTTCCTGACTATGATTCAAGCTAAAAGGCTGTTACGTAAAGGATGCGAGGCCTATTTAGCCTATGTAAAGGATACCAATAAGGAGACGCCAAACCTACAGGAAATCCCAGTCGTTAATGAGTTCGCGGACGTATTTCCGGATGATCTTCCAGGACTACCACCTGATAGAGACATCGAGTTCGCTATAGATTTAGTTCCGGGCACGGCCCCAATTTCAAAGGCCCCGTATAGGCTAGCCCCAGTGGAGATGAAAGAGTTGGCCACCCAATTGCAAGAGCTGTTGGATAAAGGAATGATAAGACCTAGTGTGTCACCGTGGGGAGCCCCGGTGCTATTCGTGAAAAAGAAGGATGGCAGTATGAGATTATGCATAGATTACAGGGAGTTGAATAAGGTGACCATCAAGAATAAGTATCCCTTGCCCAGGATAGATGACCTGTTTGACCAATTGAAAGATGCAGTTTATTTCTCTAAGATTGATTTGCGGACCGGGTATCACCAGTTAAAGATTAAACCAGAAGATATACCAAAGACGGCCTTTCGCACCCGGTACGGACACTATGAGTTTTTAGTAATGTCGTTTGGGTTAACAAATGCACCCGCAGCTTTCATGGACTTAATGAATCGAGTCTTCAAGAAGTATCTGGACAAGTGTGTTATAGTCTTCATCGATGACATCTTAATTTATTCCAAGACGAAAGAGGAACATGCAGAGCATTTGAGGATTGTATTGGGAGCGCTAAGAGAAGAAAAGTTGTACGCTAAGTTCTCGAAGTGTGAATTTTGGTTGAAGGAAGTTCAGTTTTTGGGGCATGTGATTAGCGAACAAGGCATCCTAGTGGACCCAGCCAAAATAGAGGCTGTATCAAATTGGGAGAGACCCACCACTCCGACAGAGGTGAGAAGTTTCATAGGATTGGCCGGCTACTATAGGAGATTTGTCCAAGACTTTTCCAAGATAGCAGCCCCTTTGACCCGGCTAACTCGCAAGACCGAGAAGTTTGTGTGGACTGAGAAATGCGAAGAGAGCTTTCAAGAGTTGAAAAAGAGGTTGGTGACAGCACCGGTACTAGCCCTACCCGATGATAAGGGAGATTTTGTAATTTATAGTGATGCATCCCATAAAGGCCTGGGCTGTGTGCTCATGCAACATGGCAAGGTGATTGCGTATGCGTCTAGGCAACTCAAAGAATATGAGATAAGATACCCCACCCATGATTTGGAATTAGCAGCGATAGTCTTTGCTTTGAAGATCTGGAGACATTATCTTTACGGAGAAAAGTGTGAAATCTACACGGATCACAAGAGCTTAAAGTACATATTCACTCAGAAAGAGTTAAACATGAGGCAGAGGAGATGGTTAGAGCTAATCAAGGATTACGATTGTGAGATTCATTATCACCCAGGGAAGACCAACGTAGTGGCCGATGCACTTAGCCGAAAGGAGAAGCTTAAGATGATAACGTCAGTGGATGAATTGATCAAGGACCTCGAGAGGCTGGAGATTGAGGTGAGGTTGCCAGGAATTGGCCAAGAGAGTCTAATGGAAATAAAAGTCCAACCACCGCTATTGGAAAAGATTAAGTCATGCCAGGAAAAGAAGATAGAAGAAGAAAAGAATTCGATGGAGAAAATTTTGACTGGCGAAGAAATTAGGTGTGAGAAAGACGGGAATGGAATTATGAGGTACGAATCTAGGATATGGATCCCGAACGTTCAAGAATTAAAAAGTGAGATTTTGCAAGAGGCTCATAGTTCAAGGTATTCGATTCACCCTGGGGGCACCAAGATGTATAGAGATTTGAAAGAGTATTATTGGTGGCCAAACATGAAGAAAGACATAGCAGAGTGGGTAAGTAAATGCTTGACATGTCAGAGAGTGAAGGCCGAACATCAGAGGCCCAGTGGATTGTTGCAACCCTTGGAGATACCCGAGTGGAAGTGGGAGCAGATTGCGATGGACTTTGTGGTCGGATTACCAAGGACCAAGACTAATCATGACGCCATTTGGGTAATTATTGATAGATTGACCAAGTCAGCACATTTTCTTCCAATCAACGAGAGATACACTGTTGACAAGCTGGTGGATATCTACTTAAAGGAGATTGTGGTTAGGCATGGGGTTCCGGTGAGCATCGTATCAGATAGAGACCCAAGATTCAACTCCAGGTTCTGGAGGAGTTTTCAGGATTGTGTGGGGACCAAGTTAAACATGAGCACTGCATACCATCCCCAAACAGATGGACAGAGTGAGAGAACCATCCAGACCATCGAAGACATGTTGAGAGTATGTGCCATAGATTTCAAGGGAAGTTGGGACGACCACTTGCCATTGATCGAATTTTCCTACAACAACAGTTACCATGCGAGTATAGGCATGCCCCCGTACGAAGCTTTGTACGGACGAAGATGTCGGTCTCCATTGTGTTGGGAAGAGGTAGGAGAACGGAAGATTTTAGGGCCCGAACTGGTCCAACAGACAAGAGAAACTATCGAGCTTATAAGAGGACGGCTGGTAGCGGCCCAAGACAGACAGAAGAAGTATGCGGACCAGTCCCGCAAAGATAAGGAATATGAGGTAGGAGAGTTCGTGATGTTGAAAGTATCACCGTGGAAGGGATTGATGAGATTTGGTAAGAAGGGGAAACTCAGCCCGAGATTCATTGGACCTTTTGAGATCTTGAAACGAGTTGGAAAGTTAGCCTATGAATTGGCTTTACCTCCGAGCTTACAACAAGTACATAATGTGTTTCATGTGTCCATGCTACGACCCTACCATACCAACTTCCGACATGTGATAGAACATGATCAAGTGGATCTGCAACCAGACTTAACATATGTGGAGCAACCCGTAGAAATCATGGATAGAAAAGAACAGGTGCTGAGGAACAAGGTTGTCAAACTAGTGAGAGTCTTGTGGAGGAATCAGAATGTCGAAGAATCAACATGGGAACTAGAGAGCGCGATGCGTGAAAAGCACCCCCAACTGTTTTCAACCTGATTCCGGGACGGAATCCTTTTAAGGAGGGGAGGCTGTAAGAACCCTGATTTTTGATATTATTGGAGTAGACGGAATGAATAGTAACTCTGTTTTGTAAGAGGAGTGAATTCCACCCCCATATATTAATGACGGATAAATGAAAATTATGTTTGGACCCTTTAAAAATATGGTAAATTCGTGGTAAAAATTGAGGAGCAAGATTTTACAGTGGGTAAAATGACCCAAAAAGATTTGAGTAAAAATTCGAATTTAATATTTTTCTAAAAATGTTAGAGCGTAATGCGCGCGAGGGAAAAATCACGATTAGAATTAGTTTTTGAGATTTTCGACAAAAACTTAGCAAACTTGAAATTTGGTAATTAATTCGAGTCGGATTATCAACGAACGTAACCTTAAGATATTAATGACCTTTATTAGGGTTAGTGGGCTTAAGAGTGGAGTCGCGAGGGTAATCTCGTAATTATTTTATATTATTATTTAGTCGTCTCGTTAAGTTACTAACGGGCGTACCCTTGAATATTTATAGATTACCGTGCGACCCCGAGAGCTTTACCACCCTTACCATACCAAGGCAAGTTTACTTTTCAAAACTTATACATATACAAGGATTTTCACTGTTGTGTTTGTAGTTTTCAAATTATATCAAATGCTATGTTTATCGAAGTATTGATGCAATTGAGATTGAACAAGTACATGTATACTTTTACCCCTTGAACTTAGATTGAAATGTTTTCTTCGGACAACGACTCTAGCAATAGAGGTCGTAGCGGTCCGTATATACTATTGACCGGGGAACGGTATATTATTATATCGTATCTATATTGCGAAAACCCGAAGGGTCATTCGGGTGGTATCGCATATTCAAATATCTATTATTATATCTTCGTAAATACTCGAAACCCTATCTTGGATTGAAAGTGTATTTTATTAAATAATCATTTTATTAATTATTGATATTAAATTTTAAAATATCATTTATTAATTATTGTTCATTATTTTAAAAACAAAGCTAATCCAAGATACCTTTGAATACTTTCAAACTCGAACTTTTTTCGAACTCCAAACATTTTCGAAACCCCCCGGTCAGGCTCTGTTTCTTGTATGATCTGTAAGAACCCTGATTTTTGATATTATTGGAGTAGACGGAATGAATAGTAACTGTGTTATGTAAGAGAAGTGAATCTCACCCCCATATATTAATGACGGATAAATGAAAATTTGAAGTTATATTATGTTTCCTTAAGAAAAATAAGTGTATGTAAATGTCGACGGATTTCGCAAAATCCTATTTTATTAATTTCGTACATTTCCGGGATATCGATAAATACGAATACTACGACAAGATCATGGTTTTATTATTTTGAGAACCCAAGGAACCATATATATTTAGAATTAGGAAGTTGGATTTTAGAAAAAATATTGAAGGAAAAATTCCACCAAAAATGTTTAAGGATTTTCTAGAAAATTTTGGAAATTGGAAAATACCCACTAACCATGCAAGGTGGCAAGATTACATGCACCCCATGCAAATCCCATGCAAACTACCTAGTCTAGGTTAGTAACCAAGTAGTTAGTAGGAAGTTAGTAAGTAACCAAGTTTATAGAATCTAGTTAGGTTATTTAGGAAACATACTTCCCTAAATTAGGGATCACCTAGTATTTCTTTGTTGCTTGGCCAATTGCACACCACAAGATCATTACTTGGACAATATTTAGCCAAGGTAAGTGGCCACATATTATTTACAACACTTAAACACAAGCCAACACCAAGCAAAACCCCCCCCCCCCTTGTAAGGAAGCTCACGGTTTTTCAAGAAAGAAGGAGGCTAAGAAAAATTCATCCACCACTTCCACTCATCCTAAATTCATGATATTTTAGCCCAAGCCCCCTCATGATATAACTAAGGTATGGTAAATTTTTCATGATTTAATTCCAAGCCTAACCTAGTTAGAAAAATTCTTAAAGTTCTAGGTGAATAGTAACCTTTTTATGTTCTTGATTTTAGATCTTGAAGAGTAAGCTCTAAGGTGATCAACCAAGGTGTTTGGAGAGGATTTCAAGCTTCATTAAGTTACTAGGAGCTTCAAGGAAGGTATACATGTTAACCCTTAGTAGCCATGCCAAGAACCATGCTTAGTTTTATGAGATCTAAAAGTTTGAAGCTCAAAAGTGACCATTATAATTTGATTTATGAGAAACCATGGATGATGATGGATATTGTTATGTTAAAAATTATTTGTATGTTATATAAGGTCCCATAAGTGTATGATAATTTTGTTGGAGGATATATAATGATTTTGGACTTTGTGGAATTTTTGGAAGAGATATGACTTGTAGTGGAGGAGTTGTTGAACAAACTGAAACTGACCCTTTTTGGAACTGTAATTCGGAGCACTAAAACTGATCCCCTGAAAACCTACTTTATATGGTTGGAAAGGTCTTGATCTGTAGTTTTTAGAAATGTAAGGCTCATTGTCAGAAGATTTGTGGATTTTGAGATATGATTTATTTAGTGAAACGTGTTCTGGAAAGTGGACTGCAGAAAAGTGCTATCTTGTAAAATATCTTTGGACCCTTTAGAAATATGGTAAATTCGTGGTAAAAATTGAGGAGCAAGATTTTACAGTGGGTAAAACGACCCAAAAAGATTTGAGTAAAAATTCGAATTTAATATTTTTCTAAAAATGTTAGAGCGTAATGCGCGCGAGGGAAAAATCACGATTAGAATTAGTTTTTGAGATTTTCGACAAAAACTTAGCAAACTTGAAATTTGGTAATTAATTCGAGTCGGATTATCAACGAACGTAACCTTAAGATATTAATGACCTTTATTAGGGTTAGTGGGCTTAAGAGTGGAGTCGCGAGGGTAATCTCGTAATTATTTTATATTATTATTTAGTCGTCTCGTTAAGTTACTAACGGGCGTACCCTTGAATATTTATAGATTACCGTGCGACCCCGAGAGCTTTACCACCCCTACCACACCCAGGCAAGTTTACTTTTCAAAACTTATACATATACAAGGATTTTCACTGTTGTGTTTGTAGTTTTCAAATTATATCAAATGCTATGTTTATCGAAGTATTGATGCAATTGAGATTGAACAAGTACATGTATGCTTTTACCCCTTGAACTTAGATTGAAATGTTTTCTTCGGACAACGACTCTAGCAATAGAGGTCGTAGCGGTCCGTATATACTATTGACCGGGGAACGGTATATTATTATATCGTATCTATATTGCGAAAACCCGAAGGGTCATTCGGGTGGTATCGCATATTCAAATATCTATTATTATATCTTCGTAAATACTCGAAACCCTATCTTGGATTGAAAGTGTATTTTATTAAATAATCATTTTATTAATTATTGATATTAAATTTTAAAATATCATTTATTAATTATTGTTCATTATTTTAAAAACAAAGCTAATCCAAGATACCTTTGAATACTTTCAAACTCGAACTTTTTCGAACTCCAAACATTTTCGAAACCCCCCGGTCAGGCTCTGTTTCTTGTATGATTTCAAGAATTATCGGTCGACTGATGTCGAACCACAACTACTCTGTTTTCAATCAAAATCTGGTTTTTAAAAGAAAAAGAAAAAGGGACTCTGGCAGGTGTGGGAATCGTTGACGAACGATTCCCGGGATGTGTAAGCGGCCGTGAGCCAGGCGGTCCATCACTTATTATTCCGGCCCAGGTGTTGCCGAAGGATGATTACGGATGTAGTTTTCATCGAGGGTGATTACGGATGTAGTTTTCACTCAGGGATAGTTACGGATGTAGTTTCTATCCTTCTACCGGTAGAGAAGACCCGCGGATTATTGGACTCGGATGTGGCGACTGATCATCGTCAATCCTTGTCAGGTTTTTATGTTTTCTTCCAGTCCCATCCTCCACTTTGGAAAAATGCTTTGACACTGCATCTTAGGCCTATGTGCCAGTTGCCGATAGTGTCCTATTTTGATGAGAAAGATGTTGACTTTATGCAGTAGCTAGAACTGCAAGGTTATTTTGAAAACAAGGGCACGTACTGGTGCACCTTTGAAATTTACCGATAATGACAAGTGATTCTATAACTGATTGATACAACGAGTTTAATGACTATTATACATGTGGAATGTTATATTGCTTATCTTATACGTATATTCTTGCTGAGCTATAGTTGCTCACTCTTGCTTGTTTTCAAATTTTACAAACACAACAGCTAAGAGAAATGGCAAGAACCAGTCAGACTGTTCGAAAGCAGGTGACTAGACCCCAGGCTGCAAGAGTGAGCAACTATAGCTCAGCAAGAATATACGTATAAGATAAGCAATATAACGTTCCATATGTATAATAGTCATTAAACTCGTTGTATCAATCAGTTATAGAATCACTTGTCATTATTGGTAAATTTCAAAGGTGCACCAGTACGTGCCCTTGTTTTCAAAATAACCTTGCAGTTCTAGCTACTGCATAAAGTCAACATCTTTCTCATCAAAATAGGACACTATCGGCAACTGGCACATAGGCCTAAGATGCAGTGTCAAAGCATTTTTCCAAAGTGGAGGATGGGACTGGAAGAAAACATAAAAACCTGACAAGGATTGACGATGATCAGTCGCCACATCCGAGTCCAATAATCCGCGGGTCTTCTCTACCGGTAGAAGGATAGAAACTACATCCGTAACTATCCCTGAGTGAAAACTACATCCGTAATCACCCTCGATGAAAACTACATCCGTAATCATCCTTCGGCAACACCTGGGCCGGAATAATAAGTGATGGACCGCCTGGCTCACGGCCGCTTACACATCCCGGGAATCGTTCGTCAACGGTTCCCACACCTGCCAGAGTCCCTTTTTCTTTTTCTTTTTTTTTTTTAAAAACCAGATTTTGATTGAAAACAGAGTAGTTGTGGTTCGACATCAGTCGACCGATAATTCTTGAAATCATACAAGAAGCGAATCCTGACCGGGGGTTTTCGAAAAGATTTTGGGTTCGAAAAAGTTCGAGTTTGAAAGTATTAAAAGGTATCTTGGATTAACTTTGTTTTTAAAATAATGAACAATAATTATTAAATGATATTTAAGATTTAATATTAATAATTAATAAAATAATTATTTAATAAATAAACTTTTAATCCAAGATAGGGTTTCGGGTATTTACGAAGATATAATAATAGTTATTTGAATATATGATACCACCCGAATGACCCTTCGGGTTTTCGCAATATAGGTACGATATAATATACCGCTCCCCGGTCAATAGTATATACGGACCGCTACGACCTCTATTGCTAGAGTCGTTGTCCGAAGAAAACATTCCAATCTAAGTTCAAGGGGTAAAAGCATACATGTACTTGTTCAATCTCAATTGCATCAATACTTCGATAAACATAGCATTTGATATAATTTGAAAACTACAAACACAACAGTGAAAATCCTGGTATATGTATAAGTTTTGAAAAGTAAACTTGCCTTGGTATGGTAAGGGTGGTAAAGCTCTCGGGGTCGCACGGTAATCTATAAATATTCAAGGGTACGCCCGTTAGTAACTTAACGAGACGACTAAATAATAATATAAATAATTATGAGCCTACCCTAGCGACTCCACTCTTAAGTCCACTAACCCTCCTAAAGGTCCTTAATATCATAAGTTCATGTTCGTTAATAATCCGACTCGAAATAATCGCCAAATTTCAATTATGCTAAGTTTGTGTAAAAATCTCGAAAAACTAATCCTACGCGCGATTTTCCACTTGCGCGCATCTCACTCTAACATTTTTAGAAAAATAATAAATTCGAATTTTAACTTAATTCCTTTTGGGTCATCTTCTCCACTGTAAAATCTCACTTCTCAATTTTTACCACGAATTTACCATATTTTTAAAGGGTCCAAACATAATTTACAAGGGGACAATTTTCAGCAGTCTGCCATTCAGAACACGATTTACTAAATAAATCATATCTCCAAATCTACAGCTCTCCTGTCCATGAGCTTTATATTTCTATAAACTACACTCCAAGACCTTTCCAACCATATAAGGTAGGTTTTCAGGGGATTAGATTTAGGCCTCTGAATTGCAGTTACAAGTAGGGTCATTTACAGATTCGTCCAACAGCTCATTTCTACAAGTCATCCACCTTCTAAAATCTCCACCCACTTCAATATCATCATAAATCCACCAAGAAAAATATCATATACTCATGTGACTTCATATAACATAAAAATAATTTTTATTATAGCAATATCCATCAATATCCAAGATATTCATAAATCATGCTCTAACTAACACTTTTTAGCACTAACACTTGTAGATCTAACCATATCAAGCAACTTCTCTTGCCATGGCTACTAGGGTTTAAAATTTATACCTTCCTTGAAGCTCTAGGTACCTTGACAAAGCTTGAAATCCTTCCCAAACACCTTGGTTGATCAATCTAAGGCTTAATCTTTAAGATCAAAAATAAAAGTTTAGATAGTCACTATTCATCTAGAAACTTTAGGAATTTTTTTTACCTATCCTAGACTTGGAATTAAATCATGAAAAATTTACCATACCTTAGTTATATCAAGAGGAGGCTTGGGCTAAAATATCATGAATTTAGGATGAGTGGAAGTGGTAGAAGAAATTTTCTTATTCTCCTTGTTTCTTGAAGTGCCGTGAGTTAGCAAGCAAGGGGGGGGGTTGCTCTTGTTTTTACTTGGTGGTGTGTAATAAAATGAGATAAGTGCTAGTGGTCTTGGCTAAATATTGGCCAACTCTTGAACATGTGGTAAATATTATGCCATGCCTCTTGAATTATACTTGGTGATCCATAAAATGGGGAACCATGTCATTAAAAAGCTAACTACTAAGTACTAACTTGGTTACTACTACTAACTATCCTACTAACTATTGGTTGATAGCTTTGACTTGGTTAGTGCATGGGATTTGCATGGCATTGCATGTATTTTAGTCACCTTAGCATGGCTAGTAGGTATTTTCCAATTTCCACAATTTTCTAGATAATTTCTTAAACATTTTTGGTGGAGCTTTTCCTTCAAATAAACTTTCTAAAGTCCAACTTCCTAATTCTAAATATATATGGGTCCTTGGGTTTTCAAATAAATAAATCCATGACCTCATCATAGTATTCGTATTTATCGATATCCCGGAAATATACAAAAATAATAAAATAGGATTTTGCGAAATCCGTCGACATTCACATACACTCATTTTTCATAAGGAAACATAATATAACTTCAAATTTTCATTTATCCGTCATTAATATATGGGGGTGGAATTCACTCCTCTTACAAAACAGAGTTACTATTCATTCCGTCTACTCCAATAATATCAAAAATCAGGGTTCTTACAGCCTCCCCTCCTTAAAAGGATTCCGTCCCGGAATCAGGTTGAAAACAGTTGGGGGTGCTTTTCACGCATCGCGCTCTCTAGTTCCCATGTTGATTCTTCGACATTCTGATTCCTCCACAAGACTCTCACTAGTTTGACAACCTTGTTCCTCAGCACCTGTTCTTTTCTATCCATGATTTCTACGGGTTGCTCCACATATGTTAAGTCTGGTTGCAGATCCACTTGATCATGTTCTATCACATGTCGGAAGTCGGTATGGTAGGGTCGTAGCATGGACACATGAAACACATTATGTACTTGTTGTAAGCTCGGAGGTAAAGCCAATTCATAGGCTAACTTTCCAACTCGTTTCAAGATCTCAAAAGGTCCAATGAATCTCGGGCTGAGTTTCCCCTTCTTACCAAATCTCATCAATCCCTTCCACGGTGATACTTTCAACATCACGAACTCTCCTACCTCATATTCCTTATCTTTGCGGGACTGGTCCGCATACTTCTTCTGTCTGTCTTGGGCCGCTACCAGCCGTCCTCTTATAAGCTCGATAGTTTCTCTTGTCTGTTGGACCAGTTCGGGCCCTAAAATCTTCCGTTCTCCTACCTCTTCCCAACACAATGGAGACCGACATCTTCGTCCGTACAAAGCTTCGTACGGGGGCATGCCTATACTCGCATGGTAACTGTTGTTGTAGGAAAATTCGATCAATGGCAAGTGGTCGTCCCAACTTCCCTTGAAATCTATGGCACATACTCTCAACATGTCCTCGATGGTCTGGATGGTTCTCTCGCTCTGTCCGTCTGTTTGGGGATGGTATGCAGTACTCATGTTTAACTTAGTCCCCACACAATCCTGAAAACTCCTCCAGAACCTGGAGTTGAATCTTGGTTGAAGGAAGTTCAGTTTTTGGGGCATGTGATTAGCGAACAAGGCATCCTAGTGGACCCAGCCAAAATAGAGGCTGTATCAAATTGGGAGAGACCCACCACTCCGACAGAGGTGAGAAGTTTCATAGGATTGGCCGGCTACTATAGGAGATTTGTCCAAGACTTTGCCAAGATAGCAGCCCCTTTGACCCGGCTAACTCGCAAGACCGAGAAGTTTGTGTGGATTGAGAAATGCGAAGAGAGCTTTCAAGAGTTGAAAAAGAGGTTGGTGACAGCACCCGTACTAGCCCTACCCGATGATAAGGGAGATTTTGTAATTTATAGTGATGCATCCCATAAAGGCCTGGGCTGTGTGCTCATGCAACATGGCAAGGTGATTGCGTATGCGTCTAGGCAACTCAAAGAATATGAGATAAGATACCCCACCCATGATTTGGAATTAGCAGCGATAGTCTTTGCTTTGAAGATCTGGAGACATTATCTTTACGGAGAAAAGTGTGAAATCTACACGGATCACAAGAGCTTAAAGTACATATTCACTCAGAAAGAGTTAAACATGAGGCAGAGGAGATGGTTAGAGCTAATCAAGGATTACGATTGTGAGATTCATTATCACCCAGGGAAGACCAACGTAGTGGCCGATGCACTTAGCCGAAAGGAGAAGCTTAAGATGATAACGTCAGTGGATGAATTGATCAAGGACCTCGAGAGGCTGGAGATTGAGGTGAGGTTGCCAGGAATTGGCCAAGAGAGTCTAATGGAAATAAAAGTCCAACCACCGCTATTGGAAAAGATTAAGTCATGCCAGGAAAAGAAGATAGAAGAAGAAAAGAATTCGATGGAGAAAATTTTGACTGGCGAAGAAATTAGGTGTGAGAAAGACGGGAATGGAATTATGAGGTACGAATCTAGGATATGGATCCCGAACGTTCAAGAATTAAAAAGTGAGATTTTGCAAGAGGCTCATAGTTCAAGGTATTCGATTCACCCTGGGGGCACCAAGATGTATAGAGATTTGAAAGAGTATTATTGGTGGCCAAACATGAAGAAAGACATAGCAGAGTGGGTAAGTAAATGCTTGACATGTCAGAGAGTGAAGGCCGAACATCAGAGGCCCAGTGGATTGTTGCAACCCTTGGAGATACCCGAGTGGAAGTGGGAGCAGATTGCGATGGACTTTGTGGTCGGATTACCAAGGACCAAGACTAATCATGACGCCATTTGGGTAATTATTGATAGATTGACCAAGTCAGCACATTTTCTTCCAATCAACGAGAGATACACTGTTGACAAGCTGGTGGATATCTACTTAAAGGAGATTGTGGTTAGGCATGGGGTTCCGGTGAGCATCGTATCAGATAGAGACCCAAGATTCAACTCCAGGTTCTGGAGGAGTTTTCAGGATTGTGTGGGGACCAAGTTAAACATGAGCACTGCATACCATCCCCAAACAGATGGACAGAGTGAGAGAACCATCCAGACCATCGAAGACATGTTGAGAGTATGTGCCATAGATTTCAAGGGAAGTTGGGACGACCACTTGCCATTGATCGAATTTTCCTACAACAACAGTTACCATGCGAGTATAGGCATGCCCCCGTACGAAGCTTTGTACGGACGAAGATGTCGGTCTCCATTGTGTTGGGAAGAGGTAGGAGAACGGAAGATTTTAGGGCCCGAACTGGTCCAACAGACAAGAGAAACTATCGAGCTTATAAGAGGACGGCTGGTAGCGGCCCAAGACAGACAGAAGAAGTATGCGGACCAGTCCCGCAAAGATAAGGAATATGAGGTAGGAGAGTTCGTGATGTTGAAAGTATCACCGTGGAAGGGATTGATGAGATTTGGTAAGAAGGGGAAACTCAGCCCGAGATTCATTGGACCTTTTGAGATCTTGAAACGAGTTGGAAAGTTAGCCTATGAATTGGCTTTACCTCCGAGCTTACAGCAAGTACATAATGTGTTTCATGTGTCCATGTTACGACCCTACCATACCGACTTCCGACATGTGATAGAACATGATCAAGTGGATCTGCAACCAGACTTAACATATGTGGAGCAACCCGTAGAAATCATGGATAGGAAAGAACAGGTGCTGAGGAACAAGGTTGTCAAACTAGTGAGAGTCTTGTGGAGGAATCAGAATGTCGAAGAATCAACATGGGAACTAGAGAGCGCGATGCGTGAAAAGCACCCCCAACTGTTTTCAACCTGATTCCGGGACGGAATCCTTTTAAGGAGGGGAGGCTGTAAGAACCCTGATTTTTGATATTATTGGAGTAGACGGAATGAATAGTAACTGTGTTATGTAAGAGAAGTGAATCTCACCCCCATATATTAATGACGGATAAATGAAAATTTGAAGTTATATTATGTTTCCTTAAGAAAAATAAGTGTATGTAAATGTCGACGGATTTCGCAAAATCCTATTTTATTAATTTCGTACATTTCCGGGATATCGATAAATACGAATACTACGACAAGATCATGGTTTTATTATTTTGAGAACCCAAGGAACCATATATATTTAGAATTAGGAAGTTGGATTTTAGAAAAAATATTGAAGGAAAAATTCCACAAAAAATGTTTAAGGATTTTCTAGAAAATTTTGGAAATTGGAAAATACCCACTAACCATGCAAGGTGGCAAGATTACATGCACCCCATGCAAATCCCATGCAAACTACCTAGTCTAGGTTAGTAACCAAGTAGTTAGTAGGAAGTTAGTAAGTAACCAAGTTTATAGAATCTAGTTAGGTTATTTAGGAAACATACTTCCCTAAATTAGGGATCACCTAGTATTTCTTTGTTGCTTGGCCAATTGCACACCACAAGATCATTAATTGGACAATATTTAGCCAAGGTAAGTGGCCACATATTATTTACAACACTTAAACACAAGCCAACACCAAGCAAAACCCCCCCCCCTTGTAAGGAAGCTCACGGTTTTTCAAGAAAGAAGGAGGCTAAGAAAAATTCATCCACCACTTCCACTCATCCTAAATTCATGATATTTTAGCCCAAGCCCCCTCATGATATAACTAAGGTATGGTAAATTTTTCATGATTTAATTCCAAGCCTAACCTAGTTAGAAAAATTCTTAAAGTTCTAGGTGAATAGTAACCTTTTTATGTTCTTGATTTTAGATCTTGAAGAGTAAGCTCTAAGGTGATCAACCAAGGTGTTTGGAGAGGATTTCAAGCTTCATTAAGTTACTAGGAGCTTCAAGGAAGGTATACATGTTAACCCTTAGTAGCCATGCCAAGAACCATGCTTAGTTTTATGAGATCTAAAAGTTTGAAGCTCAAAAGTGACCATTATAGTTTGATTTATGAGAAACCATGGATGATGATGGATATTGTTATGTTAAAAATTATTTGTATGTTATATAAGGTCCCATAAGTGTATGATAATTTTGTTGGAGGATATATAATGATTTTGGACTTTGTGGAATTTTTGGAAGAGATATGACTTGTAGTGGAGGAGTTGTTGAACAAACTGAAACTGACCCTTTTTGGAACTGTAATTCGGAGCACTAAAACTGATCCCCTGAAAACCTACTTTATATGGTTGGAAAGGTCTTGATCTGTAGTTTTTAGAAATGTAAGGCTCATTGTCAGAAGATTTGTGGATTTTGAGATATGATTTATTTAGTGAAACGTGTTCTGGAAAGTGGACTGCAGAAAAGTGCTATCTTGTAAAATATCTTTGGACCCTTTAAAAATATGGTAAATTCGTGGTAAAAATTGAGGAGCAAGATTTTACAGTGGGTAAAACGACCCAAAAAGATTTGAGTAAAAAATCGAATTTAATATTTTTCTAAAAATGTTAGAGCGTAATGCGCGCGAGGGAAAAATCACGATTAGAATTAGTTTTTGAGATTTTCGACAAAAACTTAGCAAACTTGAAATTTGGTAATTAATTCGAGTCGGATTATCAACGAACGTAACCTTAAGATATTAATGACCTTTATTAGGGTTAGTGGGCTTAAGAGTGGAGTCGCGAGGGTAATCTCGTAATTATTTTATATTATTATTTAGTCGTCTCGTTAAGTTACTAACGGGCGTACCCTTGAATATTTATAGATTACCGTGCGACCCCGAGAGCTTTACCACCCCTACCACACCCAGGCAAGTTTACTTTTCTAAACTTATACATATACAAGGATTTTCACTGTTGTGTTTGTAGTTTTCAAATTATATCAAATGCTATGTTTATCGAAGTATTGATGCAATTGAGATTGAACAAGTACATGTATACTTTTACCCCTTGAACTTAGATTGAAATGTTTTCTTCGGACAACGACTCTAGCAATAGAGGTCGTAGCGGTCCGTATATACTATTGACCGGGGAACGGTATATTATTATATCGTATCTATATTGCGAAAACCCGAAGGGTCATTCGGGTGGTATCGCATATTCAAATATCTATTATTATATCTTCGTAAATACTCGAAACCCTATCTTGGATTGAAAGTGTATTTTATTAAATAATCATTTTATTAATTATTGATATTAAATTTTAAAATATCATTTATTAATTATTGTTCATTATTTTAAAAACAAAGCTAATCCAAGATACCTTTGAATACTTTCAAACTCGAACTTTTTTCGAACTCCAAACATTTTCGAAACCCCCCGGTCAGGCTCTGTTTCTTGTATGATTTCAAGAATTATCGGTCGACTGATGTCGAACCACAACTACTCTGTTTTCAATCAAAATCTGGTTTTAAAAGAAAAAGAAAAAGGGACTCTGGCAGGTGTGGGAATCGTTGACGAACGATTCCCGGGATGTGTAAGCGGCCGTGAGCCAGGCGGTCCATCACTTATTATTCCGGCCCAGGTGTTGCCGAAGGATGATTACGGATGTAGTTTTCATCGAGGGTGATTACGGATGTAGTTTTCACTCAGGGATAGTTACGGATGTAGTTTCTATCCTTCTACCGGTAGAGAAGACCCGCGGATTATTGGACTCGGATGTGGCGACTGATCATCGTCAATCCTTGTCAGGTTTTTATGTTTTCTTCCAGTCCCATCCTCTACTTTGGAAAAATTCTTTGACACTGCATCTTAGGCCTATGTGCCAGTTGCCGATAGTGTCCTATTTTGATGAGAAAGATGTTGACTTTATGCAGTAGCTAGAACTGCAAGGTTATTTTGAAAACAAGGGCACGTACTGGTGCACCTTTGAAATTTACCGATAATGACAAGTGATTCTATAACTGATTGATACAACGAGTTTAATGACTATTATACATGTGGAATGTTATATTGCTTATCTTATACGTATATTCTTGCTGAGCTATAGTTGCTCACTCTTGCTTGTTTTCAAATTTTACAAACACAACAGCTAAGAGAAATGGCAAGAACCAGTCAGACTGTTCGAAAGCAGGTTTCTGTAACGCCCCAAATCCGGGGTCAGGGATTTGGTCGTCACGCGGAAATCCTTAACATCAAATCACCTGTTTGACAATATTAAACCACATGTAATCATTTTATAACTGAATTACAACATCTGTGACCCCAACCACCAAGCATCTTTTAGGTCATAGGGCTAGAAACAAGAACTAAAATCTTTACATCTTCATTACATCCATTCTATTACATCGCACTATGTCTTACAAATCTTATACTACTAGTATAGCTTCGTTGGGAAGTACACCAGCAACTAGTACTACTCAATACAAAGTAATATATATTACACATTAATGTACCTACATATAACTTACTCCAGCTATCTATGTTCTGGATCATATCATCTTCACAAGGGCACACTGCCTGCTTCTCCTGAGCCATGCAGATAAGCCTCAATCATCTACCTTCCTCTGAAAGGTTAATATTTAAAACAAGCAAGTATGAGCGAAAGAATTGCCCAGCAAGTATTAATAGAGCACAACAATATATATCAATATACACATGGAGTTTTCAAAATACAACGATACTTAATATCAATTTCGAAATATTTACAACAATGAAACCTCAGTAGGGGATATATGACATTTCGGGTAACATCAGATAAATAAAGTAAGTTCATGTCAACAATAGTAATCCTCATACCTTATCCACATACCATACCTCATAGTATTGATAACCCCTTAGGGAGCTATTCAAAATATGCAGTTCAATATGCTGCTAAGATAGTTATTACCACCCTTCATAAACCAAACCATTATAAAGTTCCCTTTTTAATACTCCTCAAGTTGTAAGTATATACACATGAGTAAATCATTATCATCAAAACACCTTACAGTTCAAGATTCTGTACAGGATATAAGTTCGTTAACCATTTGATAAGTTAAACTCCAAAAATAACTGATAGGAAGAGAGTCAAAACTCTTGAAGCAAAACATTTGGGACTTAACATCAATAACCGATGAACCATCTTTCATCTTTTGAATAATTGCAAAAGTGCACAAGTACGTGCCATTATTGTTAGAATAATCTTGCAGTTCTAGATACTGCATGAATTCATCATCTTTCATAATTGAAAACAACACTATCGGCTACTTGGCACTTAGGCCTAAGAAGCAGTGTTTGAGTACTTTTCCAAAGTGGAGGATGGGACTTAAAGAAAACATAAAACCTGACAAGGATTGACGATGATCAGTCGCCACATCCAAGTCCAATAATCCGCGGGTCTTCTCTACCGGTAGAAGGATAGAAACTACATCCGTAACTATCCCTGGGTGAAAACTACATCCGTAATCACCCTCGATGAAAACTACATCCGTAATCATCCTTCGGCAACACCTGGGCCGGAATAATAATTGATGGACCGCCTGGCTCACGGCCGCTTACACATCCCGGGAATCGTTGACGAACGATTCCCACACCTGCCAGAGTCCCTTTTTTTTTCTTTTTCTTTAAAAACTTGTTTTGATTGAAAATCGAGTAGTTGAGGTCCGACATCAGTCGACCGATAATTCTTGAAAAACGAGCAAGAGAGTAAAACCTGACTGGGGGTTTTCGAAAATGTTTTGAGTTCAAAAGAGTTCAAGTATAGATATACACTTGTACAGATATCAATCTCGACATAGGGTTTTATGATCACACATGGAAAATGGTACGCATAAAGCTTGTAACCACAACAGGGTAATTCCATATATATATATAAGTTCTTGAAAAGTAACTTACCTAGATATATTCAAAATATAATATTTTAAATGACTATGAAAGTCCTTAGACAACCTTTAAATAGTGTTTTATAACCTTCAAAACACTTAGAGTATTTAATAAATATTGACTACTATGTAACAAATAATAAATATTCAATAATCCCTTTTTTTAAAGAATACTCAAATTAATATTCATTTATTAAGTAATATTCAAATAATATTTACTATTAATACTGGAATATTTAATAACCTCAAAACACCCAAATACAACTCCTGGAATATTTCTAATCAAAATCAAGACACAATCTCTCCAGCAGTCTCCAAACTTTAGCCACTTTAGCAAATAACTACTACTGACTCTCGGTCAATAAGAAATAATTAATAAGCATGAAATCCTTCTCTTTTTTTTTGTTGTTTCTTAATGAATATTATGATTAATATTCATCGAATTGAATAAGCATTCAAATAACATATATCGATATCAATCTAGCTGGTTTAAGCTGAAAGTAACCAATTTATAACCACTGGAATATCTTTAATCCGTATTGAAAATAAACTATCTCTGATAAATAATATACTAGATAGAATCACTCCATTAAATTGTTTTATTATTTCTCCGGGACAAAGTGATTTTAAGAAAGCGTTTTGAAAATGATATTCATCTAATTAAATAAATTTAATTAGGCGAATGAGGTTTATTTAATTAGTAAATGCTTTCAGGAGCATCTATTAATTAAATAAACACTGGTTTATCGGTGATGTTGCCTTTAGGTTAATTATTGCGAAATTCTTTTTTTTAAAGCTTTGCCCGGGTTTTCGAAAACATACAATACCAAATAGCCCCGCCACACGGACTAAGTTCGATAACTCAATACACGCTCTACCCTCGGAGCCTTTACCACGTAGTTCCATATATACGTATATGTATCTATATATACCTCATAACATATAGTCCTCTACCACATTACAAAAGTTTATAAATATACAACATATAAATCGAGATGTAGAACCATAAGAATGTCACCGCCCATCGACAGTATTATAAGTCATGGGTTTTGATTATTGCACGAGAATAATTTAATATCGCTAGCAAAGTCAAGAATAAAATGATTTGGAAGGAGGAGCACAAGATTAAAAACTCGCAATTAGGGATTGAAAACCTTTTTCCGCACATTTTATATAATTCAAAATAGGTATACTCTGAACGATAGAGTATGTGTAAATAAACTTGCCTCTGGTCCTTAGCAGAAAATAGAAACCGCGAACAAATCCTTTTCGCACCTCGTCCAAGTAATTCCATGGACCTTACCTGACGTCTCGATCTTCCTTTTTGGATGCACGTCATTCCATCTCGATTATGCCCTAATGGTACAGAAATAGTTACGCGTACGTGTCAGTCATACCACGTATATCGAGTAGACACAACTCGGGATTATCACTAAATAATCATAAAGTCAAACTATAGGTGTCCTCCCTATAGTTGACTACTCTAATACCACTTATTGCACATAAGACATTTAGTAATAGCAAACAACACGGGAAGAGTCCCCTTATATAAAGTGAACATTTCCTAGTGCTAACACATCATAACCCTATACCACCATTTAGTCAACTTCCCTTAACCTATACATTTATAATACCATTGACCTTCTTACGACAAGACTTGATTAATAGCTAATCCACAAAACACAATTAATCCTCGAAGCACATAATTCCTTGAATTAAATCACTTAGCACATAAATCCTCGAGACAACAATTACCCTCGAATTAATTCACTTAACACATATACACATAAACAGTTAACACCCAAATCATACCTTTAAACCCTTGAAATCAAATAAGTTAAATAAATTAAAATGCAGGGGATTTTTAGAAAATTTCGGCATGTAGTATTCGTTTATCGGACTATGGGCTCAGCCCCTCCATGCCAACAAAACAATTTATAACCCTGCTTTTGATAAAATAAAAGCTGCCTCAACTTGCAGCAACATAAAAGTAAACATATAAGAAAAGTACCCGCCCAGACATGCGGCAACTAGCACATAAGGAAAAGTACCCGCCCAGACATGCGGCAACTAGCACATAAGGAAAAGTACCCGCCCAGACATGCGGCAACTAGCACATAAGGAAAAGTAAACTAAGTTTATCCACATTTAAGCCAACACCACGTAGTTGGCACTTATGACTTCTAACAATTACTACGACCCGACTTATACCATTTAGCACATAAACATTTACCGATAAGCTAACTCTTATAACTATACCTCATATGACAATAACAATTAGCACTTAGCACTTAGCACTTAACAATTTCAATTGGAAACTAACAATTAGCAATTAGCACTTAACAATTACTTGACAACTAACCCGAATATATTATCCGACAATTAATAATTACTCACTAACAATTAACAATTAGCAATTTAACAATTAACAATCACTAACCCGAACCTTTAATCGGACTCATAATTAAACTCAACAATTATAATTACAAACATACCTTCCGAATTAAATATCGGAAATTCAACCAATAATCATAATCTTACAATTTTAGTCTAATTACACCTATTACCACATTAAGCTTTCCATTTAAACTAATTAAACCACCATAATTAACCTCGTAATTTAAACTAACTAATTACCACCATAATTAACCTCGCAATTAAATCTAATTTAATTACCACAATAATCTCACAATTTAAAATCAATTAAATTACCATAATTTAAAACTAATTAAATTACAACCATTTTCTCCAAATTCAATATACACTAATTATCAAAATTAACACATACATCTCATAATTTACAACTAACTAAATTAAAACAATTAAATAATTTAAAATACGGAAATTAAATAGGTGGACACGAAATTATACCATTTCCGTTCCGGTCCGACCCACCATGAATCTCCCCCGAAATCTCTCTCTGTCCAGCCTCTCCTCTCTCTCTCTCTCTCTCTCTCTCTTTCTCTCTCTCTCTCTCTCTCTCTCTTTCTTTCTCTCTCTCTCTCTCTCTAATCAGCGCGCACATCCAAAACTCACAGAACCATCCCTCCCTCCTGCGTCTTCCTCACTTCTCCCGCACTGCAGTTGTTCGCGAACGCCACCACCGCCGGCCACCGCCACCGCGCGGTGGTGGTTCCCTTCCCCGCTGCTACCCGTACCTCCCCCGCACACACACACAAACATTTCACATATACACGCGTATATATGTATGCATCTCATCAAACCCCCAACCCATTTCTCTCTTCCTCCCCGCTGATTTCTTTCTCCCCCTCCCCCGATTGATTTTTGTGCGGCTGCGTTTGTGTGTGTTTTTTTGTGTGTATCTATGTGCTGTGTGTGTTTTTGTTTAACCCTAATGGGCTCAAGCCCAATAACAATTAAAAACAATACAATTAAATACTACACCTCTTAAAATAATATTTAGAGTTAAAAACTCTAATTTGTAGAAATAAAATTTCTAGCATAATTAAATACTAGAATATTTTTAAAGACTTTTGGAGAAAGAATTGGAATTAAATCTCAATTTTCTAAATTGATATGCATTTTACAAATATTAATAATTTATAAAAACAAATCATAAAAATAATAATTGTGATTCATAATTCACAATTTACAGGGCTTTATAAAAATACTACAAACACTATTGTTTTAGTAAAATCCCAAATTCTTGATTTTATATATTAATCAAGTAATTTCTACAATTCCCCAAATAATTAAAATAATCATTTTCTAAGGATTTTAAAATCTCTAAATTATTCAGTAATTTCAAATAAAATTTTTACTAAATAATTCCACACTCCAAAATTAAATCTTTATCCAAATAATTTATTGACTCGAGATATCTACTCGGTCCATAAAATTTTTAAAAGGGTCCCGGTTCCACTTAACCGAAAATAATTAAATAATTAAATAAAATAAAAAAAAAATTCCTCCTCATTTTAGGAAAACATTATTATAATTGAAATAATAATAAAATCATTTCTTGAAAAATCTGGGTTATTACAGTCTACCCTCCTTAAAAGGATTCCGTCCACGGAATCAGCTAAGGCCACTACTGGGATTCCTTAACTCTTTTATCATCAACACTTATTCTGCAAAACAGGAGATAGTGTCTCTTCGTAAACAACTTCTCCAATATCTCAATTCAAACCTCGATTCTCTACCTGACACTATTATCGCTGGAGTCTTATAACCCACCATTATTCCTTTCACATATACGTCTTGCCTAACTTTCTATTATTATACTATCCTTAAGAGAGAGAGTTCACTGACTCTATTCACATAACATTCTTGAGAGAGAGAACGAACCAATTCTATCTATACATCACTGATATTCTATTCGTGTTGGGATTCGCTCTTGCTCTTGGCGATTCCGCTGTGAATCTAGTTTCTATCAGCGAATTTACGACTTGGCCGACCTGGTTGGCATCCCCTTGAAATTCATTAGAGGCAATAAGAATCAGGGACTTTCGAAAAGACAGCTGTCATATCAAGGCAATTGTTACACACTGGTGATCATAAGGTTATGAGTATTAAAGTAAACCTTATTTGAAATAAGAGAATTTACTGAGAGATCAATATGATCATAAGAACTCACGTTGCGTGTCTCAGTTAAGACATTACTAAAGGTAGTTAGCCTTCTTGTATTTCACAACTCACAAGTGACGGCGTCCCGTCAGACTTCTATCACACAGACAGATAGTCCTTGTGTCCCCTATAAGTATAGGGTTGTTCGTCTCAGTGGAAACTGAGAAGTATGAAAGCAATTCGAAGTGAAGATAATAATTATCGTCTTTCGACAAATAATTCTCAAGTGGACACCCTGGATTAAAATTGATCAGATTCCAAGGTGCAATTTCAAAGGAAAAGGATAACCAGAAAGATACTGGTATACAACAAGCAAGTGGTGCTATAGCACCATAGGATTATCCAATATTTGAAGGAAAGTGGGAATTTAAATATCATCAATCGATAGGGCCTCATAAATCTGAAAGTAGGTATAATGACAGCTTCTAGCAAAATTGAAACCAATATGGTTTGACATGAGTATTATAAAACAACTTCGAAGAGGGAGTATATTCTTTATCAAAATTCTCTCTTGGAGAGATGTCAAGGTAGGTAATAGATTAGGGAGGTAATCCAAATAATTTATTCCAAGACGAAAGAGGAACATGCAGAGCATTTGAGGATTGTATTGGGAGCGCTAAGAGAAGAAAAGTTGTACGCTAAGTTCTCGAAGTGTGAATTTTGGTTGAAGGAAGTTCAGTTTTTGGGGCATGTGATTAGCGAACAAGGCATCCTAGTGGACCCAGCCAAAATAGAGGCTGTATCAAATTGGGAGAGACCAACCACTCCGACAGAGGTGAGAAGTTTCATAGGATTGGCCGGCTACTATAGGAGATTTGTCCAAGACTTTGCCAAGATAGCAGCCCCTTTGACCCGGCTAACTCGCAAGACCGAGAAGTTTGTGTGGACTGAGAAATGCGAAGAGAGCTTTCAAGAGTTGAAAAAGAGGTTGGTGACAGCACCAGTACTAGCCCTACCCGATGATAAGGGAGATTTTGTGATTTATAGCGACGCGTCCCATAAAGGTTTAGGGTGTGTGCTTATGCAGCACGGTAAGGTGATTGCGTATGCGTCCGGACAACTTAAGGAATATGAGATAAGATACCCCACCCATGATTTGGAGTTAGCAGCGATAGTTTTCGCCCTGAAGATCTGGAGACATTACCTTTACGGAGAAAGGTGTGAAATCTACACGGATCACAAGAGCTAAAAGTACATATTCACTCAGAAAGAGTTAAACATGAGGCAGAGGAGATGGTTAGAGCTAATCAAGGATTATGATTGTGAGATTCACTATCACCCAGGGAAGGCCAACGTAGTGGCCGATGCACTTAGCCGAAAGGAGAATCTTAAGATGATAACGTCAGTGGACGAATTGATCAAAGACCTCGAGAGGCTGGAGATTGAGGTGAGGTTACCAGGAATTGGCCAGGAGAGTCTAATGGAAATAAAGGTCCAACCACCGCTATTAGAAAAGATTAAGTTATGCCAGGAAAAGAAGCTAGAAGAAGAAAAGAATTCGATGGGGAAAATTTTGACTGGCGAAGAAATTAGGTGTGAGAAGGACGGGAATGGAATTATGAGGTACGAATCTAGGATATGGATCCCGAACGTTCAAGAATTAAAAAGTGAGATTTTGCAAGAGGCTCATAGTTCAAGGTATTCGATTCACCCTGGGGGCACCAAGATGTATAGAGATTTGAAAGAGTATTATTGGTGGCCAAATATGAAGAAGGACGTAGCAGAGTGGGTAAGTAAATGCTTGACATGTCAAAGAGTGAAGGCCGAACACCAGAGGCCCAGTGGATTGTTGCAACCCTTGGAGATACCCGAGTGGAAGTGGGAACAGATTGCGATGGACTTTGTGGTCGGATTACCAAGGACCAAGACTAATCATGACGCCATTTGGGTAATTATCGATAGATTGACCAAGTCAGCACATTTTCTCCCAATCAACGAGAGATACACTGTTGACAAGCTGGTGGATATCTACTTAAAGGAGATTGTGGTTAGGCATGGGGTTCCGGTGAGCATCGTATCAGATAGAGACCCAAGATTCAACTCCAGGTTCTGGAGGAGTTTTCAGGATTGTGTGGGGACCAAGTTAAACATGAGCACTGCATACCATCCCCAAACAGATGGACAGAGTGAGAGAACCATCCAGACCATCGAAGACATGTTGAGAGTATGTGCCATTGATTTCAAGGGAAGTTGGGATGACCACTTGCCGTTGATCGAGTTTTCATACAACAACAGCTATCATGCTAGTATAGGAATGCCCCCATATGAAGCCTTATATGGACGAAGATGTCGATCTCCCTTGTGCTGGGAAGAGGTAGGAGAACGGAAGATTTTAGGGCCTGAACTGGTCCAACAGACAAGAGAAACTATCGAGCTTATAAGAGGACGGCTGGTAGCGGCCCAAGACAGACAGAAGAAGTATGCGGACCAGTCCCGCAAAGATAAGGAATATGAGGTAGGAGAGTTCGTGATGTTGAAAGTATCACCGTGGAAGGGATTGATGAGATTTGGTAAGAAGGGGAAACTCAGCCCGAGATTCATTGGACCTTTTGAGATCTTGAAACGAGTTGGAAAGTTAGCCTATGAATTGGCTTTACCTCCGAGCTTACAGCAAGTACATAATGTGTTTCATGTGTCCATGTTACGACCCTACCATACCGACTTCCGACATGTGATAGAACATGATCAAGTGGATCTGCAACCAGACTTAACATATGTGGAGCAACCCGTAGAAATCATGGATAGGAAAGAACAGGTGCTGAGGAACAAGGTTGTCAAACTAGTGAGAGTCTTGTGGAGGAATCAGAATGTCGAAGAATCAACATGGGAACTAGAGAGCGCGATGCGTGAAAAGCACCCCCAACTGTTTTCAACCTGATTCCGGGACGGAATCCTTTTAAGGAGGGGAGGCTGTAAGAACCCTGATTTTTGATATTATTGGAGTAGACGGAATGAATAGTAACTGTGTTATGTAAGAGAAGTGAATCTCACCCCCATATATGAATGACGGATAAACGAAGATTTGTAATGATATTATGTTTCCTTAAGAAAAATAAGTGTATGTAAATGTCGACGGATTTCGCAAAATCCTATTTTATTAATTTCGTACATTTCCGGGATATCGATAAATACGAATACTACGACAAGATCATGGTTTTATTATTTTGAGAACCCAAGGAACCATATATATTTAGAATTAGGAAGTTGGATTTTAGAAAGAATATTGAAGGAAAAATTCCACCAAAAATGTTTAAGGATTTTCTAGAAAATTTTGGAAATTGGAAAATACCCACTAACCATGCAAGGTGGCAAGATTACATGCACCCCATGCAAATCCCATGCAAACTACCTAGTCTAGGTTAGTAACCAAGTAGTTAGTAGGAAGTTAGTAAGTAACCAAGTTTATAGAATCTAGTTAGGTTATTTAGGAAACATACTTCCCTAAATTAGGGATCACCTAGTATTTCTTTGTTGCTTGGCCAATTGCACACCACAAGATCATTACTTGGACAATATTTAGCCAAGGTAAGTGGCTACATATTATTTACAACACTTAAACACAAGCCAACACCAAGCAAAACCCCCCCCCCCTTGTAAGGAAGCTCACGGTTTTTCAAGAAAGAAGGAGGCTAAGAAAAAATTCATCCACCACTTCCACTCATCCTAAATTCAAGATATTTTAGCCCAAGCCCCCTCATGATATAACTAAGGTATGGTAAATTTTTCATGATTTAATTCCAAGCCTAACCTAGTTAGAAAAATTCTTAAAGTTCTAGGTGAATAGTAACCTTTTTATGTTCTTGATTTTAGATCTTGAAGAGTAAGCTCTAAGGTGATCAACCAAGGTGTTTGGAGAGGATTTCAAGCTTCATCAAGTTACTAGGAGCTTCAAGGAAGGTATACATGTTAACCCTTAGTAGCCATGCCAAGAACCATGCTTAGTTTTATGAGATCTAAAAGTTTGAAGCTCAAAAGTGACCATTATAGTTTGATTTATGAGAAACCATGGATGATGATGGATATTGTTATGTTAAAAATTATTTGTATGTTATATAAGGTCCCATAAGTGTATGATAATTTTGTTGGAGGATATATAATGATTTTGGACTTTGTGGAATTTTTGGAAGAGATATGACTTGTAGTGGAGGAGTTGTTGAACAAACTGAAACTGACCCTTTTTGGAACTGTAATTCGGAGCACTAAAACTGATCCCCTGAAAACCTACTTTATATGGTTGGAAAGGTCTTGATCTGTAGTTTTTAGAAATGTAAGGCTCATTGTCAGACGATTTGTGGATTTTGAGATATGATTTATTTAGTGAAACGTGTTCTGGAAAGTGGACTGCAGAAAAGTGCTATCTTGTAAAATATCTTTGGACCCTTTAAAAATATGGTAAATTCGTGGTAAAAATTGAGGAGCAAGATTTTACAGTGGGTAAAACGACCCAAAAAGATTTGAGTAAAAATTCGAATTTAATATTTTTCTAAAAATGTTAGAGCGTAATGCGCGCGAGGGAAAAATCACGATTAGAATTAGTTTTTGAGATTTTCGACAAAAACTTAGCAAACTTGAAATTTGGTAATTAATTCGAGTCGGATTATCAACGAACGTAACCTTAAGATATTAATGACCTTTATTAGGGTTAGTGGGCTTAAGAGTGGAGTCGCGAGGGTAATCTCGTAATTATTTTATATTATTATTTAGTCGTCTCGTTAAGTTACTAACGGGCGTACCCTTGAATATTTATAGATTACCGTGCGACCCCGAGAGCTTTACCACCCCTACCACACCCAGGCAAGTTTACTTTTCAAAACTTATACATATACAAGGATTTTCACTGTTGTGTTTGTAGTTTTCAAATTATATCAAATGCTATGTTTATCGAAGTATTGATGCAATTGAGATTGAACAAGTACATGTATGCTTTTACCCCTTGAACTTAGATTGAAATGTTTTCTTCGGACAACGACTCTAGCAATAGAGGTCGTAGCGGTCCGTATATACTATTGACCGGGGAACGGTATATTATTATATCGTATCTATATTGCGAAAACCCGAAGGGTCATTCGGGTGGTATCGCATATTCAAATATCTATTATTATATCTTCGTAAATACTCGAAACCCTATCTTGGATTGAAAGTGTATTTTATTAAATAATCATTTTATTAATTATTGATATTAAATTTTAAAATATCATTTATTAATTATTGTTCATTATTTTAAAAACAAAGCTAATCCAAGATACCTTTGAATACTTTCAAACTCGAACTTTTTCGAACTCCAAACATTTTCGAAACCCCCCGGTCAGGCTCTGTTTCTTGTATGATTTCAAGAATTATCGGTCGACTGATGTCGAACCACAACTACTCTGTTTTCAATCAAAATCTGGTTTTTAAAAGAAAAAGAAAAAGGGACTCTGGCAGGTGTGGGAATCGTTGACGAACGATTCCCGGGATGTGTAAGCGGCCGTGAGCCAGGCGGTCCATCACTTATTATTCCGGCCCAGGTGTTGCCGAAGGATGATTACGGATGTAGTTTTTGAAAGAGTTTGTCCTAAACTCCAATCATGTATGATGATTTAGGAAGAACTTTCTTGTTCTCTTATTTGATTTCATTAATATTAATAAAAGACTTATTTGTTTTTATTACGGGCCTTATCTATTTAAAGTGTTTTAAATAAGATATTCCATGGTTTAAAGTAAAGCTTCTAGAATTATAATGAGATTATAATAGTGAGATCTAGAAGATGATAACTCTAGACTTAAACAGTTCCTAATCATAGGATAACTAATCGGAAGTTAGTGAATCCGCAAAGATTGGTACATACTATGCTTGCTCCTTTCAGGAGGATGTCTGTTCTCATAGGCATTTGTGTGGTGACACTATAGCTAGTATGTAGGTGCTTATTAGGGAATAAGTTCACTGAACATGACTCGATAAGTTGAACAACTAATGGAGTTTACTCACGTGTCGATAGTTGTTCACTGAGTGATAGTTGTACAAGTGTCCTTAGACTTGAGATCGTTAGAGTAATCTTGTATATAATGAACTGTGCTTTGGTTTAGTCCTTAGTCTCAAGGACATCCATTAGGTCTATTCTGGGCATAGGGATTTGTGTATGGAGATAGTTAACGGTCAATAAAGGATCTACCCCTTCCAGTAAGGAAGTGAATATCCTATGTTATTCTTAGTATGCTAGTTCCGGAATCTCTGGCCAGAGTGTATGAAATTAGAAATGAGTTTCTAATTTGCATTAATATGAACTTTGCATTATGAATAAGAAATCATATGATTAAATTTGATAGGCTTGACACGAGATCCATGCCTTGTATTTAATCGGGATATTGTAGGGTAGAAGGAATTGATTGTACGGTAACTAGCACTGACAGGTTCTTGGTATTCTAAGCAGTGAATTCATATTATCCGGATAGTCGCGATATGTTGAGAAGCATCACTCACGATGTAGAATAAATATAATTAATCAGTTAATTATATTTAATGAATTTTAGAATTCATATAAATAATAAATAAAAAGTTTATTATTATTTATTTCTACTACCGGCTTAATTTGAACCTACAGGGTCACACCATAAAAAGATTAATTTATTGATGAAGGTATTTTGAGAGAGCAAGTTGTTTTTAATAATGATTAAAATAGTTTAATTATTATTTAAACAATTTGTGGGATTTATATATATTAATATATACATGATATATTAATTATACTAAACCTACATGAGCCCTATATAAAGAATGAGATGAGAGGTGTTTTAAAAAGACTTGTGGTTTTGTGAAAACCCTAGTAGCCTCCACCTTCATCTCTCTCTCTCTCTCTCTCTCAAAAAGATCAAACCTCCATTTTTATAAAAGCTTAGTTTTATAAAAGCTTCGTCGAAGAATTAATCTTGGTGGATACCGGTAGAGTGCTTCACACTCTGAGGAGCAACTGCTAGCAACCATCAAAACCATAGATTATAAAGCTTCGATTTTTCAAGGTAAGGTTTCGATTCCTCCGCTATTTCATTTTTATATGATTTTCTATATGTGCGATACATGGTTTTTACGGAATAATTGTTATACCGCGCTTCCGCTCCTCCGTAAATTCCTTCAATGGTATCAGAGCTAGGTTCTTGCATATAGAGATTCATATAAAAATTCCAGATTTTTTTATGCATGTATGGATTTATTATGATTTTTGCAAGTTTATTTGGATTTAATTATGAATTAATTCGAAATATTCTTTGCATGAGATTTTGACCATTGATCTGGGTTCTATAAGTGTTATGGATCATCTAGATATTTTTTCATAATTTTGTGATGTGTAGATTATTTGTTATGAATTTTTTAAAATTGTTTTGATTAAAATTCATAGAATAATTATGCATGTGAATAAATATGAATATAAAATTTGCACAAAGGATCCCTAGCTGATCTGGTAATTTTGCTACTGCTTGATTCAAGAAATCATGTTCGGTTGATTTTTAATAAATTAATAAATTAATTGTTAATTAATTTATTAATGTTAAAAATTAAAAAATAATAATAATAGTTATTATTATTAAAGTGGCCGTTACTGTTTTAATGGGTTTCGGCGGTTTTTGTTTTGTTAAGTTACTGCAGTCTGAATGTCAGATCAATAAAGGAAAAAAAAAAAACTGCTCATCAAGCTGATGTCCCGCGCGTGGTAAACAAACTGGGGGTCCCGCATTTGTGAAATGTTTACAGGTCCGTCGCGCATGTTCTGAATGCGTTACACAATTTATTGACTTTAAATTGTTGTAACGCGTCACATTAATACGTTACAGACCTCTGTCCACATTAAATTTGATTTTTTAGGAGTTTGGTAACTCCGTTTTGGGCGTGCAATATATCGTTGGATTCGTATTTCCGAGACGAATCTAATGGAGTGGTCAAATATTTTTTTTTTTTTTATATAATATTTTTGAAATATTTATATTCCCGGAAGTGTTTTAAAGCATGTTTTAATTGTTTTAAATTGCTTTTAAATGCTATAATAAATCCATACATCATTATATCAATGTGTGACATGATATTGCTTGCATGCTTACTTATTTATTTATGTTTATATATGAGATATATGCCTATGTTTACATGAGATGATAGATTTAGGTGAACTTAAATCAAAATAAGGCGTGCGCTAGAAAATCTAGAAATAGGAATCGTTTCTTGCCTTAATAATAATATTATGAATACAATCATGAGATTTTTGTGTTTTTGAAACACGTAATTAAATATGAATTTTCAATATTGAGAGAAAGGATGATTCTGTCAAAAACAGATTTTGATCTGTAAGAAAGGGGTATTAAGTGACGCCTCTTGACAATGCTCCTCCCGATCTGGGAATCATCCTATTATCTATTATTGATTTGAAATATTTAATTGAAGAAAAGAATCTCTTTATAATATGATTATGATTGTTAAATAATATTAGTTAATTAATAATGGCTGATAATTATTTATTTATGAAATAAATAATTAGTTAGCAATTTTATTAATTGATTAAATGAGATTTAATTTATTATAAAATAATTAAGATGTGATCTTAATATTATTAATTATTTATTTAATTTATGAAATTATATTAAGGGAGAGATTAATTTTCTAAAGAGTTTAGAAATAAAATTAATGATTAAAAGAGTTTTAATTATTAGTTTATAACAAAGAAGATGAGATCTATGTATTATATATGTCAAGTTGTTCTCGGCCATAGGCACAAAAAGTTTTGTGTCGGTTATGGTCTTCCAACATGACAGAAAGTATTTCTTGTTTTCGGTGCATTGTCGTTTCGTGCTACAGCCGAGGACTTTGTTACCGATCAACATGAAAATACTTGTCTGTTACATTAGATGTGTACAAAATTAGATTTTAGTGGTCGTTACGTGCTACAGCCGTGGGCTATTGGAATCTAATTTAATTGTACAAAATGTTGGATTTGACTTGACTAATAATATTGAGATTTTTCGTGTTTTTGTTATAGATTTAGATTATCTATTAAACTTAAAACACGTTAGACTTATAGGTTTATACGAAAATGTTTCGTGACCTTAAAAAAAAAAAAAAAAAAAAAAAAAAAAAAAAAAAAAAAAAAAACCTCTTTTATAAATATCAAGTAGTAATTGGCCAATGACACAACGGGCTTGTGTCGGTCATAGCCTTCCAACATGGTAGAAAGTAGTTCTCATTTTGAATCACTGTCGTTTCGTGCCACAGCCGAGGGCTTTGATTTCGAAATAAGAAATACTTGTCTATTACATAGAGATGTGTACAATGAATTAGAATCTAATGGTCGTTACGTGCCACAGCCGTGGGCTATTGGAGACTGATTCAATTGTACAGAATGTTGGGTTAGACTTGACTTAGAATATTGAGTTTGTCGTGCCACAGCCGTGACTCAATTATTCAAGAGGCTAAAGTTTTATTAGGGAATAACATAAGATGTAATTGACAAGAGTTGTTTGCCTATTGAACATCACATGGCGTTTCGTGCTACAGCCGAGGTTGTGTGATGGAATGTAGGATCCCTATTCCCACTAGCATTTCGAATGCTTATTTATTCACTTAGGGGGTTGTATAAATTAGATAAACTAGTGGGAGCCACTTATGAATAAAGACTCGATTCATATAGTGTTTTAATAATGAAATTGAATATTTGCTAAGTGTTGTTATGTGTATATCATTTGCAGACTTAATATATAGATATATACACTAGGTCTTCTGCACAATCACTCCGGAGCATACTAGATGCTCACATATTGACTCGTCCCAACTATGCTAACTAGCTTCGAAGCTTGAGAAAAGTTCTCAAGGGCTAAGAAGCTGGGATATGTTGTTTGTTTTCACTGTAACAAGGTGAGGCACTGGAAGAGGAACTGTAAGGTTTACCTTGCAGAACTGAACGTGAAGAAGGCTAGTAAGACTACCGTTTCTGATTCAGATATGTTTATGATTGAAGTAAACATGTCACTAAATCAAACTTCTACTTAGGTATTAGATACTACTTATGGTTCTCACATTTGCAATTCGTTGCGAGGACTAAGGAAAAGTAGAGCTCTTGGGGAAGAGAAGGCGATTCTATGGATGGGCAATGGAGCAAGAGTTGCTGCCATAACTGTAGGGTCATTTGATTTACATATGCCTACGGGCAAGACTATTATTTTAAATAATTGTTATTTTGGTTCCCTCGATTGTGAGGAATATTATTTCTATTCCAATGTTAGACTTGGATGGATTTTCATTTATTATTCAGAATATTAAACATCAAATCCTCAGAGATAATGTTCTTTATGGTAGTGGAACTTTAAATAATGGTTTGTATGTATGTGACATAGAATATGTTTTACTTCATATTAAACAAAGAAAAAAAAAAGGATGATGAAAATCCTACCTACTTATGGCACTACAGACTTGGTCATATTAGTGAAAATAGACTTCGGACATTGCATAAGGGAAGGTTACTGGAACCCTTTGATTTTGAATCATATCCTACATGCATGTCTTGTCTATTGGGTAAAATGACCAAATCTCCATTTAGTGGACATGGAGAGAGCGCTAGAGAGTTGCTGGTATTGGTACACATAGATGTTTGTGGACAGATGTCTGCGCAAGCCATGGCAGGATTTTAATACTTCGTGACTTTCATAAATAATTGATCTAGATTCAGATATATGTACTTGATGAAATACAAATCTGAAGCTTTGAAAAGTTCAAAGAATACAGTTATGAAGTAGAGAAATAAACCAAACATAGTATTAGAGCTCTTCGATCAGATCGAGGAGATGAATACTTGAGTGGTGTGTTTCTAGATTATCTCAAAGAAAATAGTATAGTCTCCCAGTGGACTCATCCGGACACTCCATAGTTGAGTGGAGTATCTGAAAGGAGAAATTGAACTTTGTTAGACATGGTTCGATCCACGATGAGCTATGCAGATCTTCCAGTATCACTTTAGGGTTATGAATTGGAAACCTCAGCATATTTACTGAATAAGGTGCTTTCCAAATCTATTCCTCAAACTCCATATGAGATATGGAAAGAAAGGAAACCGAGTCTTAAACACGTTAAGATTTGGGGATGTCCGGCTTATGTCAAGAAAGTTGACCCTGATAAGCTGGAATCTCGATCCGTAAAATGTAGGTTTGTGGGATATCCTAAAGAGATTTTAGGGTATTACTGTTACACCGATCATAGGGTGTTTCTCTCCAGACATGCTACCTTCTTAGAAAATAGTTTATCCTTGAAGGGAACAGTGGGAGCAAGATTGAACTTAAAGAAGTTCATGAAACACAAACTACTACGGTTCAAGAGGAAACACTTGTTCAAACTAAACAACCTTATGTGGCATAGTGTTGACTCAGAGAAATGGCAGAGTGCCATGAAATCCGAAATGGATTCTATGTATGCCAACCAAGTATGGACCTTGGTTGAAGCACCAGAGGATGTGAAGCCTATTGGGTGCAAATGGGTATACAAGAGAAAGATTGGAGTAGATGGCTAGGTGGAGACCTACAAGGCTAGGCTCATGGCAAAATGATTCAGACAAAGGCAAAGGATTGACTTTGATGAAACTTTTTGCATGTAGCCCTACTCAAATCAATTCGGATTTTGCTAGCGATCCATATATGGATTGAAGCAAGCTTCTCGTAGATGGAACATCCATTTTGATGAGACAATCAAAGAGTTTGATTTTATCAAAAACATAGATGAACCATGTGTTTACAAGAAGGTTAGTGGGAGCGCGGTAACATTTCTTGTGTTGTATGTGGATGACATACTTCTTATAGGAAATGACATACCGAAGCTGCAATCAGTCAAAGTGTGGCTATCAAAGAACTTCACTATGAAGGACTTGGGAAAGACATCCTAGATTCTCGGTATGAAGATCTATAGAGATATATCGAGAAGAATTATAGGTCTTACCCAAGGTACATACATCGAGAAAGTGCTTAAAAGGTTTAGCATGAAAACTCCACGATAGGTCTCATACCGATGAGCCGTGGAGTATCCCTTTCCGAGAAGATGTCCTAAGACACTTGAGGAAAGAGAGCGTATGAGTAAGATTCCTTATGCTTCAGCAATAGGATCTATCATGTACGCGATGTTATGTACTAAGCTTGATGTTGCTCATTCAATTAGTTTGACGAGCAGATATCAGTCCGATCCAGGTGAAGACCACTGGAAAGTAGTGAAGAACATCCTTAAGTACTTGCGAAGGACTAAGGATATTTTTCTTGTTTTTGGTGGATCTGAGTTGAAAAATAGAAGGGTTAAACCTACTCTAGTTTTGAATCAGAAAGTGATGATAGCAAATCCATGTCAGGGTACGTGTTTACCTTGAAGGGTGGAGCGATTAGTTGGAAGAGTTCCAAGCAGCCTACAACGGCTGACTCAACAGCGGAAGCAGAGTTTATAGATGCAAGTGACGCTGCAAAACTGTTTTGTGGCGCTTTCTTTTGATAGGGAGATCATTGAAAGTAGAGATGTCAACATTGAGAGAGTTGACACACATAACAACATAGCAGACCCACTCACTAAGCCGCAATCTAAGATTCACTTCGATCGTCATAATGAGTGAATGAGTATTAGATACTAGAATGATTGGCTTTAGTACAAGTGGGAGATTGAAAGAGTTTGTCCTAAACTCCAATCATGTATGATGATTTAGGAAGAACTTTCTTGTTCTCTTATTTGATTTCATTAATATTAATAAAAGACTTATTTGTTTTTATTACGGGCCTTATCTATTTAAAGTGTTTTAAATAAGATATTCCATGGTTTAAAGTAAAGCTTCTAGAATTATAATGAGATTATAATAGTGAGATCTAGAAGATGATAACTCTAGACTTAAACAGTTCCTAATCATAGGATAACTAATCGGAAGTTAGTGAATCCGCAAAGATTGGTACATACTATGCTTGCTCCTTTCAGGAGGATGTCTGTTCTCATAGGCATTTGTGTGGTGACACTATAGCTAGTATGTAGGTGCTTATTAGGGAATAAGTTCACTGAACATGACTCGATAAGTTGAACAACTAATGGAGTTTACTCACGTGTCGATAGTTGTTCACTGAGTGATAGTTGTACAAGTGTCCTTAGACTTGAGATCGTTAGAGTAATCTTGTATATAATGAACTGTGCTTTGGTTTAGTCCTTAGTCTCAAGGACATCCATTAGGTCTATTCTGGGCATAGGGATTTGTGTATGGAGATAGTTAACGGTCAATAAAGGATCTACCCCTTCCAGTAAGGAAGTGAATATCCTATGTTATTCTTAGTATGCTAGTTCCGGAATCTCTGGCCAGAGTGTATGAAATTAGAAATGAGTTTCTAATTTGCATTAATATGAACTTTGCATTATGAATAAGAAATCATATGATTAAATTTGATAGGCTTGACACGAGATCCATGCCTTGTATTTAATCGGGATATTGTAGGGTAGAAGGAATTGATTGTACGGTAACTAGCACTGACAGGTTCTTGGTATTCTAAGCAGTGAATTCATATTATCCGGATAGTCGCGATATGTTGAGAAGCATCACTCACGATGTAGAATAAATATAATTAATCAGTTAATTATATTTAATGAATTTTAGAATTCATATAAATAATAAATAAAAAGTTTATTATTATTTATTTCTACTACCGGCTTAATTTGAACCTACAGGGTCACACCATAAAAAGATTAATTTATTGATGAAGGTATTTTGAGAGAGCAAGTTGTTTTTAATAATGATTAAAATAGTTTAATTATTATTTAAACAATTTGTGGGATTTATATATATTAATATATACATGATATATTAATTATACTAAACCTACATGAGCCCTATATAAAGAATGAGATGAGAGGTGTTTTAAAAAGACTTGTGGTTTTGTGAAAACCCTAGTAGCCTCCACCTTCATCTCTCTCTCTCTCTCTCTCTCAAAAAGATCAAACCTCCATTTTTATAAAAGCTTAGTTTTATAAAAGCTTCGTCGAAGAATTAATCTTGGTGGATACCGGTAGAGTGCTTCACACTCTGAGGAGCAACTGCTAGCAACCATCAAAACCATAGATTATAAAGCTTCGATTTTTCAAGGTAAGGTTTCGATTCCTCCGCTATTTCATTTTTATATGATTTTCTATATGTGCGATACATGGTTTTTACGGAATAATTGTTATACCGCGCTTCTGCTCCTCCGTAAATTCCTTCAGTTTTCATCGAGGGTGATTACGGATGTAGTTTTCACTCAGGGATAGTTACGGATGTAGTTTCTATCCTTCTACCGGTAGAGAAGACCCGCGGATTATTGGACTCGGATGTGGCGACTGATCATCGTCAATCCTTGTCAGGTTTTTATGTTTTCTTCCAGTCCCCTCCTCCACTTTGGAAAAATGCTTTGACACTGCATCTCAGGCCTATGTGCCAGTTGCCGATAGTGTCCTATTTTGATGAGAAAGATGTTGACTTTATGCAGTAGCTAGAACTGCAAGGTTATTTTGAAAACAAGGGCACGTACTGGTGCACCTTTGAAATTTACCAATAATGACAAGTGATTCTATAACTGATTGATACAACGAGTTTAATGACTATTATACATATGGAATGTTATATTGCTTATCTTATACGTATATTCTTGCTGAGCTATAGTTGCTCACTCTTGCTTGTTTTCAAATTTTACAAACACAACAGCTAAGAGAAATGGCAAGAACCAGTCAGACTGTTCGAAAGCAGGTGACTAGACCCCAGGCTGCAGTCGAGATTCCACCGGTAGGCCCCATTAGCCGGATTGGTTGGCAACTTTTGTTACAGAAATGATACCATTTCCGGCTAACGGGGCCTACCGGTGGAATCTCAACTGCAGCCTGGGGTCTAGTCACCTGCTTTCGAACAGTCTGACTGGTTCTTGCCATTTCTCTTAGCTATTGTGTTTGTAAAATTTGAAAACAAGCAAGAGTGAGCAACTATAGCTCAGCAAGAATATACGTATAAGATAAGCAATATAACGTTCCATATGTATAATAGTCATTAAACTCGTTGTATCAATCAGTTATAGAATCACTTGTCATTATTGGTAAATTTCAAAGGTGCACCAGTACGTGCCCTTGTTTTCAAAATAACCTTGCAGTTCTAGCTACTGCATAAAGTCAACATCTTTCTCATCAAAATAGGACACTATCGGCAACTGGCACATAGGCCTAAGATGCAGTGTCAAAGCATTTTTCCAAAGTGGAGGATGGGACTGGAAGAAAACATAAAAACCTGACAAGGATTGACGATGATCAGTCGCCACATCCGAGTCCAATAATCCGCGGGTCTTCTCTACCGGTAGAAGGATAGAAACTACATCCGTAACTATCCCTGAGTGAAAACTACATCCGTAATCACCCTCGATGAAAACTACATCCGTAATCATCCTTCGGCAACACCTGGGCCGGAATAATAAGTGATGGACCGCCTGGCTCACGGCCGCTTACACATCCCGGGAATCGTTCGTCAACGGTTCCCACACCTGCCAGAGTCCCTTTTTCTTTTTCTTTTTTTTTTTTAAAAACCAGATTTTGATTGAAAACAGAGTAGTTGTGGTTCGACATCAGTCGACCGATAATTCTTGAAATCATACAAGAAGCGAATCCTGACCGGGGGTTTTCGAAAAGATTTTGGGTTCGAAAAAGTTCGAGTTTGAAAGTATTAAAAGGTATCTTGGATTAACTTTGTTTTTAAAATAATGAACAATAATTATTAAATGATATTTAAGATTTAATATTAATAATTAATAAAATAATTATTTAATAAATAAACTTTTAATCCAAGATAGGGTTTCGGGTATTTACGAAGATATAATAATAGTTATTTGAATATATGATACCACCCGAATGACCCTTCGGGTTTTCGCAATATAGGTACGATATAATATACCGCTCCCCGGTCAATAGTATATACGGACCGCTACGACCTCTATTGCTAGAGTCGTTGTCCGAAGAAAACATTCCAATCTAAGTTCAAGGGGTAAAAGCATACATGTACTTGTTCAATCTCAATTGCATCAATACTTCGATAAACATATCATTTGATATAATTTGAAAACTACAAACACAACAGTGAAAATCCTGGTATATGTATAAGTTTTGAAAAGTAAACTTGCCTTGGTATGGTAAGGGTGGTAAAGCTCTCGGGGTCGCACGGTAATCTATAAATATTCAAGGGTACGCCCGTTAGTAACTTAACGAGACGACTAAATAATAATATAAATAATTATGAGCCTACCCTAGCGACTCCACTCTTAATTCCACTAACCCTCCTAAAGGTCCTTAATATCATAAGTTCATGTTCGTTAATAATCCGACTCGAAATAATCGCCAAATTTCAATTATGCTAAGTTTGTGTAAAAATCTCGAAAAACTAATCCTACGCGCGATTTTCCACTTGCGCGCATCTCACTCTAACATTTTTAGAAAAATATTAAATTCGAATTTTAACTTAATTCCTTTTGGGTCATCTTCCCCACTGTAAAATCTCACTTCTCAATTTTTACCACGAATTTACCATATTTTTAAAGGGTCCAAACATAATTTACAAGGGGACAATTTTCAGCAGTCTGCCATTCAGAACACGATTTACTAAATAAATCATATCTCCAAATCTACAGCTCTCCTGTCCATGAGCTTTATATTTCTATAAACTACACTCCAAGACCTTTCCAACCATATAAGGTAGGTTTTCAGGGGATTAGATTTAGGCCTCTGAATTGCAGTTACAAGTAGGGTCATTTACAGATTCGTCCAACAGCTCATTTCTACAAGTCATCCACCTTCTAAAATCTCCACCCACTTCAATATCATCATAAATCCACCAAGAAAAATATCATATACTCATGTGACTTCATATAACATAAAAATAATTTTTATTATAGCAATATCCATCAATATCCAAGATATTCATAAATCATGCTCTAACTAACACTTTTTAGCACTAACACTTGTAGATCTAACCATATCAAGCAACTTCTCTTGCCATGGCTACTAGGGTTTAAAATTTATACCTTCCTTGAAGCTCTAGGTACCTTGACAAAGCTTGAAATCCTTCCCAAACACCTTGGTTGATCAATCTAAGGCTTAATCTTTAAGATCAAAAATAAAAGTTTAGATAGTCACTATTCATCTAGAAACTTTAGGAATTTTTTTTTTACCTATCCTAGACTTGGAATTAAATCATGAAAAATTTACCATACCTTAGTTATATCAAGAGGAGGCTTGGGCTAAAATATCATGAATTTAGGATGAGTGGAAGTGGTAGAAGAAATTTTCTTATTCTCCTTGTTTCTTGAAGTGCCGTGAGTTAGCAAGCAAGGGGGGGGGGTTGCTCTTGTTTTTACTTGGTGGTGTGTAATAAAATGAGATAAGTGCTAGTGGTCTTGGCTAAATATTGGCCAAGTCTTGAACATGTGGTAAATATTATGCCATGCCTCTTGAATTATACTTGGTGATCCCTAAAATGGGGAACCATGTCATTAAAAAGCTAACTACTAAGTACTAACTTGGTTACTACTACTAACTATCCTACTAACTATTGGTTGATAGCTTTGACTTGGTTAGTGCATGGGATTTGCATGGCATTGCATGTATTTTAGTCACCTTAGCATGGCTAGTAGGTATTTTCCAATTTCCACAATTTTCTAGATAATTTCTTAAACATTTTTGGTGGAGCTTTTCCTTCAAATAAACTTTCTAAAGTCCAACTTCCTAATTCTAAATATATATGGGTCCTTGGGTTTTCAAATAAATAAATCCATGACCTCATCATAGTATTCGTATTTATCGATATCCCGGAAATATACGAAAATAATAAAATAGGATTTTGCGAAATCCGTCGACATTCACATACACTCATTTTTCATAAGGAAACATAATATAACTTCAAATTTTCATTTATCCGTCATTAATATATGGGGGTGGAATTCACTCCTCTTACAAAACAGAGTTACTATTCATTCCGTCTACTCCAATAATATCAAAAATCAGGGTTCTTACAGCCTCCCCTCCTTAAAAGGATTCCGTCCCGGAATCAGGTTGAAAACAGTTGGGGGTGCTTTTCACGCATCGCGCTCTCTAGTTCCCATGTTGATTCTTCGACATTCTGATTCCTCCACAAGACTCTCACTAGTTTGACAACCTTGTTCCTCAGCACCTGTTGTTTTCTATCCATGATTTCTACGGGTTGCTCCACATATGTTAAGTCTGGTTGCAGATCCACTTGATCATGTTCTATCACATGTCGGAAGTCGGTATGGTAGGGTCGTAGAATGGACACATGAAACACATTATGTACTTGTTGTAAGCTCGGAGGTAAAGCCAATTCATAGGCTAACTTTCCAACTCGTTTCAAGATCTCAAAAGGTCCAATGAATCTCGGGCTGAGTTTCCCCTTCTTACCAAATCTCATCAATCCCTTCCACGGTGATACTTTCAACATCACGAACTCTCCTACCTCATATTCCTTATCTTTGCGGGACTGGTCCGCATACTTCTTCTGTCTGTCTTGGGCCGCTACCAGCCGTCCTCTTATAAGCTCGATAGTTTCTCTTGTCTGTTGGACCAGTTCGGGCCCTAAAATCTTCCGTTCTCCTACCTCTTCCCAACACAATGGAGACCGACATCTTCGTCCGTACAAAGCTTCGTACGGGGGCATGCCTATACTCGCATGGTAACTGTTGTTGTAGGAAAATTCGATCAATGGCAAGTGGTCGTCCCAACTTCCCTTGAAATCTATGGCACATACTATCAACATGTCCTCGATGGTCTGGATGGTTCTCTCGCTCTGTCCGTCTGTTTGGGGATGGTATGCAGTACTCATGTTTAACTTAGTCCCCACACAATCCTGAAAACTCCTCCAGAACCTGGAGTTGAATCTTGGGTCTCTATCTGATACGATGCTCACAGGAACCCCATGCCTAACCACGATCTCTTTTAAGTAAATATCCACCAGCTTGTCGACGGTGTATCTCTCGTTGATTGGAAGAAAATGTGCTGACTTGGTCAATCGATCAATAATTACCCAAATGGCGTCATGATTAGTCTTGGTCCTTGGTAATCCGACCACAAAGTCTATCGCAATCTGCTCCCACTTCCACTCGGGTATCTCCAAGGGTTGCAACAATCCACTGGGCCTCTGATGTTCGGCCTTCACTCTCTGACATGTCAAGCATTTACTTACCCACTCTGCTATGTCTTTCTTCATGTTTGGCCACCAATAATATTCTTTCAAATCCCTATACATCTTGGTGCCTCCAGGATGAATCGAATACCTTGAGCTATGGGCCTCTTGCAAAATCTCATCTTTCAATTCTTGGACGTTCGGGATCCATATCCTAGATGCGTACCTCATAACTCCATTCCCGTCCTTCTCACACCTAATTTCTTCGCCAGTCAAAATTTTCTCCATGGAATTCTTTTCTTCTTCTATCTTCTTTTCCTAACATAACTTGATCTTTTCCAATAGCGGTGGTTGGACTTTTATTTCCATTAGACTCTCTTGGCCAATTCCTGGCAACTTCACCTAAATCTCCAGCCTCTCGAGGTCCTTGATCACTTCGTCCACTGACGTTATCATCTTAATCTTCTCCTTTCGGCTAAGTGCATCGGCCACTACGTTGGCCTTCCCTGGGTGATAATGAATCTCACAATCATAATCCTTGATTAGCTCTAACCAGCTCCTCTGCCTCATGTTTAACTCTTTCTGAGTGAATATGTACTTTAAGCTCTTGTGATCCGTGTAGATTTCACACTTTTCTCCGTAAAGATAATGTCTCCAGATCTTCAAAGCAAAGACTATTGCTGCTAATTCCAAATCATGGGTGGGGTATCTTATCTCATATTCTTTGAGTTGCCTAGACGCATACGCAATCACCTTGCCATGTTGCATGAGCACACAGCCCAGGCCTTTATGGGATGCATCACTATAAATTACAAAATCTCCCTTATCATCGGGTAGGGCTAGTACCGGTGCTGTCACCAACCTCTTTTTCAACTCTTGAAAGCTCTCTTCGCATTTCTCAGTCCACACAAACTTCTCGGTCTTGCGAGTTAGCCGGGTCAAAGGGGCTGCTATCTTGGAAAAGTCTTGGACAAATCTCCTATAGTAGCCGGCCAATCCTATGAAACTTCTCACCTCTGTCGGAGTGGTTGGTCTCTCCCAATTTGATACAGCCTCTATTTTGGCTGGGTCCACTAGGATGCCTTGTTCGCTAATCACATGCCCCAAAAACTGAACTTCCTTCAACCAAAATTCACACTTCGAGAACTTAGCGTACAACTTTTCTTCTCTTAGCGCTCCCAATACAATCCTCAAATGCTCTGCATGTTCCTCTTTCGTCTTGGAATAAATTAAGATGTCATCGATGAAGACTATAACACACTTGTCCAGATACTTCTTGAAGACTCGATTCATTAAGTCCATGAAAGCTGCGGGTGCATTTGTTAACCCAAACGACATTACTAAAAACTCATAGTGTCCGTACCGGGTGCGAAAGGCCGTCTTTGGTATATCTTCTGGTTTAATCTTTAACTGGTGATACCCGGTCCGCAAATCAATCTTAGAGAAATAAACTGCATCTTTCAATTGGTCAAACAGGTCATCTATCCTGGGCAAGGGATACTTATTCTTGATGGTCACCTTATTCAACTCCCTGTAATCTATGCATAATCTCATACTGCCATCCTTCTTTTTATTTGCTTTGAAGATCTGGAGACATTATCTTTACGGAGAAAAGTGTGAAATCTACACGGATCACAAGAGCTTAAAGTACATATTCACTCAGAAAGAGTTAAACATGAGGCAGAGGAGATGGTTAGAGCTAATCAAGGATTACGATTGTGAGATTCATTATCACCCAGGGAAGACCAACGTAGTGGCCGATGCACTTAGCCGAAAGGAGAAGCTTAAGATGATAACGTCAGTGGATGAATTGATCAAGGACCTCGAGAGGCTGGAGATTGAGGTGAGGTTGCCAGGAATTGGCCAAGAGAGTCTAATGGAAATAAAAGTCCAACCACCGCTATTGGAAAAGATTAAGTCATGCCAGGAAAAGAAGATAGAAGAAGAAAAGAATTCGATGGAGAAAATTTTGACTGGCGAAGAAATTAGGTGTGAGAAAGACGGGAATGGAATTATGAGGTACGAATCTAGGATATGGATCCCGAACGTTCAAGAATTAAAAAGTGAGATTTTGCAAGAGGCTCATAGTTCAAGGTATTCGATTCACCCTGGGGGCACCAAGATGTATAGAGATTTGAAAGAGTATTATTGGTGGCCAAACATGAAGAAAGACATAGCAGAGTGGGTAAGTAAATGCTTGACATGTCAGAGAGTGAAGGCCGAACATCAGAGGCCCAGTGGATTGTTGCAACCCTTGGAGATACCCGAGTGGAAGTGGGAGCAGATTGCGATGGACTTTGTGGTCGGATTACCAAGGACCAAGACTAATCATGACGCCATTTGGGTAATTATTGATCGATTGACCAAGTCAGCACATTTTCTTCCAATCAACGAGAGATACACTGTTGACAAGCTGGTGGATATCTACTTAAAGGAGATTGTGGATAGGCATGGGGTTCCGGTGAGCATCGTATCAGATAGAGACCCAAGATTCAACTCCAGGTTCTGGAGGAGTTTTCAGGATTGTGTGGGGACCAAGTTAAACATGAGCACTGCATACCATCCCCAAACAGATGGACAGAGTGAGAAAACCATCCAGACCATCGAAGACATGTTGAGAGTATGTGCCATAGATTTCAAGGGAAGTTGGGACGACCACTTGCCATTGATCGAATTTTCCTACAACAACAGTTACCATGCGAGTATAGGCATGCCCCCGTACGAAGCTTTGTACGGACGAAGATGTCGGTCTCCATTGTGTTGGGAAGAGGTAGGAGAACGGAAGATTTTAGGGCCCGAACTGGTCCAACAGACAAGAGAAACTATCGAGCTTATAAGAGGACGGCTGGTAGCGGCCCAAGACAGACAGAAGAAGTATGCGGACCAGTCCCGCAAAGATAAGGAATATGAGGTAGGAGAGTTCGTGATGTTGAAAGTATCACCGTGGAAGGGATTGATGAGATTTGGTAAGAAGGGGAAACTCAACCCGAGATTCATTGGACCTTTTGAGATCTTGAAACGAGTTGGAAAGTTAGCCTATGAATTGGCTTTACCTCCGAGCTTACAGCAAGTACATAATGTGTTTCATGTGTCCATGTTACGACCCTACCATACCGACTTCCGACATGTGATAGAACATGATCAAGTGGATCTGCAACCAGACTTAACATATGTGGAGCAACCCGTAGAAATCATGGATAGGAAAGAACAGGTGCTGAGGAACAAGGTTGTCAAACTAGTGAGAGTCTTGTGGAGGAATCAGAATGTCGAAGAATCAACATGGGAACTAGAGAGCGCGATGCGTGAAAAGCACCCCCAACTGTTTTCAACCTGATTCCGGGACGGAATCCTTTTAAGGAGGGGAGGCTGTAAGAACCCTGATTTTTGATATTATTGGAGTAGACGGAATGAATAGTAACTGTGTTATGTAAGAGAAGTGAATCTCACCCCCATATATTAATGACGGATAAATGAAAATTTGAAGTTATATTATGTTTCCTTAAGAAAAATAAGTGTATGTAAATGTCGACGGATTTCGCAAAATCCTATTTTATTAATTTCGTACATTTCCGGGATATCGATAAATACGAATACTACGACAAGATCATGGTTTTATTATTTTGAGAACCCAAGGAACCATATATATTTAGAATTAGGAAGTTGGATTTTAGAAAAAATATTGAAGGAAAAATTCCACCAAAAATGTTTAAGGATTTTCTAGAAAATTTTGGAAATTGGAAAATACCCACTAACCATGCAAGGTGGCAAGATTACATGCACCCCATGCAAATCCCATGCAAACTACCTAGTCTAGGTTAGTAACCAAGTAGTTAGTAGGAAGTTAGTAAGTAACCAAGTTTATAGAATCTAGTTAGGTTATTTAGGAAACATACTTCCCTAAATTAGGGATCACCTAGTATTTCTTTGTTGCTTGGCCAATTGCACACCACAAGATCATTACTTGGACAATATTTAGCCAAGGTAAGTGGCCACATATTATTTACAACACTTAAACACAAGCCAACACCAAGCAAAACCCCCCCCCCCTCTTGTAAGGAAGCTCACGGTTTTTCAAGAAAGAAGGAGGCTAAGAAAAATTCATCCACCACTTCCACTCATCCTAAATTCATGATATTTTAGCCCAAGCCCCCTCATGATATAACTAAGGTATGGTAAATTTTTCATGATTTAATTCCAAGCCTAACCTAGTTAGAAAAATTCTTAAAGTTCTAGGTGAATAGTAACCTTTTTATGTTCTTTATTTTAGATCTTGAAGAGTAAGCTCTAAGGTGATCAACCAAGGTGTTTGGAGAGGATTTCAAGCTTCATTAAGTTACTAGGAGCTTCAAGGAAGGTATACATGTTAACCCTTAGTAGCCATGCCAAGAACCATGCTTAGTTTTATGAGATCTAAAAGTTTGAAGCTCAAAAGTGACCATTATAGTTTGATTTATGAGAAACCATGGATGATGATGGATATTGTTATGTTAAAAATTATTTGTATGTTATATAAGGTCCCATAAGTGTATGATAATTTTGTTGGAGGATATATAATGATTTTGGACTTTGTGGAATTTTTGGAAGAGATATGACTTGTAGTGGAGGAGTTGTTGAACAAACTGAAACTGACCCTTTTTGGAACTGTAATTCGGAGCACTAAAACTGATCCCCTGAAAACCTACTTTATATGGTTGGAAAGGCCTTGATCTGTAGTTTTTAGAAATGTAAGGCTCATTGTCAGAAGATTTGTGGATTTTGAGATATGATTTATTTAGTGAAACGTGTTCTGGAAAGTGGACTGCAGAAAAGTGCTATCTTGTAAAATATCTTTGGACCCTTTAAAAATATGGTAAATTCGTGGTAAAAATTGAGGAGCAAGATTTTACAGTGGGTAAAACGACCCAAAAAGATTTGAGTAAAAATTCGAATTTAATATTTTTCTAAAAATGTTAGAGCGTAATGCGCGCGAGGGAAAAATCACGATTAGAATTAGTTTTTGAGATTTTCGACAAAAACTTAGCAAACTTGAAATTTGGTAATTAATTCGAGTCGGATTATCAACGAACGTAACCTTAAGATATTAATGACCTTTATTAGGGTTAGTGGGCTTAAGAGTGGAGTCGCGAGGGTAATCTTGTAATTATTTTATATTATTATTTAGTCGTCTCGTTAAGTTACTAACGGGCGTACCCTTGAATATTTATAGATTACCGTGCGACCCCGAGAGCTTTACCACCCCTACCACACCCAGGCAAGTTTACTTTTCAAAACTTATACATATACAAGGATTTTCACTGTTGTGTTTGTAGTTTTCAAATTATATCAAATGCTATGTTTATCGAAGTATTGATGCAATTGAGATTGAACAAGTACATGTATACTTTTACCCCTTGAACTTAGATTGAAATGTTTTCTTCGGACAACGACTCTAGCAATAGAGGTCGTAGCGGTCCGTATATACTATTGACCGGGGAACGGTATATTATTATATCGTATCTATATTGCGAAAACCCGAAGGGTCATTCGGGTGGTATCGCATATTCAAATATCTATTATTATATCTTCGTAAATACTCGAAACCCTATCTTGGATTGAAAGTGTATTTTATTAAATAATCATTTTATTAATTATTGATATTAAATTTTAAAATATCATTTATTAATTATTGTTCATTATTTTAAAAACAAAGCTAATCCAAGATACCTTTGAATACTTTCAAACTCGAACTTTTTTCGAACTCCAAACATTTTCGAAACCCCCCGGTCAGGCTCTGTTTCTTGTATGATTTCAAGAATTATCGGTCGACTGATGTCGAACCACAACTACTCTGTTTTCAATCAAAATCTGGTTTTAAAAGAAAAAGAAAAAGGGACTCTGGCAGGTGTGGGAATCGTTGACGAACGATTCCCGGGATGTGTAAGCGGCCGTGAGCCAGGCGGTCCATCACTTATTATTCCGGCCCAGGTGTTGCCGAAGGATGATTACGGATGTAGTTTTCATCGAGGGTGATTACGGATGTAGTTTTCACTCAGGGATAGTTACGGATGTAGTTTCTATCCTTCTACCGGTAGAGAAGACCCGCGGATTATTGGACTCGGATGTGGCGACTGATCATCGTCAATCCTTGTCAGGTTTTTATGTTTTCTTCCAGTCCCATCCTCCACTTTGGAAAAATGCTTTGACACTGCATCTTAGGCCTATGTGCCAGTTGCCGATAGTGTCCTATTTTGATGAGAAAGATGTTGACTTTATGCAGTAGCTAGAACTGCAAGGTTATTTTGAAAATAAGGGCACGTACTGGTGCACCTTTGAAATTTACCGATAATGACAAGTGATTCTATAACTGATTGATACAACGAGTTTAATGACTATTATACATGTGGAATGTTATATTGCTTATCTTATACGTATATTCTTGCTGAGCTATAGTTGCTCACTCTTGCTTGTTTTCAAATTTTACAAACACAACAGCTAAGAGAAATGGCAAGAACCAGTCAGACTGTTCGAAAGCAGGTGACTAGACCCCAGGCTGTAGTTGAGATTCCACCGGTAGGCCCCGTTAGCCGGATTGGTCGGCAACTTTTGTTAGTACGTTTTATTTATAAGTATGACCTGTGCAAGGCAGTGTACCGCAGCAAACTTTCAAGCCGCCAACTTCGCTTCATATCGAAGTGTTGCTGGTAGCATAAATGCTATTTAATTCGGTCTGTAATAACTCTAAAACTTTTACTTTTGCCTAATCAACTGTATGACGTTTCTGAGACTCTAACCTGTGTGTGTGTGTGCGTGTATGCGGTGTGAGTTTATTGTGGGGTCGATGGCTGTTTAATTATATTGTGTGCAAGAACAAGTATGATAATAATGGAAAATGGACCGTGAGCGCCTAGATTCCCGACCTTCTGTGACGCCCCCAGATCCGGGGTCGGAGATCTAGGCGCTCACGGTCCATTTTCCATTATTAACATACTTGTTCTTGCACATAATATAAATAAACAGCCATCGACCCCACAATAAACTCACACCGCACACACACACACACACACACAGGTTAGAGTCTCAGAAACGTCATACATTTGATTAAGCAAAAGTAAAAGTTTTAGATTTATTACAGACCGAATTAAATAGCATTTATGCTACCAGCAACACTTCGATATGAAGCGAAGTTGGCGGCTTGAAAGTTTGCTGCGGTACACTGCCTTGCACAGGTCATACTTATAAATAAAACGTACTAACAAAAGTTGCCAACCAATCCGGCTAATGGGGCCTACCGGTGGAATCTCGACTGCAGCCTGGGGTCTAGTCACCTGCTTTCGAACAGTCTGACTGGTTCTTGCCATTTCTCTTAGCTGTTGTGTTTGTAAAATTTGAAAACAAGCAAGAGTGAGCAACTATAGCTCAGCAAGAATATACGTATAAGATAAGCAATATAACATTCCATATGTATAATAGTCATTAAACTCGTTGTATCAATCAGTTATAGAATCACTTGTCATTATTGGTAAATTTCAAAGGTGCACCAGTACGTGCCCTTGTTTTCAAAATAACCTTGCAGTTCTAGCTACTGCATAAAGTCAACATCTTTCTCATCAAAATAGGACACTATCGGCAACTGGCACATAGGCCTAAGATGCAGTGTCAAAGCATTTTTCCAAAGTGGAGGATGGGACTGGAAGAAAACATAAAAACCTGACAAGGATTGACGATGATCAGTCGCCACATCCGAGTCCAATAATCCGCGGGTCTTCTCTACCGGTAGAAGGATAGAAACTACATCCGTAACTATCCCTGAGTGAAAACTACATCCGTAATCACCCTCGATGAAAACTACATCCGTAATCATCCTTCGGCAACACCTGGGCCGGAATAATAAGTGATGGACCGCCTGGCTCACGGCCGCTTACACATCCCGGGAATCGTTCGTCAACGATTCCCACACCTGCCAGAGTCCCTTTTTCTTTTTCTTTTAAAAACCAGATTTTGATTGAAAACAGAGTAGTTGTGGTTCGACATCAGTCGACCGATAATTCTTGAAATCATACAAGAAACAGAGCCTGACCGGGGGGTTTCGAAAATGTTTGGAGTTCGAAAAAAGTTCGAGTTTGAAAGTATTCAAAGGTATCTTGGATTAGCTTTGTTTTTAAAATAATGAACAATAATTAATAAATGATATTTTAAAATTTAATATCAATAATTAATAAAATGATTATTTAATAAAATACACTTTCAATCCAAGATAGGGTTTCGAGTATTTACGAAGATATAATAATAGATATTTGAATATGCGATACCACCCGAATGACCCTTCGGGTTTTCGCAATATAGATACGATATAATAATATACCGTTCCCCGGTCAATAGTATATACGGACCGCTACGACCTCTATTGCTAGAGTCGTTGTCCGAAGAAAACATTTCAATCTAAGTTCAAGGGGTAAAAGCATACATGTACTTGTTCAATCTCAATTGCATTAATACTTCGATAAACATAGCATTTGATATAATTTGAAAACTACAAACACAACAGTGAAAATCCTTGTATATGTATAAGTTTTGAAAAGTAAACTTGCCTGGGTGTGGTAGGGGTGGTAAAGCTCTCGGGGTCGCGCGGTAATCTATAACATTCAAGGGTGCGTCTGTTAGTAACTTAACGAGACGACTAAATAATAATATCAAATAATTACGAGATTACCCTCGCGACTCCATTCTTAAGCCCACTAACCCTAATAAAGGTCATTAATATCTTAAGGTTACGTTCGTTGATAATCCGACTCGAATTAATTACCAAATTTCAAGTTTGCTAAGTTTTTGTCGAAAATCTCAAAAACTAATTCTAATCGTGATTTTTCCCTCGCGCGCATTACGCTCTAACATTTTTAGAAAAATATTAAATTCGAATTTTTACTCAAATCTTTTTGGGTCGTTTTACCCACTGTAAAATCTTGCTCCTCAATTTTTACCACGAATTTACCATATTTTTAAAGGGTCCAAAGATATTTTACAAGATAGCACTTTTCTGCAGTCCACTTTCCAGAACACGTTTCACTAAATAAATCATATCTCAAAATCCACAAATCTTCTGACAATGAGCCTTACATTTCTAAAAACTACAGATCAAGACCTTTCCAACCATATAAAGTAGGTTTTCAGGGGATCAGTTTTAGTGCTCCGAATTACAGTTCCAAAAAGGGTCAGTTTCAGTTTGTTCAACAACTCCTCCACTACAAGTCATATCTCTTCCAAAAATTCCACAAAGTCCAAAATCATTATATATCCTCCAACAAAATTATCATACACTTATGGGACCTTATATAACATACAAATAATTTTTAACATAACAATATCCATCATCATCCATGGTTTCTCATAAATCAAACTATAATGGTCACTTTTGAGCTTCAAACTTTTAGATCTCATAAAACTAAGCATGGTTCTTGGCATGGCTACTAAGGGTTAACATGTATACCTTCCTTGAAGCTCCTAGTAACTTAATGAAGCTTGAAATCCTCTCCAAACACCTTGGTTGATCACCTTAGAGCTTACTCTTCAAGATCTAAAATCAAGAACATAAAAAGGTTACTATTCACCTAGAACTTTAAGAATTTTTCTAACTAGGTTAGGCTTGGAATTAAATCATGAAAAATTTACCATACCTTAGTTATATCATGAGGGGGCTTGGGCTAAAATATCTTGAATTTAGGATGAGTGGAAGTGGTGGATGAATTTTTTCTTAGCCTCCTTCTTTCTTGAAAAACCGTGAGCTTCCTTACAAGGGGGGGGGGGGGGTTTGCTTGGTGTTGGCTTGTGTTTAAGTGTTGTAAATAATATGTAGCCACTTACCTTGGCTAAATATTGTCCAAGTAATGATCTTGTGGTGTGCAATTGGCCAAGCAACAAAGAAATACTAGGTGATCCCTAATTTAGGGAAGTATGTTTCCTAAATAACCTAACTAGATTCTATAAACTTGGTTACTTACTAACTTCCTACTAACTACTTGGTTACTAACCTAGACTAGGTAGTTTGCATGGGATTTGCATGGGGTGCATGTAATCTTGCCACCTTGCATGGTTAGTGGGTATTTTCCAATTTCCAAAATTTTCTAGAAAATCCTTAAACATTTTTGGTGGAATTTTTCCTTCAATATTTTTTCTAAAATCCAACTTCCTAATTCTAAATATATATGGTTCCTTGGGTTCTCAAAATAATAAAACCATGATCTTGTCGTAGTATTCGTATTTATCGATATCCCGGAAATGTACGAAATTAATAAAATAGGATTTTGCGAAATCCGTCGACATTTACATACACTTATTTTTCTTAAGGAAACATAATATAACTTCAAATTTTCATTTATCCGTCATTAATATATGGGGGTGAGATTCACTTCTCTTACATAACACAGTTACTATTCATTCCGTCTACTCCAATAATATCAAAAATCAGGGTTCTTACAGCCTCCCCTCCTTAAAAGGATTCCGTCCCGGAATCAGGTTGAAAACAGTTGGGGGTGCTTTTCACGCATCGCGCTCTCTAGTTCCCATGTTGATTCTTCGACATTCTGATTCCTCCACAAGACTCTCACTAGTTTGACAACCTTGTTCCTCAGCACCTGTTCTTTCCTATCCATGATTTCTACGGGTTGCTCCACATATGTTAAGTCTGGTTGCAGATCCACTTGATCATGTTCTATCACATGTCGGAAGTCGGTATGGTAGGGTCGTAACATGGACACATGAAACACATTTTGTACTTGCTGTAAGCTCGGAGGTAAAGCCAATTCATAGGCTAACTTTCCAACTCGTTTCAAGATCTCAAAAGGTCCAATGAATCTCGGGCTGAGTTTCCCCTTCTTACCAAACCTCTTCAATCCCTTCCACGGTGATACTTTCAACATCACGAACTCTCCTACCTCATATTCCTTATCTTTGCGGGACTGGTCCGCATACTTCTTCTGTCTGTCTTGGGCCGCTACCAGCCGTCCTCTTATAAGCTCGATAGTTTCTCTTGTCTGTTGGACCAGTTCGGGCCCTAAAATCTTCCGTTCTCCTACCTCTTCCCAACACAATGGAGACCGACATCTTCGTCCGTACAAAGCTTCGTACGGGGGCATGCCTATACTCGCATGGTAACTGTTGTTGTAGGAAAATTCGATCAATGGCAAGTGGTCGTCCCAACTTCCCTTGAAATCTATGGCACATACTCTCAACATGTCTTCGATGGTCTGGATGGTTCTCTCACTCTGTCCATCTGTTTGGGGATGGTATGCAGTGCTCATGTTTAACTTGGTCCCCACACAATCCTGAAAACTCCTCCAGAACCTGGAGTTGAATCTTGGGTCTCTATCTGATACGATGCTCACCGGAACCCCATGCCTAACCACAATCTCCTTTAAGTAGATATCCACCAGCTTGTCAACAGTGTATCTCTCGTTGATTGGAAGAAAATGTGCTGACTTGGTCAATCGATCAATAATTACCCAAATGGCGTCATGATTAGTCTTGGTCCTTGGTAATCCGACCACAAAGTCCATCGCAATCTGTTCCCACTTCCACTCGGGTATCTCCAAGGGTTGCAACAATCCACTGGGCCTCTGGTGTTCGGCCTTCACTCTTTGACATGTCAAGCATTTACTTACCCACTCTGCTACGTCCTTCTTCATATTTGGCCACCAATAATACTCTTTCAAATCTCTATACATCTTGGTGCCCCCAGGGTGAATCGAATACCTTGAACTATGAGCCTCTTGCAAAATCTCACTTTTTAATTCTTGAACGTTCGGGATCCATATCCTAGATTCGTACCTCATAATTCCATTCCCGTCCTTCTCACACCTAATTTCTTCGCCAGTCAAAATTTTCCCCATCGAATTCTTTTCTTCTTCTAGCTTCTTTTCCTGGCATAACTTAATCTTTTCTAATAGCGGTGGTTGGACCTTTATTTCCATTAGACTCTCCTGGCCAATTCCTGGTAACCTCACCTCAATCTCCAGCCTCTCGAGGTCTTTGATCAATTCGTCCACTGACGTTATCATCTTAAGATTCTCCTTTCGGCTAAGTGCATCGGCCACTACGTTGGCCTTCCCTGGGTGATAGTGAATTTCACAATCATAATCCTTGATTAGCTCTAACCATCTCCTCTGCCTCATGTTTAACTCTTTCTGAGTGAATATGTACTTTAAGCTCTTGTGATCCGTGTAGATTTCACACCTTTCTCCGTAAAGGTAATGTCTCCAGATCTTCAGGGCGAAAACTATCGCTGCTAACTCCAAATCATGGGTGGGGTATCTTATCTCATATTCCTTAAGTTGTCTGGACGCATACGCAATCACCTTACCGTGCTGCATAAGCACACACCCTAAACCTTTATGGGACGCGTCGCTATAAATCACAAAATCTCCCTTATCATCGGGTAGGGCTAGTACTGGTGCTGTCACCAACCTCTTTTTCAACTCTTGAAAGCTCTCTTCGCATTTCTCAGTCCACACAAACTTCTCGGTCTTGCGAGTTAGCCGGGTCAAAGGGGCTGCTATCTTGGCAAAGTCTTGGACAAATCTCCTATAGTAGCCGGCCAATCCTATGAAACTTCTCACCTCTGTCGGAGTGGTTGGTCTCTCCCAATTTGATACAGCCTCTATTTTGGCTGGGTCCACTAGGATGCCTTGTTCGCTAATCACATGCCCCAAAAACTGAACTTCCTTCAACCAAAATTCACACTTCGAGAACTTAGCGTACAACTTTTCTTCTCTTAGCGCTCCCAATACAATCCTCAAATGCTCTGCATGTTCCTCTTTCGTCTTGGAATAAATTAAGATGTCATCGATGAAGACTATAACACACTTGTCCAGGTACTTCTTGAAGACTCGATTCATTAAGTCCATGAAAGCTGCGGGTGCATTCGTTAACCCAAACGACATTACTAAAAACTCATAGTGTCCGTACCGGGTGCGAAAGGCCGTCTTTGGTATATCTTCTGGTTTAATCTTTAACTGGTGATACCCGGTCCGCAAATCAATCTTAGAGAAATAAACTGCATCTTTCAATTGGTCAAACAGGTCATCTATCCTGGGCAAGGGATACTTATTCTTGATGGTCACCTTATTCAACTCCCTGTAATCTATGCATAATCTCATACTGCCATCCTTCTTTTTCACGAATAGCACCGGGGCTCCCCACGGTGACACACTAGGTCTTATCATTCCTTTATCCAACAGCTCTTGCAATTGGGTGGCCAACTCTTTCATCTCCACTGGGGCTAGCCTATACGGGGCCTTTGAAATTGGGGCCGTGCCCGGAACTAAATCTATAGCAAACTCGATGTCTCTATCAGGTGGTAGTCCTGGAAGATCATCCGGAAATACGTCCGCGAACTCATTAACGACTGGGATTTCCTGTAGGTTTGGCGCCTCCTTATTGGTATCCTTTACATAGGCTAAATAGGCCTCGCATCCTTTACGTAACAGCCTTTTAGCTTGAATCATAGTCAGGAACCTTTGGGTTTGTCGTTTTCCACTAAACACTACTTCCTTATCCCCTGGCAGTCTTAAACTCACTTTCTTCTTCACGCAATCAATCTGAGCTCCATGGGTTGTCAACCAATCCATACCTATTATTACGTCAAACTCCCCTAATTGAAAAGGTATTAAATCTACCCGAAAGTGTCGCCCTTCTATTTCTAGGTCGCAACCTGGACAAACTTGGTTAACAGGAATAATTTCATGATTAGCTATCTCTACTTGCAGTCTGTCTCGCAGTGGTTCAGTCTTAAGGCCTAACTGACTTACAAAATCTAGAGATATGAAAGACTTGGTGGCTCCCGAATCAAATAAAACATTCGCATTAACTGAGTTGAGTGGTAGGGTACCTGCGATCACATCCGTGTTCCTCACGGCATCTTGCACAGTCATGTTAAAAGTTCTTGCAGTAGGGGCCCTGTTAGAAGCAGTTCCACTCACTCTTGACGCAGCTGGCCCAGAGGGCCTTGCTCCGTCGCGGTGCGGCCCCGTGATGTGTTACTGATAGCTCAGTCCCCTAGGTACAGATGACATTAGTGTGTCGATTTTGCGGGATAGTTGACTTGTGCAGTGGCGTCCTTTCTGACCAGTGGATGAGTAGACTGACCTACATATAGATGTGACTTCAGATAGTATGTATGGATGTAGCCCTACTTTTGTGTAGCCTTGACTATTCGGATTATGTACTTGTATTTGTTCCACTTTTGCTAGACTTTGACATCGGAACTATGTATTTGGCTCTAACATCCGAACTTGTGACCACCCTTGTACCGTACTTATTTAGTTTCAGTTTCCTTGATATTGTCTCAACTGCTTTACTTTCCGATGCCATGCTCTACTGTTTTGATATACAACTGTGATTATACAACTGCTACAAGCCCCAAATACATAAATGTGGAAGGAAACATGCGGGCGTGTGTAATCTGCAAGATGTGAAGTGCTTCAAGTGTGGGCTGACAGGACATTATGCTAATACCTGTCGAGGAACTAGTAACAACACCAGTGCCGGAGGTAATTGCTTCAAGTGTGGGAAACCAGGGCACCGAATGAGGGAATGTATGTCCTCTGGGCCAGCTGCGTCAAGAGTGAGTGGAACTGCTTCTAACAGGGCCCCTACTGCAAGAACTTTTAACATGACTGTGCAAGATGCCGTGAGGAACACGGATGTGATCGCAGGTACCCTACCACTCAACTCAGTTAATGCGAATGTTTTATTTGATTCGGGAGCCACCAAGTCTTTCATATCTCTAGATTTTGTAAGTCAGTTAGGCCTTAAGACTGAACCACTGCGAGACAGACTGCAAGTAGAGATAGCTAATCATGAAATTATTCCTGTTAACCAAGTTTGTCCAGGTTGCGACCTAGAAATAGAAGGGCGACACTTTCGGGTAGATTTAATACCTTTTCAATTAGGGGAGTTTGACGTAATAATAGGTATGGATTGGTTGACAACCCATGGAGCTCAGATTGATTGCGTGAAGAAGAAAGTGAGTTTAAGACTGCCAGGGGATAAGGAAGTAGTGTTTAGTGGAAAACGACAAACCCAAAAGTTCCTGACTATGATTCAAGCTAAAAGGCTGTTACGTAAAGGATGCGAGGCCTATTTAGCCTATGTAAAGGATACCAATAAGGAGATGCCAAACCTACAGGAAATCCCAGTCGTTAATGAGTTCACGGACGTATTTCCGGATGATCTTCCAGGACTACCACCTGATAGAGACATCGAGTTCGCTATAGATTTAGTTCCGGGCACGGCCCCAATTTCAAAGGCCCCGTATAGGCTAGCCCCAGTAGAGATGAAAGAGTTGGCCACCCAATTGCAAGAGCTGTTGGATAAAGGAATGATAAGACCTAGTGTGTCACCGTGGGGAGCCCCGGTGCTATTCGTGAAAAAGAAGGATGGCAGTATGAGATTATGCATAGATTACAGGGAGTTGAATAAGGTGACCATCAAGAATAAGTATCCCTTGCCCAGGATAGATGACCTGTTTGACCAATTGAAAGATGCAGTTTATTTCTCTAAGATTGATTTGCGGACCAGGTATCACCAGTTAAAGATTAAACCAGAAGATATACCAAAGACGGCCTTTCGCACCCGGTACGGACACTATGAGTTTTTAGTAATGTCGTTTGGGTTAACAAATGCACCCGCAGCTTTCATGGACTTAATGAATCGAGTCTTCAAGAAGTATCTGGACAAGTGTGTTATAGTCTTCATCGATGACATCTTAATTTATTCCAAGACGAAAGAGGAACATGCAGAGCATTTGAGGATTGTATTGGGAGCGCTAAGAGAAGAAAAGTTGTACGCTAAGTTCTCGAAGTGTGAATTTTGGTTGAAGGAAGTTCAGTTTTTGGGGCATGTGATTAGCGAACAAGGCATCCTAGTGGACCCAGCCAAAATAGAGGCTGTATCAAATTGGGAGAGACCCACCACTCCGACAGAGGTGAGAAGTTTCATAGGATTGGCCGGCTACTATAGGAGATTTGTCCAAGACTTTGCCAAGATAGCAGCCCCTTTGACCCGGCTAACTCGCAAGACCGAGAAGTTTGTGTGGACTGAGAAATGCGAAGAGAGCTTTCAAGAGTTGAAAAAGAGGTTGGTGACAGCACCAGTACTAGCCCTACCCGATGATAAGGGAGATTTTGTAATTTATAGTGATGCATCCCATAAAGGCCTGGGCTGTGTGCTCATGCAACATGGCAAGGTGATTGCGTATGCGTCTAGGCAACTCAAAGAATATGAGATAAGATACCCCACCCATGATTTGGAATTAGCAGCGATAGTCTTTGCTTTGAAGATCTGGAGACATTATCTTTACGGAGAAAAGTGTGAAATCTACACGGATCACAAGAGCTTAAAGTACATATTCACTCAGAAAGAGTTAAACATGAGGCAGAGGAGATGGTTAGAGCTAATCAAGGATTACGATTGTGAGATTCATTATCACCCAGGGAAGACCAACGTAGTGGCCGATGCACTTAGCCGAAAGGAGAAGCTTAAGATGATAACGTCAGTGGATGAATTGATCAAGGACCTCGAGAGGCTGGAGATTGAGGTGAGGTTGCCAGGAATTGGCCAAGAGAGTCTAATGGAAATAAAAGTCCAACCACCGCTATTGGAAAAGATTAAGTCATGCCAGGAAAAGAAGATAGAAGAAGAAAAGAATTCGATGGAGAAAATTTTGACTGGCGAAGAAATTAGGTGTGAGAAGGACGGGAATGGAATTATGAGGTACGAATCTAGGATATGGATCCCGAACGTTCAAGAATTAAAAAGTGAGATTTTGCAAGAGGCTCATAGTTCAAGGTATTCGATTCACCCTGGGGGCACCAAGATGTATAGAGATTTGAAAGAGTATTATTGGTGGCCAAACATGAAGAAAGACATAGCAGAGTGGGTAAGTAAATGCTTGACATGTCAGAGAGTGAAGGCCGAACATCAGAGGCCCAGTGGATTGTTGCAACCCTTGGAGATACCCGAGTGGAAGTGGGAGCAGATTGCGATGGACTTTGTGGTCGGATTACCAAGGACCAAGACTAATCATGACGCCATTTGGGTAATTATTGATCGATTGACCAAGTCAGCACATTTTCTTCCAATCAACGAGAGATACACTGTTGACAAGCTGGTGGATATCTACTTAAAGGAGATTGTGGTTAGGCATGGGGTTCCGGTGAGCATCGTATCAGATAGAGACCCAAGATTCAACTCCAGGTTCTGGAGGAGTTTTCAGGATTGTGTGGGGACCAAGTTAAACATGAGCACTGCATACCATCCCCAAACAGATGGACAGAGTGAGAGAACCATCCAGACCATCGAAGACATGTTGAGAGTATGTGCCATAGATTTCAAGGGAAGTTGGGACGACCACTTGCCATTGATCGAATTTTCCTACAACAACAGTTACCATGCGAGTATAGGCATGCCCCCGTACGAAGCTTTGTACGGACGAAGATGTCGGTCTCCATTGTGTTGGGAAGAGGTAGGAGAACGGAAGATTTTAGGGCCCGAACTGGTCCAACAGACAAGAGAAACTATCGAGCTTATAAGAGGACGGCTGGTAGCGGCCCAAGACAGACAGAAGAAGTATGCGGACCAGTCCCGCAAAGATAAGGAATATGAGGTAGGAGAGTTCGTGATGTTGAAAGTATCACCGTGGAAGGGATTGATGAGATTTGGTAAGAAGGGGAAACTCAGCCCGAGATTCATTGGACCTTTTGAGATCTTGAAACGAGTTGGAAAGTTAGCCTATGAATTGGCTTTACCTCCGAGCTTACAGCAAGTACATAATGTGTTTCATGTGTCCATGTTACGACCCTACCATACCGACTTCCGACATGTGATAGAACATGATCAAGTGGATCTGCAACCAGACTTAACATATGTGGAGCAACCCGTAGAAATCATGGATAGGAAAGAACAGGTGCTGAGGAACAAGGTTGTCAAACTAGTGAGAGTCTTGTGGAGGAATCAGAATGTCGAAGAATCAACATGGGAACTAGAGAGCGCGATGCGTGAAAAGCACCCCCAACTGTTTTCAACCTGATTCCGGGACGGAATCCTTTTAAGGAGGGGAGGCTGTAAGAACCCTGATTTTTGATATTATTGGAGTAGACGGAATGAATAGTAACTGTGTTATGTAAGAGAAGTGAATCTCACCCCCATATATTAATGACGGATAAATGAAAATTTGAAGTTATATTATGTTTCCTTAAGAAAAATAAGTGTATGTAAATGTCGACGGATTTCGCAAAATCCTATTTTATTAATTTCGTACATTTCCGGGATATCGATAAATACGAATACTACGACAAGATCATGGTTTTATTATTTTGAGAACCCAAGGAACCATATATATTTAGAATTAGGAAGTTGGATTTTAGAAAAAATATTGAAGGAAAAATTCCACCAAAAATGTTTAAGGATTTTCTAGAAAATTTTGGAAATTGGAAAATACCCACTAACCATGCAAGGTGGCAAGATTACATGCACCCCATGCAAATCCCATGCAAACTACCTAGTCTAGGTTAGTAACCAAGTAGTTAGTAGGAAGTTAGTAAGTAACCAAGTTTATAGAATCTAGTTAGGTTATTTAGGAAACATACTTCCCTAAATTAGGGATCACCTAGTATTTCTTTGTTGCTTGGCCAATTGCACACCACAAGATCATTACTTGGACAATATTTAGCCAAGGTAAGTGGCTACATATTATTTACAACACTTAAACACAAGCCAACACCAAGCAAACCCCCCCCCCCCCTTGTAAGGAAGCTCACGGTTTTTCAAGAAAGAAGGAGGCTAAGAAAAAATTCATCCACCACTTCCACTCATCCTAAATTCAAGATATTTTAGCCCAAGCCCCCTCATGATATAACTAAGGTATGGTAAATTTTTCATGATTTAATTCCAAGCCTAACCTAGTTAGAAAAATTCTTAAAGTTCTAGGTGAATAGTAACCTTTTTATGTTCTTGATTTTAGATCTTGAAGAGTAAGCTCTAAGGTGATCAACCAAGGTGTTTGGAGAGGATTTCAAGCTTCATTAAGTTACTAGGAGCTTCAAGGAAGGTATACATGTTAACCCTTAGTAGCCATGCCAAGAACCATGCTTAGTTTTATGAGATCTAAAAGTTTGAAGCTCAAAAGTGACCATTATAGTTTGATTTATGAGAAACCATGGATGATGATGGATATTGTTATGTTAAAAATTATTTGTATGTTATATAAGGTCCCATAAGTGTATGATAATTTTGTTGGAGGATATATAATGATTTTGGACTTTGTGGAATTTTTGGAAGAGATATGACTTGTAGTGGAGGAGTTGTTGAACAAACTGAAACTGACCCTTTTTGGAACTGTAATTCGGAGCACTAAAACTGATCCCCTGAAAACCTACTTTATATGGTTGGAAAGGCCTTGATCTGTAGTTTTTAGAAATGTAAGGCTCATTGTCAGAAGATTTGTGGATTTTGAGATATGATTTATTTAGTGAAACGTGTTCTGGAAAGTGGACTGCAGAAAAGTGCTATCTTGTAAAATATCTTTGGACCCTTTAAAAATATGGTAAATTCGTGGTAAAAATTGAGGAGCAAGATTTTACAGTGGGTAAAACGACCCAAAAAGATTTGAGTAAAAATTCCAATTTAATATTTTTCTAAAAATGTTAGAGCGTAATGCGCGCGAGGGAAAAATCACGATTAGAATTAGTTTTTGAGATTTTCGACAAAAACTTAGCAAACTTGAAATTTGGTAATTAATTCGAGTCGGATTATCAACGAACGTAACCTTAAGATATTAATGACCTTTATTAGGGTTAGTGGGCTTAAGAATGGAGTCGCGAGGGTAATCTCGTAATTATTTGATATTATTATTTAGTCGTCTCGTTAAGTTACTAACAGACGCACCCTTGAATGTTATAGATTACCGCGCCACCCCGAGAGCTTTACCACCCCTACCACACCCAGGCAAGTTTACTTTTCAAAACTTATACATATACAAGGATTTTCACTGTTGTGTTTGTAGTTTTCAAATTATATCAAATGCTATGTTTATCGAAGTATTGATGCAATTGAGATTGAACAAGTACATGTATGCTTTTACCCCTTGAACTTAGATTGAAATGTTTTCTTCGGACAACGACTCTAGCAATAGAGGTCGTAGCGGTCCGTATATACTATTGACCGGGGAACGGTATATTATTATATCGTATCTATATTGCGAAAACCCGAAGGGTCATTCGGGTGGTATCGCATATTCAAATATCTATTATTATATCTTCGTAAATACTCGAAACCCTATCTTGGATTGAAAGTGTATTTTATTAAATAATCATTTTATTAATTATTGATATTAAATTTTAAAATATCATTTATTAATTATTGTTCATTATTTTAAAAACAAAGCTAATCCAAAGTATTAATAATCCTATCGAGTTTGAAAGTATTCAAAGGTATCTTGGATTAGCTTTGTTTTTAAAATAATGAACAATAATTAATAAATGATATTTTAAAATTTAATATCAATAATTAATAAAATGATTATTTAATAAAATACACTTTCAATCCAAGATAGGGTTTCGAGTATTTACGAAGATATAATAATAGATATTTGAATATGCGATACCACCCGAATGACCCTTCGGGTTTTCGCAATATAGATACGATATAATAATATACCGTTCCCCGGTCAATAGTATATACGGACCGCTACGACCTCTATTGCTAGAGTCGTTGTCCGAAGAAAACATTTCAATCTAAGTTCAAGGGGTAAAAGCATACATGTACTTGTTCAATCTCAATTGCATCAATACTTCGATAAACATAGCATTTGATATAATTTGAAAACTACAAACACAACAGTGAAAATCCTTGTATATGTATAAGTTTTGAAAAGTAAACTTGCCTGGGTGTGGTAGGGGTGGTAAAGCTCTCGGGGTCGCACGGTAATCTATAAATATTCAAGGGTACGCCCGTTAGTAACTTAACGAGACGACTAAATAATAATATAAAATAATTACGAGATTACCCTCGCGACTCCACTCTTAAGCCCACTAACCCTAATAAAGGTCATTAATATCTTAAGGTTACGTTCGTTGATAATCCGACTCGAATTAATTACCAAATTTCAAGTTTGCTAAGTTTTTGTCGAAAATCTCAAAAACTAATTCTAATCGTGATTTTTCCCTCGCGCGCATTACGCTCTAACATTTTTAGAAAAATATTAAATTCGAATTTTTACTCAAATCTTTTTGGGTCGTTTTACCCACTGTAAAATCTTGCTCCTCAATTTTTACCACGAATTTACCATATTTTTAAAGGGTCCAAAGATATTTTACAAGATAGCACTTTTCTGCAGTCCACTTTCCAGAACACGTTTCACTAAATAAATCATATCTCAAAATCCACAAATCTTCTGACAATGAGCCTTACATTTCTAAAAACTACAGATCAAGACCTTTCCAACCATATAAAGTAGATTTTCAGGGGATCAGTTTTAGTGCTCCGAATTACAGTTCCAAAAAGGGTCAGTTTCAGTTTGTTCAACAACTCCTCCACTACAAGTCATATCTCTTCCAAAAATTCCACAAAGTCCAAAATCATTATATATCCTCCAACAAAATTATCATACACTTATGGGACCTTATATAACATACAAATAATTTTTAACATAACAATATCCATCATCATCCATGGTTTCTCATAAATCAAACTATAATGGTCACTTTTGAGCTTCAAACTTTTAGATCTCATAAAACTAAGCATGGTTCTTGGCATGGCTACTAAGGGTTAACATGTATACCTTCCTTGAAGCTCCTAGTAACTTAATGAAGCTTGAAATCCTCTCCAAACACCTTGGTTGATCACCTTAGAGCTTACTCTTCAAGATCTAAAATCAAGAACATAAAAAGGTTACTATTCACCTAGAACTTTAAGAATTTTTCTAACTAGGTTAGGCTTGGAATTAAATCATGAAAAATTTACCATACCTTAGTTATATCATGAGGGGGCTTGGGCTAAAATATCATGAATTTAGGATGAGTGGAAGTGGTGGATGAATTTTTCTTAGCCTCCTTCTTTCTTGAAAAACCGTGAGCTTCCTTACAAGGGGGGGGGGGTTTTGCTTGGTGTTGGCTTGTGTTTAAGTGTTGTAAATAATATGTGGCCACTTACCTTGGCTAAATATTGTCCAAGTAATGATCTTGTGGTGTGCAATTGGCCAAGCAACAAAGAAATACTAGGTGATCCCTAATTTAGGGAAGTATGTTTCCTAAATAACCTAACTAGATTCTATAAACTTGGTTACTTACTAACTTCCTACTAACTACTTGGTTACTAACCTAGACTAGGTAGTTTGCATGGGATTTGCATGGGGTGCATGTAATCTTGCCACCTTGCATGGTTAGTGGGTATTTTCCAATTTCCAAAATTTTCTAGAAAATCCTTAAACATTTTTGGTGGAATTTTTCCTTCAATATTTTTTCTAAAATCCAACTTCCTAATTCTAAATATATATGGTTCCTTGGGTTCTCAAAATAATAAAACCATGATCTTGTCGTAGTATTCGTATTTATCGATATCCCGGAAATGTACGAAATTAATAAAATAGGATTTTGCGAAATCCGTCGACATTTACATACACTTATTTTTCTTAAGGAAACATAATATAACTTCAAATTTTCATTTATCTGTCATTAATATATGGGGGTGAGATTCACTTCTCTTACATAACACAGTTACTATTCATTCCGTCTACTCCAATAATATCAAAAATCAGGGTTCTTACAGCCTCCCCTCCTTAAAAGGATTCCGTCCCGGAATCAGGTTGAAAACAGTTGGGGGTGCTTTTCACGCATCGCGCTCTCTAGTTCCCATGTTGATTCTTCGACATTCTGATTCCTCCACAAGACTCTCACTAGTTTGACAACCTTGTTCCTCAGCACCTGTTCTTTCCTATCCATGATTTCTACGGGTTGCTCCACATATGTTAAGTCTGGTTGCAGATCCACTTGATCATGTTCTATCACATGTCGGAAGTCGGTATGGTAGGGTCGTAACATGGACACATGAAACACATTATGTACTTGCTGTAAGCTCGGAGGTAAAGCCAATTCATAGGCTAACTTTCCAACTCGTTTCAAGATCTCAAAAGGTCCAATGAATCTCGGGCTGAGTTTCCCCTTCTTACCAAATCTCATCAATCCCTTCCACGGTGATACTTTCAACATCACGAACTCTCCTACCTCATATTCCTTATCTTTGCGGGACTGGTCCGCATACTTCTTCTGTCTGTCTTGGGCCGCTACCAGCCGTCCTCTTATAAGCTCGATAGTTTCTCTTGTCTGTTGGACCAGTTCGGGCCCTAAAATCTTCCGTTCTCCTACCTCTTCCCAACACAATGGAGACCGACATCTTCGTCCGTACAAAGCTTCGTACGGGGGCATGCCTATACTCGCATGGTAACTGTTGTTGTAGGAAAATTCGATCAATGGCAAGTGGTCGTCCCAACTTCCCTTGAAATCTATGGCACATACTCTCAACATGTCTTCGATGGTCTGGATGGTTTTCTCACTCTGTCCATCTGTTTGGGGATGGTATGCAGTGCTCATGTTTAACTTGGTCCCCACACAATCCTGAAAACTCCTCCAGAACCTGGAGTTGAATCTTGGGTCTCTATCTGATACGATGCTCACCGGAACCCCATGCCTATCCACAATCTCCTTTAAGTAGATATCCACCAGCTTGTCAACAGTGTATCTCTCGTTGATTGGAAGAAAATGTGCTGACTTGGTCAATCGATCAATAATTACCCAAATGGCGTCATGATTAGTCTTGGTCCTTGGTAATCCGACCACAAAGTCCATCGCAATCTGCTCCCACTTCCACTCGGGTATCTCCAAGGGTTGCAACAATCCACTGGGCCTCTGATGTTCGGCCTTCACTCTCTGACATGTCAAGCATTTACTTACCCACTCTGCTATGTCTTTCTTCATGTTTGGCCACCAATAATACTCTTTCAAATCTCTATACATCTTGGTGCCCCCAGGGTGAATCGAATACCTTGAACTATGAGCCTCTTGCAAAATCTCACTTTTTAATTCTTGAACGTTCGGGATCCATATCCTAGATTCGTACCTCATAATTCCATTCCCGTCTTTCTCACACCTAATTTCTTCGCCAGTCAAAATTTTCTCCATCGAATTCTTTTCTTCTTCTATCTTCTTTTCCTGGCATGACTTAATCTTTTCCAATAGCGGTGGTTGGACTTTTATTTCCATTAGACTCTCTTGGCCAATTCCTGGCAACCTCACCTCAATCTCCAGCCTCTCGAGGTCCTTGATCAATTCATCCACTGACGTTATCATCTTAAGCTTCTCCTTTCGGCTAAGTGCATCGGCCACTACGTTGGTCTTCCCTGGGTGATAATGAATCTCACAATCGTAATCCTTGATTAGCTCTAACCATCTCCTCTGCCTCATGTTTAACTCTTTCTGAGTGAATATGTACTTTAAGCTCTTGTGATCCGTGTAGATTTCACACTTTTCTCCGTAAAGATAATGTCTCCAGATCTTCAAAGCAAAGACTATCGCTGCTAATTCCAAATCATGGGTGGGGTATCTTATCTCATATTCTTTGAGTTGCCTAGACGCATACGCAATCACCTTGCCATGTTGCATGAGCACACAGCCCAGGCCTTTATGGGATGCATCACTATAAATTACAAAATCTCCCTTATCATCGGGTAGGGCTAGTACTGGTGCTGTCACCAACCTCTTTTTCAACTCTTGAAAGCTCTCTTCGCATTTCTCAGTCCACACAAACTTCTCGGTCTTGCGAGTTAGCCGGGTCAAAGGGGCTGCTATCTTGGCAAAGTCTTGGACAAATCTCCTATAGTAGCCGGCCAATCCTATGAAACTTCTCACCTCTGTCGGAGTGGTGGGTCTCTATCTGATATGAGGACTACTGTTGCTAGGAGGACTAGAGCTCGACTCCGCAGGATTGAGAGGAGGAGTCGCGAGAGGGTTCTCGGATTAGGGATCGGAGTGATCCGGGCTAGGGATGCTAGGCGTGTTGTGCGTCGTGCATTTGCCCGGGTGAGGGCCTTGCTCCGTCGCGGTGCGGCCCCGTGATGTGTTACTGATAGCTCAGTCCCCTAGGTACAGATGACATTAGTGTGTCGATTTTGCGGGATAGTTGACTTGTGCAGTGGCGTCCTTTCTGACCAGTGGATGAGTAGACTGACCTACATATAGATGTGACTTCAGATAGTATGTATGGATGTAGCCCTACTTTTGTGTAGCCTTGACTATTCGGATTATGTACTTGTATTTGTTCCACTTTTGCTAGACTTTGACATCGGAACTATGTATTTGGCTCTAACATCCGAACTTGTGACCACCCTTGTACCGTACTTATTTAGTTTCAGTTTCCTTGATATTGTCTCAACTGCTTTACTTTCCGATGCCATGCTCTACTGTTTTGATATACAACTGTGATTATACAACTGCTACAAGCCCCAAATACATAAATGTGGAAGGAAACATGCGGGCGTGTGTAATCTGCAAGATGTGAAGTGCTTCAAGTGTGGGCTGACAGGACATTATGCTAACACCTGTCGAGGAACTAGTAACAACACCAGTGCCGGAGGTAATTGCTTCAAGTGTGGGAAACCAGGGCACCGAATGAGGGAATGTATGTCCTCTGGGCCAGCTGCGTCAAGAGTGAGTGGAACTGCTTCTAACAGGGCCCCTACTGCAAGAACTTTTAACATGACTGTGCAAGATGCCGTGAGGAACACGGATGTGATCGCAGGTACCCTACCACTCAACTCAGTTAATGCGAATGTTTTATTTGATTCGGGAGCCACCAAGTCTTTCATATCTCTAGATTTTGTAAGTCAGTTAGGCCTTAAGACTGAACCACTGTGAGACAGACTGCAAGTAGAGATAGCTAATCATGAAATTATTCCTGTTAACCAAGTTTGTCCAGGTTGCGACCTAGAAATAGAAGGGCGACACTTTCGGGTAGATTTAATACCTTTTCAATTAGGGGAGTTTGACGTAATAATAGGTATGGATTGGTTGACAACCCATGGAGCTCAGATTGATTGCGTGAAGAAGAAAGTGAGTTTAAGACTGCCAGGGGATAAGGAAGTAGTGTTTAGTGGAAAACGACAAACCCAAAAGTTCCTGACTATGATTCAAGCTAAAAGGCTGTTACGTAAAGGATGCGAGGCCTATTTAGCCTATGTAAAGGATACCAATAAGGAGACGCCAAACCTACAGGAAATCCCAGTCGTTAATGAGTTCGCGGACGTATTTCCGGATGATCTTCCAGGACTACCACCTGATAGAGACATCGAGTTTGCTATAGATTTAGTTCCGGGCACGGCCCCAATTTCAAAGGCCCCGTATAGGCTAGCCCCAGTGGAGATGAAAGAGTTGGCCACCCAATTGCAAGAGCTGTTGGATAAAGGAATGATAAGACCTAGTGTGTCACCGTGGGGAGCCCCGGTGCTATTCGTGAAAAAGAAGGATGGCAGTATGAGATTATGCATAGATTACAGGGAGTTGAATAAGGTGACCATCAAGAATAAGTATCCCTTGCCCAGGATAGATGACCTGTTTGACCAATTGAAAGATGCAGTTTATTTCTCTAAGATTGATTTGCGGACCAGGTATCACCAGTTAAAGATTAAACCAGAAGATATACCAAAGACGGCCTTTCGCACCCGGTACGGACACTATGAGTTTTTAGTAATGTCGTTTGGGTTAACAAATGCACCCGCAGCTTTCATGGACTTAATGAATCGAGTCTTCAAGAAGTATCTGGACAAGTGTGTTATAGTCTTCATCGATGACATCTTAATTTATTCCAAGACGAAAGAGGAACATGCAGAGCATTTGAGGATTGTATTGGGAGCGCTAAGAGAAGAAAAGTTGTACGCTAAGTTCTCGAAGTGTGAATTTTGGTTGAAGGAAGTTCAGTTTTTGGGGCATGTGATTAGCGAACAAGGCATCCTAGTGGACCCAGCCAAAATAGAGGCTGTATCAAATTGGGAGAGACCCACCACTCCGACAGAGGTGAGAAGTTTCATAGGATTGGCCGGCTACTATAGGAGATTTGTCCAAGACTTTGCCAAGATAGCAGCCCCTTTGACCCGGCTAACTCGCAAGACCGAGAAGTTTGTGTGGACTGAGAAATGCGAAGAGAGCTTTCAAGAGTTGAAAAAGAGGTTGGTGACAGCACCAGTACTAGCCCTACCCGATGATAAGGGAGATTTTGTAATTTATAGTGATGCATCCCATAAAGGCCTGGGCTGTGTGCTCATGCAACATGGCAAGGTGATTGCGTATGCGTCTAGGCAACTCAAAGAATATGAGATAAGATACCCCACCCATGATTTGGAATTAGCAGCGATAGACTTTGCTTTGAAGATCTGGAGACATTATCTTTACGGAGAAAAGTGTGAAATCTACACGAATCACAAGAGCTTAAAGTACATATTCACTCAGAAAGAGTTAAACATGAGGCAGAGGAGATGGTTAGAGCTAATCAAGGATTACGATTGTGAGATTCATTATCACCCAGGGAAGACCAACGTAGTGGCCGATGCACTTAGCCGAAAGGAGAAGCTTAAGATGATAACGTCAGTGGATGAATTGATCAAGGACCTCGAGAGGCTGGAGATTGAGGTGAGGTTGCCAGGAATTGGCCAAGAGAGTCTAATGGAAATAAAAGTCCAACCACCGCTATTGGAAAAGATTAAGTCATGCCAGGAAAAGAAGATAGAAGAAGAAAAGAATTCGATGGAGAAAATTTTGACTGGCGAAGAAATTAGGTGTGAGAAGGACGGGAATGGAATTATGAGGTACGAATCTAGGATATGGATCCCGAACGTTCAAGAATTAAAAAGTGAGATTTTGCAAGAGGCTCATAGTTCAAGGTATTCGATTCACCCTGGGGGCACCAAGATGTATAGAGATTTGAAAGAGTATTATTGGTGGCCAAATATGAAGAAGGACGTAGCAGAGTGGGTAAGTAAATGCTTGACATGTCAAAGAGTGAAGGCCGAACACCAGAGGCCCAGTGGATTGTTGCAACCCTTGGAGATACCCGAGTGGAAGTGGGAACAGATTGCAATGGACTTTGTGGTCGGATTACCAAGGACCAAGACTAATCATGACGCCATTTGGGTAATTATTGATCGATTGACCAAGTCAGCACATTTTCTTCCAATCAACGAGAGATACACTGTTGACAAGCTGGTGGATATCTACTTAAAGGAGATTGTGGTTAGGCATGGGGTTCCGGTGAGCATCGTATCAGATAGAGACCCAAGATTCAACTCCAGGTTCTGGAGGAGTTTTCAGGATTGTGTGGGGACCAAGTTAAACATGAGCACTGCATACCATCCCCAAACAGATGGACAGAGTGAGAGAACCATCCAGACCATCGAAGACATGTTGAGAGTATGTGCCATAGATTTCAAGGGAAGTTGGGACGACCACTTGCCATTGATCGAATTTTCCTACAACAACAGTTACCATGCGAGTATAGGCATGCCCCCGTACGAAGCTTTGTACGGACGAAGATGTCGGTCTCCATTGTGTTGGGAAGAGGTAGGAGAACGGAAGATTTTAGGGCCCGAACTGGTCCAACAGACAAGAGAAACTATCGAGCTTATAAGAGGACGGCTGGTAGCGGCCCAAGACAGACAGAAGAAGTATGCGGACCAGTCCCGCAAAGATAAGGAATATGAGGTAGGAGAGTTCGTGATGTTGAAAGTATCACCGTGGAAGGGATTGATGAGATTTGGTAAGAAGGGGAAACTCAGCCCGAGATTCATTGGACCTTTTGAGATCTTGAAACGAGTTGGAAAGTTAGCCTATGAATTGGCTTTACCTCCGAGCTTACAGCAAGTACATAATGTGTTTCATGTGTCCATGTTACGACCCTACCATACCGACTTCCGACATGTGATAGAACATGATCAAGTGGATCTGCAACCAGACTTAACATATGTGGAGCAACCCGTAGAAATCATGGATAGGAAAGAACAGGTGCTGAGGAACAAGGTTGTCAAACTAGTGAGAGTCTTGTGGAGGAATCAGAATGTCGAAGAATCAACATGGGAACTAGAGAGCGCGATGCGTGAAAAGCACCCCCAACTGTTTTCAACCTGATTCCGGGACGGAATCCTTTTAAGGAGGGGAGGCTGTAAGAACCCTGATTTTTGATATTATTGGAGTAGACGGAATGAATAGTAACTGTGTTATGTAAGAGAAGTGAATCTCACCCCCATATATTAATGACGGATAAATGAAAATTTGAAGTTATATTATGTTTCCTTAAGAAAAATAAGTGTATGTAAATGTCGACGGATTTCGCAAAATCCTATTTTATTAATTTCGTACATTTCCGGGATATCGATAAATACGAATACTACGACAAGATCATGGTTTTATTATTTTGAGAACCCAAGGAACCATATATATTTAGAATTAGGAAGTTGGATTTTAGAAAAAATATTGAAGGAAAAATTCCACCAAAAATGTTTAAGGATTTTCTAGAAAATTTTGGAAATTGGAAAATACCCACTAACCATGCAAGGTGGCAAGATTACATGCACCCCATGCAAATCCCATGCAAACTACCTAGTCTAGGTTAGTAACCAAGTAGTTAGTAGGAAGTTAGTAAGTAACCAAGTTTATAGAATCTAGTTAGGTTATTTAGGAAACATACTTCCCTAAATTAGGGATCACCTAGTATTTCTTTGTTGCTTGGCCAATTGCACACCACAAGATCATTACTTGGACAATATTTAGCCAAGGTAAGTGGCTACATATTATTTACAACACTTAAACACAAGCCAACACCAAGCAAAACCCCCCCCCCCCCTTGTAAGGAAGCTCACGGTTTTTCAAGAAAGAAGGAGGCTAAGAAAAATTCATCCACCACTTCCACTCATCCTAAATTCATGATATTTTAGCCCAAGCCCCCTCATGATATAACTAAGGTATGGTAAATTTTTCATGATTTAATTCCAAGCCTAACCTAGTTAGAAAAATTCTTAAAGTTCTAGGTGAATAGTAACCTTTTTATGTTCTTGATTTTAGATCTTGAAGAGTAAGCTCTAAGGTGATCAACCAAGGTGTTTGGAGAGGATTTCAAGCTTCATTAAGTTACTAGGAGCTTCAAGGAAGGTATACATGTTAACCCTTAGTAGCCATGCCAAGAACCATGCTTAGTTTTATGAGATCTAAAAGTTTGAAGCTCAAAAGTGACCATTATAGTTTGATTTATGAGAAACCATGGATGATGATGGATATTGTTATGTTAAAAATTATTTGTATGTTATATAAGGTCCCATAAGTGTATGATAATTTTGTTGGAGGATATATAATGATTTTGGACTTTGTGGAATTTTTGGAAGAGATATGACTTGTAGTGGAGGAGTTGTTGAACAAACTGAAACTGACCCTTTTTGGAACTGTAATTCGGAGCACTAAAACTGATCCCCTGAAAACCTACTTTATATGGTTGGAAAGGTCTTGATCTGTAGTTTTTAGAAATGTAAGGCTCATTGTCAGAAGATTTGTGGATTTTGAGATATGATTTATTTAGTGAAACGTGTTCTGGAAAGTGGACTGCAGAAAAGTGCTATCTTGTAAAATATCTTTGGACCCTTTAAAAATATGGTAAATTCGTGGTAAAAATTGAGGAGCAAGATTTTACAGTGGGTAAAACGACCCAAAAAGATTTGAGTAAAAATTCGAATTTAATATTTTTCTAAAAATGTTAGAGCGTAATGCGCGCGAGGGAAAAATCACGATTAGAATTAGTTTTTGAGATTTTCGACAAAAACTTAGCAAACTTGAAATTTGGTAATTAATTCGAGTCGGATTATCAACGAACGTAACCTTAAGATATTAATGACCTTTATTAGGGTTAGTGGGCTTAAGAATGGAGTCGCGAGGGTAATCTCGTAATTATTTGATATTATTATTTAGTCGTCTCGTTAAGTTACTAACGGGCGTACCCTTGAATATTTATAGATTACCGTGCGACCCCGAGAGCTTTACCACCCCTACCACACCCAGGCAAGTTTACTTTTCAAAACTTATACATATACAAGGATTTTCACTGTTGTGTTTGTAGTTTTCAAATTATATCAAATGCTATGTTTATCGAAGTATTGATGCAATTGAGATTGAACAAGTACATGTATGCTTTTACCCCTTGAACTTAGATTGAAATGTTTTCTTCGGACAACGACTCTAGCAATAGAGGTCGTAGCGGTCCGTATATACTATTGACCGGGGAACGGTATATTATTATATCGTATCTATATTGCGAAAACCCGAAGGGTCATTCGGGTGGTATCGCATATTCAAATATCTATTATTATATCTTCGTAAATACTCGAAACCCTATCTTGGATTGAAAGTGTATTTTATTAAATAATCATTTTATTAATTATTGATATTAAATTTTAAAATATCATTTATTAATTATTGTTCATTATTTTAAAAACAAAGCTAATCCAAGATACCTTTGAATACTTTCAAACTCGAACTTTTTCGAACTCCAAACATTTTCGAAACCCCCCGGTCAGGCTCTGTTTCTTGTATGATTTCAAGAATTATCGGTCGACTGATGTCGAACCACAACTACTCTGTTTTCAATCAAAATCTGGTTTTTAAAAGAAAAAGAAAAAGGGACTCTGGCAGGTGTGGGAATCGTTGACGAACGATTCCCGGGATGTGTAAGCGGCCGTGAGCCAGGCGGTCCATCACTTATTATTCCGGCCCAGGTGTTGCCGAAGGATGATTACGGATGTAGTTTTCATCGAGGGTGATTACGGATGTAGTTTTCACTCAGGGATAGTTACGGATGTAGTTTCTATCCTTCTACCGGTAGAGAAGACCCGCGGATTATTGGACTCGGATGTGGCGACTGATCATCGTCAATCCTTGTCAGGTTTTTATGTTTTCTTCCAGTCCCATCCTCCACTTTGGAAAAATGCTTTGACACTGCATCTTAGGCCTATGTGCCAGTTGCCGATAGTGTCCTATTTTGATGAGAAAGATGTTGACTTTATGCAGTAGCTAGAACTGCAAGGTTATTTTGAAAACAAGGGCACGTACTGGTGCACCTTTGAAATTTACCGATAATGACAAGTGATTCTATAACTGATTGATACAACGAGTTTAATGACTATTATACATATGGAATGTTATATTGCTTATCTTATACGTATATTCTTGCTGAGCTATAGTTGCTCACTCTTGCTTGTTTTCAAATTTTACAAACACAACAGCTAAGAGAAATGGCAAGAACCAGTCAGACTGTTCGAAAGCAGGTGACTAGACCCCAGGCTGCAGTCGAGATTCCACCGGTAGGCCCCATTAGCCGGATTGGTTGGCAACTTTTGTTAGTACGTTTTATTTATAAGTATGACCTGTGCAAGGCAGTGTACCGCAGCAAACTTTCAAGCCGCCAACTTCGCTTCATATCGAAGTGTTGCTGGTAGCATAAATGCTATTTAATTCGGTCTGTAATAACTCTAAAACTTTTACTTTTGCTTAATCAAATGTATGACGTTTCTGAGACTCTAACCTGTGTGTGTGTGTGTGTGTGCGGTGTGAGTTTATTGTGGGGTCGATGGCTGTTTATTTATATTATGTGCAAGAACAAGTATGTTAATAATGGAAAATGGACCGTGAGCGCCTAGATCTCCGACCCCGGATCTGGGGGCGTCACAGAAATGGTATATCTTTCTTTTCTACTTAGGGTATTAGCCACCACATTGGCCTTCCCCGACTAGGAACTATTACACCTTGAAATCTTTCATCCATTATACTCATTTCCTTCATTTGTCCTTCCCATGTCTCTATCCTCAAAATACACCTTATCCTCGATAGTAGTTCTCAACTATACTTTAGAATTCCTCATATTCTCCTCTTTACTAATCCTCAAATATACCTCTTTCTTCTCACCTCTATCCTCCTGAATCAGTTCATACTCAGCCTCACTCGATTCAACCTATCCCAAGATGTTTCACATACTAAAACTGCATACTCATGACATATTCACTTATGCACACCAAATAGTATATATGCATGCACATAAATATATATATATATATATATATATATATATATATATATATATATATATATATATATATATATATATATATATCTACGGATCCATACAACTATCTGCTCATTTAATCCTTTCGATAATCATGGTTACACACTATCGTCATAATCAATCCTACTATTGGTATTGGCCATCATGCCTCCACCCTAACTACCCCTTGAGGTTCTACTATATACTTCCATATCAGTCTCCTGGCTTCTAAACTCTCTTATATAGTCATAACACCTCCTCCTACTCTTGTTCTAAGGTTTATAACCTACAGCTCTGATACCATTTCTGTAACAGCCCCAAATTCCTTACCGGGAATCCAGGTCATCACACCTCTTGCGGAATATTCAATCACCTGCTCACAATATAATCTACAACAATATCCATAATAAACTCCATAATCTACTCCACGGGTTATAGTCTTAGAACAAGTACTTACTAATCCCAAAAGTTATTACACCTCAGAGTATCCTCCAGAATCTCATTACAACTTCAAAGTACTAGATAATAAAGTATTAAACTACTTCTTCCTAACTTGCACCTTCCTCAGGTACTACAAGGCTAACATGCTGAATCAGTCACCTTTCCCTTCCTTTTATCACGGTTCAACGTACTAGTGCCAGCTCTGATCGCCACTGTTTGATAATATTAAAAATAGCAAGAATGAGCCAAAAATGCCCAGCAAGTTATATACACCAGAATCACATATATAAATGTATTCGAAGACATGAATTGGACTTCAATAATGTACTATTAAAAGTATTTCGAAAATATTTTCCTCATCATAATGAAATTTACTCGCAAAAACTGAGTAAGAACATACTATTCATACTGCAATCAATACCCATATGTGGTATTAATTACACTTATCAAATACTGCTGATGGACTATATTCAGGAGATTCTTATCCGCGGGGCTGTAATGGATGATCAGTCCTTACGTCAAATATTTTTACTACCGGTAGAGGGGGGAGTCGACTTGCTCGGCCTTGATCACCCCAGGATGAGTCGACTTGCTCGGCCTTCACCCTAAGCCGCATCCGGGCTTTTATACATCTATGCTGAGTGGCCACCTCGCCAAGCTCTTGCATTATCTCCAGTCCAGAACATAAGGTGCCAGAGTATCCCTGACCACCTTCAATACTTATCATCTTAGATGTCACGTATAATTCCACGTGCACCTCAACATACTCATCATCTTCGATGTCACGTATAATTCCACGTGCACCTCAACATACTTAACATCTTCGATGTCACGTATAATTCCACGTGCACCTCAACATACTTATCATCTTCGATGTCACGTATAATACCACGTGCACCTCTATTCATAATACTGTTATCGTTCGGAAATAACGAACGATTACTATCATCAATAAATCACTTTCCTCCCAAATTAGAAGAGGAAACATAAGAACGACTGCTTTGATCATGGATTCGAATAAAATGATCCAGATCAAATCTCACATCACTCCTCATAATTACAACATACTTTTATAGAAACATTTTATCTCCCTTCGAGTACAAACAATGTACCTCGATACTTGTCCCAATCATATGGACCAATAACTCGTATATATATTCCAACAATATTATAACACTATTCGAGTACGAACAATGTACATCGATACTTGTCCCAATCATATGGACCAATAACTCGTATATATATTCCAACAATATTATAACACTATTCGAGTACGAACAATGTACATCGATACTTGTCCCAATTAGATGGACCAATAGCTCTTATACATAATACTATATTTATATACTATCCGGATAACTTTCGGAACAATCATCTATATATACATGCATTCGATTGCATCAATATCCGGTATTTAATCAACTAGATGAAATACTTGCAACTCGTAGTGAAAACATTTGAACCACATACACCATTCATTGAACATATATACTCTGAACATTAGAGTAAGGTTAAGTATACTTGCCTGATACTCCCGATGTAGTAAGGGCTTGTAGCGGGGTCCGACAATCTAAACAAAGTCAAGAAAACACGCTATTAATCCCTTATACGATCCATTCATAACTCAACGTTTAAACACTTAAGCCAACCTCAAACAAGGCACTTAGGGGTCCCTCTAGACTCGTACTAAGTCCATGTTAACTGAAAAACACTTAAGTCAAGAGTTCGTTGTGAAATCGAACCTCGAACAACCACTTTACAAAGTCATTTTCAAAGTTAAGTCCAAGTGCTCTCTTAAGAGGTCCTCTCGCTCGTAACCTTGACTGAAACATTTTCATAAAATCGAAAAATCATTCTTTTGACATACCGTCTTCTCCCACCTCTTTATTATGACCTTTAATATTTATCCTCAAAATATCATGTTCTAATTCCATTTTTAAGGGTCTCAATTCCAGTCACCAACTCAACACTTACATCTACGAACAACTTTTACGGTTTTGGTCATTCCTCCTAAACCGTAACTCAGAATGCTACGATTCTTGCGCCAAAACGATATATGATTCAAAATCTACAAGTTTAGGTTAGAAACTCAACTGGTAAGAAGGTTTACATCTACTTTCATGCTCGGTTCTTAAGGGTTAATGAAATTCGGGCATTACGACGGCTATAACTCGGATATTTCCAAAATCAAAACCCTCCAAATAATCATCCAATCCACCACCAACACTCATGGACACTATTCATCATCTCCCTCACTGTCTAAATAGGTCTTGGAGCCACACAAGTTATTTTATCATTTAACAAAGCTTAATCATATCTCTAGTACTCTAATCATGCATCATAACACTAAAACTCATCAAAAACTCAACATATGACAAGCAAGGGTTCGGCCTTTACCTTCTTTGATGTCCTAAGAACAATAACAAAGCTTGATAAGAGGTCCTCTAGCCTTGGATGCACCTTAGGAATCTTGAATACTAAGAAACAAACATGAAAAACTAAGTAAAACACTATTCCTACTATTCATTCCTCATCTTGTAAAATTCATATAAAATCAAAAAATAAGTGTTTGGTTCTCAAATTTTTATCAAACCTTCTACTCTTCAAGGGCTTTCCTTTGAACTATAGCTCATCACTAGGGGATGCTTGAAGCTCGACTTATTGATTTTCTAAGGTGAGAGGTCGAAACTGGGAAAATCTGGAAAGTTTCGGTTCTTCATCTTGGGGGATGGATTTGACTAGGCTACACTCCTTTGATGACCATGAAATTTTAAACGTGTATTCTACATACAATGAGGAATCTATGGTTAAAATTTGGTTATTTACGAATGGATAGAAGTGGAGATATGAATTTTTCTTTGCCTTTGGTTTCTGCTGGACAGTTTGTGGTTTTGGTGGTGTTCTTGCTTTTTCTCTCTTCCAATCTTCTTTGACTAGTTGGTAAATGATTTTGTGTGATATTTGTGATATGTATCAGCTGTTAGAAATCCTATGTCACCTCTTAATCCATGTGCCAAGCTTGTGTGGTGTGTAGAAATGTGATGACAAGGTGCCTTGTTGTCTTGTTCTTGATCACACACCTCTTTAATCCATTTGTTTTTGATTTCTCTTGATATTTTCCTTCAATAATACATATATCTATCATCTTATTCAACCTCATCTTTTCCTTGGTGTGTTGTCCACCCCTCATGGGTCCTTTCTAGATTGCCTTATCCTCAGAAATGCAACTAGGTACTCATCTCTTGCATTCTTGCACTTAAGTCCTTGGTAAATTACATTTGGATGCAAGATATTTTCATAAAGGTGCTTATGTCATGTCCCAATACCTATAATGGATGCATCCTTGGTTGCTGGTACGTTTCTTTGTCCGATTATTGCTCAATTTCGCTGATCGTTCGAAGAATGACTAAGTAGTTTTACCGCTAGGGTTTACCGGGAAATTTCTCGATACGAATAATACCTTAATAATTCTGGGGTATAATCCTCTTGATTATCATGTAGGATATTTAACCTCGATATGGACTCAATCCATAATCCATGATTCGTTCGTTTTATTCCTTACTCTCGTTATAACGCTTCAGCGGTTTCTAGAACGCTCATTCCGCTATCTCAGGGGTTTTCGTTCTTCATTCTTAAATCACATATAATAAAATAATAAAATATAAAATCCTCAAATCCTCAATTTTAATATCTCATTCTCTTGATAATACTGATATATACTTCACTGCCCGGTCAAATATTCCGTAAAAATAGAATCTGGAATTTCTGAATTCCGATCGTCTTTGCATACACTTATTTACTCCGCTGATCACTAATATGGCTCCGGAATATCCATATCCTATCCCGAACATAGGGTGGCATGAAAAGTTTTCCAACTTACAAAATCACTATTCATCCACCAAATTACTATGCACGTACGGGAAACACTGTGCACGTATAGGAAACACTATGCACGTATGGGAAACACTATGCACGTATGGGAAATACTATGCACGTACGAAGATGCTTATTCACTCCTCCTCTCCCCTTTCAGGGTTCATTAGCTCATTTTCTGGATGATAGATTATTCTTATCTATGTCGTCAACCCTCGAATTACTATATTCTGATGATACGTATATAAATCGGGGTCATCACCCATGGCAATATCCATTCACTAGTGCACTTATTCACGGTTAGAAAAAGTTTTAATTCTACCGGAAATTCGGGTTATTACAGTTTTTCTGTGACGCCCCCAGATCCGGGGTCGGAGATCTAGGCGCTCACGGTCCATTTTCCATTATTAACATACTTGTTCTTGCACATAATATAAATAAACAGCCATCGACCCCACAATAAACTCACACCGCACACACACACACACACACAGGTTAGAGTCTCAGAAACGTCATACATTTGATTAAGCAAAAGTAAAAGTTTTAGAGTTATTACAGACCGAATTAAATAGCATTTATGCTACCAGCAACACTTCGATATGAAGCGAAGTTGGCGGCTTGAAAGTTTGCTGCGGTACACTGCCTTGCACATGTCATACTTATAAATAAAACGTACTAACAAAAGTTGCCAACCAATCCGGCTAATGGGGCCTACCGGTGGAATCTCGACTGCAGCCTGGGGTCTAGTCACCTGCTTTCGAACAGTCTGACTGGTTCTTGCCATTTCTCTTAGCTGTTGTGTTTGTAAAATTTGAAAACAAGCAAGAGTGAGCAACTATAGCTCAGCAAGAATATACGTATAAGATAAGCAATATAACATTCCATATGTATAATAGTCATTAAACTCGTTGTATCAATCAGTTATAGAATCACTTGTCATTATCGGTAAATTTCAAAGGTGCACCAGTACGTGCCCTTGTTTTCAAAATAACCTTGCAGTTCTAGCTACTGCATAAAGTCAACATCTTTCTCATCAAAATAGGACACTATCGGCAACTGGCACATAGGCCTAAGATGCAGTGTCAAAGCATTTTTCCAAAGTGGAGGATGGGACTGGAAGAAAACATAAAAACCTGACAAGGATTGACGATGATCAGTCGCCACATCCGAGTCCAATAATCCGCGGGTCTTCTCTACCGGTAGAAGGATAGAAACTACATCCGTAACTATCCCTGAGTGAAAACTACATCCGTAATCACCCTCGATGAAAACTACATCCGTAATCATCCTTCGGCAACACCTGGGCCGGAATAATAAGTGATGGACCGCCTGGCTCACGGCCGCTTACACATCCCGGGAATCATTCGTCAACGATTCCCACACCTGCCAGAGTCCCTTTTTCTTTTTCTTTTAAAACCAGATTTTGATTGAAAACAGAGTAGTTGTGGTTCGACATCAGTCGACCGATAATTCTTGAAATCATACAAGAAACAGAGCCTGACCGGGGGGTTTCGAAAATGTTTGGAGTTCGAAAAAAGTTCGAGTTTGAAAGTATTCAAAGGTATCTTGGATTAGCTTTGTTTTTAAAATAATGAACAATAATTAATAAATGATATTTTAAAATTTAATATCAATAATTAATAAAATGATTATTTAATAAAATACACTTTCAATCCAAGATAGGGTTTCGAGTATTTACGAAGATATAATAATAGATATTTGAATATGCGATACCACCCGAATGACCCTTCGGGTTTTCGCAATATAGATACGATATAATAATATACCGTTCCCCGGTCAATAGTATATACGGACCGCTACGACCTCTATTGCTAGAGTCGTTGTCCGAAGAAAACATTTCAATCTAAGTTCAAGGGGTAAAAGTATACATGTACTTGTTCAATCTCAATTGCATCAATACTTCGATAAACATAGCATTTGAAATAATTTGAAAACTACAAACACAACAGTGAAAATCCTTGTATATGTATAAGTTTTGAAAAGTAAACTTGCCTGGGTGTGGTAGGGGTGGTAAAGCTCTCGGGTCATGAACTGCACGACATAGGCGTGCTCAGCGCCCGACACCGGGGGTAGGTCAGGTGGTGGAGGCGGTGCAACAGGGCCAAAGGCAGGGGCGGGGTCAGGCTCACTCTCATCAGAAGTAGTATCCTCGGAGTCATCCTCAGATGAAATAGGGCTCAATAGCTGTGGAGAGGGGAAGGATGGCACAACCTGGTCCTCCTCAGATCGCTCCCTCTCCACATCAGTGGACACAGGAGAGGGGATAACTGGCTCAGGCTCTAGGGGCTCCTCATCTGGGTCCTCCTCCTCAGTGTCCTCTATCAGCTCAATCACAGGGTCAATCTCAGAGTCAGCATCAGTATCCTCAATAGGGTCCTCAGTCTCTCTCAGTAGTGCCTCATCATGCTCCCTCTCATAGGCCTCAGGGTCTGGTATCTCCTCCATCTACACAAGGGAAATAAGCTAGGTTACTAACCAAAAAGAAGGGTTTAAGGAGTAGTTCCCTCACGGGCCTTAGAAGTCAGGGCTATATCCGATAACTCGACTGTGAACTCGATGAGAGCTCTAGGTATTAATGGGATTATTATTATTGTTATTATTATTAGTATCATTATGGTTGCTTCCCTAAGTTACTATCGTTTCTGAGAACTGTAACCTTCTCTCTGATACCATTTCTGTGACGCCCCCAGATCCGGGGTCGGAGATCTAGGCGCTCACGGTCCATTTTCCATTATTAACATACTTGTTCTTGCACATAATATAAATAAACAGCCATCGACCCCACAATAAACTCACACCGCACACACACACACACACACACACACACACAGGTTAGAGTCTCAGAAACGTCATACATTTGATTAAGCAAAAGTAAAAGTTTTAGAGTTATTACAGACCGAATTAAATAGCATTTATGCTACCAGCAACACTTCGATATGAAGCGAAGTTGGCGGCTTGAAAGTTTGCTGCGGTACACTGCCTTGCACAGGTCATACTTATAAATAAAACGTACTAACAAAAGTTGCCAACCAATCCGGCTAATGGGGCCTACCGGTGGAATCTCGACTGCAGCCTGGGGTCTAGTCACCTGCTTTCGAACAGTCTGACTGGTTCTTGCCATTTCTCTTAGCTGTTGTGTTTGTAAAATTTGAAAACAAGCAAGAGTGAGCAACTATAGCTCAGCAAGAATATACGTATAAGATAAGCAATATAACATTCCATATGTATAATAGTCATTAAACTCGTTGTATCAATCAGTTATAGAATCACTTGTCATTATCGGTAAATTTCAAAGGTGCACCAGTACGTGCCCTTGTTTTCAAAATAACCTTGCAGTTCTAGCTACTGCATAAAGTCAACATCTTTCTCATCAAAATAGGACACTATCGGCAACTGGCACATAGGCCTAAGATGCAGTGTCAAAGCATTTTTCCAAAGTGGAGGATGGGACTGGAAGAAAACATAAAAACCTGACAAGGATTGACGATGATCAGTCGCCACATCCGAGTCCAATAATCCGCGGGTCTTCTCTACCGGTAGAAGGATAGAAACTACATCCGTAACTATCCCTGAGTGAAAACTACATCCGTAATCACCCTCGATGAAAACTACATCCGTAATCATCCTTCGGCAACACCTGGGCCGGAATAATAAGTGATGGACCGCCTGGCTCACGGCCGCTTACACATCCCGGGAATCGTTCGTCAATGATTCCCACACCTGCCAGAGTCCCTTTTTCTTTTTCTTTTAAAACCAGATTTTGATTGAAAACAGAGTAGTTGTGGTTCGACATCAGTCGACCGATAATTCTTGAAATCATACAAGAAACAGAGCCTGACCGGGGGGTTTCGAAAATGTTTGGAGTTCGAAAAAAGTTCGAGTTTGAAAGTATTCAAAGGTATCTTGGATTAGCTTTGTTTTTAAAATAATGAACAATAATTAATAAATGATATTTTAAAATTTAATATCAATAATTAATAAAATGATTATTTAATAAAATACACTTTCAATCCAAGATAGGGTTTCGAGTATTTACGAAGATATAATAATAGATATTTGAATATGCGATACCACCCGAATGACCCTTCGGGTTTTCGCAATATAGATACGATATAATAATATACCGTTCCCCGGTCAATAGTATATACGGACCGCTACGACCTCTATTGCTAGAGTCGTTGTCCGAAGAAAACATTTCAATCTAAGTTCAAGGGGTAAAAGTATACATGTACTTGTTCAATCTCAATTGCATCAATACTTCGATAAACATAGCATTTGATATAATTTGAAAACTACAAACACAACAGTGAAAATCCTTGTATATGTATAAGTTTTGAAAAGTAAACTTGCCTGGGTGTGGTAGGGGTGGTAAAGCTCTCGGGGTCGCACGGTAATCTATAAATATTCAAGGGTACGCCCGTTAGTAACTTAACGAGACGACTAAATAATAATATAAAATAATTACGAGATTACCCTCCCGACTCCACTCTTAAGCCCACTAACCCTAATAAAGGTCATTAATATCTTAAGGTTACGTTCGTTGATAATCCGACTCGAATTAATTACCAAATTTCAAGTTTGCTAAGTTTTTGTCGAAAATCTCAAAAACTAATTCTAATCGTGATTTTTCCCTCGCGCGCATTACGCTCTAACATTTTTAGAAAAATATTAAATTCGAATTTTTACTCAAATCTTTTTGGGTCGTTTTACCCACTGTAAAATCTTGCTCCTCAATTTTTACCACGAATTTACCATATTTTTAAAGGGTCCAAAGATATTTTACAAGATAGCACTTTTCTGCAGTCCACTTTCCAGAACACGTTTCACTAAATAAATCATATCTCAAAATCCACAAATCTTCTGACAATGAGCCTTACATTTCTAAAAACTACAGATCAAGACCTTTCCAACCATATAAAGTAGGTTTTCAGGGGATCAGTTTTAGTGCTCCGAATTACAGTTCCAAAAAGGGTCAGTTTCAGTTTGTTCAACAACTCCTCCACTACAAGTCATATCTCTTCCAAAAATTCCACAAAGTCCAAAATCATTATATATCCTCCAACAAAATTATCATACACTTATGGGACCTTATATAACATACAAATAATTTTTAACATAACAATATCCATCATCATCCATGGTTTCTCATAAATCAAACTATAATGGTCACTTTTGAGCTTCAAACTTTTAGATCTCATAAAACTAAGCATGGTTCTTGGCATGGCTACTAAGGGTTAACATGTATACCTTCCTTGAAGCTCCTAGTAACTTAATGAAGCTTGAAATCCTCTCCAAACACCTTGGTTGATCACCTTAGAGCTTACTCTTCAAGATCTAAAATCAAGAACATAAAAAGGTTACTATTCACCTAGAACTTTAAGAATTTTTCTAACTAGGTTAGGCTTGGAATTAAATCATGAAAAATTTACCATACCTTAGTTATATCATGAGGGGGCTTGGGCTAAAATATCTTGAATTTAGGATGAGTGGAAGTGGTGGATGAATTTTTTCTTAGCCTCCTTCTTTCTTGAAAAACCGTGAGCTTCCTTACAAGGGGGGGGGGGGGTTTTGCTTGGTGTTGGCTTGTGTTTAAGTGTTGTAAATAATATGTAGCCACTTACCTTGACTAAATATTGTCCAAGTAATGATCTTGTGGTGTGCAATTGGCCAAGCAACAAAGAAATACTAGGTGATCCCTAATTTAGGGAAGTATGTTTCCTAAATAACCTAACTAGATTCTATAAACTTGGTTACTTACTAACTTCCTACTAACTACTTGGTTACTAACCTAGACTAGGTAGTTTGCATGGGATTTGCATGGGGTGCATGTAATCTTGCCACCTTGCATGGTTAGTGGGTATTTTCCAATTTCCAAAATTTTCTAGAAAATCCTTAAACATTTTTGGTGGAATTTTTCCTTCAATATTTTTTCTAAAATCCAACTTCCTAATTCTAAATATATATGGTTCCTTGGGTTCTCAAAATAATAAAACCATGATCTTGTCGTAGTATTCGTATTTATCGATATCCCGGAAATGTACGAAATTAATAAAATAGGATTTTGCGAAATCCGTCGACATTTACATACACTTATTTTTCTTAAGGAAACATAATATAACTTCAAATTTTCATTTATCCGTCATTAATATATGGGGGTGAGATTCACTTCTCTTACATAACACAGTTACTATTCATTCCGTCTACTCCAATAATATAAAAAATCAGGGTTCTTACAACCTCCCCTCCTTAAAAGGATTCCGTCCCGGAATCAGGTTGAAAACAGTTGGGGGTGCTTTTCACGCATCGCGCTCTCTAGTTCCCATGTTGATTCTTCGACATTCTGATTCCTCCACAAGACTCTCACTAGTTTGACAACCTTGTTCCTCAGCACCTGTTCTTTCCTATCCATGATTTCTACGGGTTGCTCCACATATGTTAAGTCTGGTTGCAGATCCACTTGATCATGTTCTATCACATGTCGGAAGTCGGTATGGTAGGGTCGTAACATGGACACATGAAACACATTATGTACTTGCTGTAAGCTCGGAGGTAAAGCCAATTCATAGGCTAACTTTCCAACTCGTTTCAAGATCTCAAAAGGTCCAATGAATCTCGGGCTGAGTTTCCCCTTCTTACCAAATCTCATCAATCCCTTCCACGGTGATACTTTCAACATCACGAACTCTCCTACCTCATATTCCTTATCTTTGCGGGACTGGTCCGCATACTTCTTCTGTCTGTCTTGGGCCGCTACCAGCCGTCCTCTTATAAGCTCGATAGTTTCTCTTGTCTGTTGGACCAGTTCGGGCCCTAAAATCTTCCGTTCTCCTACCTCTTCCCAACACAATGGAGACCGACATCTTCGTCCGTACAAAGTTTCGTACGGGGGCATGCCTATACTCGCATGGTAACTGTTGTTGTAGGAAAATTCGATCAATGGCAAGTGGTCGTCCCAACTTCCCTTGAAATCTATGGCACATACTCTCAACATGTCTTCGATGGTCTGGATGGTTCTCTCACTCTGTCCATCTGTTTGGGGATGGTATGCAGTGCTCATGTTTAACTTGGTCCCCACACAATCCTGAAAACTCCTCCAGAACCTGGAGTTGAATCTTGGGTCTCTATCTGATACGATGCTCACCGGAACCCCATGCCTAACCACAATCTCCTTTAAGTAGATATCCACCAGCTTGTCAACAGTGTATCTCTCGTTGATTGGAAGAAAATGTGCTGACTTGGTCAATCGATCAATAATTACCCAAATGGCGTCATGATTAGTCTTGGTCCTTGGTAATCCGACCACAAAGTCCATCGCAATCTGTTCCCACTTCCACTCGGGTATCTCCAAGGGTTGCAACAATCCACTGGGCCTCTGGTGTTCGGCCTTCACTCTTTGACATGTCAAGCATTTACTTACCCACTCTGCTACGTCCTTCTTCATATTTGGCCACCAATAATACTCTTTCAAATCTCTATACATCTGGGTGCCCCCAGGGTGAATCGAATACCTTGAACTATGAGCCTCTTGCAAAATCTCACTTTTTAATTCTTGAACGTTCGGGATCCATATCCTAGATTCGTACCTCATAATTCCATTCCCGTCCTTCTCACACCTAATTTCTTCGCCAGTCAAAATTTTCTCCATCGAATTCTTTTCTTCTTCTATCTTCTTTTCCTGGCATGACTTAATCTTTTCCAATAGCGGTGGTTGGACTTTTATTTCCATTAGACTCTCTTGGCCAATTCCTGGCAACCTCATCTCAATCTCCAGCCTCTCGAGGTCCTTGATCAATTCATCCACTGACGTTATCATCTTAAGCTTCTCCTTTCGGCTAAGTGCATCGGCCACTACGTTGGTCTTCCCTGGGTGATAATGAATCTCACAATCGTAATCCTTGATTAGCTCTAACCATCTCCTCTGCCTCATGTTTAACTCTTTCTGAGTGAATATGTACTTTAAGCTCTTATGATCCGTGTAGATTTCACACTTTTCTCCGTAAAGATAATGTCTCCAGATCTTCAAAGCAAAGACTATCGCTGCTAATTCCAAATCATGGGTGGGGTATCTTATCTCATATTCTTTGAGTTGCCTAGACGCATACGCAATCACCTTGCCATGTTGCATGAGCACACAGCCCAGGCCTTTATGGGATGCATCACTATAAATTACAAAATCTCCCTTATCATCGGGTAGGGCTAGTACTGGTGCTGTCACCAACCTCTTTTTCAACTCTTGAAAGCTCTCTTCGCATTTCTCAGTCCACACAAACTTCTCGGTCTTGCGAGTTAGCCGGGTCAAAGGGGCTGCTATCTTGGCAAAGTCTTGGACAAATCTCCTATAGTAGCCGGCCAATCCTATGAAACTTCTCACCTCTGTCGGAGTGGTGGGTCTCTCCCAATTTGATACAGCCTCTATTTTGGCTGGGTCCACTAGGATGCCTTGTTCGCTAATCACATGCCCCAAAAACTGAACTTCCTTCAACCAAAATTCACACTTCGAGAACTTAGCGTACAACTTTTCTTCTCTTAGCGCTCCCAATACAATCCTCAAATGCTCTGCATGTTCCTCTTTCGTCTTGGAATAAATTAAGATGTCATCGATGAAGACTATAACACACTTGTCCAGATACTTCTTGAAGACTCGATTCATTAAGTCCATGAAAGCTGCGGGTGCATTTGTTAACCCAAACGACATTACTAAAAACTCATAGTGTCCGTACCGGGTGCGAAAGGCCGTCTTTGGTATATCTTCTGGTTTAATCTTTAACTGGTGATACCCGGTCCGCAAATCAATCTTAGAGAAATAAACTGCATCTTTCAATTGGTCAAACAGGTCATCTATCCTGGGCAAGGGATACTTATTCTTGATGGTCACCTTATTCAACTCCCTGTAATCTATGCATAATCTCATACTGCCATCCTTCTTTTTCACGAATAGCACCGGGGCTCCCCACGGTGACACACTAGGTCTTATCATTCCTTTATCCAACAGCTCTTGCAATTGGGTGGCCAACTCTTTCATCTCCACTGGGGCTAGCCTATACGGGGCCTTTGAAATTGGGGCCGTGCCCGGAACTAAATCTATAGCGAACTCGATGTCTCTATCAGGTGGTAGTCCTGGAAGATCATCCGGAAATACGTCCGCGAACTCATTAACGACTGGGATTTCCTGTAGGTTTGGCGTCTCCTTATTGGTATCCTTTACATAGGCTAAATAGGCCTCGCATCCTTTACGTAACAGCCTTTTAGCTTGAATCATAGTCAGGAACTTTTGGGTTTGTCGTTTTCCACTAAACACTACTTCCTTATCCCCTGGCAGTCTTAAACTCACTTTCTTCTTCACGCAATCAATCTGAGCTCCATGGGTTGTCAACCAATCCATACCTATTATTACGTCAAACTCCCCTAATTGAAAAGGTATTAAATCTACCCGAAAGTGTCGCCCTTCTATTTCTAGGTCGCAACCTGGACAAACTTGGTTAACAGGAATAATTTCATGATTAGCTATCTCTACTTGCAGTCTGTCTCGCAGTGGTTCAGTCTTAAGGCCTAACTGACTTACAAAATCTAGAGATATGAAAGACTTGGTGGCTCCCGAATCAAATAAAACATTCGCATTAACTGAGTTGAGTGGTAGGGTACCTGCGATCACATCCGTGTTCCTCACGGCATCTTGCACAGTCATGTTAAAAGTTCTTGCAGTAGGGGCCCTGTTAGAAGCAGTTCCACTCACTCTTGACGCAGCTGGCCCAGAGGACATACATTCCCTCATTCGGTGCCCTGGTTTCCCACACTTGAAGCAATTACCTCCGGCACTGGTGTTGTTACTAGTTCCTCGACAGGTGTTAGCATAATGTCCTGTCAGCCCACACTTGAAGCACTTCACATCTTGCAGATTACACACGCCCGCATGTTTCCTTCCACATTTATGTATTTGGGGCTTGTAGCAGTTGTATAATCACAGTTGTATATCAAAACAGTAGAGCATGGCATCGGAAAGTAAAGCAGTTGAGACAATATCAAGGAAACTGAAACTAAATAAGTACGGTACAAGGGTGGTCACAAGTTCGGATGTTAGAGCCAAATACATAGTTCCGATGTCAAAGTCTAGCAAAAGTGGAACAAATACAAGTACATAATCCGAATAGTCAAGGCTACACAAAAGTAGGGCTACATCCATACATACTATCTGAAGTCACATCTATATGTAGGTCAGTCTACTCATCCACTGGTCAGAAAGGACGCCACTGCACAAGTCAACTATCCCGCAAAATCGACACACTAATGTCATCTGTACCTAGGGGACTGAGCTATCAGTAACACATCACGGGGCCGCACCGCGACGGAGCAAGGCCCTCACCCGGGCAAATGCACGACGCACAACACGCCTAGCATCCCTAGCCCGGATCACTCCGATCCCTAATCCGAGAACCCTCTCGCGACTGCTCCTCTCAATCCTGCGGAGTCGAGCTCTAGTCCTCCTAGCAACAGTAGTCCTCATCTCAGCCTGGATCCTCAAGCGCGCCTCGCGCTCCTCCACTATCACCCTCCTCGCCTCGGTAAGTCGGGCCTCGGCAGAAAGTAAGTCTCGGGTCATGAACTGCACGACATAGGCGTGCTCAGCGCCCGACACCGGGGGTAGGTCAGGTGGTGGAGGCGGTGCAGCAGGGCCAAAGGCAGGGGCGGGGTCAGGCTCACTCTCATCAGAAGTAGTATCCTCGGAGTCATCCTCAGATGAAATAGGGCTCAATAGCTGTGGAGAGGGGAAGGATGGCACAACCTGGTCCTCCTCAGATCGCTCCCTCTCCACATCAGTGGACACAGGAGAGGGGATAACTGGCTCAGGCTCTAGGGGCTCCTCATCTGGGTAGACTGACCTACATATAGATGTGACTTCAGATAGTATGTATGGATGTAGCCCTACTTTTGTGTAGCCTTGACTATTCGGATTATGTACTTGTATTTGTTCCACTTTTGCTAGACTTTGACATCGGAACTATGTATTTGGCTCTAACATCCGAACTTGTGACCACCCTTGTACCGTACTTATTTAGTTTCAGTTTCCTTGATATTGTCTCAACTGCTTTACTTTCCGATGCCATGCTCTACTGTTTTGATATACAACTGTGATTATACAACTGCTACAAGCCCCAAATACATAAATGTGGAAGGAAACATGCGGGCGTGTGTAATCTGCAAGATGTGAAGTGCTTCAAGTGTGGGCTGACAGGACATTATGCTAACACCTGTCGAGGAACTAGTAACAACACCAGTGCCGGAGGTAATTGCTTCAAGTGTGGGAAACCAGGGCACCGAATGAGGGAATGTATGTCCTCTGGGCCAGCTGCGTCAAGAGTGAGTGGAACTGCTTCTAACAGGGCCCCTACTGCAAGAACTTTTAACATGACTGTGCAAGATGCCGTGAGGAACACGGATGTGATCGCAGGTACCCTACCACTCAACTCAGTTAATGCGAATGTTTTATTTGATTCGGGAGCCACCAAGTCTTTCATATCTCTAGATTTTGTAAGTCAGTTAGGCCTTAAGACTGAACCACTGCGAGACAGACTGCAAGTAGAGATAGCTAATCATGAAATTATTCCTGTTAACCAAGTTTGTCCAGGTTGCGACCTAGAAATAGAAGGGCGACACTTTCGGGTAGATTTAATACCTTTTCAATTAGGGGAGTTTGACGTAATAATAGGTATGGATTGGTTGACAACCCATGGAGCTCAGATTGATTGCGTGAAGAAGAAAGTGAGTTTAAGACTGCCAGGGGATAAGGAAGTAGTGTTTAGTGGAAAACGACAAACCCAAAAGTTCCTGACTATGATTCAAGCTAAAAGGCTGTTACGTAAAGGATGCGAGGCCTATTTAGCCTATGTAAAGGATACCAATAAGGAGACGCCAAACCTACAGGAAATCCCAGTCGTTAATGAGTTCGCGGACGTATTTCCGGATGATCTTCCAGGACTACCACCTGATAGAGACATCGAGTTCGCTATAGATTTAGTTCCGGGCACGGCCCCAATTTCAAAGGCCCCGTATAGGCTAGCCCCAGTGGAGATGAAAGAGTTGGCCACCCAATTGCAAGAGCTGTTGGATAAAGGAATGATAAGACCTAGTGTGTCACCGTGGGGAGCCCCGGTGCTATTCGTGAAAAAGAAGGATGGCAGTATGAGATTATGCATAGATTACAGGGAGTTGAATAAGGTGACCATCAAGAATAAGTATCCCTTGCCCAGGATAGATGACCTGTTTGACCAATTGAAAGATGCAGTTTATTTCTCTAAGATTGATTTGCGGACCGGGTATCACCAGTTAAAGATTAAACCAGAAGATATACCAAAGACGGCCTTTCGCACCCGGTACGGACACTATGAGTTTTTAGTAATGTCGTTTGGGTTAACAAATGCACCCGCAGCTTTCATGGACTTAATGAATCGAGTCTTCAAGAAGTATCTGGACAAGTGTGTTATAGTCTTCATCGATGACATCTTAATTTATTCCAAGACGAAAGAGGAACATGCAGAGCATTTGAGGATTGTATTGGGAGCGCTAAGAGAAGAAAAGTTGTACGCTAAGTTCTCGAAGTGTGAATTTTGGTTGAAGGAAGTTCAGTTTTTGGGGCATGTGATTAGCGAACAAGGCATCCTAGTGGACCCAGCCAAAATAGAGGCTGTATCAAATTGGGAGAGACCCACCACTCCGACAGAGGTGAGAAGTTTCATAGGATTGGCCGGCTACTATAGGAGATTTGTCCAAGACTTTGCCAAGATAGCAGCCCCTTTGACCCGGCTAACTCGCAAGACCGAGAAGTTTGTGTGGACTGAGAAATGCGAAGAGAGCTTTCAAGAGTTGAAAAAGAGGTTGGTGACAGCACCAGTACTAGCCCTACCCGATGATAAGGGAGATTTTGTAATTTATAGTGATGCATCCCATAAAGGCCTGGGCTGTGTGCTCATGCAACATGGCAAGGTGATTGCGTATGCGTCTAGGCAACTCAAAGAATATGAGATAAGATACCCCACCCATGATTTGGAATTAGCAGCGATAGTCTTTGCTTTGAAGATCTGGAGACATTATCTTTACGGAGAAAAGTGTGAAATCTACACGGATCACAAGAGCTTAAAGTACATATTCACTCAGAAAGAGTTAAACATGAGGCAGAGGAGATGGTTAGAGCTAATCAAGGATTACGATTGTGAGATTCATTATCACCCAGGGAAGACCAACGTAGTGGCCGATGCACTTAGCCGAAAGGAGAAGCTTAAGATGATAACGTCAGTGGATGAATTGATCAAGGACCTCGAGAGGCTGGAGATTGAGGTGAGGTTGCCAGGAATTGGCCAAGAGAGTCTAATGGAAACAAAAGTCCAACCACCGCTATTGGAAAAGATTAAGTCATGCCAGGAAAAGAAGATAGAAGAAGAAAAGAATTCGATGGAGAAAATTTTGACTGGCGAAGAAATTAGGTGTGAGAAAGACGGGAATGGAATTATGAGGTACGAATCTAGGATATGGATCCCGAACGTTCAAGAATTAAAAAGTGAGATTTTGCAAGAGGCTCATAGTTCAAGGTATTCGATTCACCCTGGGGGCACCAAGATGTATAGAGATTTGAAAGAGTATTATTGGTGGCCAAACATGAAGAAAGACATAGCAGAGTGGGTAAGTAAATGCTTGACATGTCAGAGAGTGAAGGCCGAACATCAGAGGCCCAGTGGATTGTTGCAACCCTTGGAGATACCCGAGTGGAAGTGGGAGCAGATTGCGATGGACTTTGTGGTCGGATTACCAAGGACCAAGACTAATCATGACGCCATTTGGGTAATTATTGATCGATTGACCAAGTCAGCACATTTTCTTCCAATCAACGAGAGATACACTGTTGACAAGCTGGTGGATATCTACTTAAAGGAGATTGTGGTTAGGCATGGGGTTCCGGTGAGCATCGTATCAGATAGAGACCCAAGATTCAACTCCAGGTTCTGGAGGAGTTTTCAGGATTGTGTGGGGACCAAGTTAAACATGAGCACTGCATACCATCCCCAAACAGATGGACAGAGTGAGAGAACCATCCAGACCATCGAAGACATGTTGAGAGTATGTGCCATAGATTTCAAGGGAAGTTGGGACGACCACTTGCCATTGATCGAATTTTCCTACAACAACAGTTACCATGCGAGTATAGGCATGCCCCCGTACGAAGCTTTGTACGGACGAAGATGTCGGTCTCCATTGTGTTGGGAAGAGGTAGGAGAACGGAAGATTTTAGGGCCCGAACTGGTCCAACAGACAAGAGAAACTATCGAGCTTATAAGAGGACGGCTGGTAGCGGCCCAAGACAGACAGAAGAAGTATGCGGACCAGTCCCGCAAAGATAAGGAATATGAGGTAGGAGAGTTCGTGATGTTGAAAGTATCACCGTGGAAGGGATTGATGAGATTTGGTAAGAAGGGGAAACTCAGCCCGAGATTCATTGGACCTTTTGAGATCTTGAAACGAGTTGGAAAGTTAGCCTATGAATTGGCTTTACCTCCGAGCTTACAGCAAGTACATAATGTGTTTCATGTGTCCATGTTACGACCCTACCATACCGACTTCCGACATGTGATAGAACATGATCAAGTGGATCTGCAACCAGACTTAACATATGTGGAGCAACCCGTAGAAATCATGGATAGGAAAGAACAGGTGCTGAGGAACAAGGTTGTCAAACTAGTGAGAGTCTTGTGGAGGAATCAGAATGTCGAAGAATCAACATGGGAACTAGAGAGCGCGATGCGTGAAAAGCACCCCCAACTGTTTTCAACCTGATTCCGGGACGGAATCCTTTTAAGGAGGGGAGGCTGTAAGAACCCTGATTTTTGATATTATTGGAGTAGACGGAATGAATAGTAACTGTGTTATGTAAGAGAAGTGAATCTCACCCCCATATATTAATGACGGATAAATGAAAATTTGAAGTTATATTATGTTTTCTTAAGAAAAATAAGTGTATGTAAATGTCGACGGATTTCGCAAAATCCTATTTTATTAATTTCGTACATTTCCGGGATATCGATAAATACGAATACTACGACAAGATCATGGTTTTATTATTTTGAGAACCCAAGGAACCATATATATTTAGAATTAGGAAGTTGGATTTTAGAAAAAATATTGAAGGAAAAATTCCACCAAAAATGTTTAAGGATTTTCTAGAAAATTTTGGAAATTGGAAAATACCCACTAACCATGCAAGGTGGCAAGATTACATGCACCCCATGCAAATCCCATTCAAACTACCTAGTCTAGGTTAGTAACCAAGTAGTTAGTAGGAAGTTAGTAAGTAACCAAGTTTATAGAATCTAGTTAGGTTATTTAGGAAACATACTTCCCTAAATTAGGGATCACCTAGTATTTCTTTGTTGCTTGGCCAATTGCACACCACAAGATCATTACTTGGACAATATTTAGCCAAGGTAAGTGGCCACATATTATTTACAACACTTAAACACAAGCCAACACCAAGCAAAACCCCCCCCCCCCTTGTAAGGAAGCTCACGGTTTTTCAAGAAAGAAGGAGGCTAAGAAAAATTCATCCACCACTTCCACTCATCCTAAATTCATGATATTTTAGCCCAAGCCCCCTCATGATATAACTAAGGTATGGTAAATTTTTCATGATTTAATTCCAAGCCTAACCTAGTTAGAAAAATTCTTAAAGTTCTAGGTGAATAGTAACCTTTTTATGTTCTTGATTTTAGATCTTGAAGAGTAAGCTCTAAGGTGATCAACCAAGGTGTTTGGAGAGGATTTCAAGCTTCATTAAGTTACTAGGAGCTTCAAGGAAGGTATACATGTTAACCCTTAGTAGCCATGCCAAGAACCATGCTTAGTTTTATGAGATCTAAAAGTTTGAAGCTCAAAAGTGACCATTATAGTTTGATTTATGAGAAACCATGGATGATGATGGATATTGTTATGTTAAAAATTATTTGTATGTTATATAAGGTCCCATAAGTGTATGATAATTTTGTTGGAGGATATATAATGATTTTGGACTTTGTGGAATTTTTGGAAGAGATATGACTTGTAGTGGAGGAGTTGTTGAACAAACTGAAACTGACCCTTTTTGGAACTGTAATTCGGAGCATTAAAACTGATCCCCTGAAAACCTACTTTATATGGTTGGAAAGGTCTTGATCTGTAGTTTTTAGAAATGTAAGGCTCATTGTCATAAGATTTGTGGATTTTGAGATATGATTTATTTAGTGAAACGTGTTCTGGAAAGTGGACTGCAGAAAAGTGCTATCTTGTAAAATATCTTTGGACCCTTTAAAAATATGGTAAATTCGTGGTAAAAATTGAGGAGCAAGATTTTACAGTGGGTAAAACGACCCAAAAAGATTTGAGTAAAAATTCGAATTTAATATTTTTCTAAAAATGTTAGAGCGTAATGCGCGCGAGGGAAAAATCACGATTAGAATTAGTTTTTGAGATTTTCGACAAAAACTTAGCAAACTTGAAATTTGGTAATTAATTCGAGTCGGATTATCAACGAACGTAACCTTAAGATATTAATGACCTTTATTAGGGTTAGTGGGCTTAAGAGTGGAGTCGCGAGGGTAATCTCGTAATTATTTTATATTATTATTTAGTCGTCTCGTTAAGTTACTAACGGGCGTACCCTTGAATATTTATAGATTACCGTGCGACCCCGAGAGCTTTACCACCCCTACCACACCCAGGCAAGTTTACTTTTCAAAACTTATACATATACCAGGATTTTCACTGTTGTGTTTGTAGTTTTCAAATTATATCAAATGCTATGTTTATCGAAGTATTGATGCAATTGAGATTGAATAAGTACATGTATACTTTTACCCCTTGAACTTAGATTGAAATGTTTTCTTCGGACAACGACTCTAGCAATAGAGGTCGTAGCGGTCCGTATATACTATTGACCGGGGAACGTTATATTATTATATCGTATCTATATTGCGAAAACCCGAAGGGTCATTCGGGTGGTATCGCATATTCAAATATCTATTATTATATCTTCGTAAATACTCGAAACCCTATCTTGGATTGAAAGTGTATTTTATTAAATAATCATTTTATTAATTATTGATATTAAATTTTAAAATATCATTTATTAATTATTGTTCATTATTTTAAAAACAAAGCTAATCCAAGATACCTTTGAATACTTTCAAACTCGAACTTTTTTCGAACTCCAAACATTTTCGAAACCCCCCGGTCAGGCTCTGTTTCTTGTATGATTTCAAGAATTATCGGTCGACTGATGTCGAACCACAACTACTCTGTTTTCAATCAAAATCTGGTTTTAAAAGAAAAAGAAAAAGGGACTCTGGCAGGTGTGGGAATCGTTGACGAACGATTCCCGGGATGTGTAAGCGGCCGTGAGCCAGGCGGTCCATCACTTATTATTCCGGCCCAGGTGTTGCCGAAGGATGATTACGGATGTAGTTTTCATCGAGGGTGATTACGGATGTAGTTTTCACTCAGGGATAGTTACGGATGTAGTTTCTATCCTTCTACCGGTAGAGAAGACCCGCGGATTATTGGACTCGGATGTGGCGACTGATCATCGTCAATCCTTGTCAGGTTTTTATGTTTTCTTCCAGTCCCATCCTCCACTTTGGAAAAATGCTTTGACACTGCATCTTAGGCCTATGTGCCAGTTGCCGATAGTGTCCTATTTTGATGAGAAAGATGTTGACTTTATGCAGTAGCTAGAACTGCAAGGTTATTTTGAAAACAAGGGCACGTACTGGTGCACCTTTGAAATTTACCGATAATGACAAGTGATTCTATAACTGATTGATACAACGAGTTTAATGACTATTATACATGTGGAATGTTATATTGCTTATCTTATACGTATATTCTTGCTGAGCTATAGTTGCACACTCTTGCTTGTTTTCAAATTTTACAAACACAACAGCTAAGAGAAATGGCAAGAACCAGTCAGACTGTTCGAAAGCAGGTGACTAGACCCCAGGCTGCAGTTGAGATTCCACCGGTAGGCCCCGTTAGCCGGATTGGTCGGCAACTTTTGTTAGTACGTTTTATTTATAAGTATGACCTGTCCAAGGCAGTGTACCGCAGCAAACTTTCAAGCCGCCAACTTCGCTTCATATCGAAGTGTTGCTGGTAGCATAAATGCTATTTAATTCGGTCTGTAATAACTCTAAAACTTTTACTTTTGCTTAATCAAATGTATGACGTTTCTGAGACTCTAACCTGTGTGTGTGTGTGTGTGCGGTGTGAGTTTATTGTGGGGTCGATGGCTGTTTATTTATATTATGTGCAAGAACAAGTATGTTAATAATGGAAAATGGACCGTGAGCGCCTAGATCTCCGACCCCGGATCTGGGGGCGTCACATCTGTGACGCCCCCAGATCCGGGGTCGGGAATCTAGGCGCTCACGGTCCATTTTCCATTATTATCATACTTGTTCTTGCACACAATATAATTAAACAGCCATCGACCCCACAATAAACTCACACCGCATACACGCACACACACACACAGGTTAGAGTCTCAGAAACGTCATACAGTTGATTAGGCAAAAGTAAAAGTTTTAGAGTTATTACAGACCGAATTAAATAGCATTTATGCTACCAGCAACACTTCGATATGAAGCGAAGTTGGCGGCTTGAAAGTTTGTTGCGGTACACTGCCTTGCACAGGTCATACTTATAAATAAAACGTACTAACAAAAGTTGCCAACCAATCCGGCTAATGGGGCCTACCGGTGGAATCTCGACTGCAGCCTGGGGTCTAGTCACCTGCTTTCGAACAGTCTGACTGGTTCTTGCCATTTCTCTTAGCTGTTGTGTTTGTAAAATTTGAAAACAAGCAAGAGTGAGCAACTATAGCTCAGCAAGAATATACGTATAAGATAAGCAATATAACATTCCATATGTATAATAGTCATTAAACTCGTTGTATCAATCAGTTATAGAATCACTTGTCATTATTGGTAAATTTCAAAGGTGCACCAGTACGTGCCCTTGTTTTCAAAATAACCTTGCAGTTCTAGCTACTGCATAAAGTCAACATCTTTCTCATCAAAATAGGACACTATCGGCAACTGGCACATAGGCCTGAGATGCAGTGTCAAAGCATTTTTCCAAAGTGGAGGAGGGGACTGGAAGAAAACATAAAAACCTGACAAGGATTGACGATGATCAGTCGCCACATCCGAGTCCAATAATCCGCGGGTCTTCTCTACCGGTAGAAGGATAGAAATTACATCCGTAACTATCCCTGAGTGAAAACTACATCCGTAATCACCCTCGATGAAAACTACATCCGTAATCATCCTTCGGCAACACCTGGGCCGGAATAATAAGTGATGGACCGCCTGGCTCACGGCCGCTTACACATCCCGGGAATCGTTCGTCAACGATTCCCACACCTGCCAGAGTCCCTTTTTCTTTTTCTTTTAAAAACCAGATTTTGATTGAAAACAGAGTAGTTGTGGTTCGACATCAGTCGACCGATAATTCTTGAAATCATACAAGAAACAGAGCCTGACCGGGGGGTTTCGAAAATGTTTGGAGTTCGAAAAAGTTCGAGTTTGAAAGTATTCAAAGGTATCTTGGATTAGCTTTGTTTTTAAAATAATGAACAATAATTAATAAATGATATTTTAAAATTTAATATCAATAATTAATAAAATGATTATTTAATAAAATACACTTTCAATCCAAGATAGGGTTTCGAGTATTTACGAAGATATAATAATAGATATTTGAATATGCGATACCACCCGAATGACCCTTCGGGTTTTCGCAATATAGATACGATATAATAATATACCGTTCCCCGGTCAATAGTATATACGGACCGCTACGACCTCTATTGCTAGAGTCGTTGTCCGAAGAAAACATTTCAATCTAAGTTCAAGGGGTAAAAGCATACATGTACTTGTTCAATCTCAATTGCATCAATACTTCGATAAACATAGCATTTGATATAATTTGAAAACTACAAACACAACAGTGAAAATCCTTGTATATGTATAAGTTTTGAAAAGTAAACTTGCCTGGGTGTGGTAGGGGTGGTAAAGCTCTCGGGGTGGCGCGGTAATCTATAACATTCAAGGGTGCGTCGGTTAGTAACTTAACGAGACGACTAAATAATAATATAAAATAATTACGAGATTACCCTCGCGACTCCATTCTTAAGCCCACTAACCCTAATAAAGGTCATTAATATCTTAAGGTTACGTTCGTTGATAATCCGACTCGAATTAATTACCAAATTTCAAGTTTGCTAAGTTTTTGTCGAAAATCTCAAAAACTAATTCTAATCGTGATTTTTCCCTCGCGCGCATTACGCTCTAACATTTTTAGAAAAATATTAAATTCGAATTTTTTACTCAAATCTTTTTGGGTCGTTTTACCCACTGTAAAATCTTGCTCCTCAATTTTTACCACGAATTTACCATATTTTTAAAGGGTCCAAAGATATTTTACAAGATAGCACTTTTCTGCAGTCCACCTTCCAGAACACGTTTCACTAAATAAATCATATCTCAAAATCCACAAATCTTCTGACAATGAGCCTTACATTTCCAAAAACTACAGATCAAGACCTTTCCAACCATATAAAGTAGGTTTTCAGGGGATCAGTTTTAGTGCTCCGAATTACAGTTCCAAAAAGGGTCAGTTTCAGTTTGTTCAACAACTCCTCCACTACAAGTCATATCTCTTCCAAAAATTCCACAAAGTCCAAAATCATTATATATCCTCCAACAAAATTATCATACACTTATGGGACCTTATATAACATACAAATAATTTTTAACATAACAATATCCATCATCATCCATGGTTTCTCATAAATCAAACTATAATGGTCACTTTTGAGCTTCAAACTTTTAGATCTCATAAAACTAAGCATGGTCCTTGGCATGGCTACTAAGGGTTAACATGTATACCTTCCTTGAAGCTCCTAGTAACTTAATGAAGCTTGAAATCCTCTCCAAACACCTTGGTTGATCACCTTAGAGCTTACTCTTCAAGATCTAAAATCAAGAACATAAAAAGGTTACTATTCACCTAGAACTTTAAGAATTTTTCTAACTAGGTTAGGCTTGGAATTAAATCATGAAAAATTTACCATACCTTAGTTATATCATGAGGGGGCTTGGGCTAAAATATCTTGAATTTAGGATGAGTGGAAGTGGTGGATGAATTTTTTCTTAGCCTCCTTCTTTCTTGAAAAACCGTGAGCTTCCTTACAAGGGGGGGGGGGGTTTTGCTTGGTGTTGGCTTGTGTTTAAGTGTTGTAAATAATATGTAGCCACTTACCTTGGCTAAATATTGTCCAAGTAATGATCTTGTGGTGTGCAATTGGCCAAGCAACAAAGAAATACTAGGTGATCCCTAATTTAGGGAAGTATGTTTCCTAAATAACCTAACTAGATTCTATAAACTTGGTTACTTACTAACTTCCTACTAACTACTTGGTTACTAACCTAGACTAGGTAGTTTGCATGGGATTTGCATGGGGTGCATGTAATCTTGCCACCTTGCATGGTTAGTGGGTATTTTCCAATTTCCAAAATTTTCTAGAAAATCCTTAAACATTTTTGGTGGAATTTTTCCTTCAATATTTTTTCTAAAATCCAACTTCCTAATTCTAAATATATATGGTTCCTTGGGTTCTCAAAATAATAAAACCATGATCTTGTCGTAGTATTCGTATTTATCGATATCCCGGAAATGTACGAAATTAATAAAATAGGATTTTGCGAAATCCGTCGACATTTACATACACTTATTTTTCTTAAGGAAACATAATATAACTTCAAATTTTCATTTATCCGTCATTAATATATGGGGGTGAGATTCACTTCTCTTACATAACACAGTTACTATTCATTCCGTCTACTCCAATAATATCAAAAATCAGGGTTCTTACAGCCTCCCCTCCTTAAAAGGATTCCGTCCCGGAATCAGGTTGAAAACAGTTGGGGGTGCTTTTCACGCATCGCGCTCTCTAGTTCCCATGTTGATTCTTCGACATTCTGATTCCTCCACAAGACTCTCACTAGTTTGACAACCTTGTTCCTCAGCACCTGTTCTTTCCTATCCATGATTTCTACGGGTTGCTCCACATATGTTAAGTCTGGTTGCAGATCCACTTGATCATGTTCTATCACATGTCGGAAGTCGGTATGGTAGGGTCGTAACATGGACACATGAAACACATTATGTACTTGCTGTAAGCTCGGAGGTAAAGCCAATTCATAGGCTAACTTTCCAACTCGTTTCAAGATCTCAAAAGGTCTAATGAATCTCGGGCTGAGTTTCCCCTTCTTACCAAATCACATCAATCCCTTCCACGGTGATACTTTCAACATCACGAACTCTCCTACCTCATATTCCTTATCTTTGCGGGACTGGTCCGCATACTTCTTCTGTCTGTCTTGGGCCGCTACCAGCCGTCCTCTTATAAGCTCGATAGTTTCTCTTGTCTGTTGGACCAGTTCGGGCCCTAAAATCTTCCGTTCTCCTACCTCTTCCCAACACAATGGAGACCGACATCTTCGTCCGTACAAAGCTTCGTACGGGGGCATGCCTATACTCGCATGGTAACTGTTGTTGTAGGAAAATTCGATCAATGGCAAGTGGTCGTCCCAACTTCCCTTGAAATCTATGGCACATACTCTCAACATGTCTTCGATGGTCTGGATGGTTCTCTCACTCTGTCCATCTGTTTGGGGATGGTATGCAGTGCTCATGTTTAACTTGGTCCCCACACAATCCTGAAAACTCCTCCAGAACCTGGAGTTGAATCTTGGGTCTCTATCTGATACGATGCTCACCGGAACCCCATGCCTAACCACAATCTCCTTTAAGTAGATATCCACCAGCTTGTCAACAGTGTATCTCTCGTTGATTGGAAGAAAATGTGCTGACTTGGTCAATCGATCAATAATTACCCAAATGGCGTCATGATTAGTCTTGGTCCTTGGTAATCCGACCACAAAGTCCATCGCAATCTGCTCCCACTTCCACTCGGGTATCTCCAAGGGTTGCAACAATCCACTGGGCCTCTGATGTTCGGCCTTCACTCTCTGACATGTCAAGCATTTACTTACCCACTCTGCTATGTCTTTCTTCATGTTTGGCCACCAATAATACTCTTTCAAATCTCTATACATCTTGGTGCCCCCAGGGTGAATCGAATACCTTGAACTATGAGCCTCTTGCAAAATCTCACTTTTTAATTCTTGAACGTTCGGGATCCATATCCTAGATTCGTACCTCATAATTCCATTCCCGTCTTTCTCACACCTAATTTCTTCGCCAGTCAAAATTTTCTCCATCGAATTCTTTTCTTCTTCTATCTTCTTTTCCTGGCATGACTTAATCTTTTCCAATAGCGGTGGTTGGACTTTTATTTCCATTAGACTCTCTTGGCCAATTCCTGGCAACCTCACCTCAATCTCCAGCCTCTCGAGGTCCTTGATCAATTCATCCACTGACGTTATCATCTTAAGCTTCTCCTTTCGGCTAAGTGCATCGGCCACTACGTTGGTCTTCCCTGGGTGATAATGAATCTCACAATCGTAATCCTTGATTAGCTCTAACCATCTCCTCTGCCTCATGTTTAACTCTTTCTAAGTGAATATGTACTTTAAGCTCTTGTGATCCGTGTAGATTTCACACTTTTCTCCGTAAAGATAATGTCTCCAGATCTTCAAAGCAAAGACTATCGCTGCTAATTCCAAATCATGGGTGGGGTATCTTATCTCATATTCTTTGAGTTGCCTAGACGCATACGCAATCACCTTGCCATGTTGCATGAGCACACAGCCCAGGCCTTTATGGGATGCATCACTATAAATTACAAAATCTCCCTTATCATCGGGTAGGGCTAGTACTGGTGCTGTCACCAACCTCTTTTTCAACTCTTGAAAGCTCTCTTCGCATTTCTCAGTCCACACAAACTTCTCGGTCTTGCGAGTTAGCCGGGTCAAAGGGGCTGCTATCTTGGCAAAGTCTTGGACAAATCTCCTATAGTAGCCGGCCAATCCTATGAAACTTCTCACCTCTGTCGGAGTGGTGGGTCTCTCCCAATTTGATACAGCCTCTATTTTGGCTGGGTCCACTAGGATGCCTTGTTCGCTAATCACATGCCCCAAAAACTGAACTTCCTTCAACCAAAATTCACACTTCGAGAACTTAGCGTACAACTTTTCTTCTCTTAGCGCTCCCAATACAATCCTCAAATGCTCTGCATGTTCCTCTTTCGTCTTGGAATAAATTAAGATGTCATCGATGAAGACTATAACACACTTGTCCAGATACTTCTTGAAGACTCGATTCATTAAGTCCATGAAAGCTGCGGGTGCATTTGTTAACCCAAACGACATTACTAAAAACTCATAGTGTCCGTACCGGGTGCGAAAGGCCGTCTTTGGTATATCTTCTGGTTTAATCTTTAACTGGTGATACCCGGTCCGCAAATCAATCTTAGAGAAATAAACTGCATCTTTCAATTGGTCAAACAGGTCATCTATCCTGGGCAAGGGATACTTATTCTTGATGGTCACCTTATTCAACTCCCTGTAATCTATGCATAATCTCATACTGCCATCCTTCTTTTTCACGAATAGCACCGGGGCTCCCCACGGTGACACACTAGGTCTTATCATTCCTTTATCCAACAGCTCTTGCAATTGGGTGGCCAACTCTTTCATCTCCACTGGGGCTAGCCTATACGGGGCCTTTGAAATTGGGGCCGTGCCCGGAACTAAATCTATAGCGAACTCGATGTCTCTATCAGGTGGTAGTCCTGGAAGATCATCCGAAAATACGTCCGCGAACTCATTAACGACTGGGATTTCCTGTAGGTTTGGCGTCTCCTTATTGGTATCCTTTACATAGGCTAAATAGGCCTCGCATCCTTTACGTAACAGCCTTTTAGCTTGAATCATAGTCAGGAACTTTTGGGTTTGTCGTTTTCCACTAAACACTACTTCCTTATCCCCTGGCAGTCTTAAACTCACTTTCTTCTTCACGCAATCAATCTGAGCTCCATGGGTTGTCAACCAATCCATACCTATTATTACGTCAAACTCCCCTAATTGAAAAGGTATTAAATCTACCCGAAAGTGTCGCCCTTCTATTTCTAGGTCGCAACCTGGACAAACTTGGTTAACAGGAATAATTTCATGATTAGCTATCTCTACTTGCAGTCTGTCTCGCAGTGGTTCAGTCTTAAGGCCTAACTGACTTACAAAATCTAGAGATATGAAAGACTTGGTGGCTCCCGAATCAAATAAAACATTCGCATTAACTGAGTTGAGTGGTAGGGTACCTGCGATCACATCCGTGTTCCTCACGGCATCTTGCACAGTCATGTTAAAAGTTCTTGCAGTAGGGGCCCTGTTAGAAGCAGTTCCACTCACTCTTGACGCAGCTGGCCCAGAGGACATACATTCCCTCATTCGGTGCCCTGGTTTCCCACACTTGAAGCAATTACCTCCGGCACTGGTGTTGTTACTAGTTCCTCGACAGGTGTTAGCATAATGTCCTGTCAGCCCACACTTGAAGCACTTCACATCTTGCAGATTACACACGCCCGCATGTTTCCTTCCACATTTATGTATTTGGGGCTTGTAGCAGTTGTATAATCACAGTTGTATATCAAAACAGTAGAGCATGGCATCGGAAAGTAAAGCAGTTGAGACAATATCAAGGAAACTGAAACTAAATAAGTACGGTACAAGGGTGGTCACAAGTTCGGATGTTAGAGCCAAATACATAGTTCCGATGTCAAAGTCTAGCAAAAGTGGAACAAATACAAGTACATAATCCGAATAGTCAAGGCTACACAAAAGTAGGGCTACATCCATACATACTATCTGAAGTCACATCTATATGTAGGTCAGTCTACTCATCCACTGGTCAGAAAGGACGCCACTGCACAAGTCAACTATCCCGCAAAATCGACACACTAATGTCATCTGTACCTAGGGGACTCTGGCTCACGGTCGCTTACACATCCCGGGAATCGTTCGTCAACGATTCCCACACCTGCCAGAGTCCCTTTTTCTTTTTCTTTTAAAACCAGATTTTGATTGAAAACAGAGTAGTTGTGGTTCGACATCAGTCGACCGATAATTCTTGAAATCATACAAGAAACAGAGCCTGACCGGGGGGTTTCGAAAATGTTTGGAGTTCGAAAAAAGTTCGAGTTTGAAAGTATTCAAAGGTATCTTGGATTAGCTTTGTTTTTAAAATAATGAACAATAATTAATAAATGATATTTTAAAATTTAATATCAATAATTAATAAAATGATTATTTAATAAAATACACTTTCAATCCAAGATAGGGTTTCGAGTATTTACGAAGATATAATAATAGATATTTGAATATGCGATACCACCCGAATGACCCTTCGGGTTTTCGCAATATAGATACGATATAATAATATACCGTTCCCCAGTCAATAGTATATACGGACCGCTACGACCTCTATTGCTAGAGTCGTTGTCCGAAGAAAACATTTCAATCTAAGTTCAAGGGGTAAAAGTATACATGTACTTGTTCAATCTCAATTGCATCAATACTTCGATAAACATAGCATTTGATATAATTTGAAAACTACAAACACAACAATGAAAATCCTTGTATATGTATAAGTTTTGAAAAGTAAACTTGCCTGGGTGTGGTAGGGGTGGTAAAGCTCTCGGGGTCGCACGGTAATCTATAAATATTCAAGGGTACGCCCGTTAGTAACTTAACGAGACGACTAAATAATAATATAAAATAATTACGAGATTACCCTCGCGACTCCACTCTTAAGCCCACTAACCCTAATAAAGGTCATTATTATCTTAAGGTTACGTTCGTTGATAATCCGACTCGAATTAATTACCAAATTTCAAGTTTGCTAAGTTTTTGTCGAAAATCTCAAAAACTAATTCTAATCGTGATTTTTCCCTCGCGCGCATTACGCTCTAACATTTTTAGAAAAATATTAAATTCGAATTTTTACTCAAATCTTTTTGGGTCGTTTTACCCACTGTAAAATCTTGCTCCTCAATTTTTACCACGAATTTACCATATTTTTAAAGGGTCCAAAGATATTTTACAAGATAGCACTTTTCTGCAGTCCACTTTCCAGAACACGTTTCACTAAATAAATCATATCTCAAAATCCACAAATCTTCTGACAATGAGCCTTACATTTCTAAAAACTACAGATCAAGACCTTTCCAACCATATAAAGTAAGTTTTCAGGGGATCAGTTTTAGTGCTCCGAATTACAGTTCCAAAAAGGGTCAGTTTCAGTTTGTTCAACAACTCCTCCACTACAAGTCATATCTCTTCCAAAAATTCCACAAAGTCCAAAATCATTATATATCCTCCAACAAAATTATCATACACTTATGGGACCTTATATAACATACAAATAATTTTTAACATAACAATATCCATCATCATCCATGGTTTCTCATAAATCAAACTATAATGGTCACTTTTGAGCTTCAAACTTTTAGATCTCATAAAACTAAGCATGGTTCTTGGCATGGCTACTAAGGGTTAACATGTATACCTTCCTTGAAGCTCCTAGTAACTTAATGAAGCTTGAAATCCTCTCCAAACACCTTGGTTGATCACCTTAGAGCTTACTCTTCAAGATCTAAAATCAAGAACATAAAAAGGTTACTATTCACCTAGAACTTTAAGAATTTTTCTAACTAGGTTATGCTTGGAATTAAATCATGAAAAATTTACCATACCTTAGTTATATCATGAGGGGGCTTGGGCTAAAATATCATGAATTTAGGATGAGTGGAAGTGGTGGATGAATTTTTCTTAGCCTCCTTCTTTCTTGAAAAACCGTGAGCTTCCTTACAAGGGGGGGGGGGTTTTGCTTGGTGTTGGCTTGTGTTTAAGTGTTGTAAATAATATGTGGCCACTTACCTTGGCTAAATATTGTCCAAGTAATGATCTTGTGGTGTGCAATTGGCCAAGCAACAAAGAAATACTAGGTGATCCCTAATTTAGGGAAGTATGTTTCCTAAATAACCTAACTAGATTCTATAAACTTGGTTACTTACTAACTTCCTACTAACTACTTGGTTACTAACCTAGACTAGGTAGTTTGCATGGGATTTGCATGGGGTGCATGTAATCTTGCCACCTTGCATGGTTAGTGGGTATTTTCCAATTTCCAAAATTTTCTAGAAAATCCTTAAACATTTTTGGTGGAATTTTTCCTTCAATATTTTTTCTAAAATCCAACTTCCTAATTCTAAATATATATGGTTCCTTGGGTTCTCAAAATAATAAAACCATGATCTTGTCGTAGTATTCGTATTTATCGATATCCCGGAAATGTACGAAATTAATAAAATAGGATTTTGCGAAATCCGTCGACATTTACATACACTTATTTTTCTTAAGGAAACATAATATAACTTCAAATTTTCATTTATCCGTCATTAATATATGGGGGTGAGATTCACTTCTCTTACATAACACAGTTACTATTCATTCCGTCTACTCCAATAATATCAAAAATCAGGGTTCTTACAGCCTCCCCTCCTTAAAAGGATTCCGTCCCGGAATCAGGTTGAAAACAGTTGGGGGTGCTTTTCACGCATCGCGCTCTCTAGTTCCCATGTTGATTCTTCGACATTCTGATTCCTCCACAAGACTCTCACTAGTTTGACAACCTTGTTCCTCAGCACCTGTTCTTTCCTATCCATGATTTCTACGGGTTGCTCCACATATGTTAAGTCTGGTTGCAGATCCACTTGATCATGTTCTATCACATGTCGGAAGTCGGTATGGTAGGGTCGTAACATGGACACATGAAACACATTATGTACTTGCTGTAAGCTCGGAGGTAAAGCCAATTCATAGGCTAACTTTCCAACTCGTTTCAAGATCTCAAAAGGTCCAATGAATCTCGGGCTGAGTTTCCCCTTCTTACCAAATCTCATCAATCCCTTCCACGGTGATACTTTCAACATCACGAACTCTCCTACCTCATATTCCTTATCTTTGCGGGACTGGTCTGCATACTTCTTCTGTCTGTCTTGGGCCGCTACCAGCCGTCCTCTTATAAGCTCGATAGTTTCTCTTGTCTGTTGGACCAGTTCGGGCCCTAAAATCTTCCGTTCTCCTACCTCTTCCCAACACAATGGAGACCGACATCTTCGTCCGTACAAAGCTTCGTACGGGGGCATGCCTATACTCGCATGGTAACTGTTGTTGTAGGAAAATTCGATCAATGGCAAGTGGTCGTCCCAACTTCCCTTGAAATCTATGGCACATACTCTCAACATGTCTTCGATGGTCTGGATGGTTCTCTCACTCTGTCCATCTGTTTGGGGATGGTATGCAGTGCTCATGTTTAACTTGGTCCCCACACAATCCTGAAAACTCCTCCAGAACCTGGAGTTGAATCTTGGGTCTCTATCTGATACGATGCTCACCGGAACCCCATGCCTAACCACAATCTCCTTTAAGTAGATATCCACCAGCTTGTCAACAGTGTATCTCTCGTTGATTGGAAGAAAATGTGCTGACTTGGTCAATCGATCAATAATTACCCAAATGGCGTCATGATTAGTCTTGGTCCTTGGTAATCCGACCACAAAGTCCATCGCAATCTGCTCCCACTTCCACTCGGGTATCTCCAAGGGTTGCAACAATCCACTGGGCCTCTGATGTTCGGCCTTCACTCTCTGACATGTCAAGCATTTACTTACCCACTCTGCTATGTCTTTCTTCATGTTTGGCCACCAATAATACTCTTTCAAATCTCTATACATCTTGGTGCCCCCAGGGTGAATCGAATACCTTGAACTATGAGCCTCTTGCAAAATCTCACTTTTTAATTCTTGAACGTTCGGGATCCATATCCTAGATTCGTACCTCATAATTCCATTCCCGTCTTTCTCACACCTAATTTCTTCGCCAGTCAAAATTTTCTCCATCGAATTCTTTTCTTCTTCTATCTTCTTTTCCTGGCATGACTTAATCTTTTCCAATAGCGGTGGTTGGACTTTTATTTCCATTAGACTCTCTTGGCCAATTCCTGGCAACCTCACCTCAATCTCCAGCCTCTCGAGGTCCTTGATCAATTCATCCACTGACGTTATCATCTTAAGCTTCTCCTTTCGGCTAAGTGCATCGGCCACTACGTTGGTCTTCCCTGGGTGATAATGAATCTCACCCAGGGAAGGCCAACGTAGTGGCCGATGCACTTAGCCGAAAGGAGAATCTTAAGATGATAACGTCAGTGGACGAATTGATCAAAGACCTCGAGAGGCTGGAGATTGAGGTGAGGTTACCAGGAATTGGCCAGGAGAGTCTAATGGAAATAAAGGTCCAACCACCGCTATTAGAAAAGATTAAGTTATGCCAGGAAAAGAAGCTAGAAGAAGAAAAGAATTCGATGGGGAAAATTTTGACTGGCGAAGAAATTAGGTGTGAGAAGGACGGGAATGGAATTATGAGGTACGAATCTAGGATATGGATCCCGAACGTTCAAGAATTAAAAAGTGAGATTTTGCAAGAGGCTCATAGTTCAAGGTATTCGATTCACCCTGGGGGCACCAAGATGTATAGAGATTTGAAAGAGTATTATTGGTGGCCAAATATGAAGAAGGACGTAGCAGAGTGGGTAAGTAAATGCTTGACATGTCAAAGAGTGAAGGCCGAACACCAGAGGCCCAGTGGATTGTTGCAACCCTTGGAGATACCCGAGTGGAAGTGGGAACAGATTGCGATGGACTTTGTGGTCGGATTACCAAGGACCAAGACTAATCATGACGCCATTTGGGTAATTATCGATAGATTGACCAAGTCAGCACATTTTCTCCCAATCAACGAGAGATACACTGTTGACAAGCTGGTGGATATCTACTTAAAGGAGATTGTGGTTAGGCATGGGGTTCCGGTGAGCATCGTATCAGATAGAGACCCAAGATTCAACTCCAGGTTCTGGAGGAGTTTTCAGGATTGTGTGGGGACCAAGTTAAACATGAGCACTGCATACCATCCCCAAACAGATGGACAGAGTGAGAGAACCATCCAGACCATCGAAGACATGTTGAGAGTATGTGCCATAGATTTCAAGGGAAGTTGGGACGACCACTTGCCATTGATCGAATTTTCCTACAACAACAGTTACCATGCGAGTATAGGCATGCCCCCGTACGAAGCTTTGTACGGACGAAGATGTCGGTCTCCATTGTGTTGGGAAGAGGTAGGAGAACGGAAGATTTTAGGGCCCGAACTGGTCCAACAGACAAGAGAAACTATCGAGCTTATAAGAGGACGGCTGGTAGCGGCCCAAGACAGACAGAAGAAGTATGCGGACCAGTCCCGCAAAGATAAGGAATATGAGGTAGGAGAGTTCGTGATGTTGAAAGTATCACCGTGGAAGGGATTGATGAGATTTGGTAAGAAGGGGAAACTCAGCCCGAGATTCATTGGACCTTTTGAGATCTTGAAACGAGTTGGAAAGTTAGCCTATGAATTGGCTTTACCTCCGAGCTTACAGCAAGTACATAATGTGTTTCATGTGTCCATGTTACGACCCTACCATACCGACTTCCGACATGTGATAGAACATGATCAAGTGGATCTGCAACCAGACTTAACATATGTGGAGCAACCCGTAGAAATCATGGATAGGAAAGAACAGGTGCTGAGGAACAAGGTTGTCAAACTAGTGAGAGTCTTGTGGAGGAATCAGAATGTCGAAGAATCAACATGGGAACTAGAGAGCGCGATGCGTGAAAAGCACCCCCAACTGTTTTCAACCTGATTCCGGGACGGAATCCTTTTAAGGAGGGGAGGCTGTAAGAACCCTGATTTTTGATATTATTGGAGTAGACGGAATGAATAGTAACTGTGTTATGTAAGAGAAGTGAATCTCACCCCCATATATGAATGACGGATAAACGAAGATTTGTAATGATATTATGTTTCCTTAAGAAAAATAAGTGTATGTAAATGTCGACGGATTTCGCAAAATCCTATTTTATTAATTTCGTACATTTCCGGGATATCGATAAATACGAATACTACGACAAGATCATGGTTTTATTATTTTGAGAACCCAAGGAACCATATATATTTAGAATTAGGAAGTTGGATTTTAGAAAGAATATTGAAGGAAAAATTCCACCAAAAATGTTTAAGGATTTTCTAGAAAATTTTGGAAATTGGAAAATACCCACTAACCATGCAAGGTGGCAAGATTACATGCACCCCATGCAAATCCCATGCAAACTACCTAGTCTAGGTTAGTAACCAAGTAGTTAGTAGGAAGTTAGTAAGTAACCAAGTTTATAGAATCTAGTTAGGTTATTTAGGAAACATACTTCCCTAAATTAGGGATCACCTAGTATTTCTTTGTTGCTTGGCCAATTGCACACCACAAGATCATTACTTGGACAATATTTAGCCAAGGTAAGTGGCTACATATTATTTACAACACTTAAACACAAGCCAACACCAAGCAAAACCCCCCCCCCCTTGTAAGGAAGCTCACGGTTTTTCAAGAAAGAAGGAGGCTAAGAAAAATTCATCCACCACTTCCACTCATCCTAAATTCATGATATTTTAGCCCAAGCCCCCTCATGATATAACTAAGGTATGGTAAATTTTTCATGATTTAATTCCAAGCCTAACCTAGTTAGAAAAATTCTTAAAGTTCTAGGTGAATAGTAACCTTTTTATGTTCTTGATTTTAGATCTTGAAGAGTAAGCTCTAAGGTGATCAACCAAGGTGTTTGGAGAGGATTTCAAGCTTCATTAAGTTACTAGGAGCTTCAAGGAAGGTATACATGTTAACCCTTAGTAGCCATGCCAAGAACCATGCTTAGTTTTATGAGATCTAAAAGTTTGAAGCTCAAAAGTGACCATTATAGTTTGATTTATGAGAAACCATGGATGATGATGGATATTGTTATGTTAAAAATTATTTGTATGTTATATAAGGTCCCATAAGTGTATGATAATTTTGTTGGAGGATATATAATGATTTTGGACTTTGTGGAATTTTTGGAAGAGATATGACTTGTAGTGGAGGAGTTGTTGAACAAACTGAAACTGACCCTTTTTGGAACTGTAATTCGGAGCACTAAAACTGATCCCCTGAAAACCTACTTTATATGGTTGGAAAGGTCTTGATCTGTAGTTTTTAGAAATGTAAGGCTCATTGTCAGAAGATTTGTGGATTTTGAGATATGATTTATTTAGTGAAACGTGTTCTGGAAGGTGGACTGCAGAAAAGTGCTATCTTGTAAAATATCTTTGGACCCTTTAAAAATATGGTAAATTCGTGGTAAAAATTGAGGAGCAAGATATTACAGTGGGTAAAACGACCCAAAAAGATTTGAGTAAAAATTCGAATTTAATATTTTTCTAAAAATGTTAGAGCGTAATGCGCGCGAGGGAAAAATCACGATTAGAATTAGTTTTTGAGATTTTCGACAAAAACTTAGCAAACTTGAAATTTGGTAATTAATTCGAGTCGGATTATCAACGAACGTAACCTTAAGATATTAATGACCTTTATTAGGGTTAGTGGGCTTAAGAATGGAGTCGCGAGGGTAATCTCGTAATTATTTGATATTATTATTTAGTCGTCTCGTTAAGTTACTAACAGACGCACCCTTGAATGTTATAGATTACCGCGCCACCCCGAGAGCTTTACCACCCCTACCACACCCAGGCAAGTTTACTTTTCAAAACTTATACATATACAAGGATTTTCACTGTTGTGTTTGTAGTTTTCAAATTATATAAAATGCTATGTTTATCGAAGTATTGATGCAATTGAGATTGAACAAGTACATGTATGCTTTTACCCCTTGAACTTAGATTGAAATGTTTTCTTCGGACAACGACTCTAGCAATAGAGGTCGTAGCGGTCCGTATATATTATTGACCGGGGAACGGTATATTATTATATCGTATCTATATTGCGAAAACCCGAAGGGTCATTCGGGTGGTATCGCATATTCAAATATCTATTATTATATCTTCGTAAATACTCGAAACCCTATCTTGGATTGAAAGTGTATTTTATTAAATAATCATTTTATTAATTATTGATATTAAATTTTAAAATATCATTTATTAATTATTGTTCATTATTTTAAAAACAAAGCTAATCCAAGATACCTTTGAATACTTTCAAACTCGAACTTTTTCGAACTCCAAACATTTTCGAAACCCCCCGGTCAGGCTCTGTTTCTTGTATGATTTCAAGAATTATCGGTCGACTGATGTCGAACCACAACTACTCTGTTTTCAATCAAAATCTGGTTTTTAAAAGAAAAAGAAAAAGGGACTCTGGCAGGTGTGGGAATCGTTGACGAACGATTCCCGGGATGTGTAAGCGGCCGTGAGCCAGGCGGTCCATCACTTATTATTCCGGCCCAGGTGTTGCCGAAGGATGATTACGGATGTAGTTTTCATCGAGGGTGATTACGGATGTAGTTTTCACTCAGGGATAGTTACGGATGTAGTTTCTATCCTTCTACCGGTAGAGAAGACCCGCGGATTATTGGACTCGGATGTGGCGACTGATCATCGTCAATCCTTGTCAGGTTTTTATGTTTTCTTCCAGTCCCATCCTCCACTTTGGAAAAATGCTTTGACACTGCATCTCAGGCCTATGTGCCAGTTGCCGATAGTGTCCTATTTTGATGAGAAAGATGTTGACTTTATGCAGTAGCTAGAACTGCAAGGTTATTTTGAAAACAAGGGCACGTACTGGTGCACCTTTGAAATTTACCAATAATGACAAGTGATTCTATAACTGATTGATACAACGAGTTTAATGACTATTATACATATGGAATGTTATATTGCTTATCTTATACGTATATTCTTGCTGAGCTATAGTTGCTCACTCTTGCTTGTTTTCAAATTTTACAAACACAACAGCTAAGAGAAATGGCAAGAACCAGTCAGACTGTTCGAAAGCAGGTGACTAGACCCCAGGCTGCAGTCGAGATTCCACCGGTAGGCCCCATTAGCCGGATTGGTTGGCAACTTTTGTTAGTACGTTTTATTTATAAGTATGACCTGTGCAAGGCAGTGTACCGCAGCAAACTTTCAAGCCGCCAACTTCGCTTCATATCGAAGTGTTGCTGGTAGCATAAATGCTATTTAATTCGGCCTGTAATAACTCTAAAACTTTTACTTTTGCTTAATCAAATGTATGACGTTTCTGAGACTCTAACCTGTGTGTGTGTGTGTGTGTGCGGTGTGAGTTTATTGTGGGGTCGATGGCTGTTTATTTATATTATGTGCAAGAACAAGTATGTTAATAATGGAAAATGGACCGTGAGCGCCTAGATCTCCGACCCCGGATCTGGGGGCGTCACAGAAATGGTACCATTTCTGTGACGCCCCCAGATCCCATTTCTGTGACGCCCCCAGATCCGGGGTCGGAGATCTAGGCGCTCACGGTCCATTTTCCATTATTAACATACTTGTTCTTGCACATAATATAAATAAACAGCCATCGACCCCACAATAAACTCACACCGCACACACACACACACACACAGGTTAGAGTCTCAGAAACGTCATACATTTGATTAAGCAAAAGTAAAAGTTTTAGAGTTATTACAGACCGAATTAAATAGCATTTATGCTACCAGCAACACTTCGATATGAAGCGAAGTTGGCGGCTTGAAAGTTTGTTGCGGTACACTGCCTTGCACAGGTCATACTTATAAATAAAACGTACTAACAAAAGTTGCCAACCAATCCGGCTAATGGGGCCTACCGGTGGAATCTCGACTGCAGCCTGGGGTCTAGTCACCTGCTTTCGAACAGTCTGACTGGTTCTTGCCATTTCTCTTAGCTGTTGTGTTTGTAAAATTTGAAAACAAGCAAGAGTGAGCAACTATAGCTCAGCAAGAATATACGTATAAGATAAGCAATATAACATTCCATATGTATAATAGTCATTAAACTCGTTGTATCAATCAGTTATAGAATCACTTGTCATTATCGGTAAATTTCAAAGGTGCACCAGTACGTGCCCTTGTTTTCAAAATAACCTTGCAGTTCTAGCTACTGCATAAAGTCAACATCTTTCTCATCAAAATAGGACACTATCGGCAACTGGCACATAGGCCTAAGATGCAGTGTCAAAGCATTTTTCCAAAGTGGAGGATGGGACTGGAAGAAAACATAAAAACCTGACAAGGATTGACGATGATCAGTCGCCACATCCGAGTCCAATAATCCGCGGGTCTTCTCTACCGGTAGAAGGATAGAAACTACATCCGTAACTATCCCTGAGTGAAAACTACATCCGTAATCACCCTCGATGAAAACTACATCCGTAATCATCCTTCGGCAACACCTGGGCCGGAATAATAAGTGATGGACCGCCTGGCTCACGGCCGCTTACACATCCCGGGAATCGTTCGTCAACGGTTCCCACACCTGCCAGAGTCCCTTTTTCTTTTTCTTTTTTTTTTTAAAAACCAGATTTTGATTGAAAACAGAGTAGTTGTGGTTCGACATTAGTCGACCGATAATTCTTGAAATCATACAAGAAGCGAATCCTGACCGGGGGTTTTCGAAAAGATTTTGGGTTCGAAAAAGTTCGAGTTTGAAAGTATTAAAAGGTATCTTGGATTAACTTTGTTTTTAAAATAATGAACAATAATTATTAAATGATATTTAAGATTTAATATTAATAATTAATAAAATAATTATTTAATAAATAAACTTTTAATCCAAGATAGGGTTTCGGGTATTTACGAAGATATAATAATAGTTATTTGAATATATGATACCACCCGAATGACCCTTCGGGTTTTCGCAATATAGGTACGATATAATATACCGCTCCCCGGTCAATAGTATATACGGACCGCTACGACCTCTATTGCTAGAGTCGTTGTCCGAAGAAAACATTCCAATCTAAGTTCAAGGGGTAAAAGCATACATGTACTTGTTCAATCTCAATTGCATCAATACTTCGATAAACATAGCATTTGATATAATTTGAAAACTACAAACACAACAGTGAAAATCCTGGTATATGTATAAGTTTTGAAAAGTAAACTTGCCTGGGTGTGGTAGGGGTGGTAAAGCTCTCGGGGTCGCACGGTAATCTATAAATATTCAAGGGTACGCCCGTTAGTAACTTAACGAGACGACTAAATAATAATATAAAATAATTACGAGATTACCCTCGCGACTCCACTCTTAAGCCCACTAACCCTAATAAAGGTCATTAATATCTTAAGGTTACGTTCGTTGATAATCCGACTCGAATTAATTACCAAATTTCAAGTTTGCTAAGTTTTTGTCGAAAATCTCAAAAACTAATTCTAATCGTGATTTTTCCCTCGCGCGCATTACGCTCTAACATTTTTAGAAAAATATTAAATTCGAATTTTTTACTCAAATCTTTTTGGGTCGTTTTACCCACTGTAAAATCTTGCTCCTCAATTTTTACCACGAATTTACCATATTTTTAAAGGGTCCAAAGATATTTTACAAGATAGCACTTTTCTGCAGTCCACTTTCCAGAACACGTTTCACTAAATAAATCATATCTCAAAATCCACAAATCTTCTGACAATGAGCCTTACATTTCTAAAAACTACAGATCAAGACCTTTCCAACCATATAAAGTAGGTTTTCAGGGGATCAGTTTTAGTGCTCCGAATTACAGTTCCAAAAAGGGTCAGTTTCAGTTTGTTCAACAACTCCTCCACTACAAGTCATATCTCTTCCAAAAATTCCACAAAGTCCAAAATCATTATATATCCTCCAACAAAATTATCATACACTTATGGGACCTTATATAACATACAAATAATTTTTAACATAACAATATCCATCATCATCCATGGTTTCTCATAAATCAAACTATAATGGTCACTTTTGAGCTTCAAACTTTTAGATCTCATAAAACTAAGCATGGTTCTTGGCATGGCTACTAAGGGTTAACATGTATACCTTCCTTGAAGCTCCTAGTAACTTAATGAAGCTTGAAATCCTCTCCAAACACCTTGGTTGATCACCTTAGAGCTTACTCTTCAAGATCTAAAATCAAGAACATAAAAAGGTTACTATTCACCTAGAACTTTAAGAATTTTTCTAACTAGGTTAGGCTTGGAATTAAATCATGAAAAATTTACCATACCTTAGTTATATCATGAGGGGGCTTGGGCTAAAATATCTTGAATTTAGGATGAGTGGAAGTGGTGGATGAATTTTTTCTTAGCCTCCTTCTTTCTTGAAAAACCGTGAGCTTCCTTACAAGGGGGGGGGGGTTTTGCTTGGTGTTGGCTTGTGTTTAAGTGTTGTAAATAATATGTAGCCACTTACCTTGGCTAAATATTGTCCAAGTAATGATCTTGTGGTGTGCAATTGGCCAAGCAACAAAGAAATACTAGGTGATCCCTAATTTAGGGAAGTATGTTTCCTAAATAACCTAACTAGATTCTATAAACTTGGTTACTTACTAACTTCCTACTAACTACTTGGTTACTAACCTAGACTAGGTAGTTTGCATGGGATTTGCATGGGGTGCATGTAATCTTGCCACCTTGCATGGTTAGTGGGTATTTTCCAATTTCCAAAATTTTCTAGAAAATCCTTAAACATTTTTGGTGGAATTTTTCCTTCAATATTTTTTCTAAAATCCAACTTCCTAATTCTAAATATATATGGTTCCTTGGGTTCTCAAAATAATAAAACCATGATCTTGTCGTAGTATTCGTATTTATCGATATCCCGGAAATGTACGAAATTAATAAAATAGGATTTTGCGAAATCCGTCGACATTTACATACACTTATTTTTCTTAAGGAAACATAATATAACTTCAAATTTTCATTTATCCGTCATTAATATATGGGGGTGAGATTCACTTCTCTTACATAACACAGTTACTATTCATTCCGTCTACTCCAATAATATCAAAAATCAGGGTTCTTACAGCCTCCCCTCCTTAAAAGGATTCCGTCCCGGAATCAGGTTGAAAACAGTTGGGGGTGCTTTTCACGCATCGCGCTCTCTAGTTCCCATGTTGATTCTTCGACATTCTGATTCCTCCACAAGACTCTCACTAGTTTGACAACCTTGTTCCTCAGCACCTGTTCTTTCCTATCCATGATTTCTACGGGTTGCTCCACATATGTTAAGTCTGGTTGCAGATCCACTTGATCATGTTCTATCACATGTCGGAAGTCGGTATGGTAGGGTCGTAACATGGACACATGAAACACATTATGTACTTGCTGTAAGCTCGGAGGTAAAGCCAATTCATAGGCTAACTTTCCAACTCGTTTCAAGATCTCAAAAGGTCCAATGAATCTCGGGCTGAGTTTCCCCTTCTTACCAAATCTCATCAATCCCTTCCACGATGATACTTTCAACATCACGAACTCTCCTACCTCATATTCCTTATCTTTGCGGGACTGGTCCGCATACTTCTTCTGTCTGTCTTGGGCCGCTACCAGCCGTCCTCTTATAAGCTCGATAGTTTCTCTTGTCTGTTGGACCAGTTCGGGCCCTAAAATCTTCCGTTCTCCTACCTCTTCCCAACACAATGGAGACCGACATCTTCGTCCGTACAAAGCTTCGTACGGGGGCATGCCTATACTCGCATGGTAACTGTTGTTGTAGGAAAATTCGATCAATGGCAAGTGGTCGTCCCAACTTCCCTTGAAATCTATGGCACATACTCTCAACATGTCTTCGATGGTCTGGATGGTTCTCTCACTCTGTCCATCTGTTTGGGGATGGTATGCAGTGCTCATGTTTAACTTGGTCCCCACACAATCCTGAAAACTCCTCCAGAACCTGGAGTTGAATCTTGGGTCTCTATCTGATACGATGCTCACCGGAACCCCATGCCTAACCACAATCTCCTTTAAGTAGATATCCACCAGCTTGTCAACAGTGTATCTCTCGTTGATTGGAAGAAAATGTGCTGACTTGGTCAATCGATCAATAATTACCCAAATGGCATCATGATTAGTCTTGGTCCTTGGTAATCCGACCACAAAGTCCATCGCAATCTGCTCCCACTTCCACTCGGGTATCTCCAAGGGTTGCAACAATCCACTGGGCCTCTGATGTTCGGCCTTCACTCTCTGACATGTCAAGCATTTACTTACCCACTCTGCTATGTCTTTCTTCATGTTTGGCCACCAATAATACTCTTTCAAATCTCTATACATCTTGGTGCCCCCAGGGTGAATCGAATACCTTGAACTATGAGCCTCTTGCAAAATCTCACTTTTTAATTCTTGAACGTTCGGGATCCATATCCTAGATTCGTACCTCATAATTCCATTCCCGTCTTTCTCACACCTAATTTCTTCGCCAGTCAAAATTTTCTCCATCGAATTCTTTTCTTCTTCTATCTTCTTTTCCTGGCATGACTTAATCTTTTCCAATAGCGGTGGTTGGACTTTTATTTCCATTAGACTCTCTTGGCCAATTCCTGGCAACCTCACCTCAATCTCCAGCCTCTCGAGGTCCTTGATCAATTCATCCACTGACGTTATCATCTTAAGCTTCTCCTTTCGGCTAAGTGCATCGGCCACTACGTTGGTCTTCCCTGGGTGATAATGAATCTCACAATCGTAATCCTTGATTAGCTCTAACCATCTCCTCTGCCTCATGTTTAACTCTTTCTAAGTGAATATGTACTTTAAGCTCTTGTGATCCGTGTAGATTTCACACTTTTCTCCGTAAAGATAATGTCTCCAGATCTTCAAAGCAAAGACTATCGCTGCTAATTCCAAATCATGGGTGGGGTATCTTATCTCATATTCTTTGAGTTGCCTAGACGCATACGCAATCACCTTGCCATGTTGCATGAGCACACAGCCCAGGCCTTTATGGGATGCATCACTATAAATTACAAAATCTCCCTTATCATCGGGTAGGGCTAGTACTGGTGCTGTCACCAACCTCTTTTTCAACTCTTGAAAGCTCTCTTCGCATTTCTCAGTCCACACAAACTTCTCGGTCTTGCGAGTTAGCCGGGTCAAAGGGGCTGCTATCTTGGCAAAGTCTTGGACAAATCTCCTATAGTAGCCGGCCAATCCTATGAAACTTCTCACCTCTGTCGGAGTGGTGGGTCTCTCCCAATTTGATACAGCCTCTATTTTGGCTGGGTCCACTAGGATGCCTTGTTCGCTAATCACATGCCCCAAAAACTGAACTTCCTTCAACCAAAATTCACACTTCGAGAACTTAGCGTACAACTTTTCTTCTCTTAGCGCTCCCAATACAATCCTCAAATGCTCTGCATGTTCCTCTTTCGTCTTGGAATAAATTAAGATGTCATCGATGAAGACTATAACACACTTGTCCAGATACTTCTTGAAGACTCGATTCATTAAGTCCATGAAAGCTGCGGGTGCATTTGTTAACCCAAACGACATTACTAAAAACTCATAGTGTCCGTACCGGGTGCGAAAGGCCGTCTTTGGTATATCTTCTGGTTTAATCTTTAACTGGTGATACCCGGTCCGCAAATCAATCTTAGAGAAATAAACTGCATCTTTCAATTGGTCAAACAGGTCATCTATCCTGGGCAAGGGATACTTATTCTTGATGGTCACCTTATTCAACTCCCTGTAATCTATGCATAATCTCATACTGCCATCCTTCTTTTTCACGAATAGCACCGGGGCTCCCCACGGTGACACACTAGGTCTTATCATTCCTTTATCCAACAGCTCTTGCAATTGGGTGGCCAACTCTTTCATCTCCACTGGGGCTAGCCTATACGGGGCCTTTGAAATTGGGGCCGTGCCCGGAACTAAATCTATAGCGAACTCGATGTCTCTATCAGGTGGTAGTCCTGGAAGATCATCCGAAAATACGTCCGCGAACTCATTAACGACTGGGATTTCCTGTAGGTTTGGCGTCTCCTTATTGGTATCCTTTACATAGGCTAAATAGGCCTCGCATCCTTTACGTAACAGCCTTTTAGCTTGAATCATAGTCAGGAACTTTTGGGTTTGTCGTTTTCCACTAAACACTACTTCCTTATCCCCTGGCAGTCTTAAACTCACTTTCTTCTTCACGCAATCAATCTGAGCTCCATGGGTTGTCAACCAATCCATACCTATTATTACGTCAAACTCCCCTAATTGAAAAGGTATTAAATCTACCCGAAAGTGTCGCCCTTCTATTTCTAGGTCGCAACCTGGACAAACTTGGTTAACAGGAATAATTTCATGATTAGCTATCTCTACTTGCAGTCTGTCTCGCAGTGGTTCAGTCTTAAGGCCTAACTGACTTACAAAATCTAGAGATATGAAAGACTTGGTGGCTCCCGAATCAAATAAAACATTCGCATTAACTGAGTTGAGTGGTAGGGTACCTGCGATCACATCCGTGTTCCTCACGGCATCTTGCACAGTCATGTTAAAAGTTCTTGCAGTAGGGGCCCTGTTAGAAGCAGTTCCACTCACTCTTGACGCAGCTGGCCCAGAGGACATACATTCCCTCATTCGGTGCCCTGGTTTCCCACACTTGAAGCAATTACCTCCGGCACTGGTGTTGTTACTAGTTCCTCGACAGGTGTTAGCATAATGTCCTGTCAGCCCACACTTGAAGCACTTCACATCTTGCAGATTACACACGCCCGCATGTTTCCTTCCACATTTATGTATTTGGGGCTTGTAGCAGTTGTATAATCACAGTTGTATATCAAAACAGTAGAGCATGGCATCGGAAAGTAAAGCAGTTGAGACAATATCAAGGAAACTGAAACTAAATAAGTACGGTACAAGGGTGGTCACAAGTTCGGATGTTAGAGCCAAATACATAGTTCCGATGTCAAAGTCTAGCAAAAGTGGAACAAATACAAGTACATAATCCGAATAGTCAAGGCTACACAAAAGTAGGGCTACATCCATACATACTATCTGAAGTCACATCTATATGTAGGTCAGTCTACTCATCCACTGGTCAGAAAGGACGCCACTGCACAAGTCAACTATCCCGCAAAATCGACACACTAATGTCATCTGTACCTAGGGGACTCTGGCTCACGGTCGCTTACACATCCCGGGAATCGTTCGTCAACGATTCCCACACCTGCCAGAGTCCCTTTTTCTTTTTCTTTTAAAACCAGATTTTGATTGAAAACAGAGTAGTTGTGGTTCGACATCAGTCGACCGATAATTCTTGAAATCATACAAGAAACAGAGCCTGACCGGGGGGTTTCGAAAATGTTTGGAGTTCGAAAAAAGTTCGAGTTTGAAAGTATTCAAAGGTATCTTGGATTAGCTTTGTTTTTAAAATAATGAACAATAATTAATAAATGATATTTTAAAATTTAATATCAATAATTAATAAAATGATTATTTAATAAAATACACTTTCAATCCAAGATAGGGTTTCGAGTATTTACGAAGATATAATAATAGATATTTGAATATGCGATACCACCCGAATGACCCTTCGGGTTTTCGCAATATAGATACGATATAATAATATACCGTTCCCCGGTCAATAGTATATACGGACCGCTACGACCTCTATTGCTAGAGTCGTTGTCCGAAGAAAACATTTCAATCTAAGTTCAAGGGGTAAAAGTATACATGTACTTGTTCAATCTCAATTGCATCAATACTTCGATAAACATAGCATTTGATATAATTTGAAAACTACAAACACAACAGTGAAAATCCTTGTATATGTATAAGTTTTGAAAAGTAAACTTGCCTGGGTGTGGTAGGGGTGGTAAAGCTCTCGGGGTCGCACGGTAATCTATAAATATTCAAGGGTACGCCCGTTAGTAACTTAACGAGACGACTAAATAATAATATAAAATAATTACGAGATTACCCTCGCGACTCCACTCTTAAGCCCACTAACCCTAATAAAGGTCATTAATATCTTAAGGTTACGTTCGTTGATAATCCGACTCGAATTAATTACCAAATTTCAAGTTTGCTAAGTTTTTGTCGAAAATCTCAAAAACTAATTCTAATCGTGATTTTTCCCTCGCGCGCATTACGCTCTAACATTTTTAGAAAAATATTAAATTCGAATTTTTACTCAAATCTTTTTGGGTCGTTTTACCCACTGTAATATCTTGCTCCTCAATTTTTACCACGAATTTACCATATTTTTAAAGGGTCCAAAGATATTTTACAAGATAGCACTTTTCTGCAGTCCACCTTCCAGAACACGTTTCACTAAATAAATCATATCTCAAAATCCACAAATCTTCTGACAATGAGCCTTACATTTCTAAAAACTACAGATCAAGACCTTTCCAACCATATAAAGTAGGTTTTCAGGGGATCAGTTTTAGTGCTCCGAATTACAGTTCCAAAAAGGGTCAGTTTCAGTTTGTTCAACAACTCCTCCACTACAAGTCATATCTCTTCCAAAAATTCCACAAAGTCCAAAATCATTATATATCCTCCAACAAAATTATCATACACTTATGGGACCTTATATAACATACAAATAATTTTTAACATAACAATATCCATCATCATCCATGGTTTCTCATAAATCAAACTATAATGGTCACTTTTGAGCTTCAAACTTTTAGATCTCATAAAACTAAGCATGGTTCTTGGCATGGCTACTAAGGGTTAACATGTATACCTTCCTTGAAGCTCCTAGTAACTTAATGAAGCTTGAAATCCTCTCCAAACACCTTGGTTGATCACCTTAGAGCTTACTCTTCAAGATCTAAAATCAAGAACATAAAAAGGTTACTATTCACCTAGAACTTTAAGAATTTTTCTAACTAGGTTAGGCTTGGAATTAAATCATGAAAAATTTACCATACCTTAGTTATATCATGAGGGGGCTTGGGCTAAAATATCATGAATTTAGGATGAGTGGAAGTGGTGGATGAATTTTTCTTAGCCTCCTTCTTTCTTGAAAAACCGTGAGCTTCCTTACAAGGGGGGGGGGGGTTTTGCTTGGTGTTGGCTTGTGTTTAAGTGTTGTAAATAATATGTGGCCACTTACCTTGGCTAAATATTGTCCAAGTAATGATCTTGTGGTGTGCAATTGGCCAAGCAACAAAGAAATACTAGGTGATCCCTAATTTAGGGAAGTATGTTTCCTAAATAACCTAACTAGATTCTATAAACTTGGTTACTTACTAACTTCCTACTAACTACTTGGTTACTAACCTAGACTAGGTAGTTTGCATGGGATTTGCATGGGGTGCATGTAATCTTGCCACCTTGCATGGTTAGTGGGTATTTTCCAATTTCCAAAATTTTCTAGAAAATCCTTAAACATTTTTGGTGGAATTTTTCCTTCAATATTTTTTCTAAAATCCAACTTCCTAATTCTAAATATATATGGTTCCTTGGGTTCTCAAAATAATAAAACCATGATCTTGTCGTAGTATTCGTATTTATCGATATCCCGGAAATGTACGAAATTAATAAAATAGGATTTTGCGAAATCCGTCGACATTTACATACACTTATTTTTCTTAAGGAAACATAATATAACTTCAAATTTTCATTTATCCGTCATTAATATATGGGGGTGAGATTCACTTCTCTTACATAACACAGTTACTATTCATTCCGTCTACTCCAATAATATCAAAAATCAGGGTTCTTACAGCCTCCCCTCCTTAAAAGGATTCCGTCCCGGAATCAGGTTGAAAACAGTTGGGGGTGCTTTTCACGCATCGCGCTCTCTAGTTCCCATGTTGATTCTTCGACATTCTGATTCCTCCACAAGACTCTCACTAGTTTGACAACCTTGTTCCTCAGCACCTGTTCTTTCCTATCCATGATTTCTACGGGTTGCTCCACATATGTTAAGTCTGGTTGCAGATCCACTTGATCATGTTCTATCACATGTCGGAAGTCGGTATGGTAGGGTCGTAACATGGACACATGAAACACATTATGTACTTGCTGTAAGCTCGGAGGTAAAGCCAATTCATAGGCTAACTTTCCAACTCGTTTCAAGATCTCAAAAGGTCCAATGAATCTCGGGCTGAGTTTCCCCTTCTTACCAAATCTCATCAATCCCTTCCACGGTGATACTTTCAACATCACGAACTTTCCTACCTCATATTCCTTATCTTTGCGGGACTGGTCCGCATACTTCTTCTGTCTGTCTTGGGCCGCTACCAGCCGTCCTCTTATAAGCTCGATAGTTTCTCTTGTCTGTTGGACCAGTTCGGGCCCTAAAATCTTCCGTTCTCCTACCTCTTCCCAACACAATGGAGACCGACATCTTCGTCCGTACAAAGCTTCGTACGGGGGCATGCCTATACTCGCATGGTAACTGTTGTTGTAGGAAAATTCGATCAATGGCAAGTGGTCGTCCCAACTTCCCTTGAAATCTATGGCACATACTCTCAACATGTCTTCGATGGTCTGGATGGTTCTCTCACTCTGTCCATCTATTTGGGGATGGTATGCAGTGCTCATGTTTAACTTGGTCCCCACACAATCCTGAAAACTCCTCCAGAACCTGGAGTTGAATCTTGGGTCTCTATCTGATACGATGCTCACCGGAACCCCATGCCTAACCACAATCTCCTTTAAGTAGATATCCACCAGCTTGTCAACAGTGTATCTCTCGTTGATTGGAAGAAAATGTGCTGACTTGGTCAATCGATCAATAATTACCCAAATGGCGTCATGATTAGTCTTGGTCCTTGGTAATCCGACCACAAAGTCCATCGCAATCTGCTCCCACTTCCACTCGGGTATCTCCAAGGGTTGCAACAATCCACTGGGCCTCTGATGTTCGGCCTTCACTCTCTGACATGTCAAGCATTTACTTACCCACTCTGCTATGTCTTTCTTCATGTTTGGCCACCAATAATACTCTTTCAAATCTCTATACATCTTGGTGCCCCCAGGGTGAATCGAATACCTTGAACTATGAACCTCTTGAAAAATCTCACTTTTTAATTCTTGAACGTTCGGGATCCATATCCTAGATTCGTACCTCATAATTCCATTCCCGTCTTTCTCACACCTAATTTCTTCGCCAGTCAAAATTTTCTCCATCGAATTCTTTTCTTCTTCTATCTTCTTTTCCTGGCATGACTTAATCTTTTCCAATAGCGGTGGTTGGACTTTTATTTCCATTAGACTCTCTTGGCCAATTCCTGGCAACCTCACCTCAATCTCCAGCCTCTCGAGGTCCTTGATCAATTCATCCACTGACGTTATCATCTTAAGCTTCTCCTTTCGGCTAAGTGCATCGGCCACTACGTTGGTCTTCCCTGGGTGATAATGAATCTCACCCAGGGAAGGCCAACGTAGTGGCCGATGCACTTAGCCGAAAGGAGAATCTTAAGATGATAACGTCAGTGGACAAATTGATCAAAGACCTCGAGAGGCTGGAGATTGAGGTGAGGTTACCAGGAATTGGCCAGGAGAGTCTAATGGAAATAAAGGTCCAACCACCGCTATTAGAAAAGATTAAGTTATGCCAGGAAAAGAAGCTAGAAGAAGAAAAGAATTCGATGGGGAAAATTTTGACTGGCGAAGAAATTAGGTGTGAGAAGGACGGGAATGGAATTATGAGGTACGAATCTAGGATATGGATCACGAACGTTCAAGAATTAAAAAGTGAGATTTTGCAAGAGGCTCATAGTTCAAGGTATTCGATTCACCCTGGGGGCACCAAGATGTATAGAGATTTGAAAGAGTATTATTGGTGGCCAAATATGAAGAAGGACGTAGCAGAGTGGGTAAGTAAATGCTTGACATGTCAAAGAGTGAAGGCCGAACACCAGAGGCCCAGTGGATTGTTGCAACCCTTGGAGATACCCGAGTGGAAGTGGGAACAGATTGCGATGGACTTTGTGGTCGGATTACCAAGGACCAAGACTAATCATGACGCCATTTGGGTAATTATCGATAGATTGACCAAGTCAGCACATTTTCTCCCAATCAACGAGAGATACACTGTTGACAAGCTGGTGGATATCTACTTAAAGGAGATTGTGGTTAGGCATGGGGTTCCGGTGAGCATCGTATCAGATAGAGACCCAAGATTCAACTCCAGGTTCTGGAGGAGTTTTCAGGATTGTGTGGGGACCAAGTTAAACATGAGCACTGCATACCATCCCCAAACAGATGGACAGAGTGAGAGAACCATCCAGACCATCGAAGACATGTTGAGAGTATGTGCCATAGATTTCAAGGGAAGTTGGGACGACCACTTGCCATTGATCGAATTTTCCTACAACAACAGTTACCATGCGAGTATAGGCATGCCCCCGTACGAAACTTTGTACGGACGAAGATGTCGGTCTCCATTGTGTTGGGAAGAGGTAGGAGAACGGAAGATTTTAGGGCCCGAACTGGTCCAACAGACAAGAGAAACTATCGAGCTTATAAGAGGACGGCTGGTAGCGGCCCAAGACAGACAGAAGAAGTATGCGGACCAGTCCCGCAAAGATAAGGAATATGAGGTAGGAGAGTTCGTGATGTTGAAAGTATCACCGTGGAAGGGATTGATGAGATTTGGTAAGAAGGGGAAACTCAGCCCGAGATTCATTGGACCTTTTGAGATCTTGAAACGAGTTGGAAAGTTAGCCTATGAATTGGCTTTACCTCCGAGCTTACAGCAAGTACATAATGTGTTTCATGTGTCCATGTTACGACCCTACCATACCGACTTCCGACATGTGATAGAACATGATCAAGTGGATCTGCAACCAGACTTAACATATGTGGAGCAACCCGTAGAAATCATGGATAGGAAAGAACAGGTGCTGAGGAACAAGGTTGTCAAACTAGTGAGAGTCTTGTGGAGGAATCAGAATGTCGAAGAATCAACATGGGAACTAGAGAGCGCGATGCGTGAAAAGCACCCCCAACTGTTTTCAACCTGATTCCGGGACGGAATCCTTTTAAGGAGGGGAGGCTGTAAGAACCCTGATTTTTGATATTATTGGAGTAGACGGAATGAATAGTAACTGTGTTATGTAAGAGAAGTGAATCTCACCCCCATATATGAATGACGGATAAACGAAGATTTGTAATGATATTATGTTTCCTTAAGAAAAATAAGTGTATGTAAATGTCGACGGATTTCGCAAAATCCTATTTTATTAATTTCGTACATTTCCGGGATATCGATAAATACGAATACTACGACAAGATCATGGTTTTATTATTTTGAGAACCCAAGGAACCATATATATTTAGAATTAGGAAGTTGGATTTTAGAAAGAATATTGAAGGAAAAATTCCACCAAAAATGTTTAAGGATTTTCTAGAAAATTTTGGAAATTGGAAAATACCCACTAACCATGCAAGGTGGCAAGATTACATGCACCCCATGCAAATCCCATGCAAACTACCTAGTCTAGGTTAGTAACCAAGTAGTTAGTAGGAAGTTAGTAAGTAACCAAGTTTATAGAATCTAGTTAGGTTATTTAGGAAACATACTTCCCTAAATTAGGGATCACCTAGTATTTCTTTGTTGCTTGGCCAATTGCACACCACAAGATCATTACTTGGACAATATTTAGCCAAGGTAAGTGGCTACATATTATTTACAACACTTAAACACAAGCCAACACCAAGCAAAACCCCCCCCCTTGTAAGGAAGCTCACGGTTTTTCAAGAAAGAAGGAGGCTAAGAAAAATTCATCCACCACTTCCACTCATCCTAAATTCATGATATTTTAGCCCAAGCCCCCTCATGATATAACTAAGGTATGGTAAATTTTTCATGATTTAATTCCAAGCCTAACCTAGTTAGAAAAATTCTTAAAGTTCTAGGTGAATAGTAACCTTTTTATGTTCTTGATTTTAGATCTTGAAGAGTAAGCTCTAAGGTGATCAACCAAGGTGTTTGGAGAGGATTTCAAGCTTCATTAAGTTACTAGGAGCTTCAAGGAAGGTATACATGTTAACCCTTAGTAGCCATGCCAAGAACCATGCTTAGTTTTATGAGATCTAAAAGTTTGAAGCTCAAAAGTGACCATTATAGTTTGATTTATGAGAAACCATGGATGATGATGGATATTGTTATGTTAAAAATTATTTGTATGTTATATAAGGTCCCATAAGTGTATGATAATTTTGTTGGAGGATATATAATGATTTTGGACTTTGTGGAATTTTTGGAAGAGATATGACTTGTAGTGGAGGAGTTGTTGAACAAACTGAAACTGACCCTTTTTGGAACTGTAATTCGGAGCACTAAAACTGATCCCCTGAAAACCTACTTTATATGGTTGGAAAGGTCTTGATCTGTAGTTTTTAGAAATGTAAGGCTCATTGTCAGAAGATTTGTGGATTTTGAGATATGATTTATTTAGTGAAACGTGTTCTGGAAGGTGGACTGCAGAAAAGTGCTATCTTGTAAAATATCTTTGGACCCTTTAAAAATATGGTAAATTCGTGGTAAAAATTGAGGAGCAAGATTTTACAGTGGGTAAAACGACCCAAAAAGATTTGAGTAAAAATTCGAATTTAATATTTTTCTAAAAATGTTAGAGCGTAATGCGCGCGAGGGAAAAATCACGATTAGAATTAGTTTTTGAGATTTTCGACAAAAACTTAGCAAACTTGAAATTTGGTAATTAATTCGAGTCGGATTATCAACGAACGTAACCTTAAGATATTAATGACCTTTATTAGGGTTAGTGGGCTTAAGAATGGAGTCGCGAGGGTAATCTCGTAATTATTTGATATTATTATTTAGTCGTCTCGTTAAGTTACTAACAGACGCACCCTTGAATGTTATAGATTACCGCGCCACCCCGAGAGCTTTACCACCCCTACCACACCCAGGCAAGTTTACTTTTCAAAACTTATACATATACAAGGATTTTCACTGTTGTGTTTGTAGTTTTCAAATTATATCAAATGCTATGTTTATCGAAGTATTGATGCAATTGAGATTGAACAAGTACATGTATGCTTTTACCCCTTGAACTTAGATTGAAATGTTTTCTTCGGACAACGACTCTAGCAATAGAGGTCGTAGCGGTCCGTATATACTATTGACCGGGGAACGGTATATTATTATATCGTATCTATATTGCGAAAACCCGAAGGGTCATTCGGGTGGTATCGCATATTCAAATATCTATTATTATATCTTCGTAAATACTCGAAACCCTATCTTGGATTGAAAGTGTATTTTATTAAATAATCATTTTATTAATTATTGATATTAAATTTTAAAATATCATTTATTAATTATTGTTCATTATTTTAAAAACAAAGCTAATCCAAGATACCTTTGAATACTTTCAAACTCGAACTTTTTCGAACTCCAAACATTTTCGAAACCCCCCGGTCAGGCTCTGTTTCTTGTATGATTTCAAGAATTATCGGTCGACTGATGTCGAACCACAACTACTCTGTTTTCAATCAAAATCTGGTTTTTAAAAGAAAAAGAAAAAGGGACTCTGGCAGGTGTGGGAATCGTTGACGAACGATTCCCGGGATGTGTAAGCGGCCGTGAGCCAGGCGGTCCATCACTTATTATTCCGGCCCAGGTGTTGCCGAAGGATGATTACGGATGTAGTTTTCATCGAGGGTGATTACGGATGTAGTTTTCACTCAGGGATAGTTACGGATGTAGTTTCTATCCTTCTACCGGTAGAGAAGACCCGCGGATTATTGGACTCGGATGTGGCGACTGATCATCGTCAATCCTTGTCAGGTTTTTATGTTTTCTTCCAGTCCCATCCTCCACTTTGGAAAAATGCTTTGACACTGCATCTCAGGCCTATGTGCCAGTTGCCGATAGTGTCCTATTTTGATGAGAAAGATGTTGACTTTATGCAGTAGCTAGAACTGCAAGGTTATTTTGAAAACAAGGGCACGTACTGGTGCACCTTTGAAATTTACCAATAATGACAAGTGATTCTATAACTGATTGATACAACGAGTTTAATGACTATTATACATATGGAATGTTATATTGCTTATCTTATACGTATATTCTTGCTGAGCTATAGTTGCTCACTCTTGCTTGTTTTCAAATTTTACAAACACAACAGCTAAGAGAAATGGCAAGAACCAGTCAGACTGTTCGAAAGCAGGTGACTAGACCCCAGGCTGCAGTCGAGATTCCACCGGTAGGCCCCATTAGCCGGATTGGTTGGCAACTTTTGTTAGTACGTTTTATTTATAAGTATGACCTGTGCAAGGCAGTGTACCGCAGCAAACTTTCAAGCCGCCAACTTCGCTTCATATCGAAGTGTTGCTGGTAGCATAAATGCTATTTAATTCGGTCTGTAATAACTCTAAAACTTTTACTTTTGCTTAATCAAATGTATGACGTTTCTGAGACTCTAACCTGTGTGTGTGTGTGTGTGTGCGGTGTGAGTTTATTGTGGGGTCGATGGCTGTTTATTTATATTATGTGCAAGAACAAGTATGTTAATAATGGAAAATGGACCGTGAGCGCCTAGATCTCCGACCCCGGATCTGGGGGCGTCACAGAAATGGTACCATTTCTGTGACGCCCCCAGATCCCATTTCTGTGACGCCCCCAGATCCGGGGTCGGAGATCTAGGCGCTCACGGTCCATTTTCCATTATTAACATACTTGTTCTTGCACATAATATAAATAAACAGCCATCGACCCCACAATAAACTCACACCGCACACACACACACACACACAGGTTAGAGTCTCAGAAACGTCATACATTTGATTAAGCAAAAGTAAAAGTTTTAGAGTTATTACAGACCGAATTAAATAGCATTTATGCTACCAGCAACACTTCGATATGAAGCGAAGTTGGCGGCTTGAAAGTTTGCTGCGGTACACTGCCTTGCACAGGTCATACTTATAAATAAAACGTACTAACAAAAGTTGCCAACCAATCCGGCTAATGGGGCCTACCGGTGGAATCTCGACTGCAGCCTGGGGTCTAGTCACCTGCTTTCGAACAGTCTGACTGGTTCTTGCCATTTCTCTTAGCTGTTGTGTTTGTAAAATTTGAAAACAAGCAAGAGTGAGCAACTATAGCTCAGCAAGAATATACGTATAAGATAAGCAATATAACATTCCATATGTATAATAGTCATTAAACTCGTTGTATCAATCAGTTATAGAATCACTTGTCATTATCGGTAAATTTCAAAGGTGCACCAGTACGTGCCCTTGTTTTCAAAATAACCTTGCAGTTCTAGCTACTGCATAAAGTCAACATCTTTCTCATCAAAATAGGACACTATCGGCAACTGGCACATAGGCCTAAGATGCAGTGTCAAAGCATTTTTCCAAAGTGGAGGATGGGACTGGAAGAAAACATAAAAACCTGACAAGGATTGACGATGATCAGTCGCCACATCCGAGTCCAATAATCCGCGGGTCTTCTCTACCGGTAGAAGGATAGAAACTACATCCGTAACTATCCCTGAGTGAAAACTACATCCGTAATCACCCTCGATGAAAACTACATCCGTAATCATCCTTCGGCAACACCTGGGCCGGAATAATAAGTGATGGACCGCCTGGCTCACGGCCGCTTACACATCCCGGGAATCGTTCGTCAACGGTTCCCACACCTGCCAGAGTCCCTTTTTCTTTTTCTTTTTTTTTTTTTAAAAACCAGATTTTGATTGAAAACAGAGTAGTTGTGGTTCGACATCAGTCGACCGATAATTCTTGAAATCATACAAGAAGCGAATCCTGACCGGGGGTTTTCGAAAAGATTTTGGGTTCGAAAAAGTTCGAGTTTGAAAGTATTAAAAGGTATCTTGGATTAACTTTGTTTTTAAAATAATGAACAATAATTATTAAATGATATTTAAGATTTAATATTAATAATTAATAAAATAATTATTTAATAAATAAACTTTTAATCCAAGATAGGGTTTCGGGTATTTACGAAGATATAATAATAGTTATTTGAATATATGATACCACCCGAATGACCCTTCGGGTTTTCGCAATATAGGTACGATATAATATACCGCTCCCCGGTCAATAGTATATACGGACCGCTACGACCTCTATTGCTAGAGTCGTTGTCCGAAGAAAACATTCCAATCTAAGTTCAAGGGGTAAAAGCATACATGTACTTGTTCAATCTCAATTGCATCAATACTTCGATAAACATAGCATTTGATATAATTTGAAAACTACAAACACAACAGTGAAAATCCTGGTATATGTATAAGTTTTGAAAAGTAAACTTGCCTGGGTGTGGTAGGGGTGGTAAAGCTCTCGGGGTCGCACGGTAATCTATAAATATTCAAGGGTACGCCCGTTAGTAACTTAACGAGACGACTAAATAATAATATAAAATAATTACGAGATTACCCTCGCGACTCCACTCTTAAGCCCACTAACCCTAATAAAGGTCATTAATATCTTAAGGTTACGTTCGTTGATAATCCGACTCGAATTAATTACCAAATTTCAAGTTTGCTAAGTTTTTGTCGAAAATCTCAAAAACTAATTCTAATCGTGATTTTTCCCTCGCGCGCATTACGCTCTAACATTTTTAGAAAAATATTAAATTCGAATTTTTACTCAAATCTTTTTGGGTCGTTTTACCCACTGTAAAATCTTGCTCCTCAATTTTTACCACGAATTTACCATATTTTTAAAGGGTCCAAAGATATTTTAAAAGATAGCACTTTTCTGCAGTCCACCTTCCAGAACACGTTTCACTAAATAAATCATATCTCAAAATCCACAAATCTTCTGACAATGAGCCTTACATTTCCAAAAACTACAGATCAAGACCTTTCTAACCATATAAAGTAGATTTTCAGGGGATCAGTTTTAGTGCTCCGAATTACAGTTCCAAAAAGGGTCAGTTTCAGTTTGTTCAACAACTCCTCCACTACAAGTCATATCTCTTCCAAAAATTCCACAAAGTCCAAAATCATTATATATCCTCCAACAAAATTATCATACACTTATGGGACCTTATATAACATACAAATAATTTTTAACATAACAATATCCATCATCATCCATGGTTTCTCATAAATCAAACTATAATGGTCACTTTTGAGCTTCAAACTTTTAGATCTCATAAAACTAAGCATGGTTCTTGGCATGGCTACTAAGGGTTAACATGTATACCTTCCTTGAAGCTCCTAGTAACTTAATGAAGCTTGAAATCCTCTCCAAACACCTTGGTTGATCACCTTAGAGCTTACTCTTCAAGATCTAAAATCAAGAACATAAAAAGGTTACTATTCACCTAGAACTTTAAGAATTTTTCTAACTAGGTTAGGCTTGGAATTAAATCATGAAAAATTTACCATACCTTAGTTATATCATGAGGGGGCTTGGGCTAAAATATCATGAATTTAGGATGAGTGGAAGTGGTGGATGAATTTTTCTTAGCCTCCTTCTTTCTTGAAAAACCGTGAGCTTCCTTACAAGGGGGGGGGGGTTTTGCTTGGTGTTGGCTTGTGTTTAAGTGTTGTAAATAATATGTAGCCACTTACCTTGGCTAAATATTGTCCAAGTAATGATCTTGTGGTGTGCAATTGGCCAAGCAACAAAGAAATACTAGGTGATCCCTAATTTAGGGAAGTATGTTTCCTAAATAACCTAACTAGATTCTATAAACTTGGTTACTTACTAACTTCCTACTAACTACTTGGTTACTAACCTAGACTAGGTAGTTTGCATGGGATTTGCATGGGGTGCATGTAATCTTGCCACCTTGCATGGTTAGTGGGTATTTTCCAATTTCCAAAATTTTCTAGAAAATCCTTAAACATTTTTGGTGGAATTTTTCCTTCAATATTTTTTCTAAAATCCAACTTCCTAATTCTAAATATATATGGTTCCTTGGGTTCTCAAAATAATAAAACCATGATCTTGTCGTAGTATTCGTATTTATCGATATCCCGGAAATGTACGAAATTAATAAAATAGGATTTTGCGAAATCCGTCGACATTTACATACACTTATTTTTCTTAAGGAAACATAATATAACTTCAAATTTTCATTTATCCGTCATTAATATATGGGGGTGAGATTCACTTCTCTTACATAACACAGTTACTATTCATTCCGTCTACTCCAATAATATCAAAAATCAGGGTTCTTACAGCCTCCCCTCCTTAAAAGGATTCCGTCCCGGAATCAGGTTGAAAATAGTTGGGGGTGCTTTTCACGCATCGCGCTCTCTAGTTCCCATGTTGATTCTTCGACATTCTGATTCCTCCACAAGACTCTCACTAGTTTGACAACCTTGTTCCTCAGCACCTGTTCTTTCCTATCCATGATTTCTACGGGTTGCTCCACATATGTTAAGTCTGGTTGCAGATCCACTTGATCATGTTCTATCACATGTCGGAAGTCGGTATGGTAGGGTCGTAACATGGACACATGAAACACATTATGTACTTGCTGTAAGCTCGGAGGTAAAGCCAATTCATAGGCTAACTTTCCAACTCGTTTCAAGATCTCAAAAGGTCCAATGAATCTCGGGCTGAGTTTCCCCTTCTTACCAAATCTCATCAATCCCTTCCACGGTGATACTTTCAACATCACGAACTCTCCTACCTCATATTCCTTATCTTTGCGGGACTGGTCCGCATACTTCTTCTGTCTGTCTTGGGCCGCTACCAGTCGTCCTCTTATAAGCTCGATAGTTTCTCTTGTCTGTTGGACCAGTTCGGGCCCTAAAATCTTCCGTTCTCCTACCTCTTCCCAACACAATGGAGACCGACATCTTCGTCCGTACAAAGCTTCGTACGGGGGCATGCCTATACTCGCATGGTAACTGTTGTTGTAGGAAAATTCGATCAATGGCAAGTGGTCGTCCCAACTTCCCTTGAAATCTATGGCACATACTCTCAACATGTCTTCGATGGTCTGGATGGTTCTCTCACTCTGTCCATCTGTTTGGGGATGGTATGCAGTGCTCATGTTTAACTTGGTCCCCACACAATCCTGAAAACTCCTCCAGAACCTGGAGTTGAATCTTGGGTCTCTATCTGATACGATGCTCACCGGAACCCCATGCCTAACCACAATCTCCTTTAAGTAGATATCCACCAGCTTGTCAACAGTGTATCTCTCGTTGATTGGAAGAAAATGTGCTGACTTGGTCAATCGATCAATAATTACCCAAATGGCGTCATGATTAGTCTTGGTCCTTGGTAATCCGACCACAAAGTCCATCGCAATCTGTTCCCACTTCCACTCGGGTATCTCCAAGGGTTGCAACAATCCACTGGGCCTCTGGTGTTCGGCCTTCACTCTTTGACATGTCAAGCATTTACTTACCCACTCTGCTACGTCCTTCTTCATATTTGGCCACCAATAATACTCTTTCAAATCTCTATACATCTTGGTGCCCCCAGGGTGAATCGAATACCTTGAACTATGAGGGAGTATATTCTTAGCTGTTGTGTTTGTAAAATTTGAAAACAAGCAAGAGTGAGCAACTATAGCTCAGCAAGAATATACGTATAAGATAAGCAATATAACATTCCATATGTATAATAGTCATTAAACTCGTTGTATCAATCAGTTATAGAATCACTTGTCATTATTGGTAAATTTCAAAGGTGCACCAGTACGTGCCCTTGTTTTCAAAATAACCTTGCAGTTCTAGCTACTGCATAAAGTCAACATCTTTCTCATCAAAATAGGACACTATCGGCAACTGGCACATAGGCCTGAGATGCAGTGTCAAAGCATTTTTCCAAAGTGGAGGAGGGGACTGGAAGAAAACATAAAAACCTGACAAGGATTGACGATGATCAGTCGCCACATCCGAGTCCAATAATCCGCGGGTCTTCTCTACCGGTAGAAGGATAGAAACTACATCCGTAACTATCCCTGAGTGAAAACTACATCCGTAATCACCCTCGATGAAAACTACATCCGTAATCATCCTTCGGCAACACCTGGGCCGGAATAATAAGTGATGGACCGCCTGGCTCACGGCCGCTTACACATCCCGGGAATCGTTCGTCAACGATTCCCACACCTGCCAGAGTCCCTTTTTCTTTTTCTTTTAAAAACCAGATTTTGATTGAAAACAGAGTAGTTGTGGTTCGACATCAGTCGACCGATAATTCTTGAAATCATACAAGAAACAGAGCCTGACCGGGGGGTTTCGAAAATGTTTGGAGTTCGAAAAAAGTTCGAGTTTGAAAGTATTCAAAGGTATCTTGGATTAGCTTTGTTTTTAAAATAATGAACAATAATTAATAAATGATATTTTAAAATTTAATATCAATAATTAATAAAATGATTATTTAATAAAATACACTTTCAATCCAAGATAGGGTTTCGAGTATTTACGAAGATATAATAATAGATATTTGAATATGCGATACCACCCGAATGACCCTTCGGGTTTTCGCAATATAGATACGATATAATAATATACCGTTCCCCGGTCAATAGTATATACGGACCGCTACGACCTCTATTGCTAGAGTCGTTGTCCGAAGAAAACATTTCAATCTAAGTTCAAGGGGTAAAAGCATACATGTACTTGTTCAATCTCAATTGCATCAATACTTCGATAAACATAGCATTTGATATAATTTGAAAACTACAAACACAACAGTGAAAATCCTTGTATATGTATAAGTTTTGAAAAGTAAACTTGCCTGGGTGTGGTAGGGGTGGTAAAGCTCTCGGGGTGGCGCGGTAATCTATAACATTCAAGGGTGCGTCTGTTAGTAACTTAACGAGACGACTAAATAATAATATCAAATAATTACGAGATTACCCTCGCGACTCCATTCTTAAGCCCACTAACCCTAATAAAGGTCATTAATATCTTAAGGTTACGTTCGTTGATAATCCGACTCGAATTAATTACCAAATTTCAAGTTTGCTAAGTTTTTGTCGAAAATCTCAAAAACTAATTCTAATCGTGATTTTTCCCTCGCGCGCATTACGCTCTAACATTTTTAGAAAAATATTAAATTCGAATTTTTACTCAAATCTTTTTGGGTCGTTTTACCCACTGTAAAATCTTGCTCCTCAATTTTTACCACGAATTTACCATATTTTTAAAGGGTCCAAAGATATTTTACAAGATAGCACTTTTCTGCAGTCCACCTTCCAGAACACGTTTCACTAAATAAATCATATCTCAAAATCCACAAATCTTCTGACAATGAGCCTTACATTTCCAAAAACTACAGATCAAGACCTTTCTAACCATATAAAGTAGGTTTTCAGGGGATCAGTTTTAGTGCTCCGAATTACAGTTCCAAAAAGGGTCAGTTTCAGTTTGTTCAACAACTCCTCCACTACAAGTCATATCTCTTCCAAAAATTCCACAAAGTCCAAAATCATTATATATCCTCCAACAAAATTATCATACACTTATGGGACCTTATATAACATACAAATAATTTTTAACATAACAATATCCATCATCATCCATGGTTTCTCATAAATCAAACTATAATGGTCACTTTTGAGCTTCAAACTTTTAGATCTCATAAAACTAAGCATGGTTCTTGGCATGGCTACTAAGGGTTAACATGTATACCTTCCTTGAAGCTCCTAGTAACTTAATGAAGCTTGAAATCCTCTCCAAACACCTTGGTTGATCACCTTAGAGCTTACTCTTCAAGATCTAAAATCAAGAACATAAAAAGGTTACTATTCACCTAGAACTTTAAGAATTTTTCTAACTAGGTTAGGCTTGGAATTAAATCATGAAAAATTTACCATACCTTAGTTATATCATGAGGGGGCTTGGGCTAAAATATCTTGAATTTAGGATGAGTGGAAGTGGTGGATGAATTTTTTCTTAGCCTCCTTCTTTCTTGAAAAACCGTGAGCTTCCTTACAAGGGGGGGGGGGGGTTTGCTTGGTGTTGGCTTGTGTTTAAGTGTTGTAAATAATATGTAGCCACTTACCTTGGCTAAATATTGTCCAAGTAATGATCTTGTGGTGTGCAATTGGCCAAGCAACAAAGAAATACTAGGTGATCCCTAATTTAGGGAAGTATGTTTCCTAAATAACCTAACTAGATTCTATAAACTTGGTTACTTACTAACTTCCTACTAACTACTTGGTTACTAACCTAGACTAGGTAGTTTGCATGGGATTTGCATGGGGTGCATGTAATCTTGCCACCTTGCATGGTTAGTGGGTATTTTCCAATTTCCAAAATTTTCTAGAAAATCCTTAAACATTTTTGGTGGAATTTTTCCTTCAATATTCTTTCTAAAATCCAACTTCCTAATTCTAAATATATATGGTTCCTTGGGTTCTCAAAATAATAAAACCATGATCTTGTCGTAGTATTCGTATTTATCGATATCCCGGAAATGTACGAAATTAATAAAATAGGATTTTGCGAAATCCGTCGACATTTACATACACTTATTTTTCTTAAGGAAACATAATATCATTACAAATCTTCGTTTATCCGTCATTCATATATGGGGGTGAGATTCACTTCTCTTACATAACATAGTTACTATTCATTCCGTCTACTCCAATAATATCAAAAATCAGGGTTCTTACAGCCTCCCCTCCTTAAAAGGATTCCGTCCCGGAATCAGGTTGAAAACAGTTGGGGGTGCTTTTCACGCATCGCGCTCTCTAGTTCCCATGTTGATTCTTCGACATTCTGATTCCTCCACAAGACTCTCACTAGTTTGACAACCTTGTTCCTCAGCACCTGTTCTTTCCTATCCATGATTTCTACGGGTTGCTCCACATATGTTAAGTCTGGTTGCAGATCCACTTGATCATGTTCTATCACATGTCGGAAGTCGGTATGGTAGGGTCGTAACATGGACACATGAAACACATTATGTACTTGCTGTAAGCTCGGAGGTAAAGCCAATTCATAGGCTAACTTTCCAACTCGTTTCAAGATCTCAAAAGGTCCAATGAATCTCGGGCTTAGTTTCCCCTTCTTACCAAATCTCATCAATCCCTTCCACGGTGATACTTTCAACATCACGAACTCTCCTACCTCATATTCCTTATCTTTGCGGGACTGGTCCGCATACTTCTTCTGTCTGTCTTGGGCCGCTACCAGCCGTCCTCTTATAAGCTCGATAGTTTCTCTTGTCTGTTGGACCAGTTCAGGCCCTAAAATCTTCCGTTCTCCTACCTCTTCCCAGCACAAGGGAGATCGACATCTTCGTCCATATAAGGCTTCATATGGGGGCATTCCTATACTAGCATGATAGCTGTTGTTGTATGAAAACTCGATCAACGGCAAGTGGTCATCCCAACTTCCCTTGAAATCAATGGCACATACTCTCAACATGTCTTCGATGGTCTGGATGGTTCTCTCACTCTGTCCATCTGTTTGGGGATGGTATGCAGTGCTCATGTTTAACTTGGTCCCCACACAATCCTGAAAACTCCTCCAGAACCTGGAGTTGAATCTTGGGTCTCTATCTGATACGATGCTCACCGGAACCCCATGCCTAACCACAATCTCCTTTAAGTAGATATCCACCAGCTTGTCAACAGTGTATCTCTCGTTGATTGGGAGAAAATGTGCTGACTTGGTCAATCTATCGATAATTACCCAAATGGCGTCATGATTAGTCTTGGTCCTTGGTAATCCGACCACAAAGTCCATCGCAATCTGTTCCCACTTCCACTCGGGTATCTCCAAGGGTTGCAACAATCCACTGGGCCTCTGGTGTTCGGCCTTCACTCTTTGACATGTCAAGCATTTACTTACCCACTCTGCTACGTCCTTCTTCATATTTGGCCACCAATAATACTCTTTCAAATCTCTATACATCTTGGTGCCCCCAGGGTGAATCGAATACCTTGAACTATGAGCCTCTTGCAAAATCTCACTTTTTAATTCTTGAACGTTCGGGATCCATATCCTAGATTCGTACCTCATAATTCCATTCCCGTCCTTCTCACACCTAATTTCTTCGCCAGTCAAAATTTTCCCCATCGAATTCTTTTCTTCTTCTAGCTTCTTTTCCTGGCATAACTTAATCTTTTCTAATAGCGGTGGTTGGACCTTTATTTCCATTAGACTCTCCTGGCCAATTCCTGGTAACCTCACCTCAATCTCCAGCCTCTCGAGGTCTTTGATCAATTCGTCCACTGACGTTATCATCTTAAGATTCTCCTTTCGGCTAAGTGCATCGGCCACTACGTTGGCCTTCCCTGGGTGATAGTGAATCTCACAATCATAATCCTTGATTAGCTCTAACCATCTCCTCTGCCTCATGTTTAACTCTTTCTGAGTGAATATGTACTTTTAGCTCTTGTGATCCGTGTAGATTTCACACCTTTCTCCGTAAAGGTAATGTCTCCAGATCTTCAGGGCGAAAACTATCGCTGCTAACTCCAAATCATGGGTGGGGTATCTTATCTCATATTCCTTAAGTTGTCCGGACGCATACGCAATCACCTTACCGTGCTGCATAAGCACACACCCTAAACCTTTATGGGACGCGTCGCTATAAATCACAAAATCTCCCTTATCATCGGGTAGGGCTAGTACTGGTGCTGTCACCAACCTCTTTTTCAACTCTTGAAAGCTCTCTTCGCATTTCTCAGTCCACACAAACTTCTCGGTCTTGCGAGTTAGCCGGGTCAAAGGGGCTGCTATCTTGGCAAAGTCTTGGACAAATCTCCTATAGTAGCCGGCCAATCCTATGAAACTTCTCACCTCTGTCGGAGTGGTTGGTCTCTCCCAATTTGATACAGCCTCTATTTTGGCTGGGTCCACTAGGATGCCTTGTTCGCTAATCACATGCCCCAAAAACTGAACTTCCTTCAACCAAAATTCACACTTCGAGAACTTAGCGTACAACTTTTCTTCTCTTAGCGCTCCCAATACAATCCTCAAATGCTCTGCATGTTCCTCTTTCGTCTTGGAATAAATTAAGATGTCATCGATGAAGACTATAACACACTTGTCCAGGTACTTCTTGAAGACTCGATTCATTAAGTCCATGAAAGCTGCGGGTGCATTCGTTAACCCAAACGACATTACTAAAAACTCATAGTGTCCGTACCGGGTGCGAAAGGCCGTCTTTGGTATATCTTCTGGTTTAATCTTTAACTGGTGATACCCGGTCCGCAAATCAATCTTAGAGAAATAAACTGCATCTTTCAATTGGTCAAACAGGTCATCTATCCTGGGCAAGGGATACTTATTCTTGATGGTCACCTTATTCAACTCCCTGTAATCTATGCATAATCTCATACTGCCATCCTTCTTTTTCACGAATAGCACCGGGGCTCCCCACGGTGACACACTAGGTCTTATCATTCCTTTATCCAACAGCTCTTGCAATTGGGTGGCCAACTCTTTCATCTCCACTGGGGCTAGCCTATACGGGGCCTTTGAAATTGGGGCCGTGCCCGGAACTAAATCTATAGCGAACTCGATGTCTCTATCAGGTGGTAGTCCTGGAAGATCATCCGGAAATACGTCCGCGAACTCATTAACGACTGGGATTTCCTGTAGGTTTGGCGCCTCCTTATTGGTATCCTTTACATAGGCTAAATAGGCCTCGCATCCTTTACGTAACAGCCTTTTAGCTTGAATCATAGTCAGGAACCTTTGGGTTTGTCGTTTTCCACTAAACACTACTTCCTTATCCCCTGGCAGTCTTAAACTCACTTTCTTCTTCACGCAATCAATCTGAGCTCCATGGGTTGTCAACCAATCCATACCTATTATTACGTCAAACTCCCCTAATTGAAAAGGTATTAAATCTACCCGAAAGTGTCGCCCTTCTATTTCTAGGTCGCAACCTGGACAAACTTGGTTAACAGGAATAATTTCATGATTAGCTATCTCTACTTGCAGTCTGTCTCGCAGTGGTTCAGTCTTAAGGCCTAACTGACTTACAAAATCTAGAGATATGAAAGACTTGGTGGCTCCCGAATCAAATAAAACATTCGCATTAACTGAGTTGAGTGGTAGGGTACCTACGATCACATCCGTGTTCCTCACGGCATCTTGCACAGTCATGTTAAAAGTTCTTGCAGTAGGGGCCCTGTTAGAAGCAGTTCCACTCACTCTTGACGCAGCTGGCCCAGAGGACATACATTCCCTCATTCGGTGCCCTGGTTTCCCACACTTGAAGCAATTACCTCCGGCACTGGTGTTGTTACTAGTTCCTCGACAGGTGTTAGCATAATGTCCTGTCAGCCCACACTTGAAGCACTTCACATCTTGCAGATTACACACGCCCGCATGTTTCCTTCCACATTTATTGCATTCCGGGAGTGGGGCTCGGGGTGGGGTAGAGTACGATGATCCCTGTGGTCGGCCGCCCTGGCCCACACTCCAACTTTCAGCTTTCTTGGTTCCAAAGTTCCCACTGGGTTGGGACATTGTTCCTCGCTTGAATTTGCTCGGAAAGCTACCTCCCGCAGAGTTTCCCTTTCGATTATCAAACTTCCTCTTCCTTCCTTCTCTCTCCTTCTGCATCTGTTCACCTCCAGCCTCAACAATCGATGCTTTCTGTACTAGGGTGGCATAGTCTGTCAGCTCAAGAACCGCCACACGATTCTGAATCCATTGCTTTAGCCCCAGTTGAAACCTTCGGGCTCTCTTCACCTCAGAGTTCACATATTCCGGCACAAACCTCGACAGCTCAGTAAATCTGGCCTCATACTCGGCCACCGTCATGTTACCTTGCTTGAGTTCCAAAAATTTCAGCTCCATTTGTGTTTCCATGAACCTAGGGAAATACTTTTCCAAGAACAACTCGCTAAACCTCTCCCAGGTCACCACACCTCTTCCCTCCACATTCTTTTTGGCTTCCCACCAGTAGTTTGCCTCACCCTTCAGCAGATAGGTGGCGAAAACAGTTTTCTGCTCTTCGGCGACTCCTAGTATCTCAAAAGATTTTTCCATTTCTTTCAGCCAGGCTCTTGCCTCGACTGGGTCCGCAGTTCCCTTAAACTCAGGGGGTTTCAGAGATTTGAAATTCCGAAAGGCATTGGCGTTGGCATTGTTGGGTGGTGGCTGAACCGGGGGACGGTCCAAGTTCTGCCTGAGTAGGTCCATGAATCGCTCCATATGGTCTCTCCTTGGGTTTTCCACCTCCAAGGTATCATCTCCAGCTTCCTCTTCATCATACTCAGAGTTATCAAACAGGTTATAGTCACTATCTTCATCCTCGCTCAGGTTCTGATCCTCTCTCTCTCGGTTTTGGTGGCCTTCCGGCCCATGGTGGCTACCCTGGCCTTCAGAGCTGGCCGGGTGAGCTCGAGTGTTCATTCTTCTGGGTGGCATGATTCTGATAATAAGACAAAAATGGGTTAGGGTTTTCAATTATTTGACCATATTTAGAGAAGTCAGGAACGTATTGTTCCTCCTTACACAGGGTTAAAATTTCGAAAGTCGTAGTGCTCTTATGATGGCGATAAACTGTAAAAACTTTTTAGGGGAAGTCGTTACGTGGTTCGAAAACATTTGTAGGAATTTCCAAAATTTCGAAACTTCGCAATTTGTAGAAATATTTTCAAAATTTTTAAATAACTAAAACCGTTTTTTTTTTTTTTTTTTTTTTTTTGAAAGATTTATTTTGGAAAAATTCGTAGGAATATTTTGGAAAATGTGGGGAACAATTTGAAATCACATATCGTAAATTTGAAATAGCATGGTTGTATTTGGGGCTTGTAGCAGTTGTATAATCACAGTTGTATATCAAAACAGTAGAGCATGGCATCGGAAAGTAAAGCAGTTGAGACAATATCAAGGAAACTGAAACTAAATAAGTACGGTACAAGGGTGGTCACAAGTTCGGATGTTAGAGCCAAATACATAGTTCCAATGTCAAAGTCTAGCAAAAGTGGAACAAATACAAGTACATAATCCGAATAGTCAAGGCTACACAAAAGTAGGGCTACATCCATACATACTATCTGAAGTCACATCTATATGTAGGTCAGTCTACTCATCCACTGGTCAGAAAGGACGCCACTGCACAAGTCAACTATCCCGCAAAATCGACACACTAATGTCATCTGTACCTAGGGGACTGAGCTATCAGTAACACATCACGGGGCCGCACCGCGACGGAGCAAGGCCCTCACCCGGGCAAATGCACGACGCACAACACGCCTAGCATCCCTAGCCCGGATCACTCCGATCCCTAATCCGAGAACCCTCTCGCGACTCCTCCTCTCAATCCTGCGGAGTCGAGCTCTAGTCCTCCTAGCAACAGTAGTCCTCATCTCAGCCTGGATCCTCAAACCAACCATTAGAAGGTTTCATTTTTAGTATTTCTCAATCTGAAAGCATATACATATAAGTATGTCATTTCCATCAAACACCTTACAGAACAACATCATGTACCGGGTATAAGTTCTTTAACCACTTGATAAGTTAAACTCCGAAATAACTGATAGGAAGAGAGTCAAAGCTCTTGAAGCAAAACATTTGGGATTTAACATCAATAACCGATGAGCCATCTTTCATCTTTTGAATAATTGCAAAAATGCACAAGCACGTGCCATTATTGTTAGAATAATCTTGCAGTTCTAGATACTGCATGAATTCATCATCTTTCAAAATTGAAAACAACACTATCGGCTACTTGGCACTTAGGCCTAAGAAGCAGTGTTTGAGTATTTTTCCAAAGTGGAGGATGGGACTTAAAGAAAACATAAAAACCTGACAAGGATTGACGATGATCAGTCGCCACATCCAAGTCCAATAATCCGCGGGTCTTCTCTACCGGTAGAAGGATAGAAACTACATCCGTAACTATCCCTGAGTGAAAACTACATCCGTAATCACCCTCGATGAAAACTACATCCGTAATCATCCTTCGGCAACACATGGGCCGGAATAATAATTGATGGACCGCCTGGCTCACAGCCGCTTACACATCCCGGGAATCGTTCGTCAACGATTCCCACACCTGCCAGAGTCCCCTTTTTCTTTTCTTGTCAAAATCATTTTGATAGAAAACTTGAGTAGTTGAAGTTCGACTTCAGTCGACCGATAATTTCTTGAAAAACGAGCAAGAGAGTAAAACCTGACCGGGGGTTTTCGAAAATGTTTTGAGTTCAAAAGAGTTCAAGTATAGATATACACTTGTACCGATATCAATCTCGACACAGGGTTTTATGATCACACATGGAAAATGGTACGCATAAAGCTTGTAACCACAACAGGGTAATTCCATATATATATAAGTTCTTTGAAAAGTGACTTACCTAGATAGATTCAAAATATAATATTTTAAATGACTATGAAAGTCCTTAGACAACCTTTAAATAGCGTTTTATAACCTTCAAAACACTTAGAGTATTTAATAAATATTTGACTACTATGTAACAAATAATAAATATTCAATAATCCCTTTTTAAAAGAATACTCAAATTAATATTCATTTATTAAGTAATATTCAAATAATATTTACTATTAATACTGAAATATTTAATTAACCTCAAAACACCCAAATACAACTCTTGAAGTGTTTCTAATCAAAATCAAGACACAATCTCTCCAGTAGTCTCCAAACTTTATCCCCTTTATCAAATAATTACTACTGACTCTCGGTCAATAAGAAATAATTAATAATCATTCAAGTAACATATATCGATATCAATCTAGCTGGTTTAAGCTGAAAGTAACCAATTTATAACCATTGGAATATCTTTAATCCGTATTGAAAATAAACTATCTCCGATAAATAATATACTAGATAGAATCACTCCATTAAATTGTTTTATTATTTCTCCGGGACAAAGTGATTTAAAGAAAGCGTTTTGAAAACGATATTCATCTAATTAAATAAATTTAATTAGGCGAATGAGGTTTATTTAATTAGTAAATGCTCTCAGGAGCATCTATTACTTAAATAAACACTGGTTTATTGGTGATGTTGCCTTTAGGTTAATTATTGCGAAATTCTTTTTAAAAGCTTTGCCCGGGTTTTCGAAAACATACAATACAAAATAGCCCCGACACGCGGGCTAAATTCGATAACTCAATACACGCTCTACCCTCGGAGCCTTTACCACGTAGTTCCATGTACGTATATGTATCTATATATATACCTCATAACATATAGTCCTCTATCACATTACAAAAGTTTATAAATATACAACATATAAATCGAGATGTAGAACCATAAGAATGTCACCGTCCATCGACAGTATTATAAGTCATGGGTTTTGATTATTGCACGAGAATAATTTAATATCGCTAGCAGAGTCAAGGATAAAATGATTTGGAAGGAGGAGCACAAGATTAAAAACTCGCAATTAGGGATTGAAAACCCTTTTCCGCACATTTTATATAATTCAAAATAGGTATCCTCTGAACGATAGAGTATGTGTAAATAAACTTGCCTCTGGTCCTTAGCAGAAAACAGAAACCGCGAACAAATCCTTCGCACCTCGTCCAAGTAATTCCATGGACCTTACCTGACGTCTCGATCTTCCTTTTTAGTTGCACGTCGCTCCAATTTGATTTCGCCCTAATGGTACTGAAATGGTTACGAGTACGTGTCAGTCATACCACGTATATCGAGTAGACACAACTCGGGATTATCACTAAATAATCATAAAGTCAAACTATAGGTGTCCTCCCTATAGTTGACTACTCTAATAGCACTTAATGCACATAAGACATTTAGTAATAGCAAACAACACGGGAAGAGTCCCCTTATATAAAGTGAACATTTCCTAGTACTAACACATCATAACACTACACAGTTATAACACTTAGTCAAAACTCCACTTAACACTTTTGACCATAATACTATTGACATACTCTTGTCACAAGTTAATTAACAAATAATCCTCAAAACATACTTAGCCCTCGATAAAGACTCATAATACCCATTTAATCTTCAAGACACATTTAATCCTCGAATTAGCACATAATCCTCGAATTAATTCACTTAACACATATACACATAAACAGCTAACACCCAAATCATACCTTTAAACCCTTGAAATCAAATAAGTTAAATAAATTAAAATGCAGGGGATTTTTAGAAAATTTCGGCATGTAGTATTCGTTTATCGGACTATGGGCTCAGCCCCTCCATGCCAACAAAACAATTTATAACCCTGCTTTTGATAAAATAAAAGCTGCCTCAACTTGCAGCAACATAAAAGTAAACATATAAGAAAAGTACCCGCCCAGACATGCGGCAACTAGCACATAAGGAAAAGTACCCGCCCAGACATGCGGCAACTAGCACATAAGGAAAAGTACCCGCCCAGACATGCGGCAACTAGCACATAAGGAAAAGTAAACTAAGTTTATCCACATTTAAGCCAACACCACGTAGTTGGCACTTATGACTTCTAACAATTACTACGACCCGACTTATACCATTTAGCACATAAACATTTACCGATAAGCCAACTCTTATAACTATACCTCATATGACAATAACAATTAACACTTAGCACTTAGCACTTAACAATTTAAAAATTACAATTTGGAAACTAACAATTAGCAATTAGCACTTAACAATTACTTAACTAACCCGAATATTTAATCGGACTCACAATTAAACCCAAAAATAATCCAAATTATTAATACTCCCAATATTTTTAATAAATCCAAACATTAATCATAAATCACCAAATTTTATGGGCTTCTTTCTGAATATCAAATAAAGATCTCATAAAAGTTTCCAATTCAATACCATTTTCTAACTAGGTGAATCATTATTCCAAACTCAACACATAAACTGTTCATTAAATCCGCGCACCTTGCATTCTAAAAATTCTCATAAATTGAAAAATTAATCTTTGCCTCCAAGACCTCTGGGATTCCAAAACTGAAGATAATATCTTCACACCATAAAACTTTTAGTATGAAAAAACATAGTTCATCTAGGACAATTACCCATCCAAATACAACTCAAGAACAGAGCAGTTTCTTCCAACACAGTGACATTCAAACATTTTTTATAAATTGAAAAATCAATATTTTTACCCAAATCTTTTTCTAAAATCTTTCTAATTCCTTCTTTTATCCTGAATAAAAGTATCAATCCAATTTACAGATTTTAACTAGGTGAAACATAATTCCAAAGTGCGAATCCCGAGAGGTTCGGGTGTCCTGCGTGGGTTTCACTAAAACGTCGTTTTCTCCTTACTCGTTAATTCAAACGACGCACCGTTTTCTCCTACACAAACTAGACTCTAAATAGAACAACTTTTATGAAGACACTACTGCCCAGAAAAGAGCACAAATGGTTCGAAATTCACTTGCAAAAACAGGGCAGGCCCTGAAAAATTCTGGACAGTTTTGCATACTACTCTAAACAAACCCACTTCATCAATTCATTTATTAAACACTACTAAACAATAATATACTCTTAGAAACCTTGAAAATCTGCTAACTACTACTACTTATGCTCGTTAATTAAACACAAAATCAAAGTTTGAAACAAAGATTTTATACCTCTTTAATCAACCAAAACTCAAGAACACCACTATTCATCATCTTCTCCACCTTCATCTTCTTCCATGGCCGAAACAAGCAAGCCTTCACTCCTTCCTCTCCTCTCCCTTGGCTGACTTTGAATTGTAGAAAAGAGGGAGGATGATCCTCCTTCATCATCTCCTTCTCTCTCTCTCTCTCTCTCTCTCTCTCTCTCTCTCTCTCTCTCTCTTTTCTTCCCAATCTCTTTTCTCTCCCCGTCGTTCTTGTTTGTGCGGCTGTGTGTGTTTTTATGTGCGTATCTGGTATGTATATGAGCTGTGTCGAAAACCTAATGGGCCTCAAGCCCAACACAATTTAAAAAGCGATACATTTAATTACTACACACTTTAATTAATATTCTACACTAATAACTCTAATTTGTAAAAATAAAATTTTTTTAGCATAATTAAATACTAGAATATTTTTAAAGACTTTTGGCGAAAGAATTAGAATTAAATCTAAATCTTCTAAATTGATATGCATTTTACAAATATTAATAATTTAAAAAAAACAAATCATAAAAATAATAATTGTGATTCATAATTCACAATTTACGGGGCTTTATAAAAATACTACAAACACTATTGTTTTAGTAAAATCTCAAATTCTTGATTTTATATATTAATCAAGTAATTTCTACAAATCCTCAAATAATTAAAATAAACATTTTCTAAGGATTTTAAAATCTCTAAATTATTCAATAATTTAAAATAAAATCTTTACTGAATAAACATTCCAAAATTAATCTTTGCATAAATAAACTATTGACTCGAGGTATCTACTCAGTCAATAAAATTTTAAATAGGAGCACCAGGCTCCACTTAACCGAAAATAATTAAATAATTGAATATTAAAATAAAAAAAAATTCCTCCTCATTTTAGGAAAACATTACTATTATTGAAATAATAATAAAATCATTTCTTGAAAAATCCGGGTTATTACAGTCTACCCTCCTTAAAAGGATTCCGTCCACGGAATCAGCTAAGGCCACTACTGGGATTCCTTAACTCTCTTATCATTAACACTTATTCTGCAAAACAGGAGATAGTGTCTCTTCGTAAACAACTTCTCCAATATCTCAATTCAAACCTCGATTCTCTATCTGACACTATTATCGCTGGAGTCTTATAACCCACCATTATTCCTTTCACATATACGTCTTGCCCAACTTTCTATTATTATACTATCCTTAAGAGAGAGAGTTCACTCACTCTATTAACATGACATTCTTGAGAGAGAGAATGCACTAATTCTATTGATACGTCACTGATATTCTATTCACCTTGGGATTCGCTCTTGCTCTTGGCGATTCCGTTCGAATCCAGTTTTGATCAGCAAATTTACGACTTGGCCGACCTGGTTGGCATCCCCTTCAAATTTATTAGAGATAATAAGAATGATGAAACCTTGAAAAGATAGCTGTCATATCAAGGCAATTGTTACACACTGGTGATCATAAAGTTATGAGTGTTAAAGTCAACCTTATTTGAGATATGGGAATTTACCGAGAGATCAATATGATCAAGAGAACTCACGTTGCGTGTCTCAGTTGAGACATTACTAAAGGTAGTTAGCCTTCTTGTATTTCACAACTAACAAGTGACGGCGTCCCGTCAGGCTTCTATCACACAGACAGATAGCCCTTGTGTCCCCTATAAGTATAGGGTTGTTCGTCTCAGTGGAAGCTGAGAAGTATGAAAGCAATTCGAAGTGAAGATAATAATTATCGTCTTTCGACAAATAATTCTCAAGTGGACACCCTGGATTAAAATTGATCAGATTCCAAGGTGCAATTTCCAAGGAAAAGGATAACCAGAAAGATACTGGTATACAACAAGCAAGTGGTGCTATAGCACCATAGGATTATCCAATATTTGAAGAAAAGTGGGAATTTAAATTTCATCAATCGATAGGGCCTCATAAATCTGAAAGTAGGTATAATGACAGCTTCTAGCAAAATTGAAACCAATATGGTTTAACATGAGTATAATAAAACAACTTCGAAGAGGGAGTATATTCTTTATCAAAATTCTCTCTTGGAGAGATGTCAAGATAGGTAATAGATTAGGGAGGTAATCCAAATAATTTATGCACGGGGATGTGTCAAATAATTCACATTGGGGAGATAATAAACATAAGTTGCAAATGGGGAGATATCAAATAACTCAGACTGGGGAAGTAATCAAAATGATTCATAATTGAGGAGGGTAATGCCAAGGTCTCCACGGATGCCTTTCACGTCGGCTCCTCTGACGGATAATTGTTCGATTGTAGCGCTCTTCTTTTCCACGCACACCCTAAGGTGCTCGATAACCGACGTCATCGTCGACTCGTAATAGTCGCTAGACATTCAACCATCGGCATTTTACGATATTAAGGAGTTCTATTCGGCTCGGCGCAAGCATCTCACGCAAGCGTTCTATTTTTCGAGAAGACTTCGATACCGGTGTCGCCCCTAGCAACGACGAATTCCACGTGTCGAGTGGGCGATATTCTGGAACATTGCTGGAAATACATACTTAGATCCAGTCACCATTATAACCGTATTTATACCACATGTTCCTGTCCTCATGACAATTCCGTGTGCAACTTAAGCTTACCCCTTTTTGGCATAACAACCTTCGTACTAGTCTCTCTCAGACTTTCTCAGTCCGTCTTGATTCTTAAAATATATCTCGTCTTTATTGACAAACCTCAACTTTGCCATTTGTCTCTACAATCAATTGAAACAATCGGTGTCTATCCACCACTCCATTTGTAATATTACCTAAAACCCTCTTAGGCTCGAGAAATTTAATACCCGTAACTTCGACTAATATTCTTTCATAGTGATCTTGTTTTGCTTCCCTTTTTGGAATTTTAACAGTACGGATGCTATCTCAACTCATCCTTGCCATAATACTAGATGTCATCTTTCTATCATTCACCATCATATTGAAATTCCTTATAGTTTGGGGAATACATAACTGCCTCCATGAATCCCCTAAAATCATCTTAAATTTAGGCCTCGGGCGCTCTATGCCCCTGCCAACCAACACTTGTCTCTAAGAGTTCTTTAGCAGACATCCATCACCACAAGAAGTGAAGTCTACCTCAACATATTCCTCAAAATCTTATCTTAATCATTGGTACTATATCCAATAGTCCAACATGAACTCTACATGAGTTCTGACGTTCTCACATAACTATACCCACTCCTACTCACTCTCGTTTCTAGTTTACTATAACCTAAGCTCTGATACCATTTCTGTAACGCCCCAAATCCGGGGTCAGGGATTTGGTCGTCACGCGGAAATCCTTAACATCAAATTACCTGTTTAACAACATTAAACCATCTGTAATCATTAAAACTGAAATATAACTCTGCGACCCCCAACCGCCAAGCATCTTTTAGGTCATAGGGCTAGAAACAAGAACTAAAATCTTTACATCTTTATTACATCCATTCTATTACATCACACTGAGTATTACAAATCCTATCCTACTAGTGTAGCTTCGTTGAGAAGTACACTAGCACTAGTACTATCTTGTACAAAGTGATATATACATAATACACATCAATACAGTTATATATAACTTACTCCAGCTATCTATGTTCTGGATCATATCATCTTCACAAGGGCACACTGCCTACTTCTCCTGAGCCATGCAGATAAGCCTCAATCATCTACCTTCCTCTGAAAGGTTAATATTTAAAACAAGCAAGTATGAGCGAAAGAATTGCCCAGCAAGTATTAATAGAGCACAACAATATATCAATATACACATGGAGTTTTCAAAATATAACGGTACTTAATATCAATTTCGAAATATTTACAACAATGAAACCTCAGTAGGGGACATATGACATTTCGGGTAACATCAGATAAATAAAGTAAGTTCATGTCAACAATAGTAATCCTCATACCTTATCTACATACCATACCTCATAGTATTGATAACCCCTTAGGGAGCTTTTCAAAATATGCAGTTCAATATGCTGCTAAGATAGTTATTACCACCCTTCATAAACCAAACCATTATAAAGTTCCATTTTTAATACTCCTCAAGTTTGTAAGTATATATACACATGAGTATATCAATATCAGCAAAACACCTTACAGTTCAAGATTCTGTACAGGATATAAGTTCGTTACCACTTGATAAGTTAAACTCAGAAATAACTGATAGGAAGAGAGTCAAAGCTCTTGAAGCAAAACATTTGGGATTTAACATCAATAACCGATGAACCAACTTTCATCTTTTGAATAATTGCAAAAGTGCACAAGTACGTGCCATTATTGTTAGAATAATCTTGCAGTTCTAGATACTGCATGAATTCATCATCTTTCAAAATTGAAAACAACACTATCGGCTACTTGGCACTTAGGCCTAAGAAGCAGTGTTTGAGTATTTTTCCAAAGTGGAGGATGGGACTTAAAGAAAACATAAAAACCTGACAAGGATTGACGATGATCAGTCGCCACATCCAAGTCCAATAATCCGCGGGTCTTCTCTACCGGTAGAAGGATAGAAACTACATCCGTAACTATCCCTGAGTGAAAACTACATCCGTAATCACCCTCGATGAAAACTACATCCGTAATCATCCTTCGGCAACACATGGGCCGGAATAATAATTGATGGACCGCCTGGCTCACGGCCGCTTACACATCCCGGGAATCGTTCGTCAACGATTCCCACACCTGCCAGAGTCCCCTTTTTCTTTTCTTGTCAAAATCATTTTGATAGAAAACTTGAGTAGTTGAAGTTCGACTTCAGTCGACCGATAATTTCTTGAAAAACGAGCAAGAGAGTAAAACCTAACCGGGGGTTTTCGAAAATGTTTTGAGTTCAAAAGAGTTCAAGTATAGATATACACTTGTACCGATATCAATCTCGACACAGGGTTTTGTGATCACACATGGAAAACGGTACGCATAAAGCTTGTAACCACAACAGGGTAATTCCATATATATATAAGTTCTTTGAAAAATAACTTACCTAGATAGATTCAAAATATAATATTTTAAATGACTATGAAAGTCCTTAGACAACCTTTAAATAGTGTTTTATAACCTTCAAAACACTTAGAGTATTTAATAACTATTTGACTACTACGTAACAAATAATAAATATTCAATAATCCCTTTTTAAAAGAATACTCAAATTAATATTCATTTATTAAGTAATATTCAAATAATACTTACTATTAATACTGGAATATTTAATAACCTCAAAACACCCAAATACAACTCTTGGAATGTTTCTAATCAAAATCAAGACACAATCTGTCCAGCAGTCTCCAAACTTTAGCCACTTATCAAATAACTACTACTGACTCTCGGTCAATAAGAAATAATTAATAAGCATTCAAGTAACATATACCGACACCAATCTAGCTGGTTTAAGCTGAAAGTAACCAATTTATAACCATTGGAATATTTTTAATCCGTATTGAAAATAAAATATCTCCGAAAAATAATATACTAGATAGAATCGCTCCATTAAACTGTTTTATTATTTCTCCGGGACAAAGTGATTTTAAGAAAGCGTTTTGAAAATGATATTCATCTAATTAAATGAATTTAATTAGGCGAATGAGGTATATTTAATTAGTAAATGCTTTCAGGAGCATCTATTAATTAAATAAACACTGGTTTATTGGTGATGTTGCCTTTAGGTTAATTATTGCGAAATTCTTTTTAAAAGTTTTGCCCGGGTTTTCGAAAACATACAATACAAAATAGCCCCGACACGCGGGCTAAGCTCGATAACTCAACACACGCTCTACCCTTGGAGCCTTTCTTATTCCGATACATAAATATATACCTCATAACATATAGTCCACTACCACATTACAAAAGTTTATAAATATACAACATATAAATCGAGATGTAGAACCCTAAGAATGGCACCGCCCATCGACAGTATTATAAGTCATGGGTTTTGATTATTGCACGAGAATAATTTAATATCACTAGCAAAGTCAAAAAATTATTTGGAAGGAGGAGCACAAGATCAACAGCTCGCAATTAGGGATTGAAAACCTTTTTCCGCACATTTTATATAATTCAAAATAGGTATACTCTGAACAATAGAGTATGTTTAAATAAACTTGCCTCTGGTCCTTAGCAGAAAACAGAAACCGCGAACAAATCCTTCGCACCTCGTCCAAGTAATTCCATGGACCTTACCTGACGTCTCGATCTTCCTTTTTAGTTGCACGTCGCTCCAATTTGATTTCGCCCTAATGGTACTGAAATGGTTACGAGTACGTGTCAGTCATACCACGTATATCGAGTAGACACAACTCGGGATCATCACTAAATAATCATAAAGTCAAACTATAGGTGTCCTCCCTATAGTTGACTACTCTAATACCACTTAATGCACATAAGACATTTAGCAAACAACACTAGAAGAGTCCCCTAATATAAAGTGAACATTTCCTAGTACCAACATATCATAACACTACACAGTTATAACACTTAGTCAAAACTCCACTTAACACTTTTGACCATAATACTATTGACATACTCTTGTCACAAGTTAATTAACAAATAATCCTCAAAACATACTTAGCCCTCGATAAAGACTCATAATACCCATTTAATCTTCAAGACACATTTAATTCTCGAATTAGCACATAATCCTCGAATTAATTCACTTAACACATATACACATAAACAGTTAACACCCAAATCATACCTTTAAACCCTTGAAATCAAATAAGTTAAATAAATTAAAATGCAGGGGATTTTTAGAAAATTTCGGCATGTAGTATTCTTTTATCGGACTATGGGCTCAGCCCCTCCATGCCAACAAAACAATTTATAACCCTGCTTTTGATAAAATAAAAGCTGCCTCAACTTGCAGCAACATAAAAGTAAACATATAAGAAAAGTACCCGCCCAGACATGCGGCAACTAGCACATAAGGAAAAGTACCCGCCCAGACATGCGGCAACTAGCACATAAGGAAAATTACCCGCCCAGACATGCGGCAACTAGCACATAAGGAAAAGTAAACTAAGTTTATCCACATTTAAGCCAACACCACGTAGTTGGCACTTATAACTTCTAACAATTACTACGACCCGACTTATACCATTTAGCACATAACATTTACCGATAAGCCAACTCTTATAACTATACCTCATATGACAATAACAATTAGCACTTAGCACTTAGCACTTAACAATTTAAAAATTACAATTTGGAAACTAACAATTAGCAATTAGCACTTAACAATTACTTAACTAACCCGAATATTTAATCGGACTCACAATTAAACCCAAAAATAATCCAAATTATTAATACTCCAATATTTTTAATAAATCCAAACATTAATCATAAATCACCAAATTTTATAGGCTTCTTTCTGAATACCAAATAAAGATCTCATAAAAGTTTCCCATTCAATACCATTTTCTAACTAGGTGAATCACTAATCCAAACTCAACACATAAACTATTCATTAAATCTGCGCGACTTGTATTCTAAAAATTCTCATAAATTGAAAAATTAATCTTTGCCTACAAGACCTCTGGGATTCCAAAACTGAAGATAATATCTTCACACCATAAAAATTTTAGTCTGAAAAACATAGTTCATCTAGGACAATTACCCATCCAAATACAACTCAAGAACAGATCAGTGTCTTCCAACACAGTGACATTCAAACATTTTTAATAAAGTGAAAAATCAATATTTTTACCAAAATCTTTTTCTGAAATCTTTATAATTCCTTCCTTTATCCTCAATAAAAGTTTCAATCCAATTTACAGATTTTAACTAGGTGAAACATAGTTCCAAAGTACGAATCCCGAGAGGTTCGGGTGTACTGCACAGGTTTCACTAAAACGTCATTTTCTCCTTACTCGTTAACCCAAACGACGCACCGTTTTCTCCTACACAAACTAGACTCCGAATAGAACAAGTTTCATGAAGACACTACTGCCCAGAACAGAGCACAAACAGTTCGAATTTCACTGGCAAGAACAGGCAGTAGCTGGACAGATTTCCTGGACAGTTTTTACTCTTTAAACAACATTCATCTTTAATCCATCATTATCATTAACTAATTACTATCAACCAAGCAATAATACACTCATCAAGAACCATAAAATCTGATAACTACAAGCAAGAGTGAGCAACTATAGCTCAGCAAGAATATACGTATAAGATAAGCAATATAACATTCCACATGTATAATAGTCATTAAACTCGTTGTATCAATCAGTTATAGAATCACTTGTCATTATCGGTAAATTTCAAAGGTGCACCAGAACGTGCCCTTGTTTTCAAAATAACCTTGCAGTTCTAGCTACTGCATAAAGTCAACATCTTTCTCATCAAAATAGGACACTATCGGCAACTGGCACATAGGCCTGAGATGCAGTGTCAAAGCATTTTTCCAAAGTGGAGGATGGGACTGGAAGAAAACATAAAAACCTGACAAGGATTGACGATGATCAGTCGCCACATCCGAGTCCAATAATCCGCGGGTCTTCTCTACCGGTAGAAGGATAGAAACTACATCCGTAACTATCCCTGAGTGAAAACTACATCCGTAATCACCCTCGATGAAAACTACATCCGTAATCATCCTTCGGCAACACCTGGGCCGGAATAATAAGTGATGGACCGCCTGGCTCACGGCCGCTTACACATCCCGGGAATCGTTCGTCAACGATTCCCACACCTGCCAGAGTCCCTTTTTCTTTTTCTTTTAAAAACCAGATTTTGATTGAAAACAGAGTAGTTATGGTTCGACATCAGTCGACCGATAATTCTTGAAATCATACAAGAAACAGAGCCTGACCGGGGGGTTTCGAAAATGTTTGGAGTTCGAAAAAAGTTCGAGTTTGAAAGTATTCAAAGGTATCTTGGATTAGATTTGTTTTTAAAATAATGAACAATAATTAATAAATGATATTTTAAAATTTAATATCAATAATTAATAAAATGATTATTTAATAAAATACACTTTCAATCCAAGATAGGGTTTCGAGTATTTACGAAGATATAATAATAGATATTTGAATATGCGATACCACCCGAATGACCCTTCGGGTTTTCGCAATATAGATACGATATAATAATATACCGTTCCCCGGTCAATAGTATATACGGACCGCTACGACCTCTATTGCTAGAGTCGTTGTCCGAAGAAAACATTTCAATCTAAGTTCAAGGGGTAAAAGTATACATGTACTTGTTCAATCTCAATTGCATCAATACTTCGATAAACATAGCATTTGATATAATTTGAAAACTACAAACACAACAGTGAAAATCCTTGTATATGTATAAGTTTTGAAAAGTAAACTTGCCTGGGTGTGGTAGGGGTGGTAAAGCTCTCGGGGTCGCACGGTAATCTATAAATATTCAAGGGTACGCCCGTTAGTAACTTAACGAGACGACTAAATAATAATATAAAATAATTACGAGATTACCCTCGCGACTCCACTCTTAAGCCCACTAACCCTAATAAAGGTCATTAATATCTTAAGGTTACGTTCGTTGATAATCCGACTCGAATTAATTACCAAATTTCAAGTTTGCTAAGTTTTTGTCGAAAATCTCAAAAACTAATTCTAATCGTGATTTTTCCCTCGCGCGCATTACGCTCTAACATTTTTAGAAAAATATTAAATTCGAATTTTTACTCAAATCTTTTTGGGTCGTTTTACCCACTGTAAAATCTTGCTCCTCAATTTTTACCACGAATTTACCATATTTTTAAAGGGTCCAAAGATATTTTACAAGATAGCACTTTTCTGCAGTCCACTTTCAAGAACACGTTTCACTAAATAAATCATATCTCAAAATCCACAAATCTTCTGACAATGAGCCTTACATTTCTAAAAACTACAGATCAAGACCTTTCCAACCATATAAAGTAGGTTTTCAGGGGATCAGTTTTAGTGCTCCGAATTACAGTTCCAAAAAGGGTCAGTTTCAGTTTTTTCAACAACTCCTCCACTACAAGTCATATCTCTTCCAAAAATTCCACAAAGTCCAAAATCATTATATATCCTCCAACAAAATTATCATACACTTATGGGACCTTATATAACATACAAATAATTTTTAACATAACAATATCCATCATCATCCATGGTTTCTCATAAATCAAACTATAATGGTCACTTTTGAGCTTCAAACTTTTAGATCTCATAAAACTAAGCATGGTTCTTGGCATGGCTACTAAGGGTTAACATGTATACCTTCCTTGAAGCTCCTAGTAACTTAATGAAGCTTGAAATCCTCTCCAAACACCTTGGTTGATCACCTTAGAGCTTACTCTTCAAGATCTAAAATCAAGAACATAAAAAGGTTACTATTCACCTAGAACTTTAAGAATTTTTCTAACTAGGTTAGGCTTGGAATTAAATCATGAAAAATTTACCATACCTTAGTTATATCATGAGGGGGCTTGGGCTAAAATATCATGAATTTAGGATGAGTGGAAGTGGTGGATGAATTTTTCTTAGCCTCCTTCTTTCTTGAAAAACCGTGAGCTTCCTTACAAGGGGGGGGGGGTTTTGCTTGGTGTTGGCTTGTGTTTAAGTGTTGTAAATAATATGTGGCCACTTACCTTGGCTAAATATTGTCCAAGTAATGATCTTGTGGTGTGCAATTGGCCAAGCAACAAAGAAATACTAGGTGATCCCTAATTTAGGGAAGTATGTTTCCTAAATAACCTAACTAGATTCTATAAACTTGGTTACTTACTAACTTCCTACTAACTACTTGGTTACTAACCTAGACTAGGTAGTTTGCATGGGATTTGCATGGGGTGCATGTAATCTTGCCACCTTGCATGGTTAGTGGGTATTTTCCAATTTCCAAAATTTTCTAGAAAATCCTTAAACATTTTTGGTGGAATTTTTCCTTCAATAGTTTTTCTAAAATCCAACTTCCTAATTCTAAATATATATGGTTCCTTGGGTTCTCAAAATAATAAAACCATGATCTTGTCGTAGTATTCGTATTTATCGATATCCCGGAAATGTACGAAATTAATAAAATAGGATTTTGCGAAATCCGTCGACATTTACATACACTTATTTTTCTTAAGGAAACATAATATAACTTCAAATTTTCATTTATCCGTCATTAATATATGGGGGTGAGATTCACTTCTCTTACATAACACAGTTACTATTCATTCCGTCTACTCCAATAATATCAAAAATCAGGGTTCTTACAGCTTTCTGTGACGCCCCCAGATCCGGGGTCGGGAATCTAGGCGCTCACGGTCCATTTTCCATTATTATCATACTTGTTCTTGCACACAATATAATTAAACAGCCATCGACCCCACAATAAACTCACACCGCATACACGCACACACACACACAGGTTAGAGTCTCAGAAACGTCATACAGTTGATTAGGCAAAAGTAAAAGTTTTAGAGTTATTACAGACCGAATTAAATAGCATTTATGCTACCAGCAACACTTCGATATGAAGCGAAGTTGGCGGCTTGAAAGTTTGCTGCGGTACACTGCCTTGCACAGGTCATACTTATAAATAAAACGTACTAACAAAAGTTGCCGACCAATCCGGCTAACGGGGCCTACCGGTGGAATCTCAACTGCAGCCTGGGGTCTAGTCACCTGCTTTCGAACAGTCTGACTGGTTCTTGCCATTTCTCTTAGCTGTTGTGTTTGTAAAATTTGAAAACAAGCAAGAGTGAGCAACTATAGCTCAGCAAGAATATACGTATAAGATAAGCAATATAACATTCCACATGTATAATAGTCATTAAACTCGTTGTATCAATCAGTTATAGAATCACTTGTCATTATCGGTAAATTTCAAAGGTGCACCAGTACGTGCCCTTGTTTTCAAAATAACCTTGCAGTTCTAGCTACTGCATAAAGTCAACATCTTTCTCATCAAAATAGGACACTATCGGCAACTGGCACATAGGCCTAAGATGCAGTGTCAAAGCATTTTTCCAAAGTGGAGGATGGGACTGGAAGAAAACATAAAAACCTGACAAGGATTGACGATGATCAGTCGCCACATCCGAGTCCAATAATCCGCGGGTCTTCTCTACCGGTAGAAGGATAGAAACTACATCCGTAACTATCCCTGAGTGAAAACTACATCCGTAATCACCCTCGATGAAAACTACATCCGTAATCATCCTTCGGCAACACCTGGGCCGGAATAATAAGTGATGGACCGCCTGGCTCACGGCCGCTTACACATCCCGGGAATCGTTCGTCAACGATTCCCACACCTGCCAGAGTCCCTTTTTCTTTTTCTTTTAAAAACCAGATTTTGATTGAAAACAGAGTAGTTGTGGTTCGACATCAGTCGACCGATAATTCTTGAAATCATACAAGAAACAGAGCCTGACCGGGGGGTTTCGAAAATGTTTGGAGTTCGAAAAAAGTTCGAGTTTGAAAGTATTCAAAGGTATCTTGGATTAGCTTTGTTTTTAAAATAATGAACAATAATTAATAAATGATATTTTAAAATTTAATATCAATAATTAATAAAATGATTATTTAATAAAATACACTTTCAATCCAAGATAGGGTTTCGAGTATTTACGAAGATATAATAATAGATATTTGAATATGCGATACCACCCGAATGACCCTTCGGGTTTTCGCAATATAGATACGATATAATAATATACCGTTCCCCGGTCAATAGTATATACGGACCGCTACGACCTCTATTGCTAGAGTCGTTGTCCGAAGAAAACATTTCAATCTAAGTTCAAGGGGTAAAAGTATACATGTACTTGTTCAATCTCAATTGCATCAATACTTCGATAAACATAGCATTTGATATAATTTGAAAACTACAAACACAACAGTGAAAATCCTTGTATATGTATAAGTTTTGAAAAGTAAACTTGCCTGGGTGTGGTAGGGGTGGTAAAGCTCTCGGGGTCGCACGGTAATCTATAAATATTCAAGGGTACGCCCGTTAGTAACTTAACGAGACGACTAAATAATAATATAAAATAATTACGAGATTACCCTCGCGACTCCACTCTTAAGCCCACTAACCCTAATAAAGGTCATTAATATCTTAAGGTTACGTTCGTTGATAATCCGACTCGAATTAATTACCAAATTTCAAGTTTGCTAAGTTTTTGTCGAAAATCTCAAAAACTAATTCTAATCGTGATTTTTCCCTCGCGCGCATTACGCTCTAACATTTTTAGAAAAATATTAAATTCGAATTTTTACTCAAATCTTTTTGGGTCGTTTTACCCACTGTAAAATCTTGCTCCTCAATTTTTACCACGAATTTACCATATTTTTAAAGGGTCCAAAGATATTTTACAAGATAGCACTTTTCTGCAGTCCACTTTCCAGAACACGTTTCACTAAATAAATCATATCTCAAAATCCACAAATCTTCTGACAATGAGCCTTACATTTCTAAAAACTACAGATCAAGACCTTTCCAACCATATAAAGTAGGTTTTCAGGGGATCAGTTTTAGTGCTCCGAATTACAGTTCCAAAAAGGGTCAGTTTCAGTTTGTTCAACAACTCCTCCACTACAAGTCATATCTCTTCCAAAAATTCCACAAAGTCCAAAATCATTATATATCCTCCAACAAAATTATCATACACTTATGGGACCTTATATAACATACAAATAATTTTTAACATAACAATATCCATCATCATCCATGGTTTCTCATAAATCAAACTATAATGGTCACTTTTGAGCTTCAAACTTTTAGATCTCATAAAACTAAGCATGGTTCTTGGCATGGCTACTAAGGGTTAACATGTATACCTTCCTTGAAGCTCCTAGTAACTTAATGAAGCTTGAAATCCTCTCCAAACACCTTGGTTGATCACCTTAGAGCTTACTCTTCAAGATCTAAAATCAAGAACATAAAAAGGTTACTATTCACCTAGAACTTTAAGAATTTTTCTAACTAGGTTAGGCTTGGAATTAAATCATGAAAAATTTACCATACCTTAGTTATATCATGAGGGGGCTTGGGCTAAAATATCATGAATTTAGGATGAGTGGAAGTGGTGGATGAATTTTTCTTAGCCTCCTTCTTTCTTGAAAAACCGTGAGCTTCCTTACAAGGGGGGGGGGGGGTTTTGCTTGGTGTTGGCTTGTGTTTAAGTGTTGTAAATAATATGTGGCCACTTACCTTGGCTAAATATTGTCCAAGTAATGATCTTGTGGTGTGCAATTGGCCAAGCAACAAAGAAATACTAGGTGATCCCTAATTTAGGGAAGTATGTTTCCTAAATAACCTAACTAGATTCTATAAACTTGGTTACTTACTAACTTCCTACTAACTACTTGGTTACTAACCTAGACTAGGTAGTTTGCATGGGATTTGCATGGGGTGCATGTAATCTTGCCACCTTGCATGGTTAGTGGGTATTTTCCAATTTCCAAAATTTTCTAGAAAATCCTTAAACATTTTTGGTGGAATTTTTCCTTCAATATTTTTTCTAAAATCCAACTTCCTAATTCTAAATATATATGGTTCCTTGGGTTCTCAAAATAATAAAACCATGATCTTGTCGTAGTATTCGTATTTATCGATATCCCGGAAATGTACGAAATTAATAAAATAGGATTTTGCGAAATCCGTCGACATTTACATACACTTATTTTTCTTAAGGAAACATAATATAACTTCAAATTTTCATTTATCCGTCATTAATATATGGGGGTGAGATTCACTTCTCTTACATAACACAGTTACTATTCATTCCGTCTACTCCAATAATATCAAAAATCAGGGTTCTTACAGCCTCCCCTCCTTAAAAGGATTCCGTCCCGGAATCAGGTTGAAAACAGTTGGGGGTGCTTTTCACGCATCGCGCTCTCTAGTTCCCATGTTGATTCTTCGACATTCTGATTCCTCCACAAGACTCTCACTAGTTTGACAACCTTGTTCCTCAGCACCTGTTCTTTCCTATCCATGATTTCTACGGGTTGCTCCACATATGTTAAGTCTGGTTGCAGATCCACTTGATCATGTTCTATCACATGTCGGAAGTCGGTATGGTAGGGTCGTAACATGGACACATGAAACACATTATGTACTTGCTGTAAGCTCGGAGGTAAAGCCAATTCATAGGCTAACTTTCCAACTCGTTTCAAGATCTCAAAAGGTCCAATGAATCTCGGGCTGAGTTTCCCCTTCTTACCAAATCTCATCAATCCCTTCCACGGTGATACTTTCAACATCACGAACTCTCCTACCTCATATTCCTTATCTTTGCGGGACTGGTCCGCATACTTCTTCTGTCTGTCTTGGGCCGCTACCAGCCGTCCTCTTATAAGCTCGATAGTTTCTCTTGTCTGTTGGACCAGTTCGGGCCCTAAAATCTTCCGTTCTCCTACCTCTTCCCAACACAATGGAGACCGACATCTTCGTCCGTACAAAGCTTCGTACGGGGGCATGCCTATACTCGCATGGTAACTGTTGTTGTAGGAAAATTCGATCAATGGCAAGTGGTCGTCCCAACTTCCCTTGAAATCTATGGCACATACTCTCAACATGTCCTCGATGGTCTGGATGGTTCTCTCGCTCTGTCCGTCTGTTTGGGGATGGTATGCAGTACTCATGTTTAACTTAGTCCCCACACAATCCTGAAAACTCCTCCAGAACCTGGAGTTGAATCTTGGGTCTCTATCTGATACGATGCTCACAGGAACCCCATGCCTAACCACGATCTCTTTTAAGTAAATATCCACCAGCTTGTCGACGGTGTATCTCTCGTTGATTGGAAGAAAATGTGCTGACTTGGTCAATCGATCAATAATTACCCAAATGGCGTCATGATTAGTCTTGGTCCTTGGTAATCCGACCACAAAGTCCATCGCAATCTGCTCCCACTTCCACTCGGGTATCTCCAAGGGTTGCAACAATCCACTGGGCCTCTGATGTTCGGCCTTCACTCTCTGACATGTCAAGCATTTACTTACCCACTCTGCTATGTCTTTCTTCATGTTTGGCCACCAATAATATTCTTTCAAATCCCTATACATCTTGGTGCCTCCAGGATGAATCGAATACCTTGAGCTATGGGCCTCTTGCAAAATCTCATCTTTTAATTCTCGAACGTTCGGGATCCATATCCTAGATGCGTACCTCATAACTCCATTCCCGTCCTTCTCACACCTAATTTCTTCGCCAGTCAAAATTTTCTCCATGGAATTCTTTTCTTCTTCTATCTTCTTTTCCTGACATAACTTGATCTTTTCCAATAGCGGTGGTTGGACTTTTATTTCCATTAGACTCTCTTGGCCAGTTCCTGGCAACCTCACCTCAATCTCCAGCCTCTCGAGGTCCGTGATCAATTCATCCACTGACGTTATCATCTTAAGCTTCTCCTTTCGGCTAAGTGCATCGGCCACTACGTTGGCCTTCCCTGGGTGATAATGAATCCCACAATCATAATCCTTGATTAGCTCTAACCATCTCCTCTGCCTCATGTTTAACTCTTTCTGAGTGAATATGTACTTTAAGCTCTTGTGATCCGTGTAGATTTCACACTTTTCTCCGTAAAGATAATGTCTCCAGATCTTCAAGGCGAAAACTATCGCTGCTAACTCCAAATCATGGGTGGGGTATCTTATCTCATATTCCTTAATTTGTCTGGACGCATACGCAATCACCTTACCGTGTTGCATAAGCACACACCCTAAACCTTTATGGGACGCGTCGCTATAAATCACAAAATCTCCCTTATCATCGGGTAGGGCTAGTACTGGTGCTGTCACCAACCTCTTTTTCAACTCTTGAAAGCTCTCTTCGCATTTCTCAGTCCACACAAACTTCTCGGTCTTGCGAGTTAGCCGGGTCAAAGGGGCTGCTATCTTGGCAAAGTCTTGGACAAATCTCCTATAGTAGCCGGCCAATCCTATGAAACTTCTCACCTCTGTCGGGGTGGTTGGTCTCTCCCAATTTGATACAGCCTCTATTTTGGCTGGGTCCACTAGGATGCCTTGTTCGCTAATCACATGCCCCAAAAACTGAACTTCCTTCAACCAAAATTCACACTTCGAGAACTTAGCGTACAACTTTTCTTCTCTTAGCGCTCCCAATACAATCCTCAAATGCTCTGCATGTTCCTCTTTCGTCTTGGAATAAATTAAGATGTCATCGATGAAGACTATAACACACTTGTCCAGGTACTTCTTGAAGACTCGATTCATTAAGTCCATGAAAGCTGCGGGTGCATTCGTTAACCCAAACGACATTACTAAAAACTCATAGTGTCCGTACCGGGTGCGAAAGGCCGTCTTTGGTATATCTTCTGGTTTAATCTTTAACTGGTGATACCCGGTCCGCAAATCAATCTTAGAGAAATAAACTGCATCTTTCAATTGGTCAAACAGGTCATCTATCCTGGGCAAGGGATACTTATTCTTGATGGTCACCTTATTCAACTCCCTGTAATCTATGCATAATCTCATACTGCCATCCTTCTTTTTCACGAATAGCACCGGGGCTCCCCACGGTGGCACACTAGGTCTTATCATTCCTTTATCCAACAGCTCTTGCAATTGGGTGGCCAACTCTTTCATCTCCACTGGGGCTAGCCTATACGGGGCCTTTGAAATTGGGGCCGTGCCCGGAACTAAATCTATAGCGAACTCGATGTCTCTATCAGGTGGTAGTCCTGGAAGATCATCCGGAAATACGTCCGCGAACTCATTAACGACTGGGATTTCCTGTAGGTTTGGCGTCTCCTTATTGGTATCCTTTACATAGGCTAAATAGGCCTCGCATCCTTTACGTAACAGCCTTTTAGCTTGAATCATAGTCAGGAACTTTTGGGTTTGTCGTTTTCCACTAAACACTACTTCCTTATCCCCTGGCAGTCTTAAACTCACTTTCTTCTTCACGCAATCAATCTGAGCTCCATGGGTTGTCAACCAATCCATACCTATTATTACGTCAAACTCCCCTAATTGAAAAGGTATTAAATCTACCCGAAAGTGTCGCCCTTCTATTTCTAGGTCGCAACCTGGACAAACTTGGTTAACAGGAATAATTTCATGATTAGCTATCTCTACTTGCAGTCTGTCTCGCAGTGGTTCAGTCTTAAGGCCTAACTGACTTACAAAATCTAGAGATATGAAAGACTTGGTGGCTCCCGAATCAAATAAAACATTCGCATTAACTGATTTGAGTGGTAGGGTACCTGCGATCACATCCGTGTTCCTCACGGCATCTTGCACAGTCATGTTAAAAGTTCTTGCAGTAGGGGCCCTGTTAGAAGCAGTTCCACTCACTCTTGACGTTGCTGGCCCAGAGGACATACATTCCCTCATTCGGTGCCCTGGTTTCCCACACTTGAAGCAATTACCTCCGGCACTGGTGTTGTTACTAGTTCCTCGACAGGTGTTAGCATAATGTCCTGTCAGCCCACACTTGAAGCACTTCACATCTTGCAGATTACACACGCCCGCATGTTTCCTTCCACATTTATGTATTTGGGGCTTGTAGCAGTTGTATAATCACAGTTGTATATCAAAACAGTAGAGCATGGCATCGGAAAGTAAAGCAGTTGAGACAATATCAAGGAAACTGAAACTAAATAAGTACGGTACAAGGGTGGTCACAAGTTCGGATGTTAGAGCCAAATACATAGTTCCGATGTCAAAGTCTAGCAAAAGTGGAACAAATACAAGTACATAATCCGAATAGTCAAGGCTACACAAAAGTAGGGCTACATCCATACATACTATCTGAAGTCACATCTATATGTAGGTCAGTCTACTCATCCACTGGTCAGAAAGGACGCCACTGCACAAGTCAACTATCCCGCAAAATCGACACACTAATGTCATCTGTACCTAGGGGACTAAAATTGTAAGATTATGATTATTGGTTGAATTTCCGATATTTAATTCGGAAGGTATGTTTGTAATTATAATTGTTGAGTTTAATTATGAGTCCGATTAAAGGTTCGGGTTAGTGATTGTTAATTGTTAAATTGCTAATTGTTAATTGTTAGTGAGTAATTATTAATTGTCGGATAATATATTCGGGTTAGTTGTCAAGTAATTGTTAAGTGCTAATTGCTAATTGTTAGTTTCCAATTGAAATTGTTAAGTGCTAAGTGCTAAGTGCTAATTGTTATTGTCATATGAGGTATAGTTATAAGAGTTAGCTTATCGGTAAATGTTTATGTGCTAAATGGTATAAGTCGGGTCGTAGTAATTGTTAGAAGTCATAAGTGCCAACTACGTGGTGTTGGCTTAAATGTGGATAAACTTAGTTTACTTTTCCTTATGTGCTAGTTGCCGCATGTCTGGGCGGGTACTTTTCCTTATGTGCTAGTTGCCGCATGTCTGGGCGGGTACTTTTCCTTATGTGCTAGTTGCCGCATGTCTGGGCGGGTACTTTTCTTATATGTTTACTTTTATGTTGCTGCAAGTTGAGGCAGCTTTTATTTTATCAAAAGCAGGGTTATAAATTGTTTTGTTGGCATGGAGGGGCTGAGCCCATAGTCCGATAAACGAATACTACATGCCGAAATTTTCTAAAAATCCCCTGCATTTTAATTTATTTAACTTATTTGATTTCAAGGGTTTAAAGGTATGATTTGGGTGTTAACTGTTTATGTGTATATGTGTTAAGTGAATTAATTCGAGGGTAATTGTTGTCTCGAGGATTTATGTGCTAAGTGATTTAATTCAAGGAATTATGTGCTTCGAGGATTAATTGTGTTTTGTGGATTAGCTATTAATCAAGTCTTGTCGTAAGAAGGTCAATGGTATTATAAATGTATAGGTTAAGGGAAGTTGACTAAATGGTGGTATAGGGTTATGATGTGTTAGCACTAGGAAATGTTCACTTTATATAAGGGGACTCTTCCCGTGTTGTTTGCTATTACTAAATGTCTTATGTGCAATAAGTGGTATTAGAGTAGTCAACTATAGGGAGGACACCTATAGTTTGACTTTATGATTATTTAGTGATAATCCCGAGTTGTGTCTACTCGATATACGTGGTATGACTGACACGTACGCGTAACTATTTCTGTACCATTAGGGCATAATCGAGATGGAATGACGTGCATCCAAAAAGGAAGATCGAGACGTCAGGTAAGGTCCATGGAATTACTTGGACGAGGTGCGAAAAGGATTTGTTCGCGGTTTCTATTTTCTGCTAAGGACCAGAGGCAAGTTTATTTACACATACTCTATCGTTCAGAGTATACCTATTTTGAATTATATAAAATGTGCGGAAAAAGGTTTTCAATCCCTAATTGCGAGTTTTTAATCTTGTGCTCCTCCTTCCAAATCATTTTATTCTTGACTTTGCTAGCGATATTAAATTATTCTCGTGCAATAATCAAAACCCATGACTTATAATACTGTCGATGGGCGGTGACATTCTTATGGTTCTACATCTCGATTTATATGTTGTATATTTATAAACTTTTGTAATGTGGTAGAGGACTATATGTTATGAGGTATATATAGATACATATACGTATATATGGAACTACGTGGTAAAGGCTCCGAGGGTAGAGCGTGTATTGAGTTATCGAACTTAGTCCGTGTGGCGGGGCTATTTGGTATTGTATGTTTTCGAAAACCCGGGCAAAGCTTTAAAAAAAAGAATTTCGCAATAATTAACCTAAAGGCAACATCACCAATAAACCAGTGTTTATTTAATTAATAGATGCTCCTGAAAGCATTTACTAATTAAATAAACCTCATTCGCCTAATTAAATTTATTTAATTAGATGAATATCATTTTCAAAACGCTTTCTTAAAATCACTTTGTCCCGGAGAAATAATAAAACAATTTAATGGAGTGATTCTATCTAGTATATTATTTATCAGAGATAGTTTATTTTCAATACGGATTAAAGATATTCCAGTGGTTATAAATTGGTTACTTTCAGCTTAAACCAGCTAGATTGATATCGATATATGTTATTTGAATGCTTATTCAATTCGATGAATATTAATCATAATATTCATTAAGAAACAACAAAAAAAAAGAGAAGGATTTCATGCTTATTAATTATTTCTTATTGACCGAGAGTCAGTAGTAGTTATTTGCTAAAGTGGCTAAAGTTTGGAGACTGCTGGAGAGATTGTGTCTTGATTTTGATTAGAAATATTCCAGGAGTTGTATTTGGGTGTTTTGAGGTTATTAAATATTCCAGTATTAATAGTAAATATTATTTGAATATTACTTAATAAATGAATGTTAATTTGAGTATTCTTTAAAAAAAGGGATTATTGAATATTTATTATTTGTTACATAGTAGTCAATATTTATTAAATACTCTAAGTGTTTTGAAGGTTATAAAACACTATTTAAAGGTTGTCTAAGGACTTTCATAGTCATTTAAAATATTATATTTTGAATCTATCTAGGTAAGTTCTTGAAGGTAAGTTACTTTTCAAGAACTTATATATATATATGGAATTACCCTGTTGTGGTTACAAGCTTTATGCGTACCATTTTCCATGTGTGATCATAAAACCCTGTGTCGAGATTGATATCCGTACAAGTTTATATCTATACTTGAACTCTTTTGAACTCAAAACATTTTCGAAAACCCCCGGTCAGGTTTTACTCTCTTGCTCATTTTTCAAGAATTATCGGTCGACTGATGTCGGACCTCAACTACTCGATTTTCAATCAAAACAAGTTTTGAAAGAAAAAGAAAAAAAAAGGGACTCTGGCAGGTGTGGGAATCGTTGACGAACGATTCCCGGGATGTGTAAGCGGCCGTGAGCCAGGCGGTCCATCAATTATTATTCCGGCCCAGGTGTTGCCGAAGGATGATTACGGATGTAGTTTTCATCGAGGGTGATTACGGATGTAGTTTTCACCCAGGGATAGTTACGGATGTAGTTTCTATCCTTCTACCGGTAGAGAAGACCCGCGGATTATTGGACTTGGATGTGGCGACTGATCATCGTCAATCCTTGTCAGGTTTTATGTTTTCTTTAAGTCCCATCCTCCACTTTGGAAAAGTACTCAAACACTGCTTCTTAGGCCTAAGTGCCAAGTAGCCGATAGTGTTGTTTTCAATTATGAAAGATGATGAATTCATGCAGTATCTAGAACTGCAAGATTATTCTAACAATAATGGCACGTACTTGTGCACTTTTGCAATTATTCAAAAGATGAAAGATGGTTCATCGGTTATTGATGTTAAGTCCCAAATGTTTTGCTTCAAGAGTTTTGACTCTCTTCCTATCAGTTATTTTTGGAGTTTAACTTATCAAATGGTTAACGAACTTATATCCTGTACAGAATCTTGAACTGTAAGGTGTTTTGATGATAATGATTTACTCATGTGTATATACTTACAACTTGAGGAGTATTAAAAAGGGAACTTTATAATGGTTTGGTTTATGAAGGGTGGTAATAACTATCTTAGCAGCATATTGAACTGCATATTTTGAATAGCTCCCTAAGGGGTTATCAATACTATGAGGTATGGTATGTGGATAAGGTATGAGGATTACTATTGTTGACATGAACTTACTTTATTTATCTGATGTTACCCGAAATGTCATATATCCCCTACTGAGGTTTCATTGTTGTAAATATTTCGAAATTGATATTAAGTATCGTTGTATTTTGAAAACTCCATGTGTATATTGATATATATTGTTGTGCTCTATTAATACTTGCTGGGCAATTCTTTCGCTCATACTTGCTTGTTTTAAATATTAACCTTTCAGAGGAAGGTAGATGATTGAGGCTTATCTGCATGGCTCAGGAGAAGCAGGCAGTGTGCCCTTGTGAAGATGATATGATCCAGAACATAGATAGCTGGAGTAAGTTATATGTAGGTACATTAATGTGTAATATATATTACTTTGTATTGAGTAGTACTAGTTGCTGGTGTACTTCCCAACGAAGCTATACTAGTAGTATAAGATTTGTAAGACATAGTGCGATGTAATAGAATGGATGTAATGAAGATGTAAAGATTTTAGTTCTTGTTTCTAGCCCTATGACCTAAAAGATGCTTGGTGGTTGGGGTCACAGATGTTGTAATTCAGTTATAAAATGATTACATGTGGTTTAATATTGTCAAACAGGTGATTTGATGTTAAGGATTTCCGCGTGACGACCAAATCCCTGACCCCGGATTTGGGGCGTTACAGAAATGGTACCATTTCTGTGACGCCCCCAGATCCGGGGTCGGGAATCTAGGCGCTCACGGTCCATTTTCCATTATTATCATACTTGTTCTTGCACACAATATAATTAAACAGCCATCGACCCCACAATAAACTCACACCGCATACACGCACACACACACACAGGTTAGAGTCTCAGAAACGTCATACATTTGATTAGGCAAAAGTAAAAGTTTTAGAGTTATTACAGACCGAATTAAATAGCATTTATGCTACCAGCAACACTTCGATATGAAGCGAAGTTGGCGGCTTGAAAGCTTGCTGCGGTACACTGCCTTGCACAGGTCATACTTATAAATAAAACGTACTAACAAAAGTTGCCGACCAATCCGGCTAACGGGGCCTACCGGTGGAATCTCAACTGCAGCCTGGGGTCTAGTCACCTGCTTTCGAACAGTCTGACTGGTTCTTGCCATTTCTCTTAGCTGTTGTGTTTGTAAAATTTGAAAACAAGCAAGAGTGAGCAACTATAGCTCAGCAAGAATATACGTATAAGATAAGCAATATAACGTTCCATATGTATAATAGTCATTAAACTCGTTGTATCAATCAGTTATAGAATCACTTGTCATTATTGGTAAATTTCAAAGGTGCACCAGTACGTGCCCTTGTTTTCAAAATAACCTTGCAGTTCTAGCTACTGCATAAAGTCAACATCTTTCTCATCAAAATAGGACACTATCGGCAACTGGCACATAGGCCTAAGATGCAGTGTCAAAGCATTTTTCCAAAGTGGAGGATGGGACTGGAAGAAAACATAAAAACCTGACAAGGATTGACGATGATCAGTCGCCACATCCGAGTCCAATAATCCGCGGGTCTTCTCTACCGGTAGAAGGATAGAAACTACATCCGTAACTATCCCTGAGTGAAAACTACATCCGTAATCACCCTCGATGAAAACTACATCCGTAATCATCCTTCGGCAACACCTGGGCCGGAATAATAAGTGATGGACCGCCTGGCTCACGGCCGCTTACACATCCCGGGAATCGTTCGTCAACGGTTCCCACACCTGCCAGAGTCCCTTTTTCTTTTTCTTTTTTTTTTTTAAAAACCAGATTTTGATTGAAAACAGAGTAGTTGTGGTTCGACATCAGTCGACCGATAATTCTTGAAATCATACAAGAAGCGAATCCTGACCGGGGGTTTTCGAAAAGATTTTGGGTTCGAAAAAGTTCGAGTTTGAAAGTATTAAAAGGTATCTTGGATTAACTTTGTTTTTAAAATAATGAACAATAATTATTAAATGATATTTAAGATTTAATATTAATAATTAATAAAATAATTATTTAATAAATAAACTTTTAATCCAAGATAGGGTTTCGGGTATTTACGAAGATATAATAATAGTTATTTGAATATATGATACCACCCGAATGACCCTTCGGGTTTTCGCAATATAGGTACGATATAATATACCGCTCCCCGGTCAATAGTATATACGGACCGCTACGACCTCTATTGCTAGAGTCGTTGTCCGAAGAAAACATTCCAATCTAAGTTCAAGGGGTAAAAGCATACATGTACTTGTTCAATCTCAATTGCATCAATACTTCGATAAACATAGCATTTGATATAATTTGAAAACTACAAACACAACAGTGAAAATCCTGGTATATGTATAAGTTTTGAAAAGTAAACTTGCCTTGGTATGGTAAGGGTGGTAAAGCTCTCGGGGTCGCACGGTAATCTATAAATATTCAAGGGTACGCCCGTTAGTAACTTAACGAGACGACTAAATAATAATATAAATAATTATGAGCCTACCCTAGCGACTCCACTCTTAAGTCCACTAACCCTCCTAAAGGTCCTTAATATCATAAGTTCATGTTCGTTAATAATCCGACTCGAAATAATCGCCAAATTTCAATTATGCTAAGTTTGTGTAAAAATCTCGAAAAACTAATCCTACGCGCGATTTTCCACTTGCGCGCATCTCACTCTAACATTTTTAGAAATATATTAAATTCGAATTTTAACTTAATTCCTTTTGGGTCATCTTCTCCACTGTAAAATCTCACTTCTCAATTTTTACCACGAATTTACCATATTTTTAAAGGGTCCAAACATAATTTACAAGGGGACAATTTTCAGCAGTCTGCCATTCAGAACACGATTTACTAAATAAATCATATCTCCAAATCTACAGCTCTCCTGTCCATGAGCTTTATATTTCTATAAACTACACTCCAAGACCTTTCCAACCATATAAGGTAGGTTTTCAGGGGATTAGATTTAGGCCTCTGAATTGCAGTTACAAGTAGGGTCATTTACAGATTCGTCCAACAGCTCATTTCTACAAGTCATCCACCTTCTAAAATCTCCACCCACTTCAATATCATCATAAATCCACCAAGAAAAATATCATATACTCATGTGACTTCATATAACATAAAAATAATTTTTATTATAGCAATATCCATCAATATCCAAGATATTCATAAATCATGCTCTAACTAACACTTTTTAGCACTAACACTTGTAGATCTAACCATATCAAGCAACTTCTCTTGCCATGGCTACTAGGGTTTAAAATTTATACCTTCCTTGAAGCTCTAGGTACCTTGACAAAGCTTGAAATCCTTCCCAAACACCTTGGTTGATCAATCTAAGGCTTAATCTTTAAGATCAAAAATAAAAGTTTAGATAGTCACTATTCATCTAGAAACTTTAGGAATTTTTTTTTTACCTATCCTAGACTTGGAATTAAATCATGAAAAATTTACCATACCTTAGTTATATCAAGAGGAGGCTTGGGCTAAAATATCATGAATTTAGGATGAGTGGAAGTGGTAGAAGAAATTTTCTTATTCTCCTTGTTTCTTGAAGTGCCGTGAGTTAGCAAGCAAGGGGGGGGGGTTGCTCTTGTTTTTACTTGGTGGTGTGTAATAAAATGAGATAAGTGCTAGTGGTCTTGGCTAAATATTGGCCAAGTCTTGAACATGTGGTAAATATTATGCCATGCCTCTTGAATTATACTTGGTGATCCCTAAAATGGGGAACCATGTCATTAAAAAGCTAACTACTAAGTACTAACTTGGTTACTACTACTAACTATCCTACTAACTATTGGTTGATAGCTTTGACTTGGTTAGTGCATGGGATTTGCATGGCATTGCATGTATTTTAGTCACCTTAGCATGGCTAGTAGGTATTTTCCAATTTCCACAATTTTCTAGATAATTTCTTAAACATTTTTGGTGGAGCTTTTCCTTCAAATAAACTTTCTAAAGTCCAACTTCCTAATTCTAAATATATATGGGTCCTTGGGTTTTCAAATAAATAAATCCATGACCTCATCATAGTATTCGTATTTATCGATATCCCGGAAATATACGAAAATAATAAAATAGGATTTTGCGAAATCCGTCGACATTCACATACACTCATTTTTCATAAGGAAACATAATATAACTTCAAATTTTCATTTATCCGTCATTAATATATGGGGGTGGAATTCACTCCTCTTACAAAACAGAGTTACTATTCATTCCGTCTACTCCAATAATATCAAAAATCAGGGTTCTTACAGCCTCCCCTCCTTAAAAGGATTCCGTCCCGGAATCAGGTTGAAAACAGTTGGGGGTGCTTTTCACGCATCGCGCTCTCTAGTTCCCATGTTGATTCTTCGACATTCTGATTCCTCCACAAGACTCTCACTAGTTTGACAACCTTGTTCCTCAGCACCTGTTCTTTTCTATCCATGATTTCTACGGGTTGCTCCACATATGTTAAGTCTGGTTGCAGATCCACTTGATCATGTTCTATCACATGTCGGAAGTTGGTATGGTAGGGTCGTAGCATGGACACATGAAACACATTATGTACTTGTTGTAAGCTCGGAGGTAAAGCCAATTCATAGGCTAACTTTCCAACTCGTTTCAAGATCTCAAAAGGTCCAATGAATCTCGGGCTGAGTTTCCCCTTCTTACCAAATCTCATCAATCCCTTCCACGGTGATACTTTCAACATCACGAACTCTCCTACCTCATATTCCTTATCTTTGCGGGACTGGTCCGCATACTTCTTCTGTCTGTCTTGGGCCGCTACCAGCCGTCCTCTTATAAGCTCGATAGTTTCTCTTGTCTGTTGGACCAGTTCGGGCCCTAAAATCTTCCGTTCTCCTACCTCTTCCCAACACAATGGAGACCGACATCTTCGTCCGTACAAAGCTTCGTACGGGGGCATGCCTATACTCGCATGGTAACTGTTGTTGTAGGAAAATTCGATCAATGGCAAGTGGTCGTCCCAACTTCCCTTGAAATCTATGGCACATACTCTCAACATGTCCTCGATGGTCTGGATGGTTCTCTCGCTCTGTCCGTCTGTTTGGGGAAGGTATGCAGTACTCATGTTTAACTTAGTCCCCACACAATCCTGTGTGGGTTTCTATCTGATACGATGCTCACCGGAACCCCATGCCTAACCACAATCTCCTTTAAGTAGATATCCACCAGCTTGTCAACAGTGTATCTCTCGTTGATTGGGAGAAAATGTGCTGACTTGGTCAATCTATCGATAATTACCCAAATGGCGTCATGATTAGTCTTGGTCCTTGGTAATCCGACCACAAAGTCCATCGCAATCTGTTCCCACTTCCACTCGGGTATCTCCAAGGGTTGCAACAATCCACTGGGCCTCTGGTGTTCGGCCTTCACTCTTTGACATGTCAAGCATTTACTTACCCACTCTGCTACGTCCTTCTTCATATTTGGCCACCAATAATACTCTTTCAAATCTCTATACATCTTGGTGCCCCCAGGGTGAATCGAATACCTTGAACTATGAGCCTCTTGCAAAATCTCACTTTTTAATTCTTGAACGTTCGGGATCCATATCCTAGATTCGTACCTCATAACTCCATTCCCGTCCTTCTCACACCTAATTTCTTCGCCAGTCAAAATTTTCTCCATGGAATTCTTTTCTTCTTCTATCTTCTTTTCCTGACATAACTTGATCTTTTCCAATAGCGGTGGTTGGACTTTTATTTCCATTAGACTCTCTTGGCCAATTCCTGGCAACTTCACCTCAATCTCCAGCCTCTCGAGGTCCTTGATCACTTCGTCCACTGACGTTATCATCTTAATCTTCTCCTTTCGGCTAAGTGCATCGGCCACTACGTTGGCCTTCCCTGGGTGATAATGAATCTCACAATCATAATCCTTGATTAGCTCTAACCATCTCCTCTGCCTCATGTTTAACTCTTTCTGAGTGAATATGTACTTTAAGCTCTTGTGATCCGTGTAGATTTCACACTTTTCTCCGTAAAGATAATGTCTCCAGATCTTCAAAGCAAAGACTATTGCTGCTAATTCCAAATCATGGGTGGGGTATCTTATCTCATATTCTTTGAGTTGCCTAGACGCATACGCAATCACCTTGCCATGTTGCATGAGCACACAGCCCAGGCCTTTATGGGATGCATCACTATAAATTACAAAATCTCCCTTATCATCGGGTAGGGCTAGTACCGGTGCTGTCACCAACCTCTTTTTCAACTCTTGAAAGCTCTCTTCGCATTTCTCAGTCCACACAAACTTCTCGGTCTTGCGAGTTAGCCGGGTCAAAGGGGCTGCTATCTTGGAAAAGTCTTGGACAAATCTCCTATAGTAGCCGGCCAATCCTATGAAACTTCTCACCTCTGTCGGAGTGGTTGGTCTCTCCCAATTTGATACAGCCTCTATTTTGGCTGGGTCCACTAGGATGCCTTGTTCGCTAATCACATGCCCCAAAAACTGAACTTCCTTTGTTACGACCAACTCAACACGCAAGTGCACGTGATCTCAAGTAATACAGATAGCAAATAAGGTTCGTTCCTACAGGGACTCGTTGTATTGTCTAGCTAACTCACTCACCAATGTATGATTGTTTTCCAATGCTAAAACAAATAAATAAGTGGATTGTTATTATCACTAAAATTTATCTAAGAATTATAACTAATTATCAACTGCTTGAACTGAAATTTATGTTGAATTACTTATGCAAATAAAACATGGGAATTTAGTTTCTTTAAACAATCCATCTATGGTCTCCAAATCCCTAGCCTTGTTCATGTGATTTATTAACACCTGATCGAACACACAAAACTGATATAAGCCAACTTCCGTTACACAAATACCATCCTAAACAATATCCACAATAAAGATAGAAATCATTTAGTCTTCCGATTATGCCAAGTCTTCATATGTCTATAAAGAATAAAACATAATGGTTGAGGTGCAAGCATTCAATTGATCACATAGTCGTCATAAAACGATTAGAGTTATGACACTAATTACGAATGATATTATCACGCATAAACCTACGCTAACATGGCAAGTTCTAAACTCTTATTTCCACTTTCGCTTCAACAAGAATTAACACACAATTACAGGAGTTAGCTACTCTCCTATAACGAATTAAATCAACCATGATAGGATATCACATCAATCACACTATAGGCATCGAGTAGATTCAACACATAGAATTCATGATTAAGTCCACTAAACCCCCATGACAACGAATTAGTTCATGATCGAACTAATCATCATCATGGGTTCCAATGGAAACATGATAGAAAGAAACGAATAAAGACTGAGATAAATATCAAAGGTTTTTAAAGAATACACCAAGGTTAAGCATCCACAACTAGGAAGAATACAAGAATAAAATGGGGAACTATCTTCTTCCTTCTTTGTTGTGCTAAAAAAACTACGTACAAAAAACAAGCTGTCACTCCTCTCTAGGGTTTTCTTTACTTCCCTTATATAGGCCTCCAGGTGCTAGTACATAGAAGAAATGTTTTTTTTTATTTTATTTAATTCACCCAAAACAAATCAGGAATCGGGTCAGACGAGACGGCGACGCGGCGCCGGCTTCAAGCACAAATCCAGCGATGCGGCGCCAGGACCTCCACCACGGCGATGCGGCGCCGTCCTCCAGTACAAACGCAGCGACGCGGCGCCGAGCCTTCTGTCCAGCAACATAAATTTTTTTCCTTTTCTTTAATTTGACTCCGTTTTGCACTTCGATTGCTACGCTTCATTCCTCTAACACCTGTGATTGATATCCCTGCACAATACCCTTAAAAGAGATCAAAAATACCACAACTCAAGTACAAACCATCGTTTTAAGCTAAATGGAAACGTTCTAAGTAGATAAAATACCCACTAATCACACCCCCAAACTTAAACCGATGCTTGTCCTCAAGCATAACAAACAAAATATTTACAACTACCTAGTACCACTTTCGTAGGTGATCACAGTTGCATTTAGCATATGCAACAAGCCCTTTAAACCCCTAGGCAGCCCTAGTGGACGAGTAAGGTCTCGTGAGGGCCTATAGTGAATGTACCCACAAAATCCATCTAATAATGCAACTAACAATGCAACTAACTACATGAATGCAACTATATGAAAATGCAACAATCCCCTTTAAACTGACCAAAACCAACTAGCAACCAGCTGCCTCATAGAATGCAACTAAATCCGAATAGAGCTCGACTAAGCCCCCGTATACTAACAATACATGAACAGAAACGTGTGTGTGTGCAATGCTCATCAGAAATGCTCCCAACACTAGGTCAAAAATCATACCTATCCTTCGCCAAGACAATCACAGGTTTATAAACAGAATAGACTGTAGACACTTCATAACCTAGGAACACCACCATCCTTATTCAAGTTAACCAAGAATTCATGCTTTATTACTACGACACTAAATACTATAAATACTACGCATGCTTATTTAACCGTGCAATGAGTGAGACCCCAAAAGGCTTATACAATAATACCCATGTAGCGAGTGTTAGGTCAGCAGGATCCCAGACTATAAAAGCCTTAGGTCACTAGGACTAAGTCCCCTCAGACTTAATAACTCGAGTATTAAAGAGCTCACTCTGGTTAATTTTGCATTTAACTTATTTACATGACTCTTTTTTTTTCTTTTTCTTTCATTTTTTTTTTTTCACTTTTTTTTCTTTTTTTTCATTTTTTTTTTAATGTATGCAATCTGGAACGAGAATTCTCAATTCCAACCCTAGACTACTCATATAAAAATGAGCCGGCTACTAGCCGTTTGACGCCTAGCCATTATTGACCAAAATTAACACTAGCATGAAATCCTTGGTGTCCCCCAAACTTAGACTTTATTGCTCCTACGTCATCAAGGGAATAACGAAAATTCTAAATATAATCAAGTGATTAAGTCTCAAACATCCAAACAGGCATGACCCTAACCTAGCCCAAAAGCACCTAATGAGACTAGTGAAAAGATTCTGTTTCCGTAACATGCAAGTCAATTCCATGGGAACTATAAATCAACCCTCTATTCATCATTACCACACCCAATTAGACATCTATCCACCAATCAGAATTAGCTCGTTCTAAGGGATCATGAAAAATGCATGCTATGCAATGCAAATGCAACTATATGAACATCAATATCACAATAAACAGAATGTCCTATATGGCATACATAAAAACAAAACAAAAACGCTCTACACTAACATGCAATTATGCTCCTAACATGACATGCAACACATCTATTATACAACTAATACAAATGCACCTTTAATCCCCACCCCCAAACTTAAATTCTTCAATGTCCCCATTGAAGGCGAGAAACAAAGAAAGTGCACAGGAATACCTCAATCATCAGCAGGGTCACCCTCCTCGGGTGGTAATGGCTTGAGCCCGAGTGCAAAAACTTCCTCATTTGACAACTTACGAAGCACCTGAAAATTATTAGAATCAGCTAGCCCACGAGACTTATGTAGAATGTCAACTCTTCTTTCCCATAAAGTTGCATCCAACAACTGAATTAGCCCCTTTCTTCCTTCGTTCTCAATGCCAGAAATCCCACTTGAAGCTTTTTCCACTGGATCTGATTTTTTTAGCTGCTCGATCTCCTTCTTCACATTCTTATCAACAACGTCCACTTTGAAACACTCCTCTGAATCTGACGGATATTTTGTTGCCTTGAACACATTGAAAGTGACTTTCTGATCATGCACTCTCATGGTAAGCTCTCCTTTTTGCACATCAATCAGAGTTCGGCCCGTAGCTAGAAATGGCCTTCCCAAGATGATAGGAATCCTCTTATCCTCCTCAAAGTCCAGTATAACAAAATCAACCGGAAAAATCAGCTTATCCACCTTCACCAATACATCCTCCACTATACCCCTAGGATATGTGATCGACCTATCTGCCAACTGCAAGGTCATATTAACAGGTTTCGGATCAGGTAACCCAAGTTGCTTAAAAACAGACATCGGCATCAGATTAATGCTAGCTCCCAAATCACATAAGCACTTGCTGAAAAGTTGTTTGCCAATAGTGCAAGGTATGGTGAAGCTCCCCGGATCCTTCAGCTTAGGTGGCAACTTTTGTTGCAAGACAGCACTACACTCCTCCGTCAAAGCGACGGTCTCTAAATCCTCGAGTTTCAATTTCCTCGAAAGTATGCCCTTCATGAACTTGGCATAACTTGGCATTTGTTCAAGTGCTTAGCAAATGGTAGATTTATGTGCAACTTTTTGAACACTTCCAAGAACTTTGCAAATTGCTTATCAAACTTCTGCTTCTGAAGCCTTTTAGGGAATGGAGGAGGTGGAAACACCTTATCTTCTACTTCTTTTTGGGAATTAACACTCTTGTGAATGATAGGAGTTGAAGGAGTAGCATTAGGAAGCAAATCAGAACCAGATTCGACCTCAACTGAAAATTCAGTTTTTTTCTCCAGAGAGCACGGCGACGCGTCGCCGATTTTGTACTGTGGGGCGGCGCCGCGGCGCCGTATGGTCTGCTCAGAATTTTCATTTTTTTCCTCGGTTGCTTTTTCTTCGTTCTGACCTTGTAGACTTCTTCCTGATCGTAATGTTATTGCCTGAACCTGTTCCTTTTGATCTTTCTTGCCTGGATTTACCTCTGTGTCACTCGGAAGCGTTCCTGGTTGACGGTTCAACAAAGCATTGGCTAGCTGGCCAATTTGATTCTCTAAAGTTTTCAATGACACTGCCTGACTCTTATACATCATTCGAAGCTCTTCCAATTCCGACTTCTCAGACTGATTCAATGAAGTTCCTTGAGATGGTTGAAACCCCGGTGGATTGAATGGTTGCCTTGGAGCATAAGGTGGTGGTTGATAGTTCTGATTACTTGGCCTTGCATTGAACTGCTGATTTTGTGGTTGCTGAGCACCTCCCTGATTGTTGCTCCAACTGAAGTTAGGATGATTCCGATTGTTGGGATGATAAAAATTTGGCACTGGTTGCTGAGATCTTTGAAAATTACCAACAAATTTTGCAGATTCAGCTGAGATAGCACACATATTTGTGTCATGTGCCCCTGCACACAATTCACACACCATAGCAACCTGGTTAGTCCCAAGATTAGAAAGGGAATCTACCTTCATTGTCAACGCTTTGAGTTGGGCAGCAATAGCAGTAGCTGCATCCAAGTCAAGAACTCCAGCCACTTTAGCAGGTGGCAAGCGTTGAGTAGGATTCTGGAACTCATTGGCCGACATCATTTCAATCAGATTGTAAGAATCCTCATAACTTTTTGCCCATAGCGCACCTCCAGAAGCTGCATCTAACATAGGCCGGGACTGAGCTCCCAACCCGTTATAGAAATTGCTGATTATCATCCAATCCGGCATTCCATGATGAGGACAACGTGCCAATATCTCCTTGTACCTCTCCCAAGCTTCTCCCAAAGATTCCTGGGAATGCTGTGCAAACTGAGAAATGGCATTCCTGTAAGCTGCTGTCTTTGCCATGGAGAAATACTTGGTCAAGAACTTTTGAGCACAGTCTGCCCATGTTGTAATAGAGCCTGATGGCATAGAATGTAACCAACTCTTGGCTTTATCCTTAAGAGAGAAGGGAAATAGCCTCAATCTGATTGCGTCATCTGTAACTCCGTTGAATTTGAAGGTGTCACAGATCTCAAGGAAGTCCCTAATATGAGCATTGGGATCTTCAGCAGGACTACCCCCAAACTGGACTGTGTTCTGAATCATCTGAATGATGTTTGGCCTTAGCTCGAAATTGTTAGACCCTATAGCTGGTCGAACAATACTAGTATGGATGTCCTCCACTTTCGGCTGAGAGAATTCACTCAAAGCCTTCGCTGCTTGTTCTTGATTTGCCATAACTTCCTTTGCTTCAAGATTGTCTTCTAACCCGAAATCAAGTCTTCTCCTAGCTAGTTCTTCTGTACGTGCTAGTTCGTCTCTACGTGCACGAGCTCGTGTACGCATAAACTCTCAACAAGTACCTGAAATTCACCAACAAGAAATTTTATGAAAACGTCCTAGTCACCGAAATTCAATGACCACTGATGGCAAATATTGAAACTAAACAAAATAAAACCGCGTCCCCGGCAGCGGCGCCAAAAACTTGTTACGACCAACTCAACACGCAAGTGCACGTGATCTCAAGTAATACAGATAGCAAATAAGGTTCGTTCCTACAGGGACTCGTTGTATTGTCTAGCTAACTCACTCACCAATGTATGATTGTTTTCCGATGCTAAAACAAATAAATAAGTGGATTGTTATTATCACTAAAATTTATCTAAGAATTATAACTAATTATCAACTGCTTGAACTGAAATTTATGTTGAATTACTTATGCAAATAAAACATGGGAATTTAGTTTCTTTAAACAATCCATCTATGGTCTCCAAATCCCTAGCCTTGTTCATGTGATTTATTAACACCTGATCGAACACACAAAACTGATATAAGCCAACTTCCGTTACACAAATACCATCCTAAACAATATCCACAATAAAGATAGAAATCATTTAGTCTTCCGATTATGCCAAGTCTTCATATGTCTATAAAGAATAAAACATAATGGTTGAGGTGCAAGCATTCAATTGATCACATAGTCGTCATAAAACGATTAGAGTTATGACACTAATTACGAATGATATTATCACGCATAAACCTACGCTAACATGGCAAGTTCTAAACTCTTATTTCCACTTTCGCTTCAACAAGAATTAACACACAATTACAGGAGTTAGCTACTCTCCTATAACGAATTAAATCAACCATGATAGGATATCACATCAATCACACTATAGGCATCGAGTAGATTCAACACATAGAATTCATGATTAAGTCCACTAAACCCCCATGACAACGAATTAGTTCATGATCGAACTAATCATCATCATGGGTTCCAATGGAAACATGATAGAAAGAAACGAATAAAGACTGAGATAAATATCAAAGGTTTTTAAAGAATACACCAAGGTTAAGCATCCACAACTAGGAAGAATACAAGAATAAAATGGGGAACTATCTTCTTCCTTCTTTGTTGTGCTAAAAAAACTACGTACAAAAAACAAGCTGTCACTCCTCTCTAGGGTTTTCTTTACTTCCCTTATATAGGCCTCCAGGTGCTAGTACATAGAAGAAATGTTTTTTTTTATTTTATTTAATTCACCCAAAACAAATCAGGAATCGGGTCAGACGAGACGGCGACGCGGCGCCGGCTTCAAGCACAAATCCAGCGATGCGGCGCCAGGACCTCCACCACGGCGATGCGGCGCCGTCCTCCAGTACAAACGCAGCGACGCGGCGCCGAGCCTTCTGTCCAGCAACATAAATTTTTTTCCTTTTCTTTAATTTGACTCCGTTTTGCACTTCGATTGCTACGCTTCGTTCCTCTAACACCTGTGATTGATATCCCTGCACAATACCCTTAAAAGAGATCAAAAATACCACAACTCAAGTACAAACCATCGTTTTAAGCTAAATGGAAACGTTCTAAGTAGATAAAATACCCACTAATCATCCTTCAACCAAAATTCACACTTCGAGAACTTAGCGTACAACTTTTCTTCTCTTAGCGCTCCCAATACAATCCTCAAATGCTCTGCATGTTCCTCTTTCGTCTTGGAATAAATTAAGATGTCATCGATGAAGACTATAACACACTTGTCCAGGTACTTCTTGAAGACTCGATTCATTAAGTCCATGAAAGCTGCGGGTGCATTCGTTAACCCAAACGACATTACTAAAAACTCATAGTGTCCGTACCGGGTGCGAAAGGCCGTCTTTGGTATATCTTCTGGTTTAATCTTTAACTGGTGATACCCGGTCCGCAAATCAATCTTAGAGAAATAAACTGCATCTTTCAATTGGTCAAACAGGTCATCTATCCTGGGCAAGGGATACTTATTCTTGATGGTCACCTTATTCAACTCCCTGTAATCTATGCATAATCTCATACTGCCATCCTTCTTTTTCACGAAGAAAGACATAGCTCAGCAAGAATATACGTATAAGATAAGCAATATAACGTTCCATATGTATAATAGTCATTAAACTCGTTGTATCAATCAGTTATAGAATCACTTGTCATTATTGGTAAATTTCAAAGGTGCACCAGTACGTGCCCTTGTTTTCAAAATAACCTTGCAGTTCTAGCTACTGCATAAAGTCAACATCTTTCTCATCAAAATAGGACACCATCGGCAACTGGCACATAGGCCTAAGATGCAGTGTCAAAGCATTTTTCCAAAGTGGAGGATGGGACTGGAAGAAAACATAAAAACCTGACAAGGATTGACGATGATCAGTCGCCACATCCGAGTCCAATAATCCGCGGGTCTTCTCTACCGGTAGAAGGATAGAAACTACATCCGTAACTATCCCTGAGTGAAAACTACATCCGTAATCACCCTCGATGAAAACTACATCCGTAATCATCCTTCGGCAACACCTGGGCCGGAATAATAAGTGATGGACCGCCTGGCTCACGGCCGCTTACACATCCCGGGAATCGTTCGTCAACGGTTCCCACACCTGCCAGAGTCCCTTTTTCTTTTTCTTTTTTTTTAAAAAACCAGATTTTGATTGAAAACAGAGTAGTTGTGGTTCGACATCAGTCGACCGATAATTCTTGAAATCATACAAGAAGCGAATCCTGACCGGGGGTTTTCGAAAAGATTTTGGGTTCGAAAAAGTTCGAGTTTGAAAGTATTAAAAGGTATCTTGGATTAACTTTGTTTTTAAAATAATGAACAATAATTATTAAATGATATTTAAGATTTAATATTAATAATTAATAAAATAATTATTTAATAAATAAACTTTTAATCAAAGATAGGGTTTCGGGTATTTACGAAGATATAATAATAGTTATTTGAATATATGATACCACCCGAATGACCCTTCGGGTTTTCGCAATATAGGTACGATATAATATACCGCTCCCCGGTCAATAGTATATACGGACCGCTACGACCTCTATTGCTAGAGTCGTTGTCCGAAGAAAACATTCCAATCTAAGTTCAAGGGGTAAAAGCATACATGTACTTGTTCAATCTCAATTGCATCAATACTTCGATAAACATAGCATTTGATATAATTTGAAAACTACAAACACAACAGTGAAAATCCTGGTATATGTATAAGTTTTGAAAAGTAAACTTGCCTGGGTGTGGTAGGGGTGGTAAAGCTCTCGGGGTCGCACGGTAATCTATAAATATTCAAGGGTACGCCCGTTAGTAACTTAACGAGACGACTAAATAATAATATAAAATAATTACGAGATTACCCTCGCGACTCCACTCTTAAGCCCACTAACCCTAATAAAGGTCATTAATATCTTAAGGTTACGTTCGTTGATAATCCGACTCGAATTAATTACCAAATTTCAAGTTTGCTAAGTTTTTGTCGAAAATCTCAAAAACTAATTCTAATCGTGATTTTTCCCTCGCGCGCATTACGCTCTAACATTTTTAGAAAAATATTAAATTCGAATTTTTACTCAAATCTTTTTGGGTCGTTTTACCCACTGTAAAATCTTGCTCCTCAATTTTTACCACGAATTTACCATATTTTTAAAGGGTCCAAAGATATTTTACAAGATAGCACTTTTCTGCAGTCCACTTTCCAGAACACGTTTCACTAAATAAATCATATCTCAAAATCCACAAATCTTCTGACAATGAGCCTTACATTTCTAAAAACTACAGATCAAGACCTTTCCAACCATATAAAGTAGGTTTTCAGGGGATCAGTTTTAGTGCTCCGAATTACAGTTCCAAAAAGGGTCAGTTTCAGTTTGTTCAACAACTCCTCCACTACAAGTCATATCTCTTCCAAAAATTCCACAAAGTCCAAAATCATTATATATCCTCCAACAAAATTATCATACACTTATGGGACCTTATATAACATACAAATAATTTTTAACATAACAATATCCATCATCATCCATGGTTTCTCATAAATCAAACTATAATGGTCACTTTTGAGCTTCAAACTTTTAGATCTCATAAAACTAAGCATGGTTCTTGGCATGGCTATTAAGGGTTAACATGTATACCTTCCTTGAAGCTCCTAGTAACTTAATGAAGCTTGAAATCCTCTCCAAACACCTTGGTTGATCACCTTAGAGCTTACTCTTCAAGATCTAAAATCAAGAACATAAAAAGGTTACTATTCACCTAGAACTTTAAGAATTTTTCTAACTAGGTTAGGCTTGGAATTAAATCATGAAAAATTTACCATACCTTAGTTATATCATGAGGGGGCTTGGGCTAAAATATCATGAATTTAGGATGAGTGGAAGTGGTGGATGAATTTTTCTTAGCCTCCTTCTTTCTTGAAAAACCGTGAGCTTCCTTACAAGGGGGGGGGGGGGTTTTGCTTGGTGTTGGCTTGTGTTTAAGTGTTGTAAATAATATGTGGCCACTTACCTTGGCTAAATATTGTCCAAGTAATGATCTTGTGGTGTGCAATTGGCCAAGCAACAAAGAAATACTAGGTGATCCCTAATTTAGGGAAGTATGTTTCCTAAATAACCTAACTAGATTCTATAAACTTGGTTACTTACTAACTTCCTACTAACTACTTGGTTACTAACCTAGACTAGGTAGTTTGCATGGGATTTGCATGGGGTGCATGTAATCTTGCCACCTTGCATGGTTAGTGGGTATTTTCCAATTTCCAAAATTTTCTAGAAAATCCTTAAACATTTTTGGTGGAATTTTTCCTTCAATATTTTTTCTAAAATCCAACTTCCTAATTCTAAATATATATGGTTCCTTGGGTTCTCAAAATAATAAAACCATGATCTTGTCGTAGTATTCGTATTTATCGATATCCCGGAAATGTACGAAATTAATAAAATAGGATTTTGCGAAATCCGTCGACATTTACATACACTTATTTTTCTTAAGGAAACATAATATAACTTCAAATTTTCATTTATCCGTCATTAATATATGGGGGTGAGATTCACTTCTCTTACATAACACAGTTACTATTCATTCCGTCTACTCCAATAATATCAAAAATCAGGGTTCTTACAGCCTCCCCTCCTTAAAAGGATTCCGTCCCGGAATCAGGTTGAAAACAGTTGGGGGTGCTTTTCACGCATCGCGCTCTCTAGTTCCCATGTTGATTCTTCGACATTCTGATTCCTCCACAAGACTCTCACTAGTTTGACAACCTTGTTCCTCAGCACCTGTTCTTTCCTATCCATGATTTCTACGGGTTGCTCCACATATGTTAAGTCTGGTTGCAGATCCACTTGATCATGTTCTATCACATGTCGGAAGTCGGTATGGTAGGGTCGTAACATGGACACATGAAACACATTATGTACTTGCTGTAAGCTCGGAGGTAAAGCCAATTCATAGGCTAACTTTCCAACTCGTTTCAAGATCTCAAAAGGTCCAATGAATCTCGGGCTGAGTTTCCCCTTCTTACCAAATCTCATCAATCCCTTCCACGGTGATACTTTCAACATCACGAACTCTCCTACCTCATATTCCTTATCTTTGCGGGACTGGTCCGCATACTTCTTCTGTCTGTCTTGGGCCGCTACCAGCCGTCCTCTTATAAGCTCGATAGTTTCTCTTGTCTGTTGGACCAGTTCGGGCCCTAAAATCTTCCGTTCTCCTACCTCTTCCCAACACAATGGAGACCGACATCTTCGTCCGTACAAAGCTTCGTACGGGGGCATGCCTATACTCGCATGGTAACTGTTATTGTAGGAAAATTCGATCAATGGCAAGTGGTCGTCCCAACTTCCCTTGAAATCTATGGCACATACTCTCAACATGTCTTCGATGGTCTGGATGGTTCTCTCACTCTGTCCATCTGTTTGGGGATGGTATGCAGTGCTCATGTTTAACTTGGTCCCCACACAATCCTGAAAACTCCTCCAGAACCTGGAGTTGAATCTTGGGTCTCTATCTGATACGATGCTCACCGGAACCCCATGCCTAACCACAATCTCCTTTAAGTAGATATCCACCAGCTTGTCAACAGTGTATCTCTCGTTGATTGGAAGAAAATGTGCTGACTTGGTCAATCGATCAATAATTACCCAAATGGCGTCATGATTAGTCTTGGTCCTTGGTAATCCGACCACAAAGTCCATCGCAATCTGCTCCCACTTCCACTCGGGTATCTCCAAGGGTTGCAACAATCCACTGGGCCTCTGATGTTCGGCCTTCACTCTCTGACATGTCAAGCATTTACTTACCCACTCTGCTATGTCTTTCTTCATGTTTGGCCACCAATAATATTCTTTCAAATCCCTATACATCTTGGTGCTTCCAGGATGAATCGAATACCTTGAGCTATGGGCCTCTTGCAAAATCTCATCTTTCAATTCTTGGACGTTCGGGATCCATATCCTAGATGCGTACCTCATAACTCCATTCCCGTCCTTCTCACACCTAATTTCTTCGCCAGTCAAAATTTTCTCCATGGAATTCTTTTTTTCTTCTATCTTCTTTTCCTGACATAACTTGATCTTTTCCAATAGCGGTGGTTGGACTTTTATTTCCATTAGACTCTCTTGGCCAATTCCTGGCAACTTCACCTCAATCTCCAGCCTCTCGAGGTCCTTGATCACTTCGTCCACTGACGTTATCATCTTAATCTTCTCCTTTCGGCTAAGTGCATCGGCCACTACGTTGGCCTTCCCTGGGTGATAATGAATCTCACAATCATAATCCTTGATTAGCTCTAACCATCTCCTCTGCCTCATGTTTAACTCTTTCTGAGTGAATATGTACTTTAAGCTCTTGTGATCCGTGTAGATTTCACACTTTTCTCCGTAAAGATAATGTCTCCAGATCTTCAAAGCAAAGACTATTGCTGCTAATTCCAAATCATGGGTGGGGTATCTTATCTCATATTCTTTGAGTTGCCTAGACGCATACGCAATCACCTTGCCATGTTGCATGAGCACACAACCCAGGCCTTTATGGGATGTATCACTATAAATTATAAAATCTCCCTTATCATCGGGTAGGGCTAGTACCGGTGCTGTCACCAACCTCTTTTTCACTCTTGAAAGCTCTCTTCGCATTTCTCAGTCCACACAAACTTCTCGGTCTTGCGAGTTAGCCGGGTCAAAGGGGCTGCTATCTTGGAAAAGTCTTGGACAAATCTCCTATAGTAGCCGGCCAATCCTATGAAACTTCTCACCTCTGTCGGAGTGGTTGGTCTCTCCCAATTTGATACAGCCTCTATTTTGGCTGGGTCCACTAGGATGCCTTGTTCGCTAATCACATGCCCCAAAAACTGAACTTCCTTCAACCAAAATTCACACTTCGAGAACTTAGCGTACAACTTTTCTTCTCTTAGCGCTCCCAATACAATCCTCAAATGCTCTGCATGTTCCTCTTTCGTCTTGGAATAAATTAAGATGTCATCGATGAAGACTATAACACACTTGTCCAGATACTTCTTGAAGACTCGATTCATTAAGTCCATGAAAGCTGGGGGTGCATTTGTTAACCCAAACGACATTACTAAAAACTCATAGTGTCCGTACCGGGTGCGAAAGGCCGTCTTTGGTATATCTTCTGGTTTAATCTTTAACTGGTGATACCCGGTCCGCAAATCAATCTTAGAGAAATAAACTGCATCTTTCAATTGGTCAAACAGGTCATCTATCCTGGGCAAGGGATACTTATTCTTGATGGTCACCTTATTCAACTCCCTGTAATCTATGCATAATCTCATACTGCCTTCCTTCTTTTTCACGAATAGCACCGGGGCTCCCCACGGTGACACACTAGGTCTTATCATTCCTTTATCCAACAGCTCTTGCAATTGGGTGGCCAACTCTTTCATCTCCACTGGGGCTAGCCTATACGGGGCCTTTGAAATTGGGGCCGTGCCCGGAACTAAATCTTTAGCGAACTCGATGTCTCTATCAGGTGGTAGTCCTGGAAGATCATCCGGAAATACGTCCGCGAACTCATTAACGACTGGGATTTCCTGTAGGTTTGGCGTCTCCTTATTGGTATCCTTTACATAGGCTAAATAGGCCTCGCATCCTTTACGTAACAGCCTTTTAGCTTGAATCATAGTCAGGAACTGTTGGGTTTGTCGTTTTCCACTAAACACTACTTCCTTATCCCCTGGCAGTCTTAAACTCACTTTCTTCTTCACGCAATCAATCTGAGCTCCATGGGTTGTCAACCAATCCATACCTATTATTACGTCAAACTCCCCTAATTGAAAAGGTATTAAATCTACCCGAAAGCGTCGCCCTTCTATTTCTAGGTCGCAACCTGGACAAACTTGGTTAACAGGAATAATTTCATGATTAGCTATCTCTACTTGCAGTCTGTCTCTCAGTGGTTCAGTCTTAAGGCCTAACTGACTTACAAAATCTAGAGATATGAAAGACTTGGTGGTTCCCATGTCGAAGAATCAACATGGGAACTAGAGAGCGCGATGCGTGAAAAGCACCCCCAACTGTTTTCAACCTGATTCCGGGACGGAATCCTTTTAAGGAGGGGAGGCTGTAAGAACCCTGATTTTTGATATTATTGGAGTAGACGGAATGAATAGTAACTGTGTTATGTAAGAGAAGTGAATCTCACCCCCATATATTAATGACGGATAAATGAAAATTTGAAGTTATATTATGTTTCCTTAAGAAAAATAAGTGTATGTAAATGTCGACGGATTTCGCAAAATCCTATTTTATTAATTTCGTACATTTCCGGGATATCGATAAATACGAATACTACGACAAGATCATGGTTTTATTATTTTGAGAACCCAAGGAACCATATATATTTAGAATTAGGAAGTTGGATTTTAGAAAAAATATTGAAGGAAAAATTCCACCAAAAATGTTTAAGGATTTTCTAGAAAATTTTGGAAATTGGAAAATACCCACTAACCATGCAAGGTGGCAAGATTACATGCACCCCATGCAAATCCCATGCAAACTACCTAGTCTAGGTTAGTAACCAAGTAGTTAGTAGGAAGTTAGTAAGTAACCAAGTTTATAGAATCTAGTTAGGTTATTTAGGAAACATACTTCCCTAAATTAGGGATCACCTAGTATTTCTTTGTTGCTTGGCCAATTGCACACCACAAGATCATTACTTGGACAATATTTAGCCAAGGTAAGTGGCTACATATTATTTACAACACTTAAACACAAGCCAACACCAAGCAAAACCCCCCCCCTTGTAAGGAAGCTCACGGTTTTTCAAGAAAGAAGGAGGCTAAGAAAAAATTCATCCACCACTTCCACTCATCCTAAATTCATGATATTTTAGCCCAAGCCTCCTCTTGATATAACTAAGGTATGGTAAATTTTTCATGATTTAATTCCAAGTCTAGGATAGGTAAAAAAAAAATTCCTAAAGTTTCTAGATGAATAGTGACTATCTAAACTTTTATTTTTGATCTTAAAGATTAAGCCTTAGATTGATCAACCAAGGTGTTTGGGAAGGATTTCAAGCTTTGTCAAGGTACCTAGAGCTTCAAGGAAGGTATAAATTTTAAACCCTAGTAGCCATGGCAAGAGAAGTTGCTTGATATGGTTAGATCTACAAGTGTTAGTGCTAAAAAGTGTTAGTTAGAGCATGATTTATGAATATCTTGGATATTGATGGATATTGCTATAATAAAAATTATTTTTATGTTATATGAAGTCACATGAGTATATGATATTTTTCTTGGTGGATTTATGATGATATTGAAGTGGGTGGAGATTTTAGAAGGTGGATGACTTGTAGAAATGAGCTGTTGGACGAATCTGTAAATGACCCTACTTGTAACTGCAATTCAGAGGCCTAAATCTAATCCCCTGAAAACCTACCTTATATGGTTGGAAAGGTCTTGGAGTGTAGTTTATAGAAATATAAAGCTCATGGACAGGAGAGCTGTAGATTTGGAGATATGATTTATTTAGTAAATCGTGTTCTGAATGGCAGAATGCTGAAAATTGTCCCCTTGTAAATTATGTTTGGACCCTTTAAAAATATGGTAAATTCGTGGTAAAAATTGAGAAGTGAGATTTTACAGTGGAGAAGATGACCCAAAAGGAATTAAGTTAAAATTCGAATTTAATATTTTTCTAAAAATGTTAGAGTGAGATGCGCGCAAGTGGAAAATCGCGCGTAGGATTAGTTTTTCGAGATTTTTACACAAACTTAGCATAATTGAAATTTGGCGATTATTTCGAGTCGGATTATTAACGAACATGAACTTATGATATTAAGGACCTTTAGGAGGGTTAGTGGACTTAAGAGTGGAGTCGCTAGGGTAGGCTCATAATTATTTATATTATTATTTAGTCGTCTCGTTAAGTTACTAACGGGCGTACCCTTGAATATTTATAGATTACCGTGCGACCCCGAGAGCTTTACCACCCTTACCATACCAAGGCAAGTTTACTTTTCAAAACTTATACATATACAAGGATTTTCACTGTTGTGTTTGTAGTTTTCAAATTATATCAAATGCTATGTTTATCGAAGTATTGATGCAATTGAGATTGAACAAGTACATGTATACTTTTACCCCTTGAACTTAGATTGAAATGTTTTCTTCGGACAACGACTCTAGCAATAGAGGTCGTAGCGGTCCGTATATACTATTGACCGGGGAACGGTATATTATTATATCGTATCTATATTGCGAAAACCCGAAGGGTCATTCGGGTGGTATCGCATATTCAAATATCTATTATTATATCTTCGTAAATACCCGAAACCCTATCTTGGATTAAAAGTTTATTTATTAAATAATTATTTTATTAATTATTAATATTAAATCTTAAATATCATTTAATAATTATTGTTCATTATTTTAAAAACAAAGTTAATCCAAGATACCTTTTAATACTTTCAAACTCGAACTTTTTCGAACCCAAAATCTTTTCGAAAACCCCCGGTCAGGATTCGCTTCTTGTATGATTTCAAGAATTATCGGTCGACTGATGTCGAACCACAACTACTCTGTTTTCAATCAAAATCTGGTTTTTAAAAAAAAAAAAAGAAAAAGAAAAAGGGACTCTGGCAGGTGTGGGAACCGTTGACGAACGATTCCCGGGATGTGTAAGCGGCCGTGAGCCAGGCGGTCCATCACTTATTATTCCGGCCCAGGTGTTGCCGAAGGATGATTACGGATGTAGTTTTCATCGAGGGTGATTACGGATGTAGTTTTCACTCAGGGATAGTTACGGATGTAGTTTCTATCCTTCTACCGGTAGAGAAGACCCGCGGATTATTGGACTCGGATGTGGCGACTGATCATCGTCAATCCTTGTCAGGTTTTTATGTTTTCTTCCAGTCCCATCCTCCACTTTGGAAAAATGCTTTGACACTGCATCTTAGGCCTATGTGCCAGTTGCCGATAGTGTCCTATTTTGATGAGAAAGATGTTGACTTTATGCAGTAGCTAGAACTGCAAGGTTATTTTGAAAACAAGGGCACGTACTGGTGCACCTTTGAAATTTACCAATAATGACAAGTGATTCTATAACTGATTGATACAACGAGTTTAATGACTATTATACATATGGAACGTTATATTGCTTATCTTATACGTATATTCTTGCTGAGCTATAGTTGCTCACTCTTGCTTGTTTTCAAATTTTACAAACACAACAGCTAAGAGAAATGGCAAGAACCAGTCAGACTGTTCGAAAGCAGGTGACTAGACCCCAGGCTGCAGTTGAGATTCCACCGGTAGGCCCCGTTAGCCGGATTGGTCGGCAACTTTTGTTAGTACGTTTTATTTATAAGTATGACCTGTGCAAGGCAGTGTACCGCAGCAAGCTTTCAAGCCGCCAACTTCGCTTCATATCGAAGTGTTGCTGGTAGCATAAATGCTATTTAATTCGGTCTGTAATAACTCTAAAACTTTTACTTTTGCCTAATCAAATGTATGACGTTTCTGAGACTCTGACCTGTGTGTGTGTGTGCGTGTATGCGGTGTGAGTTTATTGTGGGGTCGATGGCTGTTTAATTATATTGTGTGCAAGAACAAGTATGATAATAATGGAAAATGGACCGTGAGCGCCTAGATTCCCGACCCCGGATCTGGGGGCGTCACAGAAATGTAAGAACCCTGATTTTTGATATTATTGGAGTAGACGGAATGAATAGTAACTGTGTTATGTAAGAGAAGTGAATCTCACCCCCATATATGAATGACGGATAAACGAAGATTTGTAATGATATTATGTTTCCTTAAGAAAAATAAGTGTATGTAAATGTCGACGGATTTCGCAAAATCCTATTTTATTAATTTCGTACATTTCCGGGATATCGATAAATACGAATACTACGACAAGATCATGGTTTTATTATTTTGAGAACCCAAGGAACCATATATATTTAGAATTAGGAAGTTGGATTTTAGAAAGAATATTGAAGGAAAAATTCCACCAAAAATGTTTAAGGATTTTCTAGAAAATTTTGGAAATTGGAAAATACCCACTAACCATGCAAGGTGGCAAGATTACATGCACCCCATGCAAATCCCATGCAAACTACCTAGTCTAGGTTAGTAACCAAGTAGTTAGTAGGAAGTTAGTAAGTAACCAAGTTTATAGAATCTAGTTAGGTTATTTAGGAAACATACTTCCCTAAATTAGGGATCACCTAGTATTTCTTTGTTGCTTGGCCAATTGCACACCACAAGATCATTACTTGGACAATATTTAGCCAAGGTAAGTGGCTACATATTATTTACAACACTTAAACACAAGCCAACACCAAGCAAACCCCCCCCCCCCCTTGTAAGGAAGCTCACGGTTTTTCAAGAAAGAAGGAGGCTAAGAAAAAATTCATCCACCACTTCCACTCATCCTAAATTCAAGATATTTTAGCCCAAGCCCCCTCATGATATAACTAAGGTATGGTAAATTTTTCATGATTTAATTCCAAGCCTAACCTAGTTAGAAAAATTCTTAAAGTTCTAGGTGAATAGTAACCTTTTTATGTTCTTGATTTTAGATCTTGAAGAGTAAGCTCTAAGGTGATCAACCAAGGTGTTTGGAGAGGATTTCAAGCTTCATTAAGTTACTAGAAGCTTCAAGGAAGGTATACATGTTAACCCTTAGTAGCCATGCCAAGGACCATGCTTAGTTTTATGAGATCTAAAAGTTTGAATATCAAAAGTGACCATTATAGTTTGATTTATGAGAAACCATGGATGATGATGGATATTGTTATGTTAAAAATTATTTGTATGTTATATAAGGTCCCATAAGTGTATGATAATTTTGTTGGAGGATATATAATGATTTTGGACTTTGTGGAATTTTTGGAAGAGATATGACTTGTAGTGGAGGAGTTGTTGAACAAACTGAAACTGACCCTTTTTGGAACTGTAATTCGGAGCACTAAAACTGATCCCCTGAAAACCTACTTTATATGGTTGAAAAGGTCTTGATCTGTAGTTTTTGGAAATGTAAGGCTCATTGTCAGAAGATTTGTGGATTTTGAGATATGATTTATTTAGTGAAACGTGTTCTGGAAGGTGGACTGCAGAAAAGTGCTATCTTGTAAAATATCTTTGGACCCTTTAAAAATATGGTAAATTCGTGGTAAAAATTGAGGAGCAAGATTTTACAGTGGGTAAAACGACCCAAAAAGATTTGAGTAAAAATTCGAATTTAATATTTTTCTAAAAATGTTAGAGCGTAATGCGCGCGAGGGAAAAATCACGATTAGAATTAGTTTTTGAGATTTTCGACAAAAACTTAGCAAACTTGAAATTTGGTAATTAATTCGAGTCGGATTATCAACGAACGTAACCTTAAGATATTAATGACCTTTATTAGGGTTAGTGGGCTTAAGAATGGAGTCGCGAGGGTAATCTCGTAATTATTTGATATTATTATTTAGTCGTCTCGTTAAGTTACTAACAGACGCACCCTTGAATGTTATAGATTACCGCGCCACCCCGAGAGCTTTACCACCCCTACCACACCCAGGCAAGTTTACTTTTCAAAACTTATACATATACAAGGATTTTCACTGTTGTGTTTGTAGTTTTCAAATTATATCAAATGCTATGTTTATCGAAGTATTGATGCAATTGAGATTGAACAAGTACATGTATGCTTTTACCCCTTGAACTTAGATTGAAATGTTTTCTTCGGACAACGACTCTAGCAATAGAGGTCGTAGCGGTCCGTATATACTATTGACCGGGGAACGGTATATTATTATATCGTATCTATATTGCGAAAATCCGAAGGGTCATTCGGGTGGTATCGCATATTCAAATATCTATTATTATATCTTCGTAAATACTCGAAACCCTATCTTGGATTGAAAGTGTATTTTATTAAATAATCATTTTATTAATTATTGATATTAAATTTTAAAATATCATTTATTAATTATTGTTCATTATTTTAAAAACAAAGCTAATCCAAGATACCTTTGAATACTTTCAAACTTGAACTTTTTCGAACTCCAAACATTTTCGAAACCCCCCGGTCAGGCTCTGTTTCTTGTATGATTTCAAGAATTATCGGTCGACTGATGTCGAACCACAACTACTCTGTTTTCAATCAAAATCTGGTTTTTAAAAGAAAAAGAAAAAGGGACTCTGGCAGGTGTGGGAATCGTTGACGAACGATTCCCGGGATGTGTAAGCGGCCGTGAGCCAGGCGGTCCATCACTTATTATTCCGGCCCAGGTGTTGCCGAAGGATGATTACGGATGTAGTTTTCATCGAGGGTGATTACGGATGTAGTTTTCACTCAGGGATAGTTACGGATGTAGTTTCTATCCTTCTACCGGTAGAGAAGACCCGCGGATTATTGGACTCGGATGTGGCGACTGATCATCGTCAATCCTTGTCAGGTTTTTATGTTTTCTTCCAGTCCCCTCCTCCACTTTGGAAAAATGCTTTGACACTGCATCTCAGGCCTATGTGCCAGTTGCCGATAGTGTCCTATTTTGATGAGAAAGATGTTGACTTTATGCAGTAGCTAGAACTGCAAGGTTATTTTGAAAACAAGGGCACGTACTGGTGCACCTTTGAAATTTACCAATAATGACAAGTGATTCTATAACTGATTGATACAACGAGTTTAATGACTATTATACATATGGAATGTTATATTGCTTATCTTATACGTATATTCTTGCTGAGCTATAGTTGCTCACTCTTGCTTGTTTTCAAATTTTACAAACACAACAGCTAAGAGAAATGGCAAGAACCAGTCAGACTGTTCGAAAGCAGGTGACTAGACCCCAGGCTGCAGTCGAGATTCCACCGGTAGGCCCCATTAGCCGGATTGGTTGGCAACTTTTGTTAGTACGTTTTATTTATAAGTATGACCTGTGCAAGGCAGTGTACCGCAGCAAACTTTCAAGCCGCCAACTTCGCTTCATATCGAAGTGTTGCTGGTAGCATAAATGCTATTTAATTCGGTCTGTAATAACTCTAAAACTTTTACTTTTGCTTAATCAAATGTATGACGTTTCTGAGACTCTAACCTGTGTGTGTGTGTGTGTGTGCGGTGTGAGTTTATTGTGGGGTCGATGGCTGTTTATTTATATTATGTGCAAGAACAAGTATGTTAATAATGGAAAATGGACCGTGAGCGCCTAGATCTCCGACCCCGGATCTGGGGGCGTCACAGAAATGGTATCAGAGAGAAGGTTACAGTTCTCAGAAACGATAGTAACTTAGGGAAGCAACCATAATGATACTAATAATAATAACAATAATAATAATCCCATTAATACCTAGAGCTCTCATCGAGTTCACAGTCGGGTTATCGGATATAGCCCTGACTTCTAAGGCCCGTGAGGGAACTACTCCTTAAACCCTTCTTTTTGGTTAGTAACCTAGCTTATTTCCCTTGTGTAGATGGAGGAGATACCAGACCCTGAGGCCTATGAGAGGGAGCATGATGAGGCACTACTGAGAGAGACTGAGGACCCTGTTGAGGATACTGATGCTGACTCTGAGATTGACCCTGTGATTGAGCTGATAGAGGACACTGAGGAGGAGGACCCAGATGAGGAGCCCCTAGAGCCTGAGCCAGTTATCCCCTCTCCTGTGTCCACTGATGTGGAGAGCGAGCGATCTGAGGAGGACCAGGTTGTGCCATCCTTCCCCTCTCCACAGCTATTGAGCCCTATTTCATCTGAGGATGACTCCGAGGATACTACTTCTGATGAGAGTGAGCCTGACCCCGCCCCTGCCTTTGGCCCTGCTGCACCGCCTCCACCACCTGACCTACCCCCGGTGTCGGGCGCTGAGCACGCCTATGTCGTGCAGTTCATGACCCGAGACTTACTTTCTGCCGAGGCCCGACTTACCGAGGCGAGGAGGGTGATAGTGGAGGAGCGCGAGGCGCGCTTGAGGATCCAGGCTGAGATGAGGACTACTGTTGCTAGGAGGACTAGAGCTCGACTCCGCAGGATTGAGAGGAGGAGTCGCGAGAGGGTTCTCGGATTAGGGATCGGAGTGATCCGGGCTAGGGATGCTAGGCGTGTTGTGCGTCGTGCATTTGCCCGGGTGAGGGCCTTGCTCCGTCGCGGTGCGGCCCCGTGATGTGTTACTGATAGCTCAGTCCCCTAGGTACAGATGACATTAGTGTGTCGATTTTGCGGGATAGTTGACTTGTGCAGTGGCGTCCTTTCTGACCAGTGGATGAGTAGACTGACCTACATATAGATGTGACTTCAGATAGTATGTATGGATGTAGCCCTACTTTTGTGTAGCCTTGACTATTCGGATTATGTACTTGTATTTGTTCCACTTTTGCTAGACTTTGACATCGGAACTATGTATTTGGCTCTAACATCCGAACTTGTGACCACCCTTGTACCGTACTTATTTAGTTTCAGTTTCCTTGATATTGTCTCAACTGCTTTACTTTCCGATGCCATGCTCTACTGTTTTGATATACAACTGTGATTATACAACTGCTACAAGCCCCAAATACAACCATGCTATTTCAAATTTACGATATGTGATTTCAAATTGTTCCCCACATTTTCCAAAATATTCCTACGAATTTTTCCAAAATAAATCTTTCAAAAAAAAAAAAAAAAAACGGTTTTAGTTATTTAAAAATTTTGAAAATATTTCTACAAATTGCGAAGTTTCGAAATTTTGGAAATTCCTACAAATGTTTTCGAACCACGTAACGACTTCCCCTAAAAAGTTTTTACAGTTTATCGCCATCATAAGAGCACTACGACTTTCGAAATTTTAACCCTGTGTAAGGAGGAACAATACGTTCCTGACTTCTCTAAATATGGTCAAATAATTGAAAACCCTAACCCATTTTTGTCTTATTATCAGAATCATGCCACCCAGAAGAATGAACACTCGAGCTCACCCGGCCAGCTCTGAAGGCCAGGGTAGCCACCATGGGCCGGAAGGCCACCAAAACCGAGAGAGAGAGGATCAGAACCTGAGCGAGGATGAAGATAGTGACTATAACCTGTTTGATAACTCTGAGTATGATGAAGAGGAAGCTGGAGATGATACCCTGGAGGTGGAAAACCCAAGGAGAGACCCTATGGAGCGATTCATGGACCTACTCAGGCAGAACTTGGACCGTCCCCCGGTTCAGCCACCACCCAACAATGCCAACGCCAATGCCTTTCGGAATTTCAAATCTCTGAAACCCCCTGAGTTTAAGGGAACTGCGGACCCAGTCGAGGCAAGAGCCTGGCTGAAAGAAATGGAAAAATCTTTTGAGATACTAGGAGTCGCCGAAGAGCAGAAAACTGTTTTCGCCACCTATCTGCTGAAGGGTGAGGCAAACTACTGGTGGGAAGCCAAAAAGAATGTGGAGGGAAGAGGTGTGGTGACCTGGGAGAGGTTTAGCGAGTTGTTCTTGGAAAAGTATTTCCCTAGGTTCATGGAAACACAAATGGAGCTGAAATTTTTGGAACTCAAGCAAGGTAACATGACGGTGGCCGAGTATGAGGCCAGATTTACTGAGCTGTCGAGGTTTGTGCCGGAATATGTGAACTCTGAGGTGAAGAGAGCCCGAAGGTTTCAACTGGGGCTAAAGCAATGGATTCAGAATCGTGTGGCGGTTCTTGAGCTGACAGACTATGCCACCCTAGTACAGAAAGCATCGATTGTTGAGGCTGGAGGTGAACAGATGCAGAAGGAGAGAGAAGGAAGGAAGAGGAAGTTTGATAATCGAAAGGGAAACTCTGCGGGAGGTAGCTTTCCGAGCAAATTCAAGCGAGGAACAATGTCCCAACCCAGTGGGAACTTTGGAACCAAGAAAGCTGAAAGTTGGAGTGTGGGCCAGGGCGGCCGACCACAGGGATCATCGTACTCTACCCCACCCCGAGCCCCACTCCCGGAATGCAATAAATGTGGAAGGAAACATGCGGGCGTGTGTAATCTGCAAGATGTGAAGTGCTTCAAGTGTGGGCTGACAGGACATTATGCTAACACCTGTCGAGGAACTAGTAACAACACCAGTGCCGGAGGTAATTGCTTCAAGTGTGGGAAACCAGGGCACCGAATGAGGGAATGTATGTCCTCTGGGCCAGCTGCGTCAAGAGTGAGTGGAACTGCTTCTAACAGGGCCCCTACTGCAAGAACTTTTAACATGACTGTGCAAGATGCCGTGAGGAACACGGATGTGATCGCAGGTACCCTACCACTCAACTCAGTTAATGCGAATGTTTTATTTGATTCGGGAGCCACCAAGTCTTTCATATCTCTAGATTTTGTAAGTCAGTTAGGCCTTAAGACTGAACCACTGCGAGACAGACTGCAAGTAGAGATAGCTAATCATGAAATTATTCCTGTTAACCAAGTTTGTCCAGGTTGCGACCTACAAATAGAAGGGCGACACTTTCGGGTAGATTTAATACCTTTTCAATTAGGGGAGTTTGACGTAATAATAGGTATGGATTGGTTGACAACCCATGGAGCTCAGATTGATTGCGTGAAGAAGAAAGTGAGTTTAAGACTGCCAGGGGATAAGGAAGTAGTGTTTAGTGGAAAATGACAAACCCAAAGGTTCCTGACTATGATTCAAGCTAAAAGGCTGTTACGTAAAGGATGCGAGGCCTATTTAGCCTATGTAAAGGATACCAATAAGGAGGCGCCAAACCTACAGGAAATCCCAGTCGTTAATGAGTTCGCGGACGTATTTCCGGATGATCTTCCAGGACTACCACCTGATAGAGACATCGAGTTCGCTATAGATTTAGTTCCGGGCACGGCCCCAATTTCAAAGGCCCCATATAGGCTAGCCCCAGTGGAGATGAAAGAGTTGGCCACCCAATTGCAAGAGCTGTTGGATAAAGGAATGATAAGACCTAGTGTGTCACCGTGGGGAGCCCCGGTGCTATTCGTGAAAAAGAAGGATGGCAGTATGAGATTATGCATAGATTACAGGGAGTTGAATAAGGTGACCATCAAGAATAAGTATCCCTTGCCCAGGATAGATGACCTGTTTGACCAATTGAAAGATGCAGTTTATTTCTCTAAGATTGATTTGCGGACCGGGTATCACCAGTTAAAGATTAAACCAGAAGATATACCAAAGACGGCCTTTCGCACCCGGTACGGACACTATGAGTTTTTAGTAATGTCGTTTGGGTTAACGAATGCACCCGCAGCTTTCATGGACTTAATGAATCGAGTCTTCAAGAAGTACCTGGACAAGTGTGTTATAGTCTTCATCGATGACATCTTAATTTATTCCAAGACGAAAGAGGAACATGCAGAGCATTTGAGGATTGTATTGGGAGCGCTAAGAGAAGAAAAGTTGTACGCTAAGTTCTCGAAGTGTGAATTTTGGTTGAAGGAAGTTCAGTTTTTGGGGCATGTGATTAGCGAACAAGGCATCCTAGTGGACCCAGCCAAAATAGAGGCTGTATCAAATTGGGAGAGACCAACCACTCCGACAGAGGTGAGAAGTTTCATAGGATTGGCCGGCTACTATAGGAGATTTGTCCAAGACTTTGCCAAGATAGCAGCCCCTTTGACCCGGCTAACTCGCAAGACCGAGAAGTTTGTGTGGACTGAGAAATGCGAAGAGAGCTTTCAAGAGTTGAAAAAGAGGTTGGTGACAGCACCAGTACTAGCCCTACCCGATGATAAGGGAGATTTTGTGATTTATAGCGACGCGTCCCATAAAGGTTTAGGGTGTGTGCTTATGCAGCACGGTAAGGTGATTGCGTATGCGTCCAGACAACTTAAGGAATATGAGATAAGATACCCCACCCATGATTTGGAGTTAGCAGCGATAGTTTTCGCCCTGAAGATCTGGAGACATTACCTTTACGGAGAAAGGTGTGAAATCTACACGGATCACAAGAGCTTAAAGTACATATTCACTCAGAAAGAGTTAAACATGAGGCAGAGGAGATGGTTAGAGCTAATCAAGGATTATGATTGTGAAATTCACTATCACCCAGGGAAGGCCAACGTAGTGGCCGATGCACTTAGCCGAAAGGAGAATCTTAAGATGATAACGTCAGTGGACGAATTGATCAAAGACCTCGAGAGGCTGGAGATTGAGGTGAGGTTACCAGGAATTGGCCAGGAGAGTCTAATGGAAATAAAGGTCCAACCACCGCTATTAGAAAAGATTAAGTTATGCCAGGAAAAGAAGCTAGAAGAAGAAAAGAATTCGATGGGGAAAATTTTGACTGGCGAAGAAATTAGGTGTGAGAAGGACGGGAATGGAATTATGAGGTACGAATCTAGGATATGGATCCCGAACGTTCAAGAATTAAAAAGTGAGATTTTGCAAGAGGCTCATAGTTCAAGGTATTCGATTCACCCTGGGGGCACCAAGATGTATAGAGATTTGAAAGAGTATTATTGGTGGCCAAATATGAAGAAGGACGTAGCAGAGTGGGTAAGTAAATGCTTGACATGTCAAAGAGTGAAGGCCGAACACCAGAGGCCCAGTGGATTGTTGCAACCCTTGGAGATACCCGAGTGGAAGTGGGAACAGATTGCGATGGACTTTGTGGTCGGATTACCAAGGACCAAGACTAATCATGACGCCATTTGGGTAATTATCGATAGATTGACCAAGTCAGCACATTTTCTCCCAATCAACGAGAGATACACTGTTGACAAGCTGGTGGATATGTACTTAAAGGAGATTGTGGTTAGGCATGGGGTTCCGGTGAGCATCGTATCAGATAGAGACCCAAGATTCAACTCCAGGTTCTGGAGGAGTTTTCAGGATTGTGTGGGGACCAAGTTAAACATGAGCACTGCATACCATCCCCAAACAGATGGACAGAGTGAGAGAACCATCCAGACCATCGAAGACATGTTGAGAGTATGTGCCATTGATTTCAAGGGAAGTTGGGATGACCACTTGCCGTTGATCGAGTTTTCATACAACAACAGCTATCATGCTAGTATAGGAATGCCCCCATATGAAGCCTTATATGGACGAAGATGTCGATCTCCCTTGTGCTGGGAAGAGGTAGGAGAACGGAAGATTTTAGGGCCTGAACTGGTCCAACAGACAAGAGAAACTATCGAGCTTATAAGAGGACGGCTGGTAGCGGCCCAAGACAGACAGAAGAAGTATGCGGACCAGTCCCGCAAAGATAAGGAATATGAGGTAGGAGAGTTCGTGATGTTGAAAGTATCACCGTGGAAGGGATTGATGAGATTTGGTAAGAAGGGGAAACTAAGCCCGAGATTCATTGGACCTTTTGAGATCTTGAAACGAGTTGGAAAGTTAGCCTATGAATTGGCTTTACCTCCGAGCTTACAGCAAGTACATAATGTGTTTCATGTGTCCATGTTACGACCCTACCATACCGACTTCCGACATGTGATAGAACATGATCAAGTGGATCTGCAACCAGACTTAACATATGTGGAGCAACCCGTAGAAATCATGGATAGGAAAGAACAGGTGCTGAGGAACAAGGTTGTCAAACTAGTGAGAGTCTTGTGGAGGAATCAGAATGTCGAAGAATCAACATGGGAACTAGAGAGCGCGATGCGTGAAAAGCACCCCCAACTGTTTTCAACCTGATTCCGGGACGGAATCCTTTTAAGGAGGGGAGGCTGTAAGAACCCTGATTTTTGATATTATTGGAGTAGACAGAATGAATAGTAACTGTGTTATGTAAGAGAAGTGAATCTCACCCCCATATATGAATGACGGATAAACGAATATTTGTAGTGATATTATGTTTCCTTAAGAAAAATAAGTGTATGTAAATGTCGACGGATTTCGCAAAATCCTATTTTATTAATTTCGTACATTTCCGGGATATCGATAAATACGAATACTACGACAAGATCATGGTTTTATTATTTTGAGAACCCAAGGAACCATATATATTTAGAATTAGGAAGTTGGATTTTAGAAAGAATATTGAAGGAAAAATTCCACCAAAAATGTTTAAGGATTTTCTAGAAAATTTTGGAAATTGGAAAATACCCACTAACCATGCAAGGTGGCAAGATTACATGCACCCCATGCAAATCCCATGCAAACTACCTAGTCTAGGTTAGTAACCAAGTAGTTAGTAGGAAGTTAGTAAGTAACCAAGTTTATAGAATCTAGTTAGGTTATTTAGGAAACATACTTCCCTAAATTAGGGATCACCTAGTATTTCTTTGTTGCTTGGCCAATTGCACACCACAAGATCATTACTTGGACAATATTTAGCCAAGGTAAGTGGCTACATATTATTTACAACACTTAAACACAAGCCAACACCAAGCAAAACCCCCCCCTTGTAAGGAAGCTCACGGTTTTTCAAGAAAGAAGGAGGCTAAGAAAAAATTCATCCACCACTTCCACTCATCCTAAATTCAAGATATTTTAGCCCAAGCCCCCTCATGATATAACTAAGGTATGGTAAATTTTTCATGATTTAATTCCAAGCCTAACCTAGTTAGAAAAATTCTTAAAGTTCTAGGTGAATAGTAACCTTTTTATGTTCTTGATTTTAGATCTTGAAGAGTAAGCTCTAAGGTGATCAACCAAGGTGTTTGGAGAGGATTTCAAGCTTCATTAAGTTACTAGGAGCTTCAAGGAAGGTATACATGTTAACCCTTAGTAGCCATGCCAAGAACCATGCTTAGTTTTATGAGATCTAAAAGTTTGAAGCTCAAAAGTGACCATTATAGTTTGATTTATGAGAAACCATGGATGATGATGGATATTGTTATGTTAAAAATTATTTGTATGTTATATAAGGTCCCATAAGTGTATGATAATTTTGTTGGAGGATATATAATGATTTTGGACTTTGTGGAATTTTTGGAAGAGATATGACTTGTAGTGGAGGAGTTGTTGAACAAACTGAAACTGACCCTTTTTGGAACTGTAATTCGGAGCACTAAAACTGATCCCCTGAAAACCTACTTTATATGGTTGGAAAGGTCTTGATCTGTAGTTTTTGGAAATGTAAGGCTCATTGTCAGAAGATTTGTGGATTTTGAGATATGATTTATTTAGTGAAACGTGTTCTGGAAGGTGGACTGCAGAAAAGTGCTATCTTGTAAAATATCTTTGGACCCTTTAAAAATATGGTAAATTCGTGGTAAAAATTGAGGAGCAAGATTTTACAGTGGGTAAAACGACTCAAAAAGATTTGAGTAAAAATTCGAATTTAATATGTTTCTAAAAATGTTAGAGCGTAATACGCGCGAGGGAAAAATCACGATTAGAATTAGTTTTTGAGATTTTCGACAAAAACTTAGCAAACTTGAAATTTGGTAATTAATTCGAGTCGGATTATCAACGAACGTAACCTTAAGATATTAATGACCTTTATTAGGGTTAGTGGGCTTAAGAATGGAGTCGCGAGGGTAATCTCGTAATTATTTGATATTATTATTTAGTCGTCTCGTTAAGTTACTAACAGACGCACCCTTGAATGTTATAGATTACCGCGCCACCCCGAGAGCTTTACCACCCCTACCACACCCAGGCAAGTTTACTTTTCAAAACTTATACATATACAAGGATTTTCACTGTTGTGTTTGTAGTTTTCAAATTATATCAAATGCTATGTTTATCGAAGTATTGATGCAATTGAGATTGAACAAGTACATGTATGCTTTTACCCCTTGAACTTAGATTGAAATGTTTTCTTCGGAAAACGACTCTAGCAATAGAGGTCGTAGCGGTCCGTATATACTATTGACCGGGGAACGGTATATTATTATATCGTATCTATATTGCGAAAACCCGAAGGGTCATTCGGGTGGTATCGCATATTCAAATATCTATTATTATATCTTCGTAAATACTCGAAACCCTATCTTGGATTGAAAGTGTATTTTATTAAATAATCATTTTATTAATTATTGATATTAAATTTTAAAATATCATTTATTAATTATTGTTCATTATTTTAAAAACAAAGCTAATCCAAGATACCTTTGAATACTTTCAAACTCGAACTTTTTCGAACTCCAAACATTTTCGAAACCCCCCGGTCAGGCTCTGTTTCTTGTATGATTTCAAGAATTATCGGTCGACTGATGTCGAACCACAACTACTCTGTTTTCAATCAAAATCTGGTTTTTAAAAGAAAAAGAAAAAGGGACTCTGGCAGGTGTGGGAATCGTTGACGAACGATTCCCGGGATGTGTAAGCGGCCGTGAGCCAGGCGGTCCATCACTTATTATTCCGGCCCAGGTGTTGCCGAAGGATGATTACGGATGTAGTTTTCATCGAGGGTGATTACGGATGTAGTTTTCACTCAGGGATAGTTACGGATGTAGTTTCTATCCTTCTACCGGTAGAGAAGACCCGCGGATTATTGGACTCGGATGTGGCGACTGATCATCGTCAATCCTTGTCAGGTTTTTATGTTTTCTTCCAGTCCCCTCCTCCACTTTGGAAAAATGCTTTGACACTGCATCTCAGGCCTATGTGCCAGTTGCCGATAGTGTCCTATTTTGATGAGAAAGATGTTGACTTTATGCAGTAGCTAGAACTGCAAGGTTATTTTGAAAACAAGGGCACGTACTGGTGCACCTTTGAAATTTACCAATAATGACAAGTGATTCTATAACTGATTGATACAACGAGTTTAATGACTATTATACATATGGAATGTTATATTGCTTATCTTATACGTATATTCTTGCTGAGCTATAGTTGCTCACTCTTGCTTGTTTTCAAATTTTACAAACACAACAGCTAAGAGAAATGGCAAGAACCAGTCAGACTGTTCGAAAGCAGGTGACTAGACCCCAGGCTGCAGTCGAGATTCCACCGGTAGGCCCCATTAGCCGGATTGGTTGGCAACTTTTGTTAGTACGTTTTATTTATAAGTATGACCTGTGCAAGGCAGTGTACCGCAGCAAACTTTCAAGCCGCCAACTTCGCTTCATATCGAAGTGTTGCTGGTAGCATAAATGCTATTTAATTCGGTCTGTAATAACTCTAAAACTTTTACTTTTGCTTAATCAAATGTATGACGTTTCTGAGACTCTAACCTGTGTGTGTGTGTGTGTGTGCGGTGTGAGTTTATTGTGGGGTCGATGGCTGTTTATTTATACCTTCCATGGATGATGATGGATATTGTTATGTTAAAAATTATTTGTATGTTATATAAGGTCCCATAAGTGTATGATAATTTTGTTGGAGGATATATAATGATTTTGGACTTTGTGGAATTTTTGGAAGAGATATGACTTGTAGTGGAGGAGTTGTTGAACAAACTGAAACTGACCCTTTTTGGAACTGTAATTCGGAGCACTAAAACTGATCCCCTGAAAACCTACTTTATATGGTTGAAAAGGTCTTGATCTGTAGTTTTTGGAAATGTAAGGCTCATTGTCAGAAGATTTGTGGATTTTGAGATATGATTTATTTAGTGAAACGTGTTCTGGAAGGTGGACTGCAGAAAAGTGCTATCTTGTAAAATATCTTTGGACCCTTTAAAAATATGGTAAATTCGTGGTAAAAATTGAGGAGCAAGATTTTACAGTGGGTAAAACGACCCAAAAAGATTTGAGTAAAAATTCGAATTTAATATTTTTCTAAAAATGTTAGAGCGTAATGCGCGCGAGGGAAAAATCACGATTAGAATTAGTTTTTGAGATTTTCGACAAAAACTTAGCAAACTTGAAATTTGGTAATTAATTCGAGTCGGATTATCAACGAACGTAACCTTAAGATATTAATGACCTTTATTAGGGTTAGTGGGCTTAAGAATGGAGTCGCGAGGGTAATCTCGTAATTATTTGATATTATTATTTAGTCGTCTCGTTAAGTTACTAACAGACGCACCCTTGAATGTTATAGATTACCGCGCCACCCCGAGAGCTTTACCACCCCTACCACACCCAGGCAAGTTTACTTTTCAAAACTTATACATATACAAGGATTTTCACTGTTGTGTTTGTAGTTTTCAAATTATATCAAATGCTATGTTTATCGAAGTATTGATGCAATTGAGATTGAACAAGTACATGTATGCTTTTACCCCTTGAACTTAGATTGAAATGTTTTCTTCGGAAAACGACTCTAGCAATAGAGGTCGTAGCGGTCCGTATATACTATTGACCGGGGAACGGTATATTATTATATCGTATCTATATTGCGAAAACCCGAAGGGTCATTCGGGTGGTATCGCATATTCAAATATCTATTATTATATCTTCGTAAATACTCGAAACCCTATCTTGGATTGAAAGTGTATTTTATTAAATAATCATTTTATTAATTATTGATATTAAATTTTAAAATATCATTTATTAATTATTGTTCATTATTTTAAAAACAAAGCTAATCCAAGATACCTTTGAATACTTTCAAACTCGAACTTTTTCGAACTCCAAACATTTTCGAAACCCCCCGGTCAGGCTCTGTTTCTTGTATGATTTCAAGAATTATCGGTCGACTGATGTCGAACCACAACTACTCTGTTTTCAATCAAAATCTGGTTTTTAAAAGAAAAAGAAAAAGGGACTCTGGCAGGTGTGGGAATCGTTGACGAACGATTCCCGGGATGTGTAAGCGGCCGTGAGCCAGGCGGTCCATCACTTATTATTCCGGCCCAGGTGTTGCCGAAGGATGATTACGGATGTAGTTTTCATCGAGGGTGATTACGGATGTAGTTTTCACTCAGGGATAGTTACGGATGTAGTTTCTATCCTTCTACCGGTAGAGAAGACCCGCGGATTATTGGACTCGGATGTGGCGACTGATCATCGTCAATCCTTGTCAGGTTTTTATGTTTTCTTCCAGTCCCCTCCTCCACTTTGGAAAAATGCTTTGACACTGCATCTCAGGCCTATGTGCCAGTTGCCGATAGTGTCCTATTTTGATGAGAAAGATGTTGACTTTATGCAGTAGCTAGAACTGCAAGGTTATTTTGAAAACAAGGGCACGTACTGGTGCACCTTTGAAATTTACCAATAATGACAAGTGATTCTATAACTGATTGATACAACGAGTTTAATGACTATTATACATATGGAATGTTATATTGCTTATCTTATACGTATATTCTTGCTGAGCTATAGTTGCTCACTCTTGCTTGTTTTCAAATTTTACAAACACAACAGCTAAGAGAAATGGCAAGAACCAGTCAGACTGTTCGAAAGCAGGTGACTAGACCCCAGGCTGCAGTCGAGATTCCACCGGTAGGCCCCATTAGCCGGATTGGTTGGCAACTTTTGTTAGTACGTTTTATTTATAAGTATGACCTGTGCAAGGCAGTGTACCGCAGCAAACTTTCAAGCCGCCAACTTCGCTTCATATCGAAGTGTTGCTGGTAGCATAAATGCTATTTAATTCGGTCTGTAATAACTCTAAAACTTTTACTTTTGCTTAATCAAATGTATGACGTTTCTGAGACTCTAACCTGTGTGTGTGTGTGTGTGTGCGGTGTGAGTTTATTGTGGGGTCGATGGCTGTTTATTTATACCTTCCATGGATGATGATGGATATTGTTATGTTAAAAATTATTTGTATGTTATATAAGGTCCCATAAGTGTATGATAATTTTGTTGGAGGATATATAATGATTTTGGACTTTGTGGAATTTTTGGAAGAGATATGACTTGTAGTGGAGGAGTTGTTGAACAAACTGAAACTGACCCTTTTTGGAACTGTAATTCGGAGCACTAAAACTGATCCCCTGAAAACCTACTTTATATGGTTGGAAAGGTCTTGATCTGTAGTTTTTGGAAATGTAAGGCTCATTGTCAGAAGATTTGTGGATTTTGAGATATGATTTATTTAGTGAAACGTGTTCTGGAAGGTGGACTGCAGAAAAGTGCTATCTTGTAAAATATCTTTGGACCCTTTAAAAATATGGTAAATTCGTGGTAAAAATTGAGGAGCAAGATTTTACAGTGGGTAAAACGACCCAAAAAGATTTGAGTAAAAATTCGAATTTAATATTTTTCTAAAAATGTTAGAGCGTAATGCGCGCGAGGGAAAAATCACGATTAGAATTAGTTTTTGAGATTTTCGACAAAAACTTAGCAAACTTGAAATTTGGTAATTAATTCGAGTCGGATTATCAACGAACGTAACCTTAAGATATTAATGACCTTTATTAGGGTTAGTGGGCTTAAGAATGGAGTCGCGAGGGTAATCTCGTAATTATTTGATATTATTATTTAGTCGTCTCGTTAAGTTACTAACAGACGCACCCTTGAATGTTATAGATTACCGCGCCACCCCGAGAGCTTTACCACCCCTACCACACCCAGGCAAGTTTACTTTTCAAAACTTATACATATACAAGGATTTTCACTGTTGTGTTTGTAGTTTTCAAATTATATCAAATGCTATGTTTATCGAAGTATTGATGCAATTGAGATTGAACAAGTACATGTATACTTTTACCCCTTGAACTTAGATTGAAATGTTTTCTTCGGACAACGACTCTAGCAATAGAGGTCGTAGCGGTCCGTATATACTATTGACCGGGGAACGGTATATTATTATATCGTATCTATATTGCGAAAACCCGAAGGGTCATTCGGGTGGTATCGCATATTCAAATATCTATTATTATATCTTCGTAAATACTCGAAACCCTATCTTGGATTGAAAGTGTATTTTATTAAATAATCATTTTATTAATTATTGATATTAAATTTTAAAATATCATTTATTAATTATTGTTCATTATTTTAAAAACAAAGCTAATCCAAGATACCTTTGAATACTTTCAAACTCGAACTTTTTTCGAACTCCAAACATTTTCGAAACCCCCCGGTCAGGCTCTGTTTCTTGTATGATTTCAAGAATTATCGGTCGACTGATGTCGAACCACAACTACTCTGTTTTCAATCAAAATCTGGTTTTAAAAGAAAAAGAAAAAGGGACTCTGGCAGGTGTGGGAATCGTTGACGAACGATTCCCGGGATGTGTAAGCGGCCGTGAGCCAGGCGGTCCATCACTTATTATTCCGGCCCAGGTGTTGCCGAAGGATGATTACGGATGTAGTTTTCATCGAGGGTGATTACGGATGTAGTTTTCACTCAGGGATAGTTACGGATGTAGTTTCTATCCTTCTACCGGTAGAGAAGACCCGCGGATTATTGGACTCGGATGTGGCGACTGATCATCGTCAATCCTTGTCAGGTTTTTATGTTTTCTTCCAGTCCCATCCTCCACTTTGGAAAAATGCTTTGACACTGCATCTCAGGCCTATGTGCCAGTTGCCGATAGTGTCCTATTTTGATGAGAAAGATGTTGACTTTATGCAGTAGCTAGAACTGCAAGGTTATTTTGAAAACAAGGGCACGTACTGGTGCACCTTTGAAATTTACCAATAATGACAAGTGATTCTATAACTGATTGATACAACGAGTTTAATGACTATTATACATATGGAATGTTATATTGCTTATCTTATACGTATATTCTTGCTGAGCTATAGTTGCTCACTCTTGCTTGTTTTCAAATTTTACAAACACAACAGCTAAGAGAAATGGCAAGAACCAGTCAGACTGTTCGAAAGCAGGTGACTAGACCCCAGGCTGCAGTCGAGATTCCACCGGTAGGCCCCATTAGCCGGATTGGTTGGCAACTTTTGTTAGTACGTTTTATTTATAAGAATGACCTGTGCAAGGCAGTGTACCGCAACAAACTTTTAAGCCGCCAACTTCGCTTCATATCGAAGTGTTGCTGGTAGCATAAATGCTATTTAATTCGGTCTGTAATAACTCTAAAACTTTTACTTTTGCTTAATCAAATGTATGACGTTTCTGAGACTCTAACCCGTGTGTGTGTGTGTGTGTGTGCGGTGTGAGTTATTGTGGGGTCGATGGTTGTTTATTTATATTATGTGCAAGAACAAGTATATTGATAATGGAAAATGGACCGTGAGCGCCTGGATCTCCGACCCCGGATCTGGGGGCGTCACAGAAATGGTATCATTTCTGTGACGCCCCCAGATCCGGGGTCGGGAATCTAGGCGCTCACGGTCCATTTTCCATTATTATCATACTTGTTCTTGCACACAATATAATTAAACAGCCATCGACCCCACAATAAACTCACACCGCATACACGCACACACACACACAGGTTAGAGTCTCAGAAACGTCATACAGTTGATTAGGCAAAAGTAAAAGTTTTAGAGTTATTACAGACCGAATTAAATAGCATTTATGCTACCAGCAACACTTCGATATGAAGCGAAGTTGGCGGCTTGAAAGTTTGCTGCGGTACACTGCCTTGCACAGGTCATACTTATAAATAAAACGTACTAACAAAAGTTGCCGACCAATCCGGCTAACGGGGCCTACCGGTGGAATCTCAACTGCAGCCTGGGGTCTAGTCACCTGCTTTCGAACAGTCTGACTGGTTCTTGCCATTTCTCTTAGCTGTTGTGTTTGTAAAATTTGAAAACAAGCAAGAGTGAGCAACTATAGCTCAGCAAGAATATACGTATAAGATAAGCAATATAACATTCCACATGTATAATAGTCATTAAACTCGTTGTATCAATCAGTTATAGAATCACTTGTCATTATCGGTAAATTTCAAAGGTGCACCAGTACGTGCCCTTGTTTTCAAAATAACCTTGCAGTTCTAGCTACTGCATAAAGTCAACATCTTTCTCATCAAAATAGGACACTATCGGCAACTGGCACATAGGCCTAAGATGCAGTGTCAAAGCATTTTTCCAAAGTGGAGGATGGGACTGGAAGAAAACATAAAAACCTGACAAGGATTGACGATGATCAGTCGCCACATCCGAGTCCAATAATCCGCGGGTCTTCTCTACCGGTAGAAGGATAGAAACTACATCCGTAACTATCCCTGAGTGAAAACTACATCCGTAATCACCCTCGATGAAAACTACATCCGTAATCATCCTTCGGCAACACCTGGGCCGGAATAATAAGTGATGGACCGCCTGGCTCACGGCCGCTTACACATCCCGGGAATCGTTCGTCAACGATTCCCACACCTGCCAGAGTCCCTTTTTCTTTTTCTTTTAAAACCAGATTTTGATTGAAAACAGAGTAGTTGTGGTTCGACATCAGTCGACCGATAATTCTTGAAATCATACAAGAAACAGAGCCTGACCGGGGGGTTTCGAAAATGTTTGGAGTTCGAAAAAAGTTCGAGTTTGAAAGTATTCAAAGGTATCTTGGATTAGCTTTGTTTTTAAAATAATGAACAATAATTAATAAATGATATTTTAAAATTTAATATCAATAATTAATAAAATGATTATTTAATAAAATACACTTTCAATCCAAGATAGGGTTTCGAGTATTTACGAAGATATAATAATAGATATTTGAATATGCGATACCACCCGAATGACCCTTCGGGTTTTCGCAATATAGATACGATATAATAATATACCGTTCCCCGGTCAATAGTATATACGGACCGCTACGACCTCTATTGCTAGAGTCGTTGTCCGAAGAAAACATTTCAATCTAAGTTCAAGGGGTAAATGTAAGAACCCGAATTTTCGGTAAAATTAAAACTTTTTTTAATGCATTGATGTAAGAGTGAACAGTGGTTACAACTACAATATAACACTGGTTCTAATGAATGAATAGTGAAAGGATAAAAGATTCCAAGGTTATATGTCCTGAAGGATGCTATTGGGTGATAACTTAGATTAGAATAATCTATCTCCTAGGAAGTTAAGATATGAGAATTCCAAGTAGTGGAAATATTCTCATGTCATCCAAATCAATATCTGTTGTTAGTCCAGTGGTTCCGTAAAAAGGTTAAGGAGCACTCGAGAGTGAACCAGGTTCATTTTCCTAATTATAGGAATTAAATAAAAATAAGTGATGAATAGTGATTTTGGTGGAATTTGGAATATTATTATGATAATGTTATACCCGGTATTCGGAACGGATTTCTGAGTTCGTATTAGTGATCCAGGAGGAAAATAAGTGTATGTAAAAGCTGTCGGATTCAGAAAAAGAGCACTTTTATTTTTCTCCGAGATTTCCCCTAGACACTGATATATTAAGGATTTAATATTTAATATTTAAGGAAGTTAAATTCGAGAAGTATTAAGAAAGATGGAGGATGCTATTATAAATGTTAAGAAAGTTTCCGGTAAAAACCCTAACTAGGAATCCGTGAGATATTCCTATAAACGATCAATCGAATCGAGCAATAACCGGACAAAAGAGCAAGCAGAGGCTAAGATGCATGCATGTGCTAAGTATAAAATATCTAGTAACCAAACTAGAATCAAGGAACTAGCATCCGAGAGAATGCAACCAAGTACTTAGCAAGCAACTACCTAGTTAAGCTCTAAACCACCACATTTTCAACACATGTCTTGCCATTTCCTCATCCAACACCTCACTACTTTAATAAAGTAGCTTTATACAAGATATTATGTTGTAAGTGGATGAGAGTGGATGAGATTAAATCAAAAGAAGCCAAGCAAACACCACCTCTCCCCCATTTTTCCAGCAGTTTGCATTTTCCAGGGCAGGGATCTTTGCGATTTTTTTTCACCTAGTTCTACTCATCTAAAAATCATGAAAAAATTCATGGAGCTTCTACACATCAAGGTGAAGTTGGGGATTTAATTTCATAATTTTTGAAGATCGTTTGGATGGGTAAATAAATTCGAGAAGTTCACTGTTTTTCCCCCAAAAAGAAGGCACTTCGAATTTTTGAGTTTTAAGATTTCAAAATCCACCTTCCAACCATTGTTTGATCTCCAAATTTTTGTGGTGAGTCCTATATTTAATAAAAATGATCTCCTAGAAATCTTAGCTTCAAACTCCATGTTTTCCATTTTCAAATAAATCCTCAAAGATGAGGGTGAATAGTGTTTTCAAGAAACTAACTTTGATTTCTTGGTTTCTTTGGATGATTTAAGCTTTGTTAAAGCCATACAAGGACTATATAAGGGTTATTAGAGCTTGTACACTCTCCAAGGAAGGTATAATTCTTAAGAACCCAAGATCTTACTTTGAGTTTTATATATGTTCTTGATGGTTTTAGATTAGTTAAGATTATGGTGTTGTTATATGCATATAAGCATGATTATGTAGCTAGTAGTGATGATTTAATAGTTTTGATGATTATGATGGTTAAGTGAAACCTTCTTGGACTGGTTAAGATGAAAACCATGTATAGTATGCTCGGTGTGGCTTGGATTGATTGTTATGATTTTTGGAACGTTCGATTTATAGCCGTCGTAATGCCGAATTTTCGTTAGACTATTAAAAACCGAGCATCACAGTAGCTATAACTCACTGTACAGCTTCATGTTCTGCCATGATAGGATAGATTATGTTATAAGCTTCGTTTTGATATAAAGTTCGTATGAAATGGACTTACGGTTTAGGAGTTATGATTAAATTCGTAAAAATGGTTCGAAACCGTACACGGAAGTTCGTAATTGAAATTGATTCCCTTAAATGTCGTTTAATCAGTGGCGAATCTTATTAATTAAATATTAGAGGTAAAAAGGAAGGTGTGGGAAAAAAACCACATGTCGAATGGATCGTTTTCCGATTTTATAAGAATGTTTGAATCGAGGTTAAACGCGAACGAACCCCTTAAAGGTATGACTTTGGTTATAACTTAGAAAACGGGCGATAACACTCGAGGTATAATCTTGATTCGTAAACGACCAACCTTAGAACTTATACGACTTAAGTATATACCAAGTATAAGCATGATGACATGTCTTGATAACGAACGAATGTCGGATCGTATCGGTGATAAAAAGAGTTACACTAAAAGAGACGTAACGAGATAACTCGAAAGCACATTTCGATTTAAGTAGAGTTTATACTTAGCCTTTTAAGAAGCGTTAAGTGATTAATCTTAAATATTCTGATTGTTTATAGATCGTCGAGCTGACCCGGGACACGTTACCCCTACCCGCACTCGATTCTCAGGCAAGTTTCCAATACTTGGAACTGTTGTTGTGATAATATATATATGATGATTGTTGTATACATATGCCATAGCATGCATGTCTACTTTCAAGTATATTGGAATACTTGTTCCCTGAATTAATATTCGCTTATAGACTAGATATGGATTATCAGATATAAGCATGATTGTTTTGGTAGGACCCTTAGTGAAGGGCATATGATATGTATTCTTTAAATATAGACCGGGAGTCGGAATTTTGAGATATAGATGTAGTCGTGGATACCCGGAGGGATTCCAACGACAGATTAGTATTCCTTTTGAGGAATGTTATTATTAAACATTATTTATATTTCCATAAAAGTATCAAATACTTGGAAATCTTTCGAGAAATGTTAGTTGAGTATTATCTCAGTCGAGAAATATTAAATGAATATTATTTTTGAATATTCATTAGATTTGATTATTAATGAATAATTACTTTGATATTCATTGGAATTTTATTCATTAAATGAATATCACTTTCGGATATTCATTTAAGTTTTATGTAATTGATAAATATTATTTCGAAAGTATTCTTTGAAGTTCTATTTACTCAAGGAATATTATTTCGAATATTAAGGTTTCGATTACTAAATGAATATCATTTGGATATTTTTTCTAGAATATTATTTGTTTATTGAATATCAATTGAATATTCATTTGGAATTTATTTATTAAATGAATATTATTTTGAATATTCATTTAAGATATTATGTACTTGATGAATATTATTTTGAATATTCATTTAAGATATTATGTACTTGATGAATATTATTTTGAATAGTCATTTAAGATATTATGTACTTGATGAATATTATTTTGAATATTCATTTAAGATATTATGTACTTGATGAATATTATGTTAAAATATTTATTTGAAGTTCTATTTACTTAAGGAATATTGCTTCGAATATTCCTTTAAAGTTTTGATTACTAAGAATATTATTTGGGTATTCATTTAGAATATTATTTATTAAATGAATATTATTTTCAAATATTCATTTAAGGTTTGATTTATTTAGTGAATATTATTTTAAATATTTACTCGAGTTTTATTTAATTAATGAATATTATATTGAATATTCATTTAAAGAAGAGAATTATTTAGTAAACGATTCTATATATTTATTTGAGGATTACTTACGAGAAATATTATGATTTAATCATATCCCTTAATTATTATTGATAAATTAAATATTCTTGGAATATTTATTTAAATTCTTTTAAGTTCTTTCTATAATGATTTATATTATTCAAAGGTTATCCTTCACCTTCAGATATTATGTAAAATATTTCGGAGTCTTTTATGACTATTTTATCAAGGGGAGGTTCCCAAAACTTTATTTTCATTTAAATCTATCTTATAAGAAGATTTAAATACTCGCTCAACTTCCAAAAATTATATAAGGGGACCTCACTTGGAGATGTTATTTATTGGACTGCCCGGTCCTATACTTGCTAAAACTATCTTGTCACTCACATCTTGATTCTTTCAAGCATCGATATGAGTCTTTTGGTTACCTCCTCAACGCTCGAGGGGTATGATTGATGTAACAAGTTTATATCCATTAACAAGCATCAGCTTGGGAAATATTGGTGAATTTTCCTTTCCAATTAGATACGACTACTTTGTGGAGTCCTATCAACAAGTGTTACACTTGGGGAAAAAGGGGAACGAACTTTACGTTTCAGAGTCATGGATGATATTCGAACTAGGAGACGCGTAAGTGGCCGAGTGGCGCCGGTCCAGCAATAGCCCAACCGTTGGCTGAGGAGTTCCAGAGGGCGGTAGATAAGTAATTCCGTCGGAGCTACCTTCTACATGTAGAGAACGACTGATGAGATGCATGACATACGACTGATCATCGTAAACGTCAGGGCATCTGGCGCGGCAATGCTCCCGTATTAGTTCATCTTCTAAAAGTGAGAAATTTCTGCAACACTGTTGCTGTTGGCAAGGTGAAAAAGTGTTGAAACCGGAATTGCAATATTTTTCCTGCAAGTTCCTCTTTTATGATAATTGAGAATATCTTGCTTACTTTTTGCATAGCAGATATTTATTCAAAACAAATATATTTTTGAGTTACCTTGTAACTTCATCTCATACCTTATATTGGTACTACATCGTTAATGCATGGCATATGGTTTCAAAGATATTTTGGACTGTTATATATTATCACTGTTCAATTATATTTCTGGTGGGCTATTGCTCACCCTTGCTTTATTTATTTATATCACAACAACAGCTAGATCAGATGGCCGCGCAAGGCGCACACAGCGTAAGCAGGTGTCAACCGTCAGAGGTTTACCGCTAAGGTCTTGGCTACCTTTGTTGAGGATGCAACTACTGGTAGGCTAGTTGTTAGCAATTGAGCCTCAAATGTATTTATATTATGGTATCTATTAATGGATGGCAAAGAGTATGTAATTGTACAATTATAATTCTTTGGGTTGTAAGAACTCAAACTTGTGATTAATAATATTGTTGGTTACTCTGATTTCATCTCTGGGACTATAACGGGTGTGTTTTATGTTGTTGTTTTGGGTTACAAGGTTGTAATTTAAATTATGTTGGTTTTGTGGTTGGATATTGAGACCGTAACGGCCAGATCCCTGACCCTGGATCTGGGGGTGTTACAGAAATGGTATCAGAGAGAGCGTTATAAATCCCAGAGATGACGTGACGTTAAAACAATAAATTCATTAAGATAGTAAGAACTCTTGCCAAGTTCATAGTCAGACTACATAATGTAGTATTGACATATAAAACCCTTATGGGAACCCTAAAGTATCATGATAGTAACTTAGCTCATTCTTGTATCGACTAGTAAGGCGACAGACCTTGGGGATTACGAGCAGTAACATAATGATGCTTGTTTTGATGTTGAAGATCGGATGATGGATTCGATAGAGCACCCTACTGAGGGCCCGGTTGAGGTCCCAGCAGAAGAAGGAAATATTAATAAGTATAAGGAGTTTACACTTCAGGAAATGAGGGCTACAGCCAGAGAGACTGTAAGAGTTAAGGTATAGAGCTCATAAAAGTGAGCATAAAGAACTGAGATATTATTAAGAGAACTAAAGATGCGTATTGGATTCATAGCTGGACTGCTAGATGAAGTACCAGCAGGTAGGATGGATTTGAGGAATTACTTGAGATCCTATATGGGGATAGATTAATGAGGAAAGAGATAGAGTGGTACATGATTATCAAAGACAACAATAGAGGACAAGGAGCAGAGTCTCCGGGAGCAGTTAAGATAGAGGCAGCAAGTGCCATATCATGTGATAAATGAATTAGTGTGAATATTGTTAATGATAACTCGCCATGAGAAGGGAGATTTCATAAGTGATAATTTGTAAAGTCAAACTTAGATTGATGAGGTGGGTGGGGTTCAAGGAAACGCCCATTTTATGAATGGATCAACTTAAAAAAAAAATAAAGACATTGAACGGTGATGGCATGATTGGATAAAGTATATAAGGAAGTAGTAAGCGAGACGAGGATCTCAGAACCTACAAGAGGAGAAGACCAATGAGTCTGTGATAAACTAGTAATAAGGCTATCGTCAGGAACCAAGTAAAGTCTAATTCAATTCAGTGGAATGATGAACTAGAAACATCAGATGCATGTGATTCAAAGGAATATTAAATTCCTTCTTTTCCTTGAATGGATTATGGTAGTTACCTTAAGTTTATTCTGACACTGAATCATAAATGGATTAGGCAAGGCGAGCAGTGGTCGAGATGTAATTGAGAATGCTTCTAGGTGCAACCTGATAGAACAGGTGTAGGACATGTTCTCGAAATAAGAGTTTTGGCAAAATGAAGTCCAGCAATAGGACACATGATCAATAAGAGTAGTGTTGGTCGGCCCTACCAAGTTAAAGACAGTTTCAAATGAAGATTGGCCAACCACACTGGCAAAGGTGAGAAATTTCATAAAATTCACAAGGTATTACCAAAGATTTGCTCAGGACTTTACAGAAAGTGTAGTCCCGTAACCCGACTTATTATAAGAATAAAAGTTTGAATGGACAAGATAGACGTGAGAAGATCTTCCTGGAGCTAAAGGTAAAGTTGGTGATGACCAGGGTTGGCGTTGCCTAATGGAAGAAGGAAACTTTGGGAGATATTATGATGCAACTCATACAGGTATAGGTCTGCGCTTATGCAGCACGACAGCGTAATTTCGAATACATTTAGACAGCGCAGTTCATCGGATTCGGATGGCCTTGGTAGTGCCAATGTTGAGGAACGACTAACCCCGACGGTAGTGTTCCTTCTGAGACTAGTTGTTAAGAAGACTGGTATTTGTTAGTATCGACTAATAGGACGAATATGTATCGGGAAGATGTGGCATGTTACTAGTGGGTGAATAGATTAACTGAAATTTTCCCAAATTCTGGAAAGGAATTCAACGAATTTTGGCAAACCTTGTCTTTCTGATTATCAAAAGACGTCATTGAAGAGAGTGGAAACTAGAGCGAACCCTGTGGATTGGGTAAAGTAGCCGCTATACAGGTGGGTAGACATACACCGATTATTACAGTTGAATGTAGGGATAAAATTATGAAGTTGAATGTAATTAAGAAACAAGCCGGACTGAGAAATTCTGGGATTGACTTAAATGAAAAGGTTGTTATGCCAGAAGTGTTAAGCTTTTGTGGTACGTGGAATTGATAAGAGTAACTAGAAGAATAAAAGAAAAGGAAAGGTGACCGGAGATGGCACCGAGAAGTCGATTGAGACTTATATGGAGTGAAGTTTTGAAAAGATCAAAAGGTATCAAAGTAGAAGGCACTATGCCAGAAATTGCTAGAAAAGTAATGCTATTAGCCGACCCCTAAACTCACATATTTTAGCTTGGCCAGTTGGGGCCAAGTCACTAAGGATTATCAAGTGACTGAATCAGCAATGTAAGGACAAAGCGGGGTGATTCTAATCAAGTGCCAACCGCGAGGGCTTTTGATATAAAATGAATTGAGATACAGGATGATGGATTTATATATATACCATGGACGTATCAGGATTGAGGGTAGTGACCACTGAAAAGTTATGAAAATTTCCAAAGTTAGTGCACTGTGATGCATAAATGTTATCTGAAGCTTAGTGTCCTCAAAAAGAGCATTTGGCACTAAGATATTCAAGTTGAACAAGACCAATATCTTCCAGAACCTCCTTGCTACCATTACCAAGTTCTGTAAGAAAGACAGATAGACATATGTTGCCTTTTTGAAAGTCATATAGACTAACATTCGTTTGAAAGAAGAGGTTAGCATTAGGCTACCTATAGATTATCAAGATTGGAATGATTGAAAAGAGACCCTTATTATGGATATATGATTAAATTGCCAAGTACAGGATGTAAGTATTCCTTGAAAATGGAATTGAGGATAGAATGTCCATAGATTAATACGAACCCTGGGGGATGCACAAAGGATAGCATTACCCCTAATATAGACATTGTGAAATCAGACGATATAAGTTGAATCGACCAAGGTATCAATAACCTGTAAAGATTTGTGGAAAGGAGTCTCTAAAAGTACATAGACAGAATTGTTATCGAATTGATTAATGATGTTTGATATACCCTGTACCCAGAAGATATAGGATGAATGATGAGGATGACCTAAGGAACCCTATAAGGGAAGAGGTAATGTTCTGAACTTCAGAAAGGGAAGTTTGGTAAGGAATGTATGACATAGTAACAATAAGGCCAGAGGAAGTAGGTGTGAAACCATGAGAAAGTATGGATTGAACCAATAAGGTTGAGATTATCCTAAAACAAGAAGGGATATAAGTAAGGAAATATCCTAGGTATGATTGGGAGTACTGGTAGTAAAGTTCACACTAGAAAGGGGGAAGCAATGACTTTTGGAAAAGACTGATAGATGTTTTCTCTCATTCAGCAGAATTTAAGGGAGAATGCTTCCACCCTGAGTTGGAATAGATCCAGAAAACATGGATCTCAAGAAATTATTATAATCAGGAAAGGCCAACGAGGTGGCCGACACTTTAAGTATAGGGGAGTAAGTATAAATGCTCATACCAAAGAAATAGAATGATAATGTAAGGACCTCGATGGTCATAATGTGGTAGAGGAAGTTACATCCCGTCTAATGATTGTGTCAGGATCAACTATAAGAATAGTTTAAGTAAAGATTCGATTCCTGATGTTGCCAGTAGCACATCGTCGACATTATGAGGCTCTACGACAGACCAGACCAAATTCCCCAAGAGACTCGCCTTTTCTTTGGAAAGAGAGAGGGGAGGTTAAGTAAAAATGAATGGGTAGTAAATGACCAGAAATAGAAAGGGTACAAATACTGATAAGCCAAATGGCACGATGATGAATGACAAGCAAGTTTATGTTGGTTTATTTCTGTGCAAACAAGATAGAGAATTATGAGGCTGGCAAGCGATTAAGCAAACCGCTAAGCTTTTAGTCTTCTATCGGAGATATATGATTAATAATCTCACCAGCCTGTTCCAGCTGCGATGCTGGAAGCTTTCCTGTAATTTTATTTGCTTTAGAAAATATCTACGTCAAGTTCAGGAAGCTTTTCTGATGAATAGGGAATAAAGAGTATTTTGTTTTCCTAGAGGATCTTGATTTGACAATAGTGAAACCGTATGTTTAGTTATTAAAGCACTGCGTAAACGATAAAGGATGGTGATCCTACTGAGAAATTAGGTGATAAAGACTGTGGAAATGTCGAAGTGAATCTAAGTTAGAGAAATCATCCAGGTTTATTTCGGATGGTGTAATTTCTGGATCGACGGGATATTTGAAATGAAGAATTAGGTTATAATGGTTCATAGAATGATTATAGTAGAAATAAAGACAAGTGACTTATAGAGATGAAAATAGAGTTGAAATTCAATAAGAGAGTCAGATAGGACTCATGAGAAGCTCCAGTAATGAAGCGAGAAAAGTATGGAATTGACAGAGCAAGGAATGTTATGAATGGATTGATGAATGGGTTTTCCTAATGAGCTATCGGAATGACAATCTGATGGTGTTAGAATTATGAATATGAATGGCCAGTGTCGTGGCGTGAAATGCCAGTAATAATAATGTCAAGCGAGAAATCCAAGATTTTAACCTGAGAGGTTGAAGGATTTTCCAAAGTAAGTGATGCTAATATCAAGCAAGAGTATAGGTCCATAGAATGATGGACAGAATAGCAGGGACATGTGATATGTGAGATTACGAAAAAGTGGAATTTGATACGAATATGATTATTTCTCTTCTCTAATAAACCTCTATAGTTCAGAGGTAAATTCTAAGTATGATATTTTGACAATCATGAAAACTTTCATATATGATTCTTTGAAATTCGTTCTTTTCTTCTCCCTTATTTATCTTCTTCTAAATTGAGAAGAACAACCCTTTAAGGAGGGGAGGTAATACTACGTGACTCTCTGTCTGTGTGATAGAAGTCTAAGTGGAATGCCATTAATTGTTTAATTGCTTGTCAAGTACTAAAGGCTGGCCCCCTTTTGTACTAACTATGCAATATAACAAATGTTCATTGATCACAGTGATCTCTCGATAAATTTTTTTTTTCACCTAAATATATATACATCGAGATTGCGAAGATTAAAGCGACCAGGAAATTGCAAAAAAAAAAAATTACGAGTGAGGTTATCTCCGGAATTCGTAGCGCCTTAGTGATACCGAAGTCACTGCACGTACCAATAAGGTTAATAGTATAAGAACGGACAAGAGTGTATACCGGATGATGTGTTATGCGAAAGTATCAAAGAATTGGTAGAACGGATAAAGGGTGTGTTGTAACACCAGTATGATGTGCTTTAGAAAGATTGGAATGTGTAAGGATCGACCAGAGAATTGGAAAGTGAAATGACCAACAAGTACCCAATTGTCTTCTACCTGATTCCGGGACGGAATCCTTTTAAGGAGGGGAGACTGTAAGAACCCGAATTTTCGGTAAAATTAAAACTTTTTTTAATGCATTGATGTAAGAGTGAACAGTGGTTACAACTACAATATAACACTGGTTCTAATGAATGAATAGTGAAAGGATAAAAGATTCCAAGGTTATATGTCCTGAAGGATGCTATTGGGTGATAACTTAGATTAGAATAATCTATCTCCTAGGAAGTTAAGATATGAGAATTCCAAGTAGTGGAAATATTCTCATGTCATCCAAATCAATATCTGTTGTTAGTCCAGTGGTTCCGTAAAAAGGTTAAGGAGCACTCGAGAGTGAACCAGGTTCATTTTCCTAATTATAGGAATTAAATAAAAATAAGTGATGAATAGTGATTTTGGTGGAATTTGGAATATTATTATGATAATGTTATACCCGGTATTCGGAACGGATTTCTGAGTTCGTATTAGTGATCCAGGAGGAAAATAAGTGTATGTAAAAGCTGTCGGATTCAGAAAAAGAGCACTTTTATTTTTCTCCGAGATTTCCCCTAGACACTGATATATTAAGGATTTAATATTTAATATTTAAGGAAGTTAAATTCGAGAAGTATTAAGAAAGATGGAGGATGCTATTATAAATGTTAAGAAAGTTTCCGGTAAAAACCCTAACTAGGAATCCGTGAGATATTCCTATAAACGATCAATCGAATCGAGCAATAACCGGACAAAAGAGCAAGCAGAGGCTAAGATGCATGCATGTGCTAAGTATAAAATATCTAGTAACCAAACTAGAATCAAGGAACTAGCATCTGAGAGAATGCAACCAAGTACTTAGCAAGCAACTACCTAGTTAAGCTCTAAACCACCACATTTTCAACACATGTCTTGCCATTTCCTCATCCAACACCTCACTACTTTAATAAAGTAGCTTTATACAAGATATTATGTTGTAAGTGGATGAGAGTGGATGAGATTAAATCAAAAGAAGCCAAGCAAACACCACCTCTCCCCCATTTTTCCAGCAGTTTGCATTTTCCAGGGCAGGGATCTTTGCGATTTTTTTTCACCTAGTTCTACTCATCTAAAAATCATGAAAAAATTCATGGAGCTTCTACACATCAAGGTGAAGTTGGGGATTTAATTTCATAATTTTTGAAGATCGTTTGGATGGGTAAATAAATTCGAGAAGTTCACTGTTTTTCCCCCAAAAAGAAGGCACTTCGAATTTTTGAGTTTTAAGATTTCAAAATCCACCTTCCAACCATTGTTTGATCTCCAAATTTTTGTGGTGAGTCCTATATTTAATAAAAATGATCTCCTAGAAATCTTAGCTTCAAACTCCATGTTTTCCATTTTCAAATAAATCCTCAAAGATGAGGGTGAATAGTGTTTTCAAGAAACTAACTTTGATTTCTTGGTTTCTTTGGATGATTTAAGCTTTGTTAAAGCCATACAAGGACTATATAAGGGTTATTAGAGCTTGTACACTCTCCAAGGAAGGTATAATTCTTAAGAACCCAAGATCTTACTTTGAGTTTTATATATGTTCTTGATGGTTTTAGATTAGTTAAGATTATGGTGTTGTTATATGCATATAAGCATGATTATGTAGCTAGTAGTGATGATTTAATAGTTTTGATGATTATGATGGTTAAGTGAAACCTTCTTGGACTGGTTAAGATGAAAACCATGTATAGTATGCTCGGTGTGGCTTGGATTGATTGTTATGATTTTTGGAACGTTCGATTTATAGCCGTCGTAATGCCGAATTTTCGTTAGACTATTAAAAACCGAGCATCACAGTAGCTATAACTCACTGTACAGCTTCATGTTCTGCCATGATAGGATAGATTATGTTATAAGCTTCGTTTTGATATAAAGTTCGTATGAAATGGACTTACGGTTTAGGAGTTATGATTAAATTCGTAAAAATGGTTCGAAACCGTACACGGAAGTTCGTAATTGAAATTGATTCCCTTAAATGTCGTTTAATCAGTGGCGAATCTTATTAATTAAATATTAGAGGTAAAAAGGAAGGTGTGGGAAAAAACCACATGTCGAATGGATCGTTTTCCGATTTTATAAGAATGTTTGAATCGAGGTTAAACGCGAACGAACCCCTTAAAGGTATGACTTTGGTTATAACTTAGAAAACGGGCGATAACACTCGAGGTATAATCTTGATTCGTAAACGACCAACCTTAGAACTTATACGACTTAAGTATATACCAAGTATAAGCATGATGACATGTCTTGATAACGAACGAATGTCGGATCGTATCGGTGATAAAAAGAGTTACACTAAAAGAGACGTAACGAGATAACTCGAAAGCACATTTCGATTTAAGTAGAGTTTATACTTAGCCTTTTAAGAAGCGTTAAGTGATTAATCTTAAATATTCTGATTGTTTATAGATCGTCGAGCTGACCCGGGACACGTTACCCCTACCCGCACTCGATTCTCAGGCAAGTTTCCAATACTTGGAACTGTTGTTGTGATAATATATATATGATGATTGTTGTATACATATGCCATAGCATGCATGTCTACTTTCAAGTATATTGGAATACTTGTTCCCTGAATTAATATTCGCTTATAGACTAGATATGGATTATCAGATATAAGCATGATTGTTTTGGTAGGACCCTTAGTGAAGGGCATATGATATGTATTCTTTAAATATAGACCGGGAGTCGGAATTTTGAGATATAGATGTAGTCGTGGATACCCGGAGGGATTCCAACGACAGATTAGTATTCCTTTTGAGGAATGTTATTATTAAACATTATTTATATTTCCATAAAAGTATCAAATACTTGGAAATCTTTCGAGAAATGTTAGTTGAGTATTATCTCAGTCGAGAAATATTAAATGAATATTATTTTTGAATATTCATTAGATTTGATTATTAATGAATAATTACTTTGATATTCATTGGAATTTTATTCATTAAATGAATATCACTTTCGGATATTCATTTAAGTTTTATGTAATTGATAAATATTATTTCGAAAGTATTCTTTGAAGTTCTATTTACTCAAGGAATATTATTTCGAATATTAAGGTTTCGATTACTAAATGAATATCATTTGGATATTTTTTCTAGAATATTATTTGTTTATTGAATATCAATTGAATATTCATTTGGAATTTATTTATTAAATGAATATTATTTTGAATATTCATTTAAGATATTATGTACTTGATGAATATTATTTTGAATATTCATTTAAGATATTATGTACTTGATGAATATTATTTTGAATAGTCATTTAAGATATTATGTACTTGATGAATATTATTTTGAATATTCATTTAAGATATTATGTACTTGATGAATATTATGTTAAAATATTTATTTGAAGTTCTATTTACTTAAGGAATATTGCTTCGAATATTCCTTTAAAGTTTTGATTACTAAGAATATTATTTGGGTATTCATTTAGAATATTATTTATTAAATGAATATTATTTTCAAATATTCATTTAAGGTTTGATTTATTTAGTGAATATTATTTTAAATATTTACTCGAGTTTTATTTAATTAATGAATATTATATTGAATATTCATTTAAAGAAGAGAATTATTTAGTAAACGATTCTATATATTTATTTGAGGATTACTTACGAGAAATATTATGATTTAATCATATCCCTTAATTATTATTGATAAATTAAATATTCTTGGAATATTTATTTAAATTCTTTTAAGTTCTTTCTATAATGATTTATATTATTCAAAGGTTATCCTTCACCTTCAGATATTATGTAAAATATTTCGGAGTCTTTTATGACTATTTTATCAAGGGGAGGTTCCCAAAACTTTATTTTCATTTAAATCTATCTTATAAGAAGATTTAAATACTCGCTCAACTTCCAAAAATTATATAAGGGGACCTCACTTGGAGATGTTATTTATTGGACTGCCCGGTCCTATACTTGCTAAAACTATCTTGTCACTCACATCTTGATTCTTTCAAGCATCGATATGAGTCTTTTGGTTACCTCCTCAACGCTCGAGGGGTATGATTGATGTAACAAGTTTATATCCATTAACAAGCATCAGCTTGGGAAATATTGGTGAATTTTCCTTTCCAATTAGATACGACTACTTTGTGGAGTCCTATCAACAAGTGTTACACTTGGGGAAAAAGGGGAACGAACTTTACGTTTCAGAGTCATGGATGATATTCGAACTAGGAGACGCGTAAGTGGCCGAGTGGCGCCGGTCCAGCAATAGCCCAACCGTTGGCTGAGGAGTTCCAGAGGGCGGTAGATAAGTAATTCCGTCGGAGCTACCTTCTACATGTAGAGAACGACTAATGAGATGCATGACATACGACTGATCATCGTAAACGTCAGGGCATCTGGCGCGGCAATGCTCCCGTATTAGTTCATCTTCTAAAAGTGAGAAATTTCTGCAACACTGTTGCTGTTGGCAAGGTGAAAAAGTGTTGAAACCGGAATTGCAATATTTTTCCTGCAAGTTCCTCTTTTATGATAATTGAGAATATCTTGCTTACTTTTTGCATAGCAGATATTTATTCAAAACAAATATATTTTTGAGTTACCTTGTAACTTCATCTCATACCTTATATTGGTACTACATCGTTAATGCATGGCATATGGTTTCAAAGATATTTTGGACTGTTATATATTATCACTGTTCAATTATATTTCTGGTGGGCTATTGCTCACCCTTGCTTTATTTATTTATATCACAACAACAGCTAGATCAGATGGCCGCGCAAGGCGCACACAGCGTAAGCAGGTGTCAACCGTCAGAGGTTTACCGCTAAGGTCTTGGCTACCTTTGTTGAGGATGCAACTACTGGTAGGCTAGTTGTTAGCAATTGAGCCTCAAATGTATTTATATTATGGTATCTATTAATGGATGGCAAAGAGTATGTAATTGTACAATTATAATTCTTTGGGTTGTAAGAACTCAAACTTGTGATTAATAATATTGTTGGTTACTCTGATTTCATCTCTGGGACTATAACGGGTGTGTTTTATGTTGTTGTTTTGGGTTACAAGGTTGTAATTTAAATTATGTTGGTTTTGTGGTTGGATATTGAGACCGTAACGGCCAGATCCCTGACCCTGGATCTGGGGGTGTTACAGTAAAAGTATACATGTACTTGTTCAATCTCAATTGCATCAATACTTCGATAAACATAGCATTTGATATAATTTGAAAACTACAAACACAACAGTGAAAATCCTTGTATATGTATAAGTTTTGAAAAGTAAACTTGCCTGGGTGTGGTAGGGGTGGTAAAGCTCTCGGGGTCGCACGGTAATCTATAAATATTCAAGGGTACGCCCGTTAGTAACTTAACGAGACGACTAAATAATAATATAAAATAATTACGAGATTACCCTCGCGACTCCACTCTTAAGCCCACTAACCCTAATAAAGGTCATTAATATCTTAAGGTTACGTTCGTTGATAATCCGACTCGAATTAATTACCAAATTTCAAGTTTGCTAAGTTTTTGTCGAAAATCTCAAAAACTAATTCTAATCGTGATTTTTCCCTCGCGCGCATTACGCTCTAACATTTTTAGAAAAATATTAAATTCGAATTTTTACTCAAATCTTTTTGGGTCGTTTTACCCACTGTAAAATCTTGCTCCTCAATTTTTACCACGAATTTACCATATTTTTAAAGGGTCCAAAGATATTTTACAAGATAGCACTTTTCTGCAGTCCACTTTCCAGAACACGTTTCACTAAATAAATCATATCTCAAAATCCACAAATCTTCTGACAATGAGCCTTACATTTCTAAAAACTACAGATCAAGACCTTTCCAACCATATAAAGTAGGTTTTCAGGGGATCAGTTTTAGTGCTCCGAATTACAGTTCCAAAAAGGGTCAGTTTCAGTTTGTTCAACAACTCCTCCACTACAAGTCATATCTCTTCCAAAAATTCCACAAAGTCCAAAATCATTATATATCCTCCAACAAAATTATCATACACTTATGGGACCTTATATAACATACAAATAATTTTTAACATAACAATATCCATCATCATCCATGGTTTCTCATAAATCAAACTATAATGGTCACTTTTGAGCTTCAAACTTTTAGATCTCATAAAACTAAGCATGGTTCTTGGCATGGCTACTAAGGGTTAACATGTATACCTTCCTTGAAGCTCCTAGTAACTTAATGAAGCTTGAAATCCTCTCCAAACACCTTGGTTGATCACCTTAGAGCTTACTCTTCAAGATCTAAAATCAAGAACATAAAAAGGTTACTATTCACCTAGAACTTTAAGAATTTTTCTAACTAGGTTAGGCTTGGAATTAAATCATGAAAAATTTACCATACCTTAGTTATATCATGAGGGGGCTTGGGCTAAAATATCATGAATTTAGGATGAGTGGAAGTGGTGGATGAATTTTTCTTAGCCTCCTTCTTTCTTGAAAAACCGTGAGCTTCCTTACAAGGGGGGGGGGGTTTTGCTTGGTGTTGGCTTGTGTTTAAGTGTTGTAAATAATATGTGGCCACTTACCTTGGCTAAATATTGTCCAAGTAATGATCTTGTGGTGTGCAATTGGCCAAGCAACAAAGAAATACTAGGTGATCCCTAATTTAGGGAAGTATGTTTCCTAAATAACCTAACTAGATTCTATAAACTTGGTTACTTACTAACTTCCTACTAACTACTTGGTTACTAACCTAGACTAGGTAGTTTGCATGGGATTTGCATGGGGTGCATGTAATCTTGCCACCTTGCATGGTTAGTGGGTATTTTCCAATTTCCAAAATTTTCTAGAAAATCCTTAAACATTTTTGGTGGAATTTTTCCTTCAATATTTTTTCTAAAATCCAACTTCCTAATTCTAAATATATATGGTTCCTTGGGTTCTCAAAATAATAAAACCATGATCTTGTCGTAGTATTCGTATTTATCGATATCCCGGAAATGTACGAAATTAATAAAATAGGATTTTGCGAAATCCGTCGACATTTACATACACTTATTTTTCTTAAGGAAACATAATATAACTTCAAATTTTCATTTATCCGTCATTAATATATGGGGGTGAGATTCACTTCTCTTACATAACACAGTTACTATTCATTCCGTCTACTCCAATAATATCAAAAATCAGGGTTCTTACAGCCTCCCCTCCTTAAAAGGATTCCGTCCCGGAATCAGGTTGAAAATAGTTGGGGGTGCTTTTCACGCATCGCGCTCTCTAGTTCCCATGTTGATTCTTCGACATTCTGATTCCTCCACAAGACTCTCACTAGTTTGACAACCTTGTTCCTCAGCACCTGTTCTTTCCTATCCATGATTTCTACGGGTTGCTCCACATATGTTAAGTCTGGTTGCAGATCCACTTGATCATGTTCTATCACATGTCGGAAGTCGGTATGGTAGGGTCGTAACATGGACACATGAAACACATTATGTACTTGCTGTAAGCTCGGAGGTAAAGCCAATTCATAGGCTAACTTTCCAACTCGTTTCAAGATCTCAAAAGGTCCAATGAATCTCGGGCTGAGTTTCCCCTTCTTACCAAATCTCATCAATCCCTTCCACGGTGATACTTTCAACATCACGAACTCTCCTACCTCATATTCCTTATCTTTGCGGGACTGGTCCGCATACTTCTTCTGTCTGTCTTGGGCCGCTACCAGCCGTCCTCTTATAAGCTCGATAGTTTCTCTTGTCTGTTGGACCAGTTCGGGCCCTAAAATCTTCCGTTCTCCTACCTCTTCCCAACACAATGGAGACCGACATCTTCGTCCGTACAAAGCTTCGTACGGGGGCATGCCTATACTCGCATGGTAACTGTTGTTGTAGGAAAATTCGATCAATGGCAAGTGGTCGTCCCAACTTCCCTTGAAATCTATGGCACATACTCTCAACATGTCTTCGATGGTCTGGATGGTTCTCTCACTCTGTCCATCTGTTTGGGGATGGTATGCAGTGCTCATGTTTAACTTGGTCCCCACACAATCCTGAAAACTCCTCCAGAACCTGGAGTTGAATCTTGGGTCTCTATCTGATACGATGCTCACCGGAACCCCATGCCTAACCACAATCTCCTTTAAGTAGATATCCACTAGCTTTTCAACAGTGTATCTCTCGTTGATTGGAAGAAAATGTGCTGACTTGGTCAATCGATCAATAATTACCCAAATGGCGTCATGATTAGTCTTGGTCCTTGGTAATCCGACCACAAAGTCCATCGCAATCTGCTCCCACTTCCACTCGGGTATCTCCAAGGGTTGCAACAATCCACTGGGCCTCTGATGTTCGGCCTTCACTCTCTGACATGTCAAGCATTTACTTACCCACTCTGCTATGTCTTTCTTCATGTTTGGCCACCAATAATACTCTTTCAAATCTCTATACATCTTGGTGCCCCCAGGGTGAATCGAATACCTTGAACTATGAGCCTCTTGCAAAATCTCACTTTTTAATTCTTGAACGTTCGGGATCCATATCCTAGATTCGTACCTCATAATTCCATTCCCGTCTTTCTCACACCTAATTTCTTCGCCAGTCAAAATTTTCTCCATCGAATTCTTTTCTTCTTCTATCTTCTTTTCCTGGCATGACTTAATCTTTTCCAATAGCGGTGGTTGGACTTTTATTTCCATTAGACTCTCTTGGCCAATTCCTGGCAACCTCACCTCAATCTCCAGCCTCTCGAGGTCCTTGATCAATTCATCCACTGACGTTATCATCTTAAGCTTCTCCTTTCGGCTAAGTGCATCGGCCACTACGTTGGTCTTCCCTGGGTGATAATGAATCTCACAATCGTAATCCTTGATTAGCTCTAACCATCTCCTCTGCCTCATGTTTAACTCTTTCTGAGTGAATATGTACTTTAAGCTCTTGTGATCCGTGTAGATTTCACACTTTTCTCCGTAAAGATAATGTCTCCAGATCTTCAAAGCAAAGACTATCGCTGCTAATTCCAAATCATGGGTGGGGTATCTTATCTCATATTCTTTGAGTTGCCTAGACGCATACGCAATCACCTTGCCATGTTGCATGAGCACACAGCCCAGGCCTTTATTGGATGCATCACTATAAATTACAAAATCTCCCTTATCATCGGGTAGGGCTAGTACTGGTGCTGTCACCAACCTCTTTTTCAACTCTTGAAAGCTCTCTTCGCATTTCTCAGTCCACACAAACTTCTCGGTCTTGCGAGTTAGCCGGGTCAAAGGGGCTGCTATCTTGGCAAAGTCTTGGACAAATCTCCTATAGTAACCAGTCAGTCTTTAGGAAGCAATTGAATAAATTTGTGATAGTTTGTATTACGAGTAAGATATATACGTTTCAAGGTAAATGATTATTAGTTTTGTAAAGGTTACTCAGTAAAACAATGGGATTGAGGATGGATAGAAGTTTTCCAATTATTCCCTCCTCGAGTAACATTGTACGTTGAAAGAGGAGTAAGAATGATTGGGGGATTTCTTGATATTCTTTTTCTCAAAGTTTTATCTGGGGCAACCTGAATTATGAGTAGGAGCGTGGAAGTGGTATCAATTGTTTTAGTCGCATGGATTTCGTTTTAAAGATTTAATTATTTATATGTTTACTACAAATCAAGGCGGGTTTTGTTTTAGTATTGTATATGAATAAATTGATCATGGACGATTGGGATTAGTACTTGAGGCGTTGTGTACAGGGCGTAGTTCATTATACGAATAGGTCATATCCGATCTTCGGTAGAAAAGGATCGTCACGTGCGAGTGATAAGTATTTAGAATTAACGAGATATGCAAACAAAAGTTTTAAGTTTATGTTGGAAATTCAAAGGCCTACAGGATGAGCCTGTCGATATGTGAAATGATATAAAGGAATTCTAGAATGAAAGAGATGACTTGAAAATTTAAAGAGAAATTGTTGAGTAATACCGTCATTACGTTTTCTTTGGTAAGATTCTGGGGACAGAATCCTGTTAAGGGGGGAAGGATATAACGCCTTAGAAAATTTCATATTTATAATTATTGATTTAATATTAAATGTGAATTATGTGACGTAAATAGTATTGAGGAAGTGAAATATGTATGATATACTATTAGTGAGATTATTTGATGATTTATATGTGTCGTGTAAGTCTGTGTATTTTAATTGTATTTTTGGTGAATAAATTCTATTTAAATCATGAGTTATTTTTCTTCTGAGATTTTTATAAAATTATTGGGATTATTATAAATCCTGAAATCTTTTACATTATTTATTTAATTAGTTAATTTGAGTTTTAAAAATATTATGTGGATTTATTTTGATTTTTAAGGATTTAAAATGATTTTATGAATTGTTTTGTGTTTTATTGATTTAATCTTGTAAAATTCATATTTAATTCGTTTTTGATCCTAGAAATATTTTAAAAATATGGGGGGATAGATAATTTTATTTTCTACATTTTAAAGATAATATTGAGATTTTACTTAGACTATATTTATTTATTTTGCAATTTACATAGCTGGGATTAAATTGTGTTTAATTAGAAATGTATTTTTGTAAAATTCCTAAACTATTTTATTTCCTTCTTTTTAACTCCTAATCCCTAAATCAGTTTTTCCCCCAAAATAAAACATCACTCTCTCGAACTCTCCAGCATCAATCTCTCGAACCCTCCAAGCCTCTCTCGAATTATCTCCCTTTCAATTTCTCTAATGTTTCTTTCGACTTCGTTCCTCACTACAGACTTCGTTCCTCTCTACAGCTGGGTAAATAATTTGGGCCGCTTGTTCAATCAGTTCACCCCCCCCGGTTTCTTTCTTTTCTTTCGGCGTGGTGGCTTCCTGGGTGTGTAAATTTTGTGGGTGTGTAAATTTTGTGCAGTCCGTGAGTCACTCTCCTTTTCTCTCTCACGTTTGTTAGCATAATCGAGTCTTGTGCTATTATTTTACTCGACCATGGCTGTTAATCACACTCCCTCTCCCCTTTGTTGCCCTATATCAGTGTTAACTGCTGTTGTTGCTGCTTATTTGAGCTCGATGTGTGTATATGTCAGATTGTGCGAGTGTGTGTAGGTTGTACTGGTAGTTTGTTTCCCTGTTCTAGCTGTTGTGCTTGCTGCGTATTTGGAGAGGGCTATGCTTGTGTGTGCGTGGTGTTTGGTTTAGGAGTGTGTAAGTGTAAGCTGGCCCCTGGGTGTTTTGGTGTGTGAGCGCGATAAGGGTGTGTGCGTGTGTAGTCAGTAGGTTCGGCAAAATGGTAGTGAAGTTGAGTCCTGGTGAAGCTAGTGGGTGCTAGTTAAATGTAGTTAAATGGTAAAGCTGAATAATCTCTCCCCTGTTCTTGACCCTGAATTGGGTGTGTGTGTTAAACAGGCGTGTGTGCGTGGGTTTACAGTGCTGGTGGTGTGTGTGTTTGAGACAGGTATGTGCTTGTGGGTGTGTGTTTTCACGTGTATTGCCTGGCTGCTGGTTCGTGTGGCTGCTAATGGTGTGCGTGTGTTCTGTGCAGTGTGTGTGAGTTTTGTGTAACAATTGAACAAGAGTGTGTTATTGGCGTGAGTTGCATACGATTTAAGGGTGTGTGCGTACATGTCATGAATGTTGGTATAGGCTGGACAGTGTGGTTTGTGTTACTGTCGAACAGTTGTGTTCAGTTTGGAGTCTGGGCTGCTATACTTCGATTTCTATTGTTACAGCTCTATGCTCTGTTGCTTTACTTCATGATTCTATTTAATTACAAGCTGATGTTAAGTACGATGGATTTCGAGAAATAAATTGTTAATTGCTTGCATAAATTTTAATTGTAATTTTGTATTGTAAGCCGAGTTATATATCGGATTGGTATAATTTATTTAATGAATATTGTGATAGTTCAAATTGGTTGGTTGTGTCGGGTTATGTTCCGACTGGCAGTTACCCGTATAAAGGGGATGCCGTCAAAATTTTTCTAAAAATATTAATTATATCATCTTTGTATGTACTTTTATTGAAATACATTTTAATTATATGATTATCTGTTAAATGCTTACCAATTCTAATTATATATTTATGTCAGAGGACAAGGGTGTTATTATATGATTAAAGTCAATAAATTTAAGGACTATCGTAAGGGTAGATTAAGATTAGATGTTGTAGAGGAACGTCGAATATTTAATAAAATTCTGAAATAGTGTTTTTATATGTATAGATTCGAAGAGCGTAGACTTAAGGGATAAAGGAAAGGCAAAGGCTGAGGACTTTTGATGCTAAGTGACTAGTGTGAAAGCACCTTGTTAAGGCAAGTGATTCGAACCTTTTATTTAAGTTCGGATTCCTTCAACTGCTTATGGATTGTTGTTTAAATTCTTGTAACCTACTGCTATCCCTTTTAAATTACTGTTGAATCTCTCGTACCTCGTTATGTATTCCTTATAATTTATTGTTGAAACTTGTGTACCTTGCTTACCCTTTTGAATAATTGCTTAACTCTTGTACCTTAGTACTTGCTCATATGAATTGTTGTTTAAACCCTACTACCTCATTAATTGATGCCTTGAATAATTGTGTAAACCTTTACACCCAACTACTGCATTAGTTTGTGTTCATTTATAAATCTTAATTTATAATCCATGCCTTGCCCTGTCATAACCTTTTCTTTGCACTTAATTCCTAAATTATCTAAATAAAATCCTACTTGTAATTCCCTGAAACCTTAATTCTAAAACCTTAACATTTACTTTATTCATCATTAGCTCGTGACCCTTTTATTTGATTTAATCCTGTTTTTCTGAAACCTACCCGAGTTAATTAAATATTTCTTTCATATTACCTCCTTATATTATTATGTGCGAGACTAAACCTTATCCTTAAATTCTTTGAACCATACTTGAATTCCTGTCTTGTGAACCTTGACCCTAAATGCATCCTTGACCCCTAATCTTTTATAAATGCAAATTAAAATGGCTTATTTATTTAAAAATGTTTTAAAATTCCTTAAGCTGGGCTGATCTGTTATCAGTGAGTTTAAGGATCGAAAAGTGAAATGTTTTAAATTATTTATTAACTTGTTTATAGATTGGAGAAGCGTAAAAGGCTAGGGGTGGTTCCCCTAGTCCAACACTTTTATTTAGCGTAAGAGGCTAGGGGTGGTTCTCCTAGTCCAGCATTAAAGGCCAATGTGTTGCCTAATTGGGAACCCAATTTTAAAGGAAGGAGGACTTTACGTGGCTGATCACCCGTATTGTCTGGAGTTGAGAAAAACCTCCAATCAATTTAAAGGTTTTAAAAATGAAAGTTTATTTAAAAAGAGAATTGATGATTTTCTGCCTTAAATGATTAGATCTTTAGAAACTTTCAAAGGATGATTTTGAAATGTTATAAACAGAATACTGTACTGCTAGACAGACTTATCTTGAGATTGTGTATTAAAATCAGAGCATCCTGATTATTCTTTGGCACCTTTATGATGTTGAAATCAATATTCAGTTGTGGATTCTTTATTCTTATTTTTTTATCACTTGCTGAGCATTTGGCTCATTCCTTGCTATTGTTTCTAACCCTTTTTCAGTTAAAGAAGAAAAAGATACGAAGTAGGAGCTATATCCGAGAAGAACTTGTGGACCTTAGGCAGCTTAGTTGCACTCTACTAGAAGGTTGGACTTTTGGGTATCAGTAAATATTTGTGTAATAGTTCTAGTTGGTTGTATTTATATTTGTGGAGTGTATGTATCTTTTAATTAAGGATTTAGTATTATAATGTAATAACTTAGTTAGTAGTTGCTTGGCCAATTGCACACCACAAGATCATTACTTGGACAATATTTAGCCAAGGTAAGTGGCCACATATTATTTACAACACTTAAACACAAGCCAACACCAAGCAAAACCCCCCCCCCCCCTTGTAAGGAAGCTCACGGTTTTTCAAGAAAGAAGGAGGCTAAGAAAAATTCATCCACCACTTCCACTCATCCTAAATTCATGATATTTTAGCCCAAGCCCCCTCATGATATAACTAAGGTATGGTAAATTTTTCATGATTTAATTCCAAGCCTAACCTAGTTAGAAAAATTCTTAAAGTTCTAGGTGAATAGTAACCTTTTTATGTTCTTGATTTTAGATCTTGAAGAGTAAGCTCTAAGGTGATCAACCAAGGTGTTTGGAGAGGATTTCAAGCTTCATTAAGTTACTAGGAGCTTCAAGGAAGGTATACATGTTAACCCTTAGTAGCCATGCCAAGAACCATGCTTAGTTTTATGAGATCTAAAAGTTTGAAGCTCAAAAGTGACCATTATAGTTTGATTTATGAGAAACCATGGATGATGATGGATATTGTTATGTTAAAAATTATTTGTATGTTATATAAGGTCCCATAAGTGTATGATAATTTTGTTGGAGGATATATAATGATTTTGGACTTTGTGGAATTTTTGGAAGAGATATGACTTGTAGTGGAGGAGTTGTTGAACAAACTGAAACTGACCCTTTTTGGAACTGTAATTCGGAGCACTAAAACTGATCCCCTGAAAACCTACTTTATATGGTTGGAAAGGTCTTGATCTGTAGTTTTTAGAAATGTAAGGCTCATTGTCAGAAGATTTGTGGATTTTGAGATATGATTTATTTAGTGAAACGTGTTCTGGAAAGTGGACTGCAGAAAAGTGCTATCTTGTAAAATATCTTTGGACCCTTTAAAAATATGGTAAATTCGTGGTAAAAATTGAGGAGCAAGATTTTACAGTGGGTAAAACGACCCAAAAAGATTTGAGTAAAAATTCGAATTTAATATTTTTCTAAAAATGTTAGAGCGTAATGCGCGCGAGGGAAAAATCACGATTAGAATTAGTTTTTGAGATTTTCGACAAAAACTTAGCAAACTTGAAATTTGGTAATTAATTCGAGTCGGATTATCAACGAACGTAACCTTAAGATATTAATGACCTTTATTAGGGTTAGTGGGCTTAAGAGTGGAGTCGCGAGGGTAATCTCGTAATTATTTTATATTATTATTTAGTCGTCTCGTTAAGTTACTAACGGGCGTACCCTTGAATATTTATAGATTACCGTGCGACCCCGAGAGCTTTACCACCCCTACCACACCCAGGCAAGTTTACTTTTCAAAACTTATACATATACAAGGATTTTCACTGTTGTGTTTGTAGTTTTCAAATTATATCAAATGCTATGTTTATCGAAGTATTGATGCAATTGAGATTGAACAAGTACATGTATACTTTTACCCCTTGAACTTAGATTGAAATGTTTTCTTCGGACAACGACTCTAGCAATAGAGGTCGTTGCGGTCCGTATATACTATTGACCGGGGAACGGTATATTATTATATCGTATCTATATTGCGAAAACCCGAAGGGTCATTCGGGTGGTATCGCATATTCAAATATCTATTATTATATCTTCGTAAATACTCGAAACCCTATCTTGGATTGAAAGTGTATTTTATTAAATAATCATTTTATTAATTATTGATATTAAATTTTAAAATATCATTTATTAATTATTGTTCATTATTTTAAAAACAAAGCTAATCCAAGATACCTTTGAATACTTTCAAACTCGAACTTTTTCGAACTCCAAACATTTTCGAAACCCCCCGGTCAGGCTCTGTTTCTTGTATGATTTCAAGAATTATCGGTCGACTGATGTCGAACCACAACTACTCTGTTTTCAATCAAAATCTGGTTTTTAAAAGAAAAAGAAAAAGGGACTCTGGCAGGTGTGGGAATCGTTGACGAACGATTCCCGGGATGTGTAAGCGGCCGTGAGCCAGGCGGTCCATCACTTATTATTCCGGCCCAGGTGTTGCCGAAGGATGATTACGGATGTAGTTTTCATCGAGGGTGATTACGGATGTAGTTTTCACTCAGGGATAGTTACGGATGTAGTTTCTATCCTTCTACCGGTAGAGAAGACCCGCGGATTATTGGACTCGGATGTGGCGACTGATCATCGTCAATCCTTGTCAGGTTTTTATGTTTTCTTCCAGTCCCCTCCTCCACTTTGGAAAAATGCTTTGACACTGCATCTCAGGCCTATGTGCCAGTTGCCGATAGTGTCCTATTTTGATGAGAAAGATGTTGACTTTATGCAGTAGCTAGAACTGCAAGGTTATTTTGAAAACAAGGGCACGTACTGGTGCACCTTTGAAATTTACCAATAATGACAAGTGATTCTATAACTGATTGATACAACGAGTTTAATGACTATTATACATATGGAATGTTATATTGCTTATCTTATACGTATATTCTTGCTGAGCTATAGTTGCTCACTCTTGCTTGTTTTCAAATTTTACAAACACAACAGCTAAGAGAAATGGCAAGAACCAGTCAGACTGTTCGAAAGCAGGTGACTAGACCCCAGGCTGCAGTCGAGATTCCACCGGTAGGCCCCATTAGCCGGATTGGTTGACAACTTTTGTTAGTACGTTTTATTTATAAGTATGACCTGTGCAAGGCAGTGTACCGCAGCAAACTTTCAAGCCGCCAACTTCGCTTCATATCGAAGTGTTGCTGGTAGCATAAATGCTATTTAATTCGGTCTGTAATAACTCTAAAACTTTTACTTTTGCTTAATCAAATGTATGACGTTTCTGAGACTCTAACCTGTGTGTGTGTGTGTGTGTGCGGTGTGAGTTTATTGTGGGGTCGGTGGCTGTTTATTTATATTATGTGCAAGAACAAGTATGTTAATAATGGAAAATGGACCGTGAGCGCCTAGATCTCCGATCCCGGATCTGGGGGCGTCACAGTTCTGTGACGCCCCCAGATCCGGGGTCGGGAATCTAGGCGCTCACGGTCCATTTTCCATTATTATCATACTTGTTCTTGCACACAATATAATTAAACAGCCATCGACCCCACAATAAACTCACACCGCATACACGCACACACACACACAGGTTAGAGTCTCAGAAACGTCATACAGTTGATTAGGCAAAAGTAAAAGTTTTAGAGTTATTACAGACCGAATTAAATAGCATTTATGCTACCAGCAACACTTCGATATGAAGCGAAGTTGGCGGCTTGAAAGTTTGCTGCGGTACACTGCCTTGCACAGGTCATACTTATAAATAAAACGTACTAACAAAAGTTGTCGACCAATCCGGCTAACGGGGCCTACCGGTGGAATCTCAATTGCAGCCTGGGGTCTAGTCACCTGCTTTCGAACAGTCTGACTGGTTCTTGCCATTTCTCTTAGCTGTTGTGTTTGTAAAATTTGAAAACAAACAAGAGTGAGCAACTATAGCTCAGCAAGAATATACGTATAAGATAAGCAATATAACATTCCACATGTATAATAGTCATTAAACTCGTTGTATCAATCAGTTATAGAATCACTTGTCATTATCGGTAAATTTCAAAGGTGCACCAGTACGTGCCCTTGTTTTCAAAATAACCTTGCAGTTCTAGCTACTACATAAAGTCAACATCTTTCTCATCAAAATAGGACACTATCGGCAACTGGCACATAGGCCTAAGATGCAGTGTCAAAGCATTTTTCCAAAGTGGAGGATGGGACTGGAAGAAAACATAAAAACCTGACAAGGATTGACGATGATCAGTCGCCACATCCGAGTCCAATAATCCGCGGGTCTTCTCTACCGGTAGAAGGATAGAAACTACATCCGTAACTATCCCTGAGTGAAAACTACATCCGTAATCACCCTCGATGAAAACTACATCCGTAATCATCCTTCGGCAACACCTGGGCCGGAATAATAAGTGATGGACCGCCTGGCTCACGGCCGCTTACACATCCCGGGAATCGTTCGTCAACGATTCCCACACCTGCCAGAGTCCCTTTTTCTTTTTCTTTTAAAACCAGATTTTGATTGAAAACAGAGTAGTTGTGGTTCGACATCAGTCGACCGATAATTCTTGAAATCATACAAGAAACAGAGCCTGACCGGGGGGTTTCGAAAATGTTTGGAGTTCGAAAAAAGTTCGAGTTTGAAAGTATTCAAAGGTATCTTGGATTAGCTTTGTTTTTAAAATAATGAACAATAATTAATAAATGATATTTTAAAATTTAATATCAATAATTAATAAAATGATTATTTAATAAAATACACTTTCAATCCAAGATAGGGTTTCGAGTATTTACGAAGATATAATAATAGATATTTGAATATGCGATACCACCCGAATGACCCTTCGGGTTTTCGCAATATAGATACGATATAATAATATACCGTTCCCCGGTCAATAGTATATACGGACCGCTACGACCTCTATTGCTAGAGTCGTTGTCCGAAGAAAACATTTCAATCTAAGTTCAAGGGGTAAAAGTATACATGTACTTGTTCAATCTCAATTGCATCAATACTTCGATAAACATAGCATTTGATATAATTTGAAAACTACAAACACAACAGTGAAAATCCTTGTATATGTATAAGTTTTGAAAAGTAAACTTGCCTGGGTGTGGTAGGGGTGGTAAAGCTCTCGGGGTCGCACGGTAATCTATAAATATTCAAGGGTACGCCCGTTAGTAACTTAACGAGACGACTAAATAATAATATAAAATAATTACGAGATTACCCTCGCGACTCCACTCTTAAGCCCACTAACCCTAATAAAGGTCATTAATATCTTAAGGTTACGTTCGTTGATAATCCGACTCGAATTAATTACCAAATTTCAAGTTTGCTAAGTTTTTGTCGAAAATCTCAAAAACTAATTCTAATCGTGATTTTTCCCTCGCGCGCATTACGCTCTAACATTTTTAGAAAAATATTAAATTCGAATTTTTACTCAAATCTTTTTGGGTCGTTTTACCCACTGTAAAATCTTGCTCCTCAATTTTTACCACGAATTTACCATATTTTTAAAGGGTCCAAAGATATTTTACAAGATAGCACTTTTCTGCAGTCCACTTTCCAGAACACGTTTCACTAAATAAATCATATCTCAAAATCCACAAATCTTCTGACAATGAGCCTTACATTTCTAAAAACTACAGATCAAGACCTTTCCAACCATATAAAGTAGGTTTTCAGGGGATCAGTTTTAGTGCTCCGAATTACAGTTCCAAAAAGGGTCAGTTTCAGTTTGTTCAACAACTCCTCCACTACAAGTCATATCTCTTCCAAAAATTCCACAAAGTCCAAAATCATTATATATCCTCCAACAAAATTATCATACACTTATGGGACCTTATATAACATACAAATAATTTTTAACATAACAATATCCATCATCATCCATGGTTTCTCATAAATCAAACTATAATGGTCACTTTTGAGCTTCAAACTTTTAGATCTCATAAAACTAAGCATGGTTCTTGGCATGGCTACTAAGGGTTAACATGTATACCTTCCTTGAAGCTCCTAGTAACTTAATGAAGCTTGAAATCCTCTCCAAACACCTTGGTTGATCACCTTAGAGCTTACTCTTCAAGATCTAAAATCAAGAACATAAAAAGGTTAATATTCACCTAGAACTTTAAGAATTTTTCTAACTAGGTTAGGCTTGGAATTAAATCATGAAAAATTTACCATACCTTAGTTATATCATGAGGGGGCTTGGGCTAAAATATCATGAATTTAGGATGAGTGGAAGTGGTGGATGAATTTTTCTTAGCCTCCTTCTTTCTTGAAAAACCGTGAGCTTCCTTACAAGGGGGGGGGGGGGGGTTTTGCTTGGTGTTGGCTTGTGTTTAAGTGTTGTAAATAATATGTGGCCACTTACCTTGGCTAAATATTGTCCAAGTAATGATCTTGTGGTGTGCAATTGGCCAAGCAACAAAGAAATACTAGGTGATCCCTAATTTAGGGAAGTATGTTTCCTAAATAACCTAACTAGATTCTATAAACTTGGTTACTTACTAACTTCCTACTAACTACTTGGTTACTAACCTAGACTAGGTAGTTTGCATGGGATTTGCATGGCATTGCATGTATTTTAGTCACCTTAGCATGGCTAGTAGGTATTTTCCAATTTCCACAATTTTCTAGATAATTTCTTAAACATTTTTGGTGGAGCTTTTCCTTCAAATAAACTTTCTAAAGTCCAACTTCCTAATTCTAAATATATATGGGTCCTTGGGTTTTCAAATAAATAAATCCATGACCTCATCATAGTATTCGTATTTATCGATATCCCGGAAATATACGAAAATAATAAAATAGGATTTTGCGAAATCCGTCGACATTCACATACACTCATTTTTCATAAGGAAACATAATATAACTTCAAATTTTCATTTATCCGTCATTAATATATGGGGGTGGAATTCACTCCTCTTACAAAACAGAGTTACTATTCATTCCGTCTACTCCAATAATATCAAAAATCAGGGTTCTTACAGCCTCCCCTCCTTAAAAGGATTCCGTCCCGGAATCAGGTTGAAAACAGTTGGGGGTGCTTTTCACGCATCGCGCTCTCTAGTTCCCATGTTGATTCTTCGACATTCTGATTCCTCCACAAGACTCTCACTAGTTTGACAACCTTGTTCCTCAGCACCTGTTCTTTTCTATCCATGATTTCTACGGGTTGCTCCACATATGTTAAGTCTGGTTGCAGATCCACTTGATCATGTTCTATCACATGTCGGAAGTCGGTATGGTAGGGTCGTAGCATGGACACATGAAACACATTATGTACTTGTTGTAAGCTCGGAGGTAAAGCCAATTCATAGGCTAACTTTCCAACTCGTTTCAAGATCTCAAAAGGTCCAATGAATCTCGGGCTGAGTTTCCCCTTCTTACCAAATCTCATCAATCCCTTCCACGGTGATACTTTCAACATCACGAACTCTCCTACCTCATATTCCTTATCTTTGCGGGACTGGTCCGCATACTTCTTCTGTCTGTCTTGGGCCGCTACCAGCCGTCCTCTTATAAGCTCGATAGTTTCTCTTGTCTGTTGGACCAGTTCAGGCCCTAAAATCTTCCGTTCTCCTACCTCTTCCCAGCACAAGGGAGATCGACATCTTCGTCCCTATAAGGCTTCATATGGGGGCATTCCTATACTAGCATGATAGCTGTTGTTGTATGAAAACTCGATCAACGGCAAGTGGTCATCCCAACTTCCCTTGAAATCAATGGCACATACTCTCAACATGTCTTCGATGGTCTGGATGGTTCTCTCACTCTGTCCATCTGTTTGGGGATGGTATGCAGTGCTCATGTTTAACTTGGTCCCCACACAATCCTGAAAACTCCTCCAGAACCTGGAGTTGAATCTTGGGTCTCTATCTGATACGATGCTCACCGGAACCCCATGCCTAACCACAATCTCCTTTAAGTAGATATCCACCAGCTTGTCAACAGTGTATCTCTCGTTGATTGGAAGAAAATGTGCTGACTTGGTCAATCGATCAATAATTACCCAAATGGCGTCATGATTAGTCTTGGTCCTTGGTAATCCGACCACAAAGTCCATCGCAATCTGCTCCCACTTCCACTCGGGTATCTCCAAGGGTTGCAACAATCCACTGGGCCTCTGATGTTCGGCCTTCACTCTCTGACATGTCAAGCATTTACTTACCCACTCTGCTATGTCTTTCTTCATGTTTGGCCACCAATAATATTCTTTCAAATCCCTATACATCTTGGTGCCTCCAGGATGAATCGAATACCTTGAGCTATGGGCCTCTTGCAAAATCTCATCTTTCAATTCTTGGACGTTCGGGATCCATATCCTAGATGCGTACCTCATAACTCCATTCCCGTCCTTCTCACACCTAATTTCTTCGCCAGTCAAAATTTTCTCCATGGAATTCTTTTCTTCTTCTATCTTCTTTTCCTGACATAACTTGATCTTTTCCAATAGCGGTGGTTGGACTTTTATTTCCATTACACTCTCTTGGCCAATTCCTGGCAACCTCACCTCAATCTCCAGCCTCTCGAGGTCCTTGATCACTTCGTCCACTGACGTTATCATCTTAATCTTCTCCTTTCGGCTAAGTGCATCGGCCACTACGTTGGCCTTCCCTGGGTGATAATGAATCTCACAATCGTAATCCTTGATTAGCTCTAACCATCTCCTCTGCCTCATGTTTAACTCTTTCTGAGTGAATATGTACTTTAAGCTCTTGTGATCCGTGTAGATTTTATACTTTTCTCCGTAAAGATAATGTCTCCAGATCTTCAAAGCAAAGACTATCGCTGCTAATTCCAAATCATGGGTGGGGTATCTTATCTCATATTCTTTGAGTTGCCTAGACGCATACGCAATCACCTTGCCATGTTGCATGAGCACACAGCCCAGGCCTTTATGGGATGCATCACTATAAATTACAAAATCTCCCTTATCATCGGGTAGGGCTAGTACCGGTGCTGTCACCAACCTCTTTTTCAACTCTTGAAAGCTCTCTTCGCATTTCTCAGTCCACACAAACTTCTCGGTCTTGCGAGTTAGCCGGGTCAAAGGGGCTGCTATCTTGGAAAAGTCTTGGACAAATCTCCTATAGTAGCTGGCCAATCCTATGAAACTTCTCACCTCTGTCGGAGTGGTTGGTCTCTCCCAATTTGATACAGCCTCTATTTTGGCTGGGTCCACTAGGATGCCTTGTTCGCTAATCACATGCCCCAAAAACTGAACTTCCTTCAACCAAAATTCACACTTCGAGAACTTAGCGTACAACTTTTCTTCTCTTAGCGCTCCCAATACAATCCTCAAATGCTCTGCATGTTCCTCTTTCGTCTTGGAATAAATTAAGATGTCATCGATGAAGACTATAACACACTTGTCCAGATACTTCTTGAAGACTCGATTCATTAAGTCCATGAAAGCTGCGGGTGCATTTGTTAACCCAAACGACATTACTAAAAACTCATAGTGTCCGTACCGGGTGCGAAAGGCCGTCTTTGGTATATCTTCTGGTTTAATCTTTAACTGGTGATACCCGGTCCGCAAATCAATCTTAGAGAAATAAACTGCATCTTTCAATTTGTCAAACAGGTCATCTATCCTGGGCAAGGGATACTTATTCTTGATGGTCACCTTATTCAACTCCCTATAATCTATGCATAATCTCATACTGCCATCCTTCTTTTTCACGAATAGCACCGGGGCTCCCCACGGTGACACACTAGGTCTTATCATTCCTTTATCCAACAGCTCTTGCAATTGGGTGGCCAACTCTTTCATCTCCACTGGGGCTAGCCTATACGGGGCCTTTGAAATTGGGGCCGTGCCCGGAACTAAATCTATAGCGAACTCGATGTCTCTATCAGGTGGTAGTCCTGGAAGATCATCCGGAAATACGTCCGCGAACTCATTAACGACTGGGATTTCCTGTAGGTTTGGCGTCTCCTTATTGGTATCCTTTACATAGGCTAAATAGGCCTCGCATCCTTTACGTAACAGCCTTTTAGCTTGAATCATAGTCAGGAACTTTTGGGTTTGTCGTTTTCCACTAAACACTACTTCCTTATCCCCTGGCAGTCTTAAACTCACTTTCTTCTTCACGCAATCAATCTGAGCTCCATGGGTTGTCAACCAATCCATACCTATTATTACGTCAAACTCCCCTAATTGAAAAGGTATTAAATCTACCCGAAAGCGTCGCCCTTCTATTTCTAGGTCGCAACCTGGACAAACTTGGTTAACAGGAATAATTTCATGATTAGCTATCTCTACTTGCAGTCTGTCTCGCAGTGGTTCAGTCTTAAGGCCTAACTGACTTACAAAATCTAGAGATATGAAAGACTTGGTGGCTCCCGAATCAAATAAAACATTCGCATTAACTGAGTTGAGTGGTAGGGTACCTGCGATCACATCCGTGTTCCTCACGGCATCTTGCACAGTCATGTTAAATAGGTATGGATTGGTTGACAACCCATGGAGCTCAGATTGATTGCGTGAAGAAGAAAGTGAGTTTAAGACTGCCAGGGGATAAGGAAGTAGTGTTTAGTGGAAAACGACAAACCCAAAAGTTCCTGACTATGATTCAAGCTAAAAGGCTGTTACGTAAAGGATGCGAGGCCTATTTAGCCTATGTAAAGGATACCAATAAGGAGACGCCAAACCTACAGGAAATCCCAGTCGTTAATGAGTTCGCGGACGTATTTCCGGATGATCTTCCAGGACTACCACCTGATAGAGACATCGAGTTCGCTATAGATTTAGTTCCGGGCACGGCCCCAATTTCAAAGGCCCCGTATAGGCTAGCCCCAGTGGAGATGAAAGAGTTGGCCACCCAATTGCAAGAGCTGTTGGATAAAGGAATGATAAGACCTAGTGTGTCACCGTGGGGAGCCCCGGTGCTATTCGTGAAAAAGAAGGATGGCAGTATGAGATTATGCATAGATTACAGGGAGTTGAATAAGGTGACCATCAAGAATAAGTATCCCTTGCCCAGGATAGATGACCTGTTTGACCAATTGAAAGATGCAGTTTATTTCTCTAAGATTGATTTGCGGACCGGGTATCACCAGTTAAAGATTAAACCAGAAGATATACCAAAGACGGCCTTTCGCACCCGGTACGGACACTATGAGTTTTTAGTAATGTCGTTTGGGTTAACAAATGCACCCGCAGCTTTCATGGACTTAATGAATCGAGTCTTCAAGAAGTATCTGGACAAGTGTGTTATAGTCTTCATCGATGACATCTTAATTTATTCCAAGACGAAAGAGGAACATGCAGAGCATTTGAGGATTGTATTGGGAGCGCTAAGAGAAGAAAAGTTGTACGCTAAGTTCTCGAAGTGTGAATTTTGGTTGAAGGAAGTTCAGTTTTTGGGGCATGTGATTAGCGAACAAGGCATCCTAGTGGACCCAGCCAAAATAGAGGCTGTATCAAATTGGGAGAGACCCACCACTCCGACAGAGGTGAGAAGTTTCATAGGATTGGCCGGCTACTATAGGAGATTTGTCCAAGACTTTGCCAAGATAGCAGCCCCTTTGACCCGGCTAACTCGCAAGACCGAGAAGTTTGTGTGGACTGAGAAATGCGAAGAGAGCTTTCAAGAGTTGAAAAAGAGGTTGGTGACAGCACCAGTACTAGCCCTACCCGATGATAAGGGAGATTTTGTAATTTATAGTGATGCATCCCATAAAGGCCTGGGCTGTGTGCTCATGCGACATGGCAAGGTGATTGCGTATGCGTCTAGGCAACTCAAAGAATATGAGATAAGATACCCCACCCATGATTTGGAATTAGCAGCGATAGTCTTTGCTTTGAAGATCTGGAGACATTATCTTTACGGAGAAAAGTGTGAAATCTACACGGATCACAAGAGCTTAAAGTACATATTCACTCAGAAAGAGTTAAACATGAGGCAGAGGAGATGGTTAGAGCTAATCAAGGATTACGATTGTGAGATTCATTATCACCCAGGGAAGACCAACGTAGTGGCCGATGCACTTAGCCGAAAGGAGAAGCTTAAGATGATAACGTCAGTGGATGAATTGATCAAGGACCTCGAGAGGCTGGAGATTGAGGTGAGGTTGCCAGGAATTGGCCAAGAGAGTCTAATGGAAATAAAAGTCCAACCACCGCTATTGGAAAAGATTAAGTCATGCCAGGAAAAGAAGATAGAAGAAGAAAAGAATTCGATGGAGAAAATTTTGACTGGCGAAGAAATTAGGTGTGAGAAAGACGGGAATGGAATTATGAGGTACGAATCTAGGATATGGATCCCGAACGTTCAAGAATTAAAAAGTGAGATTTTGCAAGAGGCTCATAGTTCAAGGTATTCGATTCACCCTGGGGGCACCAAGATGTATAGAGATTTGAAAGAGTATTATTGGTGGCCAAACATGAAGAAAGACATAGCAGAGTGGGTAAGTAAATGCTTGACATGTCAGAGAGTGAAGGCCGAACATCAGAGGCCCAGTGGATTGTTGCAACCCTTGGAGATACCCGAGTGGAAGTGGGAGCAGATTGCGATGGACTTTGTGGTCGGATTACCAAGGACCAAGACTAATCATGACGCCATTTGGGTAATTATTGATCGATTGACCAAGTCAGCACATTTTCTTCCAATCAACGAGAGATACACTGTTGACAAGCTGGTGGATATCTACTTAAAGGAGATTGTGGTTAGGCATGGGGTTCCGGTGAGCATCGTATCAGATAGAGACCCAAGATTCAACTCCAGGTTCTGGAGGAGTTTTCAGGATTGTGTGGGGACCAAGTTAAACATGAGCACTGCATACCATCCCCAAACAGATGGACAGAGTGAGAGAACCATCCAGACCATCGAAGACATGTTGAGAGTATGTGCCATAGATTTCAAGGGAAGTTGGGACGACCACTTGCCATTGATCGAATTTTCCTACAACAACAGTTACCATGCGAGTATAGGCATGCCCCCGTACGAAGCTTTGTACGGACGAAGATGTCGGTCTCCATTGTGTTGGGAAGAGGTAGGAGAACGGAAGATTTTAGGGCCCGAACTGGTCCAACAGACAAGAGAAACTATCGAGCTTATAAGAGGACGGCTGGTAGCGGCCCAAGACAGACAGAAGAAGTATGCGGACCAGTCCCGCAAAGATAAGGAATATGAGGTAGGAGAGTTCGTGATGTTGAAAGTATCACCGTGGAAGGGATTGATGAGATTTGGTAAGAAGGGGAAACTCAGCCCGAGATTCATTGGACCTTTTGAGATCTTGAAACGAGTTGGAAAGTTAGCCTATGAATTGGCTTTACCTCCGAGCTTACAGCAAGTACATAATGTGTTTCATGTGTCCATGTTACGACCCTACCATACCGACTTCCGACATGTGATAGAACATGATCAAGTGGATCTGCAACCAGACTTAACATATGTGGAGCAACCCGTAGAAATCATGGATAGGAAAGAACAGGTGCTGAGGAACAAGGTTGTCAAACTAGTGAGAGTCTTGTGGAGGAATCAGAATGTCGAAGAATCAACATGGGAACTAGAGAGCGCGATGCGTGAAAAGCACCCCCAACTGTTTTCAACCTGATTCCGGGACGGAATCCTTTTAAGGAGGGGAGGCTGTAAGAACCCTGATTTTTGATATTATTGGAGTAGACGGAATGAATAGTAACTGTGTTATGTAAGAGAAGTGAATCTCACCCCCATATATTAATGACGGATAAATGAAAATTTGAAGTTATATTATGTTTCCTTAAGAAAAATAAGTGTATGTAAATGTCGACGGATTTCGCAAAATCCTATTTTATTAATTTCGTACATTTCCGGGATATCGATAAATACGAATACTACGACAAGATCATGGTTTTATTATTTTGAGAACCCAAGGAACCATATATATTTAGAATTAGGAAGTTGGATTTTAGAAAGAATATTGAAGGAAAAATTCCACCAAAAATGTTTAAGGATTTTCTAGAAAATTTTGGAAATTGGAAAATACCCACTAACCATGCAAGGTGGCAAGATTACATGCACCCCATGCAAATCCCATGCAAACTACCTAGTCTAGGTTAGTAACCAAGTAGTTAGTAGGAAGTTAGTAAGTAACCAAGTTTATAGAATCTAGTTAGGTTATTTAGGAAACATACTTCCCTAAATTAGGGATCACCTAGTATTTCTTTGTTGCTTGGCCAATTGCACACCACAAGATCATTACTTGGACAATATTTAGCCAAGGTAAGTGGCTACATATTATTTACAACACTTAAACACAAGCCAACACCAAGCAAAACCCCCCCCCCCTTGTAAGGAAGCTCACGGTTTTTCAAGAAAGAAGGAGGCTAAGAAAAAATTCATCCACCACTTCCACTCATCCTAAATTCAAGATATTTTAGCCCAAGCCCCCTCATGATATAACTAAGGTATGGTAAATTTTTCATGATTTAATTCCAAGCCTAACCTAGTTAGAAAAATTCTTAAAGTTCTAGGTGAATAGTAACCTTTTTATGTTCTTGATTTTAGATCTTGAAGAGTAAGCTCTAAGGTGATCAACCAAGGTGTTTGGAGAGGATTTCAAGCTTCATTAAGTTACTAGGAGCTTCAAGGAAGGTATACATGTTAACCCTTAGTAGCCATGCCAAGAACCATGCTTAGTTTTATGAGATCTAAAAGTTTGAAGCTCAAAAGTGACCATTATAGTTTGATTTATGAGAAACCATGGATGATGATGGATATTGTTATGTTAAAAATTATTTGTATGTTATATAAGGTCCCATAAATGTATGATAATTTTGTTGGAGGATATATAATGATTTTGGACTTTGTGGAATTTTTGGAAGAGATATGACTTGTAGTGGAGGAGTTGTTGAACAAACTGAAACTGACCCTTTTTGGAACTGTAATTCGGAGCACTAAAACTGATCCCCTGAAAACCTACTTTATATGGTTGGAAAGGTCTTGATCTGTAGTTTTTGGAAATGTAAGGCTCATTGTCTGAAGATTTGTGGATTTTGAGATATGATTTATTTAGTGAAACGTGTTCTGGAAGGTGGACTGCAGAAAAGTGCTATCTTGTAAAATATCTTTGGACCCTTTAAAAATATGGTAAATTCGTGGTAAAAATTGAGGAGCAAGATTTTACAGTGGGTAAAACGACCCAAAAAGATTTGAGTAAAAATTCGAATTTAATATTTTTCTAAAAATGTTAGAGCGTAATGCGCGCGAGGGAAAAATCACGATTAGAATTAGTTTTTGAGATTTTCGACAAAAACTTAGCAAACTTGAAATTTGGTAATTAATTCGAGTCGGATTATCAACGAACGTAACCTTAAGATATTAATGACCTTTATTAGGGTTAGTGGGCTTAAGAATGGAGTCGCGAGGGTAATCTCGTAATTATTTGATATTATTATTTAGTCGTCTCGTTAAGTTACTAACAGACGCACCCTTGAATGTTATAGATTACCGCGCCACCCCGAGAGCTTTACCACCCCTACCACACCCAGACAAGTTTATTTTTCAAAACTTATACATATACAAGGATTTTCACTGTTGTGTTTGTAGTTTTCAAATTATATCAAATGCTATGTTTATCGAAGTATTGATGCAATTGAGATTGAACAAGTACATGTATACTTTTACCCCTTGAACTTAGATTGAAATGTTTTCTTCGGACAACGACTCTAGCAATAGAGGTCGTAGCGGTCCGTATATACTATTGACCGGGGAACGGTATATTATTATATCGTATCTATATTGCGAAAACCCGAAGGGTCATTCGGGTGGTATCGCATATTCAAATATCTATTATTATATCTTCGTAAATACTCGAAACCCTATCTTGGATTGAAAGTGTATTTTATTAAATAATCATTTTATTAATTATTGATATTAAATTTTAAAATATCATTTATTAATTATTGTTCATTATTTTAAAAACAAAGCTAATCCAAGATACCTTTGAATACTTTCAAACTCGAACTTTTTTCGAACTCCAAACATTTTCGAAACCCCCCGGTCAGGCTCTGTTTCTTGTATGATTTCAAGAATTATCGGTCGACTGATGTCGAACCACAACTACTCTGTTTTCAATCAAAATCTGGTTTTAAAAGAAAAAGAAAAAGGGACTCTGGCAGGTGTGGGAATCGTTGACGAACGATTCCCGGGATGTGTAAGCGGCCGTGAGCCAGGCGGTCCATCACTTATTATTCCGGCCCAGGTGTTGCCGAAGGATGATTACGGATGTAGTTTTCATCGAGGGTGATTACGGATGTAGTTTTCACTCAGGGATAGTTACGGATGTAGTTTCTATCCTTCTACCGGTAGAGAAGACCCGCGGATTATTGGACTCGGATGTGGCGACTGATCATCGTCAATCCTTGTCAGGTTTTTATGTTTTCTTCCAGTCCCATCCTCCACTTTGGAAAAATGCTTTGACACTGCATCTTAGGCCTATGTGCCAGTTGCCGATAGTGCCCTTGTTTTCAAAATAACCTTGCAGTTCTAGCTACTGCATAAAGTCAACATCTTTCTCATCAAAATAGGACACTATCGGCAACTGGCACATAGGCCTAAGATGCAGTGTCAAAGCATTTTTCCAAAGTGGAGGATGGGACTGGAAGAAAACATAAAAACCTGACAAGGATTGACGATGATCAGTCGCCACATCCGAGTCCAATAATCCGCGGGTCTTCTCTACCGGTAGAAGGATAGAAACTACATCCGTAACTATCCCTGAGTGAAAACTACATCCGTAATCACCCTCGATGAAAACTACATCCGTAATCATCCTTCGGCAACACCTGGGCCGGAATAATAAGTGATGGACCGCCTGGCTCACGGCCGCTTACACATCCCGGGAATCGTTCGTCAACGGTTCCCACACCTGCCAGAGTCCCTTTTTCTTTTTCTTTTTTTTTTTTTAAAAACCAGATTTTGATTGAAAACAGAGTAGTTGTGGTTCGACATCAGTCGACCGATAATTCTTGAAATCATACAAGAAGCGAATCCTGACCGGGGGTTTTCGAAAAGGTTTTGAGTTCGAAAAAGTTCGAGTTTGAAAGTATTAAAAGGTATCTTGGATTAACTTTGTTTTTAAAATAGTGAACAATAATCATTAAATGATATTTTAAGATTTAATATTAATAATTAATAAAATAATTATTTAATAAATAAACTTTTAATCCAAGATAGGGTTTCGAGTATTTACGAAGATATAATAATAGTTACTTGAATATACGATACCACCCGAATGACCCTTCGGGTTTTCGCAATATAGATACGATATAATAATATACCGCTCCCCGGTCAATAGTATATACGGACCGCTACGACCTCTATTGCTAGAGTCGTTGTCCGAAGAAAACATTTCAATCTAAGTTCAAGGGGTAAAAGCATACATGTACTTGTTCAATCTCAATTGCATCAATACTTCGATAAACATAGCATTTGATATAATTTGAAAACTACAAACACAACAGTGAAAATCCTTGTATATGTATAAGTTTTGAAAAGTAAACTTGCCTTGGTATGGTAAGGGTGGTAAAGCTCTCGGGGTCGCACGGTAATCTATAAATATTCAAGGGTACGCCCGTTAGTAACTTAACGAGACGACTAAATAATAATATAAATAATTATGAGCCTACCCTAGCGACTCCACTCTTAAGTCCACTAACCCTCCTAAAGGTCCTTAATATCATAAGTTCATGTTCGTTAATAATCGGACTCGAAATAATCGCCAAATTTCAATTATGCTAAGTTTGTGTAAAAATCTCGAAAAACTAATCCTACGCGCGATTTTCCACTTGCGCGCATCTCACTCTAACATTTTTAGAAAAATATTAAATTCGAATTTTAACTTAATTCCTTTTGGGTCATCTTCTCCACTGTAAAATCTCACTTCTCAATTTTTACCACGAATTTACCATATTTTTAAAGGGTCCAAACATAATTTACAAGGGGACAATTTTCAGCAGTCTGCCATTCAGAACACGATTTACTAAATAAATCATATCTCCAAATCTACAGCTCTCCTGTCCATGAGCTTTATATTTCTATAAACTACACTCCAAGAACTTTCCAACCATATAAGGTAGGTTTTCAGGGGATTAGATTTAGGCCTCTGAATTGCAGTTACAAGTAGGGTCATTTACAGATTCGTCCAACAGCTCATTTCTACAAGTCATCCACCTTCTAAAATCTCCACCCACTTCAATATCATCATAAATCCACCAAGAAAAATATCATATACTCATGTGACTTCATATAACATAAAAATAATTTTTATTATAGCAATATCCATCAATATCCAAGATATTCATAAATCATGCTCTAACTAACACTTTTTAGCACTAACACTTGTAGATCTAACCATATCAAGCAACTTCTCTTGCCATGGCTACTAGGGTTTAAAATTTATACCTTCCTTGAAGCTCTAGGTACCTTGACAAAGCTTGAAATCCTTCCCAAACACCTTGGTTGATCAATCTAAGGCTTAATCTTTAAGATCAAAAATAAAAGTTTAGATAGTCACTATTCATCTAGAAACTTTAGGAATTTTTTTTACCTATCCTAGACTTGGAATTAAATCATGAAAAATTTACCATACCTTAGTTATATCAAGAGGAGGCTTGGGCTAAAATATCATGAATTTAGGATGAGTGGAAGTGGTAGAAGAAATTTTCTTATTCTCCTTGTTTCTTGAAGTGCCGTGAGTTAGCAAGCAAGGGGGGGGGTTGCTCTTGTTTTTACTTGGTGGTGTGTAATAAAATGAGATAAGTGCTAGTGGTCTTGGCTAAATATTGGCCAAGTCTTGAACATGTGGTAAATATTATGCCATGCCTCTTGAATTATACTTGGTGATCCCTAAAATGGGGAACCATGTCATTAAAAAGCTAACTACTAAGTACTAACTTGGTTACTACTACTAACTATCCTACTAACTATTGGTTGATAGCTTTGACTTGGTTAGTGCATGGGATTTGCATGGCATTGCATGTATTTTAGTCACCTTAGCATGGCTAGTAGGTATTTTCCAATTTCCACAATTTTCTAGATAATTTCTTAAACATTTTTGGTGGAGCTTTTCCTTCAAATAAACTTTCTAAAGTCCAACTTCCTAATTCTAAATATATATGGGTCCTTGGGTTTTCAAATAAATAAATCCATGACCTCATCATAGTATTCGTATTTATCGATATCCCGGAAATATACGAAAATAATAAAATAGGATTTTGCGAAATCCGTCGACATTCACATACACTCATCTTTCATAAGGAAACATAATATAACTTCAAATTTTCATTTATCCGTCATTAATATATGGGGGTGGAATTCACTCCTCTTACAAAACAGAGTTACTATTCATTCCGTCTACTCCAATAATATCAAAAATCAGGGTTCTTACAGCCTCCCCTCCTTAAAAGGATTCCGTCCCGGAATCAGGTTGAAAACAGTTGGGGGTGCTTTTCACGCATCGCGCTCTCTAGTTCCCATGTTGATTCTTCGACATTCTGATTCCTCCACAAGACTCTCACTAGTTTGACAACCTTGTTCCTCAGCACCTGTTCTTTTCTATCCATGATTTCTACGGGTTGCTCCACATATGTTAAGTCTTGTTGCAGATCCACTTGATCATGTTCTATCACATGTCGGAAGTCGGTATGGTAGGGTCGTAGCATGGACACATGAAACACATTATGTACTTATTGTAAGCTCGGAGGTAAAGCCAATTCATAGGCTAACTTTCCAACTCGTTTCAAGATCTCAAAAGGTCCAATGAATCCCGGGCTGAGTTTCCCCTTCTTACCAAATCTCATCAATCCCTTCCACGGTGATACTTTCAACATCACGAACTCTCCTACCTCATATTCCTTATCTTTGCGGGACTGGTCCGCATACTTCTTCTGTCTGTCTTGGGCCGCTACCAGCCGTCCTCTTATAAGCTCGATAGTTTCTCTTGTCTGTTGGACCAGTTCGGGCCCTAAAATCTTCCGTTCTCCTACCTCTTCCCAACACAATGGAGACCGACATCTTCGTCCGTACAAAGCTTCGTACGGGGGCATGCCTATACTCGCATGGTAACTGTTGTTGTAGGAAAATTCGATCAATGGCAAGTGGTCGTCCCAACTTCCCTTGAAATCTATGGCACATACTCTCAACATGTCCTCGATGGTCTGGATGGTTCTCTCGCTCTGTCCGTCTGTTTGGGGATGGTATGCAGTACTCATGTTTAACTTAGTCCCCACACAATCCTGAAAACTCCTCCAGAACCTGGAGTTGAATCTTGGGTCTCTATCTGATACGATGCTCACAGGAACCCCATGCCTAACCATGATCTCTTTTAAGTAAATATCCACCAGCTTGTCGACGGTGTATCTCTCGTTGATTGGAAGAAAATGTGCTGACTTGGTCAATCGATCAATAATTACCCAAATGGCGTCTTGATTAGTCTTGGTCCTTGGTAATCCGACCACAAAGTCCATCGCAATCTGCTCCCACTTCCACTCGGGTATCTCCAAGGGTTGCAACAATCCACTGGGCCTCTGATGTTCGGCCTTCACTCTCTGACATGTCAAGCATTTACTTACCCACTCTGCTATGTCTTTCTTCATGTTTGGCCACCAATAATATTCTTTCAAATCCCTATACATCTTGGTGCCTCCAGGATGAATCGAATACCTTGAGCTATGGGCCTCTTGCAAAATCTCATCTTTCAATTCTTGGACGTTCGGGATCCATATCCTAGATGCGTACCTCATAACTCCATTCCCGTCCTTCTCACACCTAATTTCTTCGCCAGTCAAAATTTTCTCCATGGAATTCTTTTCTTCTTCTATCTTCTTTTCCTGACATAACTTGATCTTTTCCAATAGCGGTGGTTGGACTTTTATTTCCATTAGACTCTCTTGGCCAATTCCTGGCAACTTCACCTCAATCTCCAGCCTCTCGAGGTCCTTGATCACTTCGTCCACTGACGTTATCATCTTAATCTTCTCCTTTCGGCTAAGTGCATCGGCCACTACGTTGGCCTTCCCTGGGTGATAATGAATCTCACAATCATAATCCTTGATTAGCTCTAACCATCTCCTCTGCCTCATGTTTAACTCTTTCTGAGTGAATATGTACTTTAAGCTCTTGTGATCCGTGTAGATTTCACACTTTTCTCCGTAAAGATAATGTCTCCAGATCTTCAAAGCAAAGACTATTGCTGCTAATTCCAAATCATGGGTGGGGTATCTTATCTCATATTCTTTGAGTTGCCTAGACGCATACGCAATCACCTTGCCATGTTGCATGAGCACACAGCCCAGGCCTTTATGGGATGCATCACTATAAATTACAAAATCTCCCTTATCATCGGGTAGGGCTAGTACCGGTGCTGTCACTAACCTCTTTTTCAACTCTTGAAAGCTCTCTTCGCATTTCTCAGTCCACACAAACTTCTCGGTCTTGCGAGTTAGCCGGGTCAAAGGGGCTGCTATCTTGGAAAAGTCTTGGACAAATCTCCTATAGTAGCCGGCCAATCCTATGAAACTTCTCACCTCTGTCGGAGTGGTTGGTCTCTCCCAATTTGATACAGCCTCTATTTTGTCTGGGTCCACTAGGATGCCTTGTTCGCTAATCACATGCCCCAAAAACTGAACTTCCTTCAACCAAAATTCACACTTCGAGAACTTAGCGTACAACTTTTCTTCTCTTAGCGCTCCCAATACAATCCTCAAATGCTCTGCATGTTCCTCTTTCGTCTTGGAATAAATTAAGATGTCATCGATGAAGACTATAACACACTTGTCCAGATACTTCTTGAAGACTCGATTCATTAAGTCCATGAAAGCTGCGGGTGCATTTGTTAACCCAAACGACATTACTAAAAACTCATAGTGTCCGTACCGGGTGCGAAAGGCCGTCTTTGGTATATCTTCTGGTTTAATCTTTAACTGGTGATACCCGGTCCGCAAATCAATCTTAGAGAAATAAACTGCATCTTTCAATTGGTCAAACAGGTCATCTATCCTGGGCAAGGGATACTTATTCTTGATGGTCACCTTATTCAACTCCCTGTAATCTATGCATAATCTCATACTGCCATCCTTCTTTTTCACGAATAGCACCGGGGCTCCCCACGGTGACACACTAGGTCTTATCATTCCTTTATCCAACAGCTCTTGCAATTGGGTGGCCAACTCTTTCATCTCCACTGGGGCTAGCCTATACGGGGCCTTTGAAATTGGGGCCGTGCCCGGAACTAAATCTATAGCGAACTCGATGTCTCTATCAGGTGGTAGTCCTGGAAGATCATCCGGAAATACGTCCGCGAACTCATTAACGACTGGGATTTCCTGTAGGTTTGGCGTCTCCTTATTGGTATCCTTTACATAGGCTAAATAGGCCTCGCATCCTTTACGTAACAGCCTTTTAGCTTGAATCATAGTCAGGAACTTTTGGGTTTGTCGTTTTCCACTAAACACTACTTCCTTATCCCCTGGCAGTCTTAAACTCACTTTCTTCTTCACGCAATCAATCTGAGCTCCATGGGTTGTCAACCAATCCATACCTATTATTACGTCAAACTCCCCTAATTGAAAAGGTATTAAATCTACCCGAAAGCGTCGCCCTTCTATTTCTAGGTCGCAACCTGGAAAAACTTGGTTAACAGGAATAATTTCATGATTAGCTATCTCTACTTGGAGTCTGTCTCGCAGTGGTTCAGTCTTAAGGCCTAACTGACTTACAAAATCTAGAGATATGACAAGAGAAACTATCGAGCTTATAAGAGGACGGCTGGTAGCGGCCCAAGACAGACAGAAGAAGTATGCGGACCAGTCCCGCAAAGATAAGGAATATGAGGTAGGAGAGTTCGTGATGTTGAAAGTATCACCGTGGAAGGGATTGATGAGATTTGGTAAGAAGGGGAAACTCAGCCCGAGATTCATTGGACCTTTTGAGATCTTGAAACGAGTTGGAAAGTTAGCCTATGAATTGGCTTTACCTCCGAGCTTACAACAAGTACATAATGTGTTTCATGTGTCCATGCTACGACCCTACCATACCGACTTCCGACATGTGATAGAACATGATCAAGTGGATCTGCAACCAGACTTAACATATGTGGAGCAACCCGTAGAAATCATGGATAGAAAAGAACAGGTGCTGAGGAACAAGGTTGTCAAACTAGTGAGAGTCTTGTGGAGGAATCAGAATGTCGAAGAATCAACATGGGAACTAGAGAGCGCGATGCGTGAAAAGCACCCCCAACTGTTTTCAACCTGATTCCGGGACGGAATCCTTTTAAGGAGGGGAGGCTGTAAGAACCCTGATTTTTGATATTATTGGAGTAGACGGAATGAATAGTAACTCTGTTTTGTAAGAGGAGTGAATTCCACCCCCATATATTAATGACGGATAAATGAAAATTTGAAGTTATATTATGTTTCCTTATGAAAAATGAGTGTATGTGATTGTCGACGGATTTCGCAAAATCCTATTTTATTATTTTCGTATATTTCCGGGATATCGATAAATACGAATACTATGATGAGGTCATGGATTTATTTATTTGAAAACCCAAGGACCCATATATATTTAGAATTAGGAAGTTGGACTTTAGAAAGTTTATTTGAAGGAAAAGCTCCACCAAAAATGTTTAAGAAATTATCTAGAAAATTGTGGAAATTGGAAAATACCTACTAGCCATGCTAAGGTGACTAAAATACATGCAATGCCATGCAAATCCCATGCACTAACCAAGTCAAAGCTATCAACCAATAGTTAGTAGGAAGTTAGTAAGTAACCAAGTTTATAGAATCTAGTTAGGTTATTTAGGAAACATACTTCCCTAAATTAGGGATCACCTAGTATTTCTTTGTTGCTTGGCCAATTGCACACCACAAGATCATTACTTGGACAATATTTAGCCAAGGTAAGTGGCTACATATTATTTACAACACTTAAACACAAGCCAACACCAAGCAAAACCCCCCCCCCCCCCCCTTGTAAGGAAGCTCACGGTTTTTCAAGAAAGAAGGAGGCTAAGAAAAAATTCATCCACCACTTCCACTCATCCTAAATTCAAGATATTTTAGCCCAAGCCCCCTCATGATATAACTAAGGTATGGTAAATTTTTCATGATTTAATTCCAAGCCTAACCTAGTTAGAAAAATTCTTAAAGTTCTAGGTGAATAGTAACCTTTTTATGTTCTTGATTTTAGATCTTGAAGAGTAAGCTCTAAGGTGATCAACCAAGGTGTTTGGAGAGGATTTCAAGCTTCATTAAGTTACTAGGAGCTTCAAGGAAGGTATACATGTTAACCCTTAGTAGCCATGCCAAGGACCATGCTTAGTTTTATGAGATCTAAAAGTTTGAAGCTCAAAAGTGACCATTATAGTTTGATTTATGAGAAACCATGGATGATGATGGATATTGTTATGTTAAAAATTATTTGTATGTTATATAAGGTCCCATAAGTGTATGATAATTTTGTTGGAGGATATATAATGATTTTGGACTTTGTGGAATTTTTGGAAGAGATATGACTTGTAGTGGAGGAGTTGTTGAACAAACTGAAACTGACCCTTTTTGGAACTGTAATTCGGAGCACTAAAACTGATCCCCTGAAAACCTACTTTATATGGTTGGAAAGGTCTTGATCTGTAGTTTTTGGAAATGTAAGGCTCATTTACAGAAGATTTGTGGATTTTGAGATATGATTTATTTAGTGAAACGTGTTCTGGAAGGTGGACTGCAGAAAAGTGCTATCTTGTAAAATATCTTTGGACCCTTTAAAAATATGGTAAATTCGTGGTAAAAATTGAGGAGCAAGATTTTACAGTGGGTAAAACGACCCAAAAAGATTTGAGTAAAAATTCGAATTTAATATTTTTCTAAAAATGTTAGAGCGTAATGCGCGCGAGGGAAAAATCACGATTAGAATTAGTTTTTGAGATTTTCGACAAAAACTTAGCAAACTTGAAATTTGGTAATTAATTCGAGTCGGATTATCAACGAACGTAACCTTAAGATATTAATGACCTTTATTAGGGTTAGTGGGCTTAAGAATGGAGTCGCGAGGGTAATCTCGTAATGACACTTCGATATGACCTGCAGTCGAGATTCCACCGGTAGGCCCCATTAGCCGGATTGGTTGGCAACTTTTGTTAGTACGTTTTATTTATAAGTATGACCTGTGCAAGGCAGTGTACCGCAGCAAACTTTCAAGCCGCCAACTTCGCTTCATATCGAAGTGTCATTACGAGATTACCCTCGCGACTCCATTCTTAAGCCCACTAACCCTAATAAAGGTCATTAATATCTTAAGGTTACGTTCGTTGATAATCCGACTCGAATTAATTACCAAATTTCAAGTTTGCTAAGTTTTTGTCGAAAATCTCAAAAACTAATTCTAATCGTGATTTTTCCCTCGCGCGCATTACGCTCTAACATTTTTAGAAAAATATTAAATTCGAATTTTTACTCAAATCTTTTTGGGTCGTTTTACCCACTGTAAAATCTTGCTCCTCAATTTTTACCACGAATTTACCATATTTTTAAAGGGTCCAAAGATATTTTACAAGATAGCACTTTTCTGCAGTCCACCTTCCAGAACACGTTTCACTAAATAAATCATATCTCAAAATCCACAAATCTTCTGACAATGAGCCTTACATTTCCAAAAACTACAGATCAAGACCTTTCCAACCATATAAAGTAGGTTTTCAGGGGATCAGTTTTAGTGCTCCGAATTACAGTTCCAAAAAGGGTCAGTTTCAGTTTGTTCAACAACTCCTCCACTACAAGTCATATCTCTTCCAAAAATTCCACAAAGTCCAAAATCATTATATATCCTCCAACAAAATTATCATACACTTATGGGACCTTATATAACATACAAATAATTTTTAACATAACAATATCCATCATCATCCATGGTTTCTCATAAATCAAACTATAATGGTCACTTTTGAGCTTCAAACTTTTAGATCTCATAAAACTAAGCATGGTCCTTGGCATGGCTACTAAGGGTTAACATGTATACCTTCCTTGAAGCTCCTAGTAACTTAATGAAGCTTGAAATCCTCTCCAAACACCTTGGTTGATCACCTTAGAGCTTACTCTTCAAGATCTAAAATCAAGAACATAAAAAGGTTACTATTCACCTAGAACTTTAAGAATTTTTCTAACTAGGTTAGGCTTGGAATTAAATCATGAAAAATTTACCATACCTTAGTTATATCATGAGGGGGCTTGGGCTAAAATATCTTGAATTTAGGATGAGTGGAAGTGGTGGATGAATTTTTTCTTAGCCTCCTTCTTTCTTGAAAAACCGTGAGCTTCCTTACAAGGGGGGGGGGGTTTTGCTTGGTGTTGGCTTGTGTTTAAGTGTTGTAAATAATATGTAGCCACTTACCTTGGCTAAATATTGTCCAAGTAATGATCTTGTGGTGTGCAATTGGCCAAGCAACAAAGAAATACTAGGTGATCCCTAATTTAGGGAAGTATGTTTCCTAAATAACCTAACTAGATTCTATAAACTTGGTTACTTACTAACTTCCTACTAACTACTTGGTTACTAACCTAGACTAGGTAGTTTGCATGGGATTTGCATGGGGTGCATGTAATCTTGCCACCTTGCATGGTTAGTGGGTATTTTCCAATTTCCAAAATTTTCTAGAAAATCCTTAAACATTTTTGGTGGAATTTTTCCTTCAATATTCTTTCTAAAATCCAACTTCCTAATTCTAAATATATATGGTTCCTTGGGTTCTCAAAATAATAAAACCATGATCTTGTCGTAGTATTCGTATTTATCGATATCCCGGAAATGTACGAAATTAATAAAATAGGATTTTGCGAAATCCGTCGACATTTACATACACTTATTTTTCTTAAGGAAACATAATATCATTACAAATCTTCGTTTATCCGTCATTCATATATGGGGGTGAGATTCACTTCTCTTACATAACACAGTTACTATTCATTCCGTCTACTCCAATAATATCAAAAATCAGGGTTCTTACAGCCTCCCCTCCTTAAAAGGATTCCGTCCCGGAATCAGGTTGAAAACAGTTGGGGGTGCTTTTCACGCATCGCGCTCTCTAGTTCCCATGTTGATTCTTCGACATTCTGAGGAACAAGGTTGTCAAACTAGTGAGAGTCTTGTGGAGGAATCAGAATGTCGAAGAATCAACATGGGAACTAGAGAGCGCGATGCGTGAAAAGCACCCCCAACTGTTTTCAACCTGATTCCGGGACGGAATCCTTTTAAGGAGGGGAGGCTGTAAGAACCCTGATTTTTGATATTATTGGAGTAGACGGAATGAATAGTAACTGTGTTATGTAAGAGAAGTGAATCTCACCCCCATATATGAATGACGGATAAACGAAGATTTGTAATGATATTATGTTTCCTTAAGAAAAATAAGTGTATGTAAATGTCGACGGATTTCGCAAAATCCTATTTTATTAATTTCGTACATTTCCGGGATATCGATAAATACGAATACTACGACAAGATCATGGTTTTATTATTTTGAGAACCCAAGGAACCATATATATTTAGAATTAGGAAGTTGGATTTTAGAAAGAATATTGAAGGAAAAATTCCACCAAAAATGTTTAAGGATTTTCTAGAAAATTTTGGAAATTGGAAAATACCCACTAACCATGCAAGGTGGCAAGATTACATGCACCCCATGCAAATCCCATGCAAACTACCTAGTCTAGGTTAGTAACCAAGTAGTTAGTAGGAAGTTAGTAAGTAACCAAGTTTATAGAATCTAGTTAGGTTATTTAGGAAACATACTTCCCTAAATTAGGGATCACCTAGTATTTCTTTGTTGCTTGGCCAATTGCACACCACAAGATCATTACTTGGACAATATTTAGCCAAGGTAAGTGGCTACATATTATTTACAACACTTAAACACAAGCCAACACCAAGCAAAACCCCCCCCCCCTTGTAAGGAAGCTCACGGTTTTTCAAGAAAGAAGGAGGCTAAGAAAAAATTCATCCACCACTTCCACTCATCCTAAATTCAAGATATTTTAGCCCAAGCCCCCTCATGATATAACTAAGGTATGGTAAATTTTTCATGATTTAATTCCAAGCCTAACCTAGTTAGAAAAATTCTTAAAGTTCTAGGTGAATAGTAACCTTTTTATGTTCTTGATTTTAGATCTTGAAGAGTAAGCTCTAAGGTGATCAACCAAGGTGTTTGGAGAGGATTTCAAGCTTCATTAAGTTACTAGGAGCTTCAAGGAAGGTATACATGTTAACCCTTAGTAGCCATGCCAAGGACCATGCTTAGTTTTATGAGATCTAAAAGTTTGAAGCTCAAAAGTGACCATTATAGTTTGATTTATGAGAAACCATGGATGATGATGGATATTGTTATGTTAAAAATTATTTGTATGTTATATAAGGTCCCATAAGTGTATGATAATTTTGTTGGAGGATATATAATGATTTTGGACTTTGTGGAATTTTTGGAAGAGATATGACTTGTAGTGGAGGAGTTGTTGAACAAACTGAAACTGACCCTTTTTGGAACTGTAATTCGGAGCACTAAAACTGATCCCCTGAAAACCTACTTTATATGGTTGGAAAGGTCTTGATCTGTAGTTTTTGGAAATGTAAGGCTCATTGTCAGAAGATTTGTGGATTTTGAGATATGATTTATTTAGTGAAACGTGTTCTGGAAGGTGGACTGCAGAAAAGTGCTATCTTGTAAAATATCTTTGGACCCTTTAAAAATATGGTAAATTCGTGGTAAAAATTGAGGAGCAAGATTTTACAGTGGGTAAAACGACCCAAAAAGATTTGAGTAAAAATTCGAATTTAATATTTTTCTAAAAATGTTAGAGCGTAATGCGCGCGAGGGAAAAATCACGATTAGAATTAGTTTTTGAGATTTTCGACAAAAACTTAGCAAACTTGAAATTTGGTAATTAATTCGAGTCGGATTATCAACGAACGTAACCTTAAGATATTAATGACCTTTATTAGGGTTAGTGGGCTTAAGAATGGAGTCGCGAGGGTAATCTCGTAATTATTTGATATTATTATTTAGTCGTCTCGTTAAGTTACTAACAGACGCACCCTTGAATGTTATAGATTACCGCGCCACCCCGAGAGCTTTACCACCCCTACCACACCCAGGCAAGTTTACTTTTCAAAACTTATACATATACAAGGATTTTCACTGTTGTGTTTGTAGTTTTCAAATTATATCAAATGCTATGTTTATCGAAGTATTGATGCAATTGAGATTGAACAAGTACATGTATGCTTTTACCCCTTGAACTTAGATTGGAATGTTTTCTTCGGACAACGACTCTAGCAATAGAGGTCGTAGCGGTCCGTATATACTATTGACCGGGGAGCTCTGTGACGCCCCCAGATCCGGGATCGGGAATCTAGGCGCTCACGGTCCATTTTCCATTAGACTCTCTTGGCCAATTCCTGGCAACTTCACCTCAATCTCCAGCCTCTCGAGGTCCTTGATCACTTCGTCCACTGACGTTATCATCTTAATCTTCTCCTTTCGGCTAAGTGCATCGGCCACTACGTTGGCCTTCCCTGGGTGATAATGAATCTCACAATCATAATCCTTGATTAGCTCTAACCATCTCCTCTGCCTCATGTTTAACTCTTTCTGAGTGGATATGTACTTTAAGCTCTTGTGATCCGTGTAGATTTCACACTTTTCTCCGTAAAGATAATGTCTCAAGATCTTCAAAGCAAAGACTATTGCTGCTAATTCCAAATCATGGGTGGGGTATCTTATCTCATATTCTTTGAGTTGCCTAGACGCATACGCAATCACCTTGCCATGTTGCATGAGCACACAGCCCAGGCCTTTATGGGATGCATCACTATAAATTACAAAATCTCCCTTATCATCGGGTAGGGCTAGTACCGGTGCTGTCACCAACCTCTTTTTCAACTCTTGAAAGCTCTCTTCGCATTTCTCAGTCCACACAAACTTCTCGGTCTTGCGAGTTAGCCGGGTCAAAGGGGCTGCTATCTTGGAAAAGTCTTGGACAAATCTCCTATAGTAGCCGGCCAATCCTATGAAACTTCTCACCTCTGTCGGAGTGGTTGGTCTCTCCCAATTTGATACAGCCTCTATTTTGGCTGGGTCCACTAGGATGCCTTGTTCGCTAATCACATGCCCCAAAAACTGAACTTCCTTCAACCAAAATTCACACTTCGAGAACTTAGCGTACAACTTTTCTTCTCTTAGCGCTCCCAATACAATCCTCAAATGCTCTGCATGTTCCTCTTTCGTCTTGGAATAAATTAAGATGTCATCAATGAAGACTATAACACACTTGTCCAGATACTTCTTGAAGACTCGATTCATTAAGTCCATGAAAGCTGCGGGTGCATTTGTTAACCCAAACGACATTACTAAAAACTCATAGTGTCCGTACCGGGTGCGAAAGGCCGTCTTTGGTATATCTTCTGGTTTAATCTTTAACTGGTGATACCCGGTCCGCAAATCAATCTTAGAGAAATAAACTGCATCTTTCAATTGGTCAAACAGGTCATCTATCCTGGGCAAGGGATACTTATTCTTGATGGTCACCTTATTCAACTCCCTGTAATCTATGCATAATCTCATACTGCCATCCTTCTTTTTCACGAATAGCACCGGGGCTCCCCACGGTGACACACTAGGTCTTATCATTCCTTTATCCAACAGCTCTTGCAATTGGGTGGCCAACTCTTTCATCTCCACTGGGGCTAGCCTATACGGGGCCTTTGAAATTGGGGCCGTGCCCGGAACTAAATCTATAGCGAACTCGATGTCTCTATCAGGTGGTAGTCCTGGAAGATCATCCGGAAATACGTCCGCGAACTCATTAACGACTGGGATTTCCTGTAGGTTTGGCGTCTCCTTATTGGTATCCTTTACATAGGCTAAATAGGCCTCGCATCCTTTACGTAACAGCCTTTTAGCTTGAATCATAGTCAGGAACTTTTGGGTTTGTCGTTTTCCACTAAACACTACTTCCTTATCCCCTGGCAGTCTTAAACTCACTTTCTTCTTCACGCAATCAATCTGAGCTCCATGGGTTGTCAACCAATCCATACCTATTATTACGTCAAACTCCCCTAATTGAAAAGGTATTAAATCTACCCGAAAGCGTCGCCCTTCTATTTCTAGGTCGCAACCTGGACAAACTTGGTTAACAGGAATAATTTCATGATTAGCTATCTCTACTTGCAGTCTGTCTCGCAGTGGTTCAGTCTTAAGGCCTAACTGACTTACAAAATCTAGAGATATGAAAGACTTGGTGGCTCCCGAATCAAATAAAACATTCGCATTAACTGAGTTGAGTGGTAGGGTACCTGCGATCACATCCGTGTTCCTCACGGCATCTTGCACAGTCATGTTAAAAGTTCTTGCAGTAGGGGCCCTGTTAGAAGCAGTTCCACTCACTCTTGACGCAGCTGGCCCAGAGGACATACATTCCCTCATTCGGTGCCCTGGTTTCCCACACTTGAAGCAATTACCTCCGGCACTGGTGTTGTTACTAGTTCCTCGACAGGTGTTAGCATAATGTCCTGTCAGCCCACACTTGAAGCACTTCACATCTTGTAGATTACACACGCCCGCATGTTTCCTTCCACATTTATTGCATTCCGGGAGTGGGGCTCGGGGTGGGGTAGAGTACGATGATCCCTGTGGTCGGCCGCCCTGGCCCACACTCCAACCTTCAGCTTTCTTGGTTCCAAAGTTCCCACTGGGCTGGGACACTGTTCCTCGCTTAAACTTGCTCGGAAAGCTACCTCCCGCAGAGTTCCCCTTTCGACTATCAAACTTCCTCTTCCTTCCTTCTCTCTCCTTCTGCATCTGTTCACCTCCAGCCTCAACAATCGATGCTTTCTGTACCAGGGTGGCATAGTCTGTCAGCTCAAGAACCGCCACACGATTCTGAATCCATTGCTTTAGCCCCAGTTGAAACCTTCGGGCCCTCTTCACCTCAGAGTTCACATATTCCGGCACAAACCTTGACAGCTCAGTAAATCTTGCCTCATACTCGGCCACCGTCATGTTACCTTGTTTGAGTTCCAAAAATTTCAGCTCCATTTGTGTTTCCATGAACCTAGGGAAATACTTTTCCAAGAACAACTCGCTAAACCTCTCCCAGGTCACCATACCTCTTTCCTCCAAATTCTTTTTGGCTTCCCACCAGTAGTTTGCCTCACCCTTCAGCAGATAGGTGGCGAAAACAGTTTTCTGCTCTTCAGCGACTCCTAGTATCTCAAAAGATTTTTCCATTTCTTTCAGCCAGGCTCTTGCCTCGACTGGGTCCGCAGTTCCCTTAAACTCAGGGGGTTTCAGAGATTTGAAATTCCGAAAGGCATTGGCGTTGGCATTGTTGGGTGGTGGCTGAACCGGGGGACGGTCCAAGTTTTGCCTGAGTAGGTCCATAAATCGCTCCATAGGGTCTCTCCTTGGGTTTTCCACCTCCAGGGTATCATCTCCAGCTTCCTCTTCATCATACTCAAAGTTATCAAACAGGTTATAGTCACTATCTTCATCCTCGCTCAGGTTCTGATCCTCTCTCTCTCGGTTTTGGTGGCCTTCCGGCCCATGGTGGCTACCCTGGCCTTCAGAGCTGGCCGGGTGAGCTCGAGTGTTCATTCTTCTGGGTGGCATGATTCTGATAATAAGACAAAAATGGGTTAGGGTTTTCAATTATTTGACCGTATTTAGAGAAGTCAGGAACGTATGTTCCTCCTCACACAGGGTTAAAATGACCGTATTCAGTGCTCTTATGATGGCGATAAACTGTAAAACCTTTTTAGGGGAAGTCGTTACGTGGTTCGAAAACATTTATAGGAATTTCCAAAATTTCGAAACTTCGCAATTTGTAGAAATATTTTCAAAATTTTTTTTTTTTTAAATAACTAAAACCGTTTTTTTTTTTTTTTGAAAGGTTTATTTTGGAAAAATTCGTAAGAATATTTTGGAAAATGTGGAGAACAATTTGAAATCACATATCGTAAATTTGAAATAGCATGGTTGTATTTGGGGCTTGTAGCAGTTGTATAATCACAGTTGTATATCAAAACAGTAGAGCATGGCATCGGAAAGTAAAGCAGTTGAGACAATATCAAGGAAACTGAAACTAAATAAGTACGGTACAAGGGTGGTCACAAGTTCGGATGTTAGAGCCAAATACATAGTTCCGATGTCAAAGTCTAGCAAAAGTGGAACAAATACAAGTACATAATCCGAATAGTCAAGGCTACACAAAAGTAGGGCTACATCCGTACATACTATCCGAAGTCACATCTACATATATGTAGGTCAGTCTACTCATCCACTGGTCAGAAAGGACGCCACTGCACAAGTCAACTGTCCCGCAAAATCGACACACTAATGTCATCTGAACCTAGGGGACTGAGCTATCAGTAACACATCACGGGGCCGCACCGCGATGGAGCAAGGCCCTCACTCGGGCAAATGCACGACGCACAACACGTCTAACATCCCTAGCCCGGATCACTCCGCCCCCGCGGATCCCTAATCCGAGAACCCTCTCGCGACTCCTCCTCTCAATCCTGTGGAGGCGAGCTCTAGTCCTCCTAGCAACAGTAGTCCTCATCTCAGCCTGGATCCTCAAGCGCGCCTCGCGCTCCTCCACTATCACCCTCCTCGCCTCGTTAAGTCGGGCCTCCGCAGAAAGTAAGTCTCGGGTCATGAACTGCACGACATAGGCGTGCTCAGCGCCCGACACCGGGGGTAGGTCCAGTGGTGGGGGTGGCATAACAGGGGCAGGAGCAGGAGCAGGGGTAGGGTCACGCTCCTCCTCGCTAGAAGTGTCCTCCTCGGGATCGTCATCATCAGAAGAAGTGAGGCTCAATAACTGTGGAGAGGGCGGGGGTGACACAACACGGTCCTCACCGGGTCGCACACTCTCCTCATCAGTGGCCACAGGGGAAGGGGTAACAGGCTCAGGCTCCATAAAGGGCTCCTCCTCGGGGTCCTCATCATCAGTATCCCCTAATATCGTAATCCAGGGGCCCAGCTCAGGGTCAGCATCAGTATCCTCAACAGGGTCCTCAGTCTTTCTCAGTAGTGCCTCATCATGCTCCCTCTCATAGGCCTCAGGGTCTGGTATATCCTCCATCTACACAAGGGAAATAAGCTAGGTTACTAACCAAAAAGAAGGGTTTAAGAAGTAGTTCCCTCACGGGCCTTAGAAGTCAGGGCTATATCCGATAACCCGACTGTGAACTCGATGAGAGCTCCAGGTATTAATGGGATTATTATTAGTGTTATATTATTCGTATTATTATGGTTGCTTTCCTAAATTACTATCGTTTCTGAGAACTGTAACCTTCTCTCTGATACCATTTCTGTGACGCCCCCAGATCCGGGGTCGGGAATCTAGGCGTTCACGGTCCATTTTCCATTATTATCATACTTGTTCTTGCACACAATATAATTAAACAGCCATCGACCCCACAATAAACTCACACCGCATACACGCACACACACACACAGGTTAGAGTCTCAGAAACGTCATACATTTGATTAGGCAAAAGTAAAAGTTTTAGAGTTATTACAGACCGAATTAAATAGCATTTATGCTACCAGCAACACTTCGATATGAAGCGAAGTTGGCGGCTTGAAAGCTTGCTGCGGTACACTGCCTTGCACAGGTCATACTTATAAATAAAACGTACTAACAAAAGTTGCCGACCAATCCGGCTAACGGGGCCTACCGGTGGAATCTCAACTGCAGCCTGGGGTCTAGTCACCTGCTTTCGAACAGTCTGACTGGTTCTTGCCATTTCTCTTAGCTGTTGTGTTTGTAAAATTTGAAAACAAGCAAGAGTGAGCAACTATAGCTCAGCAAGAATATACGTATAAGATAAGCAATATAACGTTCCATATGTATAATAGTCATTAAACTCGTTGTATCAATCAGTTATAGAATCACTTGTCATTATTGGTAAATTTCAAAGGTGCACCAGTACGTGCCCTTGTTTTCAAAATAACCTTGCAGTTCTAGCTACTGCATAAAGTCAACATCTTTCTCATCAAAATAGGACACTATCGGCAACTGGCACATAGGCCTAAGATGCAGTGTCAAAGCATTTTTCCAAAGTGGAGGATGGGACTGGAAGAAAACATAAAAACCTGACAAGGATTGACGATGATCAGTCGCCACATCCGAGTCCAATAATCCGCGGGTCTTCTCTACCGGTAGAAGGATAGAAACTACATCCGTAACTATCCCTGAGTGAAAACTACATCCGTAATCACCCTCGATGAAAACTACATCCGTAATCATCCTTCGGCAACACCTGGGCCGGAATAATAAGTGATGGACCGCCTGGCTCACGGCCGCTTACACATCCCGGGAATCGTTCGTCAACGGTTCCCACACCTGCCAGAGTCCCTTTTTCTTTTTCTTTTTTTTTTTTAAAAACCAGATTTTGATTGAAAACAGAGTAGTTGTGGTTCGACATCAGTCGACCGATAATTCTTGAAATCATACAAGAAGCGAATCCTGACCGGGGGTTTTCGAAAAGATTTTGGGTTCGAAAAAGTTCGAGTTTGAAAGTATTAAAAGGTATCTTGGATTAACTTTGTTTTTAAAATAATGAACAATAATTATTAAATGATATTTAAGATTTAATATTAATAATTAATAAAATAATTATTTAATAAATAAACTTTTAATCCAAGATAGGGTTTCGGGTATTTACGAAGATATAATAATAGTTATTTGAATATATGATACCACCCGAATGACCCTTCGGGTTTTCGCAATATAGGTACGATATAATATACCGCTCCCCGGTCAATAGTATATATGGACCGCTACGACCTCTATTGCTAGAGTCGTTGTCCGAAGAAAACATTCCAATCTAAGTTCAAGGGGTAAAAGCATACATGTACTTGTTCAATCTCAATTGCATCAATACTTCGATAAACATAGCATTTGATATAATTTGAAAACTACAAACACAACAGTGAAAATCCTGGTATATGTATAAGTTTTGAAAAGTAAACTTGCCTTGGTATGGTAAGGGTGGTAAAGCTCTCGGGGTCGCACGGTAATCTATAAATATTCAAGGGTACGCCCGTTAGTAACTTAACGAGACGAATAAATAATAATATAAATAATTATGAGCCTACCCTAGCGACTCCACTCTTAAGTCCACTAACCCTCCTAAAGGTCCTTAATATCATAAGTTCATGTTCGTTAATAATCCGACTCGAAATAATCGCCAAATTTCAATTATGCTAAGTTTGTGTAAAAATCTCGAAAAACTAATCCTACGCGCGATTTTCCACTTGCGCGCATCTCACTCTAACATTTTTAGAAAAATATTAAATTCGAATTTTAACTTAATTCCTTTTGGGTCATCTTCTCCACTGTAAAATCTCACTTCTCAATTTTTACCACGAATTTACCATATTTTTAAAGGGTCCAAACATAATTTACAATGGGACAATTTTCAGCAGTCTGCCATTCAGAACACGATTTACTAAATAAATCATATCTCCAAATCTACAGCTCTCCTGTCCATGAGCTTTATATTTCTATAAACTACACTCCAAGACCTTTCCAACCATATAAGGTAGGTTTTCAGGGGATTAGATTTAGGCCTCTGAATTGCAGTTACAAGTAGGGTCATTTACAGATTCGTCCAACAGCTCATTTCTACAAGTCATCCACCTTCTAAAATCTCCACCCACTTCAATATCATCATAAATCCACCAAGAAAAATATCATATACTCATGTGACTTCATATAACATAAAAATAATTTTTATTATAGCAATATCCATCAATATCCAAGATATTCATAAATCATGCTCTAACTAACACTTTTTAGCACTAACACTTGTAGATCTAACCATATCAAGCAACTTCTCTTGCCATGGCTACTAGGGTTTAAAATTTATACCTTCCTTGAAGCTCTAGGTACCTTGACAAAGCTTGAAATCCTTCCCAAACACCTTGGTTGATCAATCTAAGGCTTAATCTTTAAGATCAAAAATAAAAGTTTAGATAGTCACTATTCATCTAGAAACTTTAGGAATTTTTTTTACCTATCCTAGACTTGGAATTAAATCATGAAAAATTTACCATACCTTAGTTATATCAAGAGGAGGCTTGGGCTAAAATATCATGAATTTAGGATGAGTGGAAGTGGTAGAAGAAATTTTCTTATTCTCCTTGTTTCTTGAAGTGCCGTGAGTTAGCAAGCAAGGGGGGGGGGTTGCTCTTGTTTTTACTTGGTGGTGTGTAATAAAATGAGATAAGTGCTAGTGGTCTTGGCTAAATATTGGCCAAGTCTTGAACATGTGGTAAATATTATGCCATGCCTCTTGAATTATACTTGGTGATCCCTAAAATGGGGAACCATGTCATTAAAAAGCTAACTACTAAGTACTAACTTGGTTACTACTACTAACTATCCTACTAACTATTGGTTGATAGCTTTGACTTGGTTAGTGCATGGGATTTGCATGGCATTGCATGTATTTTAGTCACCTTAGCATGGCTAGTAGGTATTTTCCAATTTCCACAATTTTCAAGATAATTTCTTAAACATTTTTGGTGGAGCTTTTCCTTCAAATAAACTTTCTAAAGTCCAACTTCCTAATTCTAAATATATATGGGTCCTTGGGTTTTCAAATAAATAAATCCATGACCTCATCATAGTATTCGTATTTATCGATATCCCGGAAATATACGAAAATAATAAAATAGGATTTTGCGAAATCCGTCGACATTCACATACACTCATTTTTCATAAGGAAACATAATATAACTTCAAATTTTCATTTATCCGTCATTAATATATGGGGGTGGAATTCACTCCTCTTACAAAACAGAGTTACTATTCATTCCGTCTACTCCAATAATATCAAAAATCAGGGTTCTTACATGTAAAATATTTTGGAGTCTTTTATGACTATTTTATCAAGGGGAGGTTCCCAAAACTCTATTTTCATTTAAATCTATCTTATAAGAAGATTTAAATACTCGCTCAAACTTCCTAAAACATATGGGGGGGACCTCACCCGAGATCTGTTGTTTATTTGACTGCCCGGTCATATACTTGTCAAACTATTCTTTTCACTTGCAACTTGATTGCTAACCATCAAATTGAGTTTGTATGTTACTTCCTCATCATTCGAGGGGTAAGATTATTGGGACAAGTCAATATCCATTAACAAGCATCAGCTTGGGTTAATATTGGTGAATTTTCCTTTCCAATTAGATACGACTACTCGTGGAGTCTTATCAACAAGTATTATACTTGGGGAAAGGGGGACGAGCTTTACGTTTCAGAATCATTGAATTACTCGAACTAGGAGTATTTGTGTAAGAGGCTGTGGGACAGTCCATCATTGATAATCGGTGTAAGAGGCTGTGGGACAGTCCATCCTTAAAATAGGGTCCGAGTGGCGCCGGTCCCGTCTATGCCCAACCGTTGGCAAGGGAGATCCGGCGTATGGTGGTGTCCATATGTTCTTCCTTCTACATGTAGAGAAACAGATCTTGAGATGCACAACCTACGACTGATCATCGTAAGGCGGTGTCATCTGGCGCAACATACTCCGGTATTAGTTCACTATCCAGAATCTATTTATTTTCTGCAACATCAACATTGTTGGCAGCGTTGAAAAGTGTTTGAATTGGAATTGCAATATTCTTCCTGCAAGTTCCTCCATTATGAAACAAGAAAATTAATTTTTTATTATTTCATAATTTGTTAAAATAGAAACTAATAAAGTGCTCAAATTTGGAATCACATTACTGTAACATTATGAAATCATTTCAGTGTGACACCAATAATCAACACTCCTTAATATAAACAAACTGAAATTTACGGACATAGTGAAATTTAAACTCTGCACAGGACATACTCTAGAACAAACTGCAATTCAATTTCTACAGCTGACGTACGGTATGATTTTGAGTTATCGACCATGGATATCACCGCCTTCAAAAAAGCCATCAATGAGAAGATAAAAATTCCTGGTATATGAATGTCAATCTCTTATGAGGATCATCAAATACTAAAAATTATTCCAGAGATCACAAACTCAAGATAAAGCACTAAATGATTTAACTAGGCAACTATCAAGGAAAAATGGAATGTGTTTTTGATGTTATTGTTGAACAGGTCTACTTCCACAAGTTGCATCCATACTTTTGCGTTACAACCGTTAAATTTGCTGCCAATAGTGCTGCACATAGGGGTCATATTATACACGATTTATGATCAACAGTGCTAGTGCAAAGTGACACTCCCATAATTCATACACAAATACTGTAGGATAGAAATTTTTAATAATACCATCTTTAGGAATCAGTTGACGTATGATACACACACCTCCATGGCTGATAACAGTCTGGGAAGTGCCCAGACCCTGCACTAAGAACAAAAGACAAATATAGCCTTTATATCCACAGAATCCCACCATATGTCATGCTCAGCCAGCAGAGTGATACTGAGATTTCCTAGGGAAGTGAGAGTGACACTTCGCCCTTTTGATGATTATCAACAGGTGATGATGATTGTTGATGACAACTCGACTGCTCTTGAAAAGTCAAATTTAACTACCTGCATCAGTTTGAGAACTTGTGATAGGAGATATTGCAACAGAAGCAGAACTAGAGTCGAGCAAAACCCCGTTGCTCCAAGCCTTGGATGCTGCGACATCTTCCAATCGCTTCCAGGTGGATACTTGTTTCATTAACGTTTCTTTATCCTTAAGTTGATCTTCTTGGAACTTGGACAAGCAGTCATCAAAAAGAGCCTGATCTGCATCTGAAAAGATTTTCTTCACATTAAGTGTCAAGCTTTGAACAGCTTGATTCCAGTGACTCCTAGTGTTGCTTTCCAAGGCCGGGAAGATTATGGGAAGTATAACCTTGAGATTCTGTGTAATTAGAGTCCTTATATGATCATTATTCCATAGGAACAATGCACGCTCAGCTACCTGCAACAAGTAAATGAGATGTGCACGATAAGTGATGAAAGATTATTATAAATATTATATCAAGTATAAGCAAAGAGGAAAACACTACGAATAGCTCAGTATAATTATACTAGAAGTAATAATTAAAGGTAAACTCTTTATGAATGGAAAGAAACGACCACAAATCAACTATATTAATCATCTGTTTTCATCAAACCCTCTCTACTTGATGTCATTACAGGACATAGTCTTACAGAATCAGATTCGTACTTTAAATGTCAAGCTCCTACTAATCTATTCTTCATGATCACAATCAAGCCAGCATTGCTGAAAGATATGCCCAGTACATAATTAGAGAAATAGCTGCAGAATCCATTTTATAAATAATAAACCATAACAAATGTAAATATATAATTACCTCGTCAAACAAAACTCTGTAAGCATTAAGATCATGATACAAGGCACGACCTTTACTTGTACAAGATATATATAGGAAATTATATATCTGAATTTTTTTAAATAAAAATTAAAGATTCCAATTGCTGGATATAGATATGTACATAAAGAGACAGAGAGGAATGTCAGACAATTTGGGAAGCAATATATTTCAAGATAAGTGTGCATAGTTTACTAGTAGTTCATATCTGTGCAATATTGGAAGACCATATAAAATGCTAAAGAAAGTTTACCGTAAGGAAAATATAATATCAATCAGTTATAGTTCAAGTACATGAAGATAAGACTTGAAATTATATCAGAACGCTTTTATGTATGGAACCAAGCAGTAGCGAACATGCAACATGAACAATGCTAACAATACATAGGTCACGCATATATAATAGGCGCTCACAATGCTGGCCACAACTTAGTGATAAACAAACAGCATAAGAACTATGTTTAGAGAATTATGGAGCAATTTTTGGTTAGCAGGTCTTTAAACCAAACATATATCCCAAGAAAAGACAACGGACAGGCAGAATGAATCGATAAAGAAAGATAATTGCTAATACCAAGAATTGTCGGGGATCAGGCCAAGTTGATCTATAAAAGCACTTGATAGCAATCCTCTTTTGATTATCCAGATTCCCTTTATAAATAACATTAAGAGCCTTTTCACCATGTTTAGAGACAATGTTTTCCACTGCAAACCCCGATGTGGCATTTTTCAGTTGTTCAAGTGTGAATTCACAGAATGCAGGCAAACCACCTGCCTCACCACTAAAATCATCTACTGCAAAAGATATGAAAACCCAACATCAGTAATCTATGCAAATACATATAAACAATAAAAGAAGATATCAAATAGTATTCTGATACCAGTATTTGGGGCCTCAACTATCGAAGTCTTATATTCTGAAACCAAGCAACATGGAATGAGCTTTGAGCCTTGAAAACCCATATCAATCTACTTTACAGGGGTTCCTAATTTCTATTCCTCTGAAAAGAAACAAGATACGAATTAAAAATTCAATCAAATCAATGTATAAAATCTAACATATAATCCAAATATTTTCACATACACACACATATATCCATGTATAATCTAACATAATCGAAAAAATTTGGGTAATTTACCATGAATTAAAGCTCTAATTGAATCTTTACTCCAACTTTACTCTAATCGATTTGGGGTTTTACGGTTTTAATTAAGGATTTGAGAGAGGTGTGAGAGATGAGTCAGAGAGATGAGTCAGAGAGATGGTCGAGAGAGGTGAGAGTGACGGTCGAGAGAGGTGAGAGAGACGGTCAAGATAGTGAGATCTGAGAGAGGTCTGTGAGAGAGAGAGATGAGAGATCTGTTGTTTCTGTTTTTATGTAATAAAACATTATTTGTGTGTAATAAAAGTCTTGGCATGAAAAAAATTTGGCAAACTCGGGAACAAAAAATTAGAATATCCCGCTTATTGGCAAGCCCGCCAACAAAAAATTAGAATATTTCAGGCGTGTATTGTAACACTTTTCGTAAAGTGTGAAAAGTGTTGCAATTGTTATAAATTTCAAAATTATCATTTTGCTTGCAACACTTTTGGTATTTCTTGCAACACTGTAAAAAATATTGCAATAGACTACCAAGTTTTGTGTCTATTGTAACACTTTTTGTAACACTTATACATATCGGTGTTGCAATAGGCCATATAAGGTAACTCAAAATATAATTGTTCCGTGGAAACATCTACTATGTCAAAGATAAGCAAGATATTATCAATTTTCATAATAGAGGAACTTGCAGGAAGAATATTGCAATTCCAGTTCAAACACTTTTCAACGCTGCCAACAATGTTGATGTTGCAGAAAATAAATAGATTCTGGATAGTGAACCAATACTGGAGTATGTTGCGCCAGATGACACCGCCTTACGATGATCAGTCGTAGGTTGTGCATCTCAAGATTTGTTTCTCTACATGTAGAAGGAAGAACATATGGACACCACCATACGCCGGATCTCCCTAGCCAACGGTTGGGCATAGACGGGACCGGCGCCACTCGGACCCTATTTCAAGGATGGACTGTCCCACAGCCTCTTACACCGATTTTCAATGATGGACTGTCCCGCATCTTCTTACACAAATACTCCTAGTTCGAGTAATTCCATGATTCTGAAACGTAAAGCTCGTCCCCCTTTCCCCAAGTATAATACTTGTTGATAAGACTCCACGAAGTAGTCGTATCTAATTGGAAAGGAAAATTCACCAATATTACCCCAAGCTGATGCTTGTTAATGGATATTGACTTGTCCCAATAATCTTACCCCTCGAATGATGAGGAAGTAACATACAGACTCAATTTGATGGTTAGCAATCAAGTTGCAAGTGAAAAGAATAGTTTAACAAGTATATGACCGGGCAGTCAAATAAATAACAGCTCTCGGGTGAGGTCCCCCCATATGTTTTAGGAAGTTTGAGCGAGTATTTAAATCTTCTTATAAGATAGATTTAAATGAAAATAGAGTTTTGGAAACCTCCCTTTGATAAAATAGTCATAAAAGACTCCGAAATATTTTACATAATATCTGAAGGTGAAATATAATCTTTAAATAATATAAGTCATTATAAAAAGAATTTAGAAGAATTTAAATAAATATTCCAAGAATATTTATTAAATCAATAATAATTCAGGAATATTACTAAATCATAATATTGCTCGCAAGTAATCCTCGAATGAATATATAGGAATATTTGCTAAATAAATCTCTTCTTAAATGAATATTTAAAATAATATTCATTAAATAAATAAACTTAAATAAATATTTAAAATAATGTTTACTAATTAAATCAAACCTTAAATGAATATTTAAAAATAATATTCATTTAACAATTCACATTCCAAATGAATATCAAAATAATATTCATTTAACAAATAATATTCCAAATGAATATCCAAATAATATTCATTTAACAAATATTATTCTAAATGAATATCCAAACAATATTCATTTAGTAATCAGAACTTTAAAGGAATATTCGAAATAATATTCCTTGAGTAATTAGAACTTCCCAAGAATACTTTAAAATAATATTTATCAAGTACATAAACCTTAAATGAATATTCGAAAGTAATATTCATTTAATGAATAAAATTCCAATGATTATCAAAGTAATTATTCATTAAATAATCAAACTCTAATGAATATTCAAAAATAATATTCAGTAAATAAATAAACTCGAATGAATATTCAAATAATATTCATATAGACTTCTCGATTGAGATAATGTTCAAATAACATTCCTCGAATAATTTCCAAGTAATTAATACTTTATGGAAATATAAATAATATTCATAAGTAACATTCCTCAAATAATCTGTCCCTGAAATCCCTCCGGGATTCCACGACTATCCATATATTACAAAATACCGACTCCCGATATATATTTAAAGAATGAATATCATACGCCCTTCACTAAGGGTCTTAACAAAGCAATTCGGCTTATAACTGATAATTCATATCTAGTTTATAGGCCAATATCAATTCAGGGGAACAAGTAATTCATTATTATCTTGAAAGTAGGCATGCATGCTATGGCATATGTATAACAACAATCATATATATTATCACAACAACAGTTCCAAGGTATTGGAAACTTGTCTGGTACTCTGGATGATGTAATAGGGGCCCATGAGGGTGTCTGACAATCTAAACAAGTCAAAGAAAATACTCCATTAATCCCCTATACGATCCATTTATAACTGAATGCTTAAATACTTAAGCAATTAACAAACAAGGCACTACGAGGTCTCTCTAGACTCATACTAAGTCCGTGTTAATCAACCAACTCTTAAGTCGTAAGTTTAGTCCAAAACACCTCGAATATATCCTTAATGTCGGATCTTTCGCATATTTTACTTAATCATTTATAGCCTCGTTCTTTGCACCAATATGTTGTCTTGATAATTCTTAACAAGTTTCGTGTTTTAGTCGACTCGAAATTTCTCTTTTAATCTAGCCAAAATGGGTGCTCAAAGTAGTACCTCTAGAGTTGACTTTCCTGAGAGTTACTATTCCGTGACTCGCACTCAAACACTTTTAATAAATCACCAGAAATGTATTTAATTATGAAACCACTTCTAAAATCATCTCGGGTATTTGTAATATTTATCATAAAATTTCCAATTCGAAAACATGGGTCTAGATAGGCGAAATGTATTTTCGAAGTTCAGTCAACTGCGGATTTTTACTATTCACACCTCTATCACAAAAACGTTCATAACTCGATAACCGTTAACTCAAATGACGCACCGTTTTCGCGTACATGATCTAGAGAATTTCTAGAAGGTAGCTAACTCAAAACTTGACTTTGGTCAGAAGATCAATTTTTCCAGATTTCACTAAAACAGGGCAGGAGCTCTTTAGTGAATAGTGCTACCTCTGAAAAGGGCTTCTTCGCACTTATCCTTGATTCGAACATTTTTATAAAATCGGAAAATGATCCATGCGACATGTGGTTTTCTCTCACACCTTCATTTTACCTCTAATATTTAATTATCAAGATTCGTCACTGATTTCGTAAAATTAAAGGAATCCAATTTCAGTTACGAACTTCCGTTTACGGTTTCGAACCACTTTTACGAATTTAATCATAACTCCTAAACCGTAAGTCCATTTCATACGAACTTTATATTAAAACGAAGCTTATAACATAATCTATCTTAAAATGGCAAATTACGAAGCTAGGCAGTGAGTTAAGCCTATTGTGATGCACGGTTTTCAAGGTTTAACAAAAATCGGGCATTATGACGGCTATAAATCGAACGTTCTAAAAATCATAACAACAATACCAAGCCACACCGGGCACAAATCCAACTTATACACATGATTCTCATCTTTATCAGTCCAAGAACATCATGCTAAACCAACAAGATCATCATCTCTTACTAAAATCATTAAACCACTAACTAATCATGCTTATAACATCCTTAAGAACATATTACTCTAAAATCATCAAGAACAAGCAAAATCTCAAAGTAAGATCTAGGGTTCTCAAGAATTATACCTTCCTTGGAGTATGATCTAGCCTTACTAAGCTTGGTATGGTCCTTGGGAGTGTTTAAGCTTGTTTAGATCAACCATGAAAACAAGAAAATCAAAGATTAGTTCATGAAAACACTATTCACCCTCCTCTTTAATGATTTATTTGAAAATGGAAAAAGAGGAGATTGAAGCTAAGATTTTTAGGAGATCACTTTTATGAAATATAGAACTCACCATAAAGGTTTGGAGATCAAATGATGGTTGGAAGGTTGATTTTGATCTTGGAATTTAAGAAATAGCCGAATGGGAGCTTTAGAGAGAGTCTTGATATTTTCTTGTGTTGGTTTGCTAGAATAATGCATAAAGTGATATGTTTAACATAATATCTCATCCTTGGTTGCTTTAATAAAGTGATGATGCACTAGGTGATGTATTTTGCAAGCCAAGTGTTGTGTTTTTGGATGGTTATAAACTAACTACATAGTTTGCTTGCTAAGTGAATGGTTGATTCCTAAATATGTTGGTTACTTATGTAACCATATGGTTACTAGATATTTTCTAGTAGCTTATGCATGACTCTTGTTCCCTCTGCTTGCTCTTTTGTCCGGTTATTGCTCAATTTGATTGATCGTTCGTAGGAATATCTCAAGGATTTCTAGTTAGGGTTTTACCGGAAACCTTCTTAATATTTATAATACTATTCTCCATCTTTCTTAACACTTCTCGAATTTAAATTCCTTAAATCCCTTTAATAAATCCTTAAGTCTGGCAGTGCTCAGGGATATCTCGGAGAAAATAAAAGTGCTATTTTTCTGAATCCGACAGCTTTTACATACACTTAATTTCCTCCTGGATCATGAATACGAACTCAGAAATCCATTCTGAATACTTCTATATAGCGTCATCCAATAATTATTATTTCTTTTATTCCTTATGCCCTGGTCCTCTTTCGGGTGTTCCTTAACCCTTTTACGGAACCACTGGACTAATAACAGATATTGATTTGGATGACACAAGAATAATCTTTCTTGGAATAATATAACTTATATTCCAAGGAGATAGATCATTCTTATCTATGCTGTCAACCAAAAGCATTCTTCATGACATATAAATATTTGAATCTAAATCCATCCCATTCATTGTTAATACCTTGTAGTCGGAGTCACTGTTCATTCATTCATTAATATATAAAAAGTTTTAATTCTATCGAAAATTCGGGTTCTTACAGTCTCCCCTCCTTAAAAGGATTCCGTCCCGGAATCAGGTAGAAGACATATGGGGTACTTGTTGGTCATTTCACTTTCCAGTTCCCCGGTCAATCCTTAATCATTCCAACATTCCTACAGCACACCTCACTAGTGCTATAATGTATCCTTTATCCTTTTTCATCAACTTTGCTACTTTTCGTACAATACATTATCCGGGTTATGCTTTTTTTTTTCTTTTTTTTTCTCAGTCATATACTACTTTCCTTATTGTTATCGGTAGTGACTTTGGTATCACTATCGCGCTGCGAATTTCGGGGATAACCTCACTCGTAATTATGCAATTCCTGATCGCTTTAATCTTCGCAATCTCGATCAATATATAGAATTAGAAGAATTTATTGAGAGATCACTATGATCAATGAACCTTTGTCCTATTGCATAGTTAATACAGAAGGTGGCCAGCCTTTAGTACTTGACAAGCAATTTAGACAAGCTATGGTATCCCACTTAGACTCCTATCACATAGACAGGTAGTCACGTAGCAGTACCTCCCCTCCTTAAAGGGTTGTTCTTCTCAATTTAGAAGAAGATAAATAAGGGAGAAGAAAAGGAAAGAATTTCAAAGAATTATATAAGAAAATTTTCATGCTTGTCAAAAATATCATACTTAGAATTTACCTCTGAACTATAGAGGTTTATTAGAGAAGAAAAATAATTGTATTCGTATCAAATACTACTTTATCGTAATCTCACATATCACATGTCCTTGCTGCTCTGTCCATCATTCTATGGACATATACTCTTGTTCGATATTAGCATCACTTTCTTTTGGAAAATCCTTCAACCTCTCAGGTTAAATCTTGGATTTCTCGCTTGACATTATTATTACTGACATTTCACGCCACGACATTGGATCTTTCATATTCATAATTCTAACACTATCAGGTTGTCATTCCGAGAGCTCGTTAGGAAAACCCATTCATCAATCCATTCATAACATTCCTTGCTTCACATTCCATAATTATTTCCCAATCTTTTCTTTATCAATCACATCTTTCATATTATCTAATTCTTATTTACTTCTGTTGTTTAACTCCACCGTCATCACAGTGTTGAGACACTCGCTACCTTTACTCAATACGTGTTACACGTTTGGGGTCAAATTTTCCTTTGTTCAACCATCTAGATTTCACTTTCTCATTCCATGAGTCTCTTTATTTCTCAATCAATCTATTCCATATTTCCTTGAATTTTCCAAACTCAAAAGGAGTCAATTTGTATGTCATTTATGCTCCTCATTCTAACTTTCCGTTTTGGCCAATACCCTTACCTTGCCAATTCCATACTTTTCTCGCTTCATTATTGGAGCTTTTCATGAGTCCGCCTATCTGACTCTCTTATTAATTCTCAACTCTATTTCCATCTCTATCAGTCACTTGTCTTCATTTCTACTATAATCATTCTATGAACCACCATAGCCTAATTATTTATTTTAAATATCGCATCATTCTCAACATTAAACCATCCGAAATCAACCTGGACGATTTCTCTAACTTAGATTCAATTCGACATTTCCGCAGTCGTTATCACCTAATTTCTCAGAAGGGTCATCATTGTTTATCGTTTACGCAGTGCTTGAATAACTAAACATATGGGTTTCATCATCGTCAAATCAAGATCCTCTAGGAAAACAAAATAATCACTATTCCCTATCCATAAGAAACGTTTCCTGAACTTGACGTAGATATTACATGAAGTAGATAAAATTGCAGAAGAGCTTCCAGCATCGCAGTGGAATAGGCTGGTGAGATTATTAATCATATATCTCCAGTAGAAGACTAGAAACTTAGCGGTTTGCTTAATCACTTGCCAACCTCATAATTCTCTATCTTGTTTGCACCGAATATACCAACATAAACTTGCTTGTCATTCATCATCATGCCAATTAGATTATCAATATCAGTACCAATCTATCTTCTGTATTCAGTCATCCACTATTATCTAGTCTCTCCTCTCTCTTCCCAAAAGAAAGGCGAGTCTCTTGGGGAATTTGGTCTGACCTGTCGCAGAATCTCCTAGTGTCGGTAATGTGTTGTAGACATAATCAGGAATCAAATGTTTACTTAGACTATCTTTTTTTGTTGATCCTTGCACAATTATCAGGGGAACATAAATTCCTTCATCACATTCTGACCTTCAAGGTCCTTCTTACTATCACTCTATCTCTTTAGTATGAGCATATATACTTACTCCCTTATACTTAAAGTGTCGGCCACCTCATTGGCCTTTCCTGAATACAATAATTTCTTGGAATCAATGTTTTCTGGATCTATTCCAACTCAGGATGGAAGCATTCTCCCTTAAATTCTGCTGAATGAGAGAAAGCATCATCCAGTCTTTTTCCAAAAGTCATTGCTTCCACCTTTCTGGTGTGAACTTGACTACAGGTACTCTCAATCATACCTAAGATATTTCCTTACATAACTCCCTTCTGGTTTTGGGGTAATCTCAACCTTATTGGTTCAATCCATACTTTTACATGGTTTCACACATGCTTCATCAGGCCTTATTGCTACTATGTCATACATTCCTTACCAAACTTCCCTTTTTGAAGTTCAGAATATTACCTCTTCCCTTATAAGGTTTCTTAGGTCATCCTCATCATTCCTCCTGTATCTTTTGGTTACAAGGTATATTAAACATCAATAATCAATTCTATAACAACTCTGTCTATGTACTTTTCGAGACTCCTTTTCACAAATCCTTACAGGTTATTGATACTTTGGTCGATTCAACTTATATCGTCTGAATTCACAATGTCTTTGTTAGGGGTGATGCTATCCTTAGTGCATCCCCCAGGGTTCGTCTTAATATATGGACATTTTATCCTCAATTCTATTTTCAAGGAATACTTACATCCTGTACTTGGCAATTCAATCATATATCCTTAATAAGGGTCTCTTTTCAATCATTTCCATCTTGATAATCTATAGGTAGCTTAATGCTAACCTCTTCTTTCAAACGAATGTCAGTCTATATGACTTTCCATAAGACAACACATGTCTAACTGCTCTTTCTTACAGAACTTAGTATTGGTAGCAAGGATGTTCTGGAAGATATTGGTCGTGTTTAACATGAATCGCTTGGTACCTATTGCTTTTCTTGAGGACACTAGGCTTCAGATAACATTTATGCATCAAACTGCACTATTTACGACAATCTTTATAACCTTTGCTGGTCACCATCCTCAATCCTAATACATTCATGGTATTTATAAAATCCATCATCATGTATCTCAATTCATTTTACATCAAAAGTTCTCGCGATTGGCGCTTGGTTAGAAACACTCCGATTTGTCCTTTCATTACTGGTCTAGTCACTTGGTAATCCTTTGTGACTTGGCCTCAACTGGCCACACTAAAATATGTAAGTTTAGGGGTTGGCTAATAGCCTTACTTTTCTAGCAATTACCGGCATAGTGCCTCCTTCTTTGATACCTTTTGATCTTTTCAAAACTTTATTCCATATAAGTCTCAATCGACTTCTCGGTGCCATGCCCGGTCACCTTTTCTTTACTTTTATCCTTTCAACTATTCTTATTAATTCCACCTGCCACAAAAGCTTAACACTTCTGGCATAACAACCTTTTCATTCAAGTCAATCCCGGAACTTCTCAGTCCGGCTTGTTTCTTAATCCCATTTCTCTTTTTCTGTCCAATCTAAACTTCAACATTTTATCGCTATAATCAGTCATAATAATCGGGGTCTGTCTACCAGCCCACATAGCGGCTACCCTACCCAATCTATAGGGTTCGTTCCAGTTTCCATTCTTTTTGGTGACGTATTCAGATAATCAGAAAGACAAGGTTTGCCAAATTTCGTCCAATTCCTTTCCAGGTTTAGGGAAATTTCAGTCAATCTATCCACCCACTGGTAGTACTAAGAAGGTCCATTTCGATACCCGAAGAATATTTCTAGGAACATCCAAACGGGTGGAACCATAAACAGTTATATTAACGAAATGATTGACATAAAGTTGGGAGTTTAACCATTGGGAAGAAACCAAATATATATACCTCCCCTAGAAGGGAAAATCAAAGTATCCAACTGAAACATACCACATCTTCCCGGTACCTATTCGTCCTAATAGTCGATACTACCGAATACTAGTCTACCTAACATCTAGTCTCAGAAGAAACACTACCGTCGAAGTTGGTCGCCCCACAAAATTGGCACTACCAAGGCCATCCGAATCTGGTAAACCGTGTTGTCCAACTATATTCAAAGTTATCCTACCATGTTGCACAAGCACAACACCTAAACCTGTACGAGGTGCATCCTAATAAATTTCCAAAATTTTCCTTCCTCCATTAGATAACACCAATGCTGGGTCGTCATCAATTTTATCTTTAACTCCAGGGAGATTTTCCCCCATTTATCTTGTACATTCAAACTTTTAGTCTTGCAATTAAGTCTGGTTACGGGACTACACTCTTCGTAAAGTCCTGAGCAGATCTTTGGTAATACTTCGTGAATCTTATGAAATTTCTCACCTTTGCCGGTGTGGTTGGCCTTTCTCCATTTGAAACTGTCTTTAACTTGGTGGGGTTGATCAATCACTACTTCCTATTGCTCATATGTCCTATTATCTGGACTTCATTTTGCCAAAACTCTTACTTCGAGAACATGGTCTACACCTGTTCTTTCAGGTTTCATCTAAAAGCTTTCTCAATTACATCTCAACCACTGCTCGCCTTATCTAATCCATTTATGATTCAGTGTCGGAATAACTTAAGGTAACTACCATAATTCATTCAAGGAAAAGAAAGAATTTAATATTCATTTGAATCACATGCATCTAATGTTTCTGGTTTATCATTCAACTGAATTGAACCAACTTATACTTGGTTTCAGACGATAGCCTCAATACTAGTTTATCAAAGACTCACCGGTCTTCTCCTCTGGTAGGTTCTGAGATCATTGTCTCGCTTACTACTTCCTTATATACTTTATCCAATCATACTAACACCTTCTAACGTCTTAATTGCTGGTACTTCATTCGGCAGTCTGGTTATGAATCCAATATGCATCTTTAGTTCTCTTAATAATATCTCAGTTCTTTACACTCACTTTTCTGAGCACTATACCTTAACTCTTACAGTCTCTCTAGTTGCAGCCCTCATTTCCTCAAAGGTAAACTTCCTTATCTTTAATAAGATTCTCCTCCCCTGCTGAAACCTCTTCCGGGTTCTCAGTAGGGTACTCTATCGAATCCACCATCCGATCTTCAGTATCAAAACAAGCATCATTGCACTGCTACTCGTACGCCTCAAGGTCTGTCGCCTTACTAGTCGGTACGAGAACGAGCTAAGTTACTATCATGATACTTAATAGTTCCCATAAGGGTTTTATATGTCAGCACTACATTAAGTAGTCAGACTATGAACTTGGCAAGAGTTCTTATTATCTTAGTGAATTTATTGTTTTAACGTCGCATCATCTCTGGGATATATAACGCTCGCTCTGATACCATTTCTGTAACACCCCCAGATCCGGGGTCAGGGATCTGGTCGTTACGGTCTCAATATCCATCCACAAAACCAACATAATTTAAATTACAACCTTGTGACCCAAAATAACTTAAGGTAACTACCATAATTCATTCAAGAAAAAGAAAGAATTTAATATTCATTTGAATCACATGCATCTAATGTTTCTGGTTCATCATTCCACTGAATTGAACCAACATATACTTGGTTTCAGACGATAGCCTCAATACTAGTTTATCATAGACTCACCGGTCTTCTCGTCTTGTAGGTTTCGAGATCATTGTCTTGCTTACTACTTCCTTATATACGTTATCCAATCATGCTATCACCTTCCAACGTCTTAATTGCTGGTACTTCATTCGGCAGTCCGGTTATGAATCCAATATGCATCTTTAGTTCTCTTAATAATATCTCACTTCTTTACGCTCACTTTTCTGAGCACTATACCTTAACTCTTACAGTCTTTCTGGTTGCAGCCCTCATTTCCTCAAAGGTAAACTTCCTTATCTTTAATAAGATTCTCCTCCCCTACTGAAACCTCTTCCGGGTTTTCAGTAGGGTACTCTATCGAATCCACCATCCGATCTTCAGTATCAAAACAAGCATCATTGCGCTGCTGCTCGTACGCCTCAAGGTCTATCGCCTTACTAGTCGGTACGAGAACGAGCTAAGTTACTATCATGATACTTAATAGTTCCCATAAGGGTTTTATATGTCAGCACTACATTAAGTAGTCAGACTATGAACTTGGCATGAGTTCTTATTATCTTAGTGAATTTATTGTTTTAACGTCGCATCATCTCTGGGATATATAACCCTCGCTCTGATACCATTTCTGTAACACCCCCAGATCCGGGGTCAGGGATCTGGTCGTTACGGTCTCAATATCCATCCACAAAACCAACATAATTTAAATTACAACCTTTTGACCCAAAACAACAACATAAAACACACCCGTTATAGTCCCAGAGATGAAATCAGAGTAACCATCAATATAATTAATCAAAAGTTCGAGTTCTTACAACCCAAAGAATTACAATTTTATCATTTTATACTCTTTGCCATCCATTGGTATATGTCATATTATAAATACATTTGATGTTCAAATGCTAACAACTAGCCTACCAGAAGCTGCATCCTCAGCAATGGTAGCTATGACCTCAGCGGTTAATCCTCTTACGGCTAACACCTGCCTATCTGGGTACGCCTTGTGCGGCCATCTGATCTAGCTATTGTTGTGATATAAATAAATAAAGCAAGGGTGAGCGAAAGCCCACCAAAAATATAATTGAACGGCAATAATATATGACAGTTCAAAATATCTTTGATACCATATGCCATGCATTAACGAACGTAGTACCAATATGAGGTATAAGATGAAGTTACAAGGTAACTCAAAATATAATTATTCCGTGGAAACATCTGCTATGTCAAAAATAAGCAAGATATTATCAATTTTCATAATAGAGGAACTTGCAGGAAGAATATTGCAATTCCAGTTCAAACACTTTTCAACGCTGCCAACAATGTTGATGTTGCAGAAAATAAATAGATTCTGGATAGTGAACCAATACTGGATAGTGAACCAATACTGGAGTATGTGGCATTTTTCAGTTGTTCAAGTGTGAATTCACAGAATGCAGGCAAACCACCTGCCTCACCACTAAAATCATCTACTGCAAAAGATATGAAAACCCAACATCAGTAATCTATGCAAATACATATAAACAATAAAAGAAGATATCAAATAGTATTCTGATACCAGTATCTGGGGCCTCAACTATCGAAGTCTTATATTCTGAAACCAAGCAACATGGAATGAGCTTTGAGCCTTGAAAACCCATATCAATCTACTTTACAGGGGTTCCTAATTTCTATTCCTCTGAAAAAAAACCAGATACGAATTAAAAATTCAATCAAATCAATGTATAAAATCTAACATATAATCCAAATATTTTCACATACACACACATATATCCATGTATAATCTAACATAATCGAAAAAATTTGGGTAATTTACCATGAATTAAAGCTCTAATTGAATCTTTACTCCAACTTTACTCTAATCGATTTGGGGTTTTACGGTTTTAATTAGGGATTTGAGAGAGGTGTGAGAGATGAGTCAGAGAGATGAGTCAGAGAGATGGTCGAGAGAGGTGAGAGTGACGGTCGAGAGAGGTGAGAGAGACGGTCAAGATAGTGAGATCTGAGAGAGGTCTGTGAGAGAGAGAGATGAGAGATCTATTGTTTCTGTTTTTATGTAATAAAACATTATTTGTGTGTAATAAAAGTCTTGGCATGAAAAAAATTTGGCAAACTCGGGAACAAAAAATTAGAATATCCCGCTTATTGGCAAGCCCGCCAACAAAAAATTAGAATATTTCAGGCGTGTATTGTAACACTTTCGTAAAGTGTGAAAAGTGTTGCAATTGTTATAAATTTCAAAATTATCATTTTGCTTGCAACACTTTTGGTATTTCTTGCAACACTGTAAAAAATATTGCAATAGACTACCAAGTTTTGTGTCTATTGTAACACTTTTTGTAACACTTATACATATCGGTGTTGCAATAGGCCATATAAGGTAACTCAAAATATAATTGTTCCGTGGAAACATCTACTATGTCAAAGATAAGCAAGATATTATCAATTTTCATAATAGAGGAACTTGCAGGAAGAATATTGCAATTCCAGTTCAAACACTTTTCAACGCTGCCAACAATGTTGATGTTGCAGAAAATAAATAGATTCTGGATAGTGAACCAATACTGGAGTATGTTGCGCCAGATGACACCGCCTTACGATGATCAGTCGTAGGTTGTGCATCTCAAGATTTGTTTCTCTACATGTAGAAGGAAGAACATATGGACACCACCATACGCCGGATCTCCCTAGCCAACGGTTGGGCATAGACGGGACCGGCGCCACTCGGACCCTATTTCAAGGATGGACTGTCCCACAGCCTCTTACACCGATTTTCAATGATGGACTGTCCCGCATCCTCTTACACAAATACTCCTAGTTCGAGTAATTCCATGATTCTGAAACGTAAAGCTCGTCCCCCTTTCCCCAAGTATAATACTTGTTGATAAGACTCCACGAAGTAGTCGTATCTAATTGGAAAGGAAAATTCACCAATATTACCCCAAGCTGATGCTTGTTAATGGATATTGACTTGTCCCAATAATCTTACCCCTCGAATGATGAGGAAGTAACATACAGACTCAATTTGATGGTTAGCAATCAAGTTGCAAGTGAAAAGAATAGTTTAATAAGTATATTGTGACATTATGTTTATATGTTTATATGGTAATGTATGTGTGATGTGTATGTCCGTGTATTTTATTTGAATTTTTATGATTTAAAATCTATTTAAATGATGCATTATTGATATTCGAAAAGTTTTATAAAATTAACGGAGTTATTAAAAATCAAAAAATCTTTTGTAATATCACATTTGTATATTTATTTAGTTTTTAAAATCATTCGGTGAATTATTTTGAGTGTTTATGTATTTTAAAATAATTTTAAAAGTTTTATTGCATTTAAAGGATCTCATCTTGTAAAATTCATATTTAATTAGTTTTCAATCTTAAAAATATTTTAAAAATATGTGGGTGTTTGTAATTATGTACTCTACATTCTAAAAATGAGAAGTTTAATTTTTCACAAATTTTCTATTTAATTTCGAATTATTAAGGACTATTTAATTGATTTAAATTAATTTAAAGCATTTTGAAAATTTCCAAACTTCCATTATTTTTCAATCCTTAAAATGAGTTTTCCCCAAATTGGCAGTGCTCTGTTTTCTCCAGAAGTTTCTTGAGTTCTCTCTCAATTAATCTCATCTCTCTCACCATATCTCTCTTCTCAATCTCTCCCTCTCTAATCCCTCGCAGCTCTCTCAATCTCTTTCGTTCATGTTGCCCACCCCACTGAGCTTGTTCGTTTCTTGCTCGATTTTGCTGGTATGTATAGGAGGCCAACTAAGAGCCAGAGCATGTGGAAATGGAATGTAGAGGAAGGAAATAATTATCGGGATTGACAAGTGATAAAGGGAAAATGGATGCGTGATCGAAGAAAGGTCAAGTAGAGACGGATGTAAAGTGATAAGGAGTTAAAGTATTGGAAATAGAAACCCAGTGTATTGAGGCAAGTTTACTATCCCTCACTTATTGTTCAAGTGATGTGAAACCTTCTATGCTATTTATTGGTTCTTTCGATATCCTTTCTTGTTTGCCATTATACTCTTCATATTTATTCTGAATAATGTAAACCTGTGCTGTTTATTATACGATGTTTCTTTCAAATCATTTTGCTAGTGTATATACCTTTCATTTTATTCTAGTGACATTCTTCTTCTATTAATTTACAAACATTTATTCTCAAATTACTCTGTACCCACCTAATGTTCAGGTGTTGAATTCTTTTAAAATTAATTTATTTCAATATTCCTCGTCTTTACTAATATTTTTCAAAGAGTATTTTTCTTCAAGTTATTGTAAACTAATTCGAGGTTTATACTGTTGTTGAGGCATGTGTTGCTCAGTGATGGTTAAAACCGAGAATGAATTGAGATATTCTTAATTACTCAAACTCATTATTGTCATGCCGGTTCTGGCAGCTAAAGCCTAAGAGTGCTTAGCCGACAGGAGTGAGACCTTGGGTAATTTAGAATTTCTTAAATCTTCATTTTAATCTATTCAAATCTATTCTGTTTGTTCAAACTTTACAGTGTAATTTCATAAATTGAAAATCTTTGAAATAAGTGGTTATATCCAGTGCACTGACTTAAAATCTTTTGTTGAACTTCGAACTCTCTTTATTCCCTGCTTTCTTTATAACTGTTGTTCAATTCTAGACCCTGAATAATTGATATCTTCTTTACTATATTTATGTTTCCTTGTTGATATATGATTCTGCTTTGTCGTATCATAACATGCTTAGTTTAATCTTATTGCTTTGTCGATTATGAATCCTTATATTACATGTTTCTCCCGAAGCTTAACTTTCTTGCTATTGTTCATGATTCTGTATATCAATTGCTTCCCTAAACCTCAGTGTTTTATAATTGAAAATGAAAATGGATCAATTAATTAAAGGTGGTTGAAATTCCTTGTAACGCCCCAAATCCGGGGTCAGGGATTTAGTCGTCACGGGGAAATCCTCAATGTCAAATTACCTGTTTAACAACATTAAACCACCTGTAATCATTTAATAACTGAATTACAACATCTGTGACCCCAACCACCAAGCATCTTTTAGGTTATAGGGCTAGAAACAAGAATCGATCCTTACATTACTCATTACATCCATTTAATTACATCACACTGAGCATTACAAATCCTATACTACTAGTGTAGCTTCGTTGAGAAGTACACTAGCACTAGTACTATCCTGTATAAAGTGATATATACATATTACACATCAATACACTTATATATAACTTACTCCAGCTATCTATGTTCTGGGTCATATCATCTTCACAAGGGCACACTGCCTGCTTCTCCTGAGCCATGCAGATAAGCCTCAATCATCTACCTTCCTCTGAAAGGTTAATATTTAAAACAAGCAAGTATGAGTGAAAGAATTGCCCAGCAAGTATTAATAGAGCACAACAATATATATCAATATACACATGGAGTTTTCAAAATATAACGATACTTAATATCAATTTCGAAATATTTACAACAATGAAACCTCAGTAGGGGATATATGGCATTTCGAGTAACATCAGATAAATAAAGTAAGTTCATGTCAACAATAGTAATCCTCATACCTTATCCACATACCATACCTCATAGTATTGATAACCTTTTAGGGAGCTTTTCAAAATATGCAGTTCAATATGCTGCTAAGATAGTTATTACCACCCTTCATAAACCAAACCATTATAAAGTTCCCTTTTTAATACTCCTCAAGTTTGTAAGTATATACACATGAGTATATCATTATCATCAAAACACCTTACAGTTCAAGATTCTATACAGGATATAAGTTCGTTAACCACTTGATAAGTTAAACTCAGAAATAACTGATAGGAAGAGAGTCAAAGCTCTTGAAGCAAAACGTTTGGGACTTAACATCAATAACCGATGAACCATCTTTCATCTTTTGAATAATTGCAAAAGTGCACCAACACGTGCCATTACTGTTAGAATAATCTTGCAGTTCTAGATACTGCATGAATTCATCATCTTTCAAAATTGAAAACAACACTATCGGCTACCTGGCACTTAGGCCTATGAAGCAGTGTTTGAGTATTTTTCCAAAGTGGAGGATGGGACTTAAAGAAAACATAAAAACCTGACAAGGATTGACGATGATCAGTCGCCACATCCATGTCCAATAATCCGCGGGTCTTCTCTACCGGTAGAAGGATAGAAACTACATCCGTAACTATCCTCGGGTGAAAACTACATCCGTAATCACCCTCGATGAAAACTACATCCGTAATCATCCTTCGGCAACACCTGGGCCGGAATAATAATTGATGGGCCGCCTGGCGCACGGCCGCTTACACATCCCGGGAATCGTTCGTCAACGATTCCCACACCTGCTAGAGTCCCCTTTTTCTTTTCTTGTCAAAATCATTTTGATAGAAAACTTGAGTAGTTGAAGTTCGACTTCAGTCGACCGATAATTTCTTGAAAAACGAGCAAGAGAGTAAAACCTGACCGGGAGTTTTCGAAAATGTTTTGAGTTCAAAAGAGTTCAAGTATAGATATACACTTGTACCGATATCAATCTTGACACAGGGTTTTGTGATCACACATGGAAAATGGTACGCATAAAGCTTGTAACCATAACAGGGTAATTCCATATATATATAAGTTCTTGAAAAGTAACTTACCTAGATAGATTCAAAATATAATATTTTAAATGACTATGAAAGTCCTTAGACAACCTTTAAATAGTGTTTTATAACCTTCAAAACACTTAGAGTATTTAATAAATATTTGACTACTATGTAACAAATAATAAATATTCAATAATCCCTTTTTAAAAGAATACTCAAATTAATATTCATTTATTAAGTAATATTCAAATAATATTCACTATTAATACTGGAATATTTAATAACCTCAAAACACCCAAATACAACTCTTGGAATGTTTCTAATCAAAATCAAGACACAATCTCTCCAGCAGTCTCCAAACTTTAGCCACTTTATCAAATAACTACTACTGACTCACGGTCAATAAGAAATAATTAATAAGCATGAAAATCCTTCTTCTCTTTCCTTTTTTTTTTGTTTCTTAATGAATATTATAATTAATATTCATCGAATTAAATAAGCATTCAAATAACATATATCGATATCAATCTAGCTGTTTTAAGCTGAAAGTAACCAATTTATAACCATTGGAATATCTTTAATCCGTATTGAAAATAAACTATCTCCGATAAATAATATACTAGATAGAATCACTCCATTAAATTGTTTTATTATCTCTCCGGGACAAAGTGATTTTAAGAAAGCGTTTTGAAAATGATATTCATCTAATTAAATAAATTTAATTAGGCGAATGAGGTTTATTTAATTAGTAAATGCTTTCAGGAGCATCTATTAATTAAATAAACACTGGTTTATTGGTGATGTTGCCTTTAGGTTAATTATTGCGAAATTCTTTTGAAAAGCTTTGTCCGGGTTTTCGAAAATATACGATACAAATAACCCCGACACGCGGGCTAAGTTCGATAACTCAATACACGCTCTACCCTCGAAGCCTTTACCACGTAGTTCCATATATATGTATATGTATCTATATATACCTCATAACATATAGTCCTCTACCACATTACAAAAGTTTATAAATATACAACATATAAATCGAGATGCAGAACCATAAGAATGTCACCGCCCATCGACAGTATTATAAGTCATGGGTTTTGATTATTGCACGAGAAGAATTTAATATCGCTAGCAAAGTCAAGAATAAAATGATTTGGAAGGAGGAGCACAAGATTAAAAACTCGCAATTAGGGATTGAAAACCTTTTTCCGCACATTTTATATAATTCAAAATAGGTATACTCTGAACGATAGAGTATGTGTAAATAAACTTGCCTCTGGTCCTTAGCAGAAAACAGAAACCGCGAATAATTCCTTCGCACCTCGTCCAAGCATTTCCATGGAGGTAGTTTACCTTTCTTCATATGAGGCCTCGATCTTTCCTTTTTGATGCAGGTCGCTCCAACTTGATTATACCCTAATGGTACTGAAATAGTTACGATTACGTGTCAGTCCAATCTCGTATCTCGAGTAGACACAACTCAGAATTACCACTAAGTCGCCTAAAGTCGTACTATAGTTGTTATCCCTATAGTTGACTACTCAAATACCAATTAATACCCATAACACATTTAGTAAAGAAAAGACATGGAAGAGTCCCCTTTTTAAAGTAGACATTTCCTGGTGCTAACACATCATAACACTACACAGTTATAACACTTAGTCAAAATTCCACTTAACACTTTTGACCATAATACTATCGACATACTCTTGTCACAAGTTAATTTAACAAGTAATCCTCAAAACATACTTAGTCCTCGATAGAGACTCATAATACCCATTTAATCTTCAAGACACATTTAATCCTCGAATTAGTAGATAATCCTCGAATCAATAATTACCCTCCAAAATAATTCACTTAGCACGTATTCACGTAAACAATTTAACATCCACTTCATGCCTCTAGACCATTGATATTAAATAAGTTAAATAAATTTAATCGCAGGGGATTTTCAGAAAATTTCGGCATGAGGTATTCGTTTATCGGACTATGGGCACTGCCCCTCAAATACAATTCAACCCTGTTTTTGCAAAAATAAAGCTGCCTCAACTTGCAGCAAAGTAAACAAGTAAGAAAAGTACCCGCCCAGACATGCGGCAACTAGCACATAAGGAAAAGTACCCGCCCAGACATGCGGCACCTCAACATTTAAGGAAAGTAAACTAAGTTTATCCACATTTAAGCCAACACCACGTAGTTGGCACTTATACTTTCAACCTATATTATGACTCGATTTATAACATCTAGCACATAGACATTTACAAGTTATCCAACTCTTATGACTACATTATATGGCGATAACAATTAGCACTTAGCAATTAACAATTTCAATTGGAAACTAACAATTAGCAATTAGCACTTAACAATTACTTGACAACTAACCCGAATATATTATCCGACAATTAATAATTAACAATTTAACAACCATAAGGCCTGAGCATACATCCGGCTCGCAATTAATCCAATAATTATAAATTAATCATTAAACTCTCCGAATTAATCATGGAGCTTAAACAATATCTCACAATTCCAATTAGCAAATAACAATTTAACAATTAACAATTAATTAACTCAAACATTTAATCGGACTCATAATTAAACTCAATAATTATAATTATCTATGCTCTCCGAATTAAATCACGAAAATTAACAATTAAACTCGCAATTTAAATCTAATTAAATTACGACAACTAATTAATTAAATAACTACAATTTAACAATATATAACAATTACATCTAATTTCATACGAGAATTAAATAATTGGACAAAATCTCCCCTCTCTCTCTCTCTCTCTCTTCACAGCGGCCGCCACCACCACTCCTCAGCCACGACCCCCTTCTCCCCTTCCTTCCTTCCTTCTCGACCTCTGCTACTCCATCTCCCCGCGCGCGACCTCCTCCCGCAACACAACCGTGCTGCTCGTACCCCCACAAACATGCATCACACACACTTACATACACACACACACACACATATATGTATATATATATATCTCATCAAACCCCCAACCCATTTCTTCCTTCCTCCCCGCTGATTTCTTTCCCCCTCCCCCCGATCTGATTTTGTGCGGCTCCCCTGTGTGTTGGTGCGTGTATTGTATGTATGTACGTTGTGTTTTGTGTGGGTTAACCTAATGGGCCTAAGCCCAATAACAATTTTAAACCTATACCAATTAATACTACATACCTTAAATAATATTTAGAGTTAAAAACTCTAATTTGTAAAAATAAAATTTCTAGCATAATTAAATACTATAATATTTTTAAAGACTTTTGGAGAAAGAATTAGAACTAAATCTAAATTTTCTAAATTGATATGCATTTTACAAATATTAATAATTTATAAAAACAATTCATAAAAAAATAATAATTGTGATTCATAAATCACAATTTACAGGGCTTTATAAAAATACTACAAACACTATTGTTTCAGTAAAATCCCAAATTCTCGATATTATAAATTAATCGAGTAATTTCTGCAAATCCTCAAATAATTAAAATAATCATTTTCTAAGGATTTTAAAATCTCCAAATTATTCAATAATTTAAAATAAAATCTTTACTGAATAATTTCACATTCCAAAATTAAATCTTTGCACAAATAAACTATTGACTCGGGGTATCTACTCAGTCAATAAAATTTTAAATAGGAGCACCAGGCTCCACTTAACCGAAAATAATTAGATAATTTAATAATAAAATAAAAAAAAATTCCTCCTCATTTTAGGAAAACATTATTATTATTGAAATAATAATAAATTCATTTCTTGAAAAATCCGGGTTATTACAGTCTACCCTCCTTAAAAGGATTCCGTCCACGGAATCAGCTAAGGGCACTACTGGGATTCCTTAACTCTTTCATCATCGACATTTATTCTGCCAAACCGGAGAGTGTCCATTCATAAACCACATCTCCGAAACCTCAATCCAACTATAGGATCTCTATTTGACACAGTTATCACTTGAGTCTTACCACGTTATTCTTTTCACACATATATCTCGACCAACTTTCCATTATCATACTATCCTTGAGAGAGAGAGTTCACTGATTCTATTCACATACCACCCTTGGGAGAGAGAATGCACTAATTCCATTAACATAATATCATTGAGAGAAAGAATTAACTTATTCTATTGATACGTCACTGATATTCTATTCTTTTTGGAATTCGCTCCTGCTCTTGGCGATTCCGTTGCGAATCTAGTTTCTATCAGCGAATTTATGATTGGCAGACCTGGTTGGTATCCCCTTCAAATTTATTAGAGATAATAAGAATTATGAAACTTTGAAAAGATAGCTGTCATATCAAGGCTATTGCCACACATTGATGATCACAAGGTTATGAGTATTAAAGTAAACCTTATTTGAAATGAGAGAATTTACTGAGAGATCAATATGATCATAAGAACTCACATTGCGTGTCTCAGTTAAGACATTATTAAAGGTAGTTAGCCTTCTTGTATTTCACAACTCACAAGTGACGGCATCCCGTCAGACTTCTATCACACAGACAGATAGCCCTTGTGTCCCCTATAAGTATAGGGTTGTTCGTCTCAGTGGAAGCTGAGAAGTATAAAAGCAATTCGAAGTGAAGATAATAATTATCGTCTTTCGACAAATAATTCTCAAGTGGACACCCTGGATTAAAATTGATCAGATTCCAAGGTGCAATTTCCAAGGAAAAGGATAACCAGAAAGATACTGGTATACAACAAGCAAGTGGTGCTATAGCACCATAGGATTATCCAATATTTGAAGAAAAGTGGGAATTTAAATATCATCAATCGATAGGGCCTCATAAATCTGAAAGTAGGTATGATGACAGCTTCTAGCAAAATTGAAACCAATATGGTTTAACATGAGTATTATAAAACAACTTCGAAGAGGGAGTATATCTCTTATCAAAATTCTCTCTTGGAGAGATGTCAGGATAGATAATGGATTAGGGAGGTAATTAAAACAATTTACGCATGGGGAGATGTCAAATAATTCATATATTGGGGAGGTAATCAAAATGATTCACAATTGGGAGGGTATTGCCAAGGTCTCTACTGACGCCTTTTATGTCGGTTCCTCTGACTGATGGTTTTGCACACCCTAAGGTGCTCGATAACTGACGTCATCGTCGACTCGTAGTAGTCACTAAAATTCAACCACCGACATTTACGATCGTAAGGAGTTCTATTCGACTCAACGCAAGCATCTCAGGCAGCATTCTACTCGATCAGAAGACTTTGATACCAGTGCTGCCCCTAGCAATGGCGAATTCCATGTTTCGACTAGGCGGTACTCCGGAACATCGTTAGAAAATACGTACTTAAATCCAGTTACTATTATCACCATCTTTATACTTTCTTTTCTTGCGTCAATCCCGTGCGCTACTTAAGCTTAGCAGTTTTGGCACAACAGCCTTCCTATTTAAGTCTTTCTCTGACTTCCTCAATCCGTCTTGGTTCTTAAAATATATCTCGTCTTTATTGACAAACCTCAACTTTGCCATTTATCTCTACAATCAATTGAAACAATCGGTGTCTATCCACCACTCCATTTGTAATATTACCTCAAACCCTCTTAGGCTCGAGAAATTTAATACCCGTGACTTCGACTAATATTCTTTCATAGTGATCTTGTTTTGTTTCCCTTTCGGAATTTTAACAGTATGAGTACATTCTCAACACATCCTTGCCATAATACTAGATGTCATCTTTCTATCATTCACCATCATATTGAGATTCCCTATAGTTCGGGGAATACATAACTGCCTCCATGAATCCCCTAAAATCATCTTAAATTTAGGCCTCGGGTGCTCTATGCCCCTGCCAACCAACACTTGTCTCTAAGAGTTCTTTAGCAGACATCCATCACCACAAGAAGTGAAGTCTACCTCAACATATTCCTCAAAATCTTATCTTAACCATTGGTACTATATCCAATAGTCCAACATGAACTCTACATGAGTTCTGACGTTCTCACATAACTATACCCACTCCTACTCACTCTCGTTTCTAGTTTACTATAACCTCAGCTCTGATACCATTTCTGTAATGCCCCAAATCCGGGGTCAGGGATTTGGTCATCACGCGGAAATCCTCAATGTCAAATTACCTGTTTAACAATATTAAACCACCTGTAATCATTTAATAACTGAATTACAACATCTGTGACCCCAACCACCAAGCATCTTTTAGGTTATAGGGCTAGAAACAAGAATCGATCCTTACATTACTCATTACATCCATTTAATTACATCATACTGAGCATTACAAATCCTATACTACTAGTGTAGCTTCGTTGAGAAGTACACTAGCACTAGTACTATCCTGTACAAAGTGATATATACATATTACACATCAATACACTTATATATAACTTACTCCAGCTATCTATGTTCTGGGTCATATCATCTTCATAAGGGCACACTGCCTGCTTCTCCTGAGCCATGCAGATAAGCCTCAATCATCTACCTTCCTCTGAAAGGTTAATATTTAAAACAAGCAAGTATGAGCGAAAGAATTGCCCAGCAAGTATTAATAGAGCACAACAATATATATCAATATACACATGGAGTTTTCGAAATATAGTGATACTTAATATCAATTTCGAAATATTTACAACAATGAAACCTCAGTAGGGGATATATGGCATTTCGAGTAACATCAGATAAATAAAGTAAGTTCATGTCAACAATAGTAATCCTCATACCTTATCCACATACCATACCTCATAGTATTGATAACCTCTTAGGGAGCTTTTCAAAATATGCAGTTCAATATGCTGCTAAGATAGTTATTACCACCCTTCATAAACCAAACCATTATAAAGTTCCCTTTTTAATACTCCTCAAGTTTGTAAGTATATACACATGAGTATATCATTATCATCAAAACACCTTACAGTTCAAGATTCTATACAGGATATAAGTTCGTTAACCACTAGATAAGTTAAACTCAGAAATAACTGATAGGAAGAGAGTCAAAGCTCTTGAAGCAAAACGTTTGGGACTTAACATCAATAACCGATGAACCATCTTTCATCTTTTGAATAATTGCAAAAGTGCACCAACACGTGCCATTATTTTTAGAATAATCTCGCAGTTCTAGATACTGCATGAATTCATCATCTTTCAAAATTGAAAACAACACTATAGGCTACTTGGCACTTAGGCATATGAAGCAGTGTTTGAGTATTTTTCCAAAGTGTACGATGGGACTTAAAGAAAACATAAAAACCTGACAAGGATTGACGATGATCAGTCGCCACATCCAAGTCCAATAATCTGCGGGTCTTCTCTACCGGTAGAAGGATAGAAACTACATCCGTAACTATCCCCGGGTGAAAACTACATCCGTAATCACCCTCGATGAAAACTACATCCGTAATCATCCTTCGGCAACACCTGGGCCGGAATAATAATTGATGGGCCGCCTGGCTCACGGCCGCTTACACATCCCGGGAATCGTTCGTCAACGATTCCCACACCTGCCAGAGTCCCCTTTTTCTTTTCTTGTCAAAATCATTTTGATAGAAAACTTGAGTAGTTGAAGTTCGACTTCAGTCGACCGGTAATTTCTTGAAAAACGAGCAAGAGAGTAAAACCTGACCGGGGGTTTTCGAAAATGTTTTGAGTTCAAAAGAGTTCAAGTATAGATATACACTTGTACCGATATCAATCTCGACACAGGGTTTTGTGATCACACATGGAAAATGGTACGCATAAAGCTTGTAACCACAACAGGGTAATTCCATATATATATAAGTTCTTGAAAAGTAACTTACCTAGATAGATTCAAAATATAATATTTTAAATGACTATGAAAGTCCTTAGACAACCTTTAAATAGTGTTTTATAACCTTCAAAACACTTAGAGTATTTAATAAATATTTGACTACTATGTAATAAATAATAAATATTCAATAATCCCTTTTTAAAAGAATACTCAAATTAATATTCATTTATTAAGTAATATTCAAATAATATTCACTATTAATACTGGAATATTTAATAACCTCAAAACACCTAAATACAACTCTTGGAATGTTTCTAATCAAAATCAAGACACAATCTCTCCAGCAGTCTCCAAACTTTAGCCACTTTATCAAATAACTACTACTGACTCACGGTCAATAAGAAATAATTAATAAGCATGAAAATCCTTCTTCTCTTTCCTTTTTTTTTGTTTCTTAATGAATATTATAATTAATATTCATCGAATTAAATAAGCATTCAAATGACATATATCGATATCAATCTAGCTGTTTTAAGCTGAAAGTAACCAATTTACAACCATTGGAATATCTTTAATCCGTATTGAAAATAAACTATCTCCGATAAATAATATACTAGATAGAATCATTCCATTAAATTGTTTTATTATCTCTCCGGGACAAAGTGATTTTAAGAAAGCGTTTTGAAAATGATATTCATCTAATTAAATAAATTTAATTAGGCGAATGAGGTTTATTTAATTAGTAAATGCTTTCAGGAGCATCTATTAATTAAATAAACACTGGTTTATTGGTGATGTTGCCTTTAGGTTAATTATTGCGAAATTCTTTTGAAAAGCTTTGTCCGGGTTTTCGAAAATATACGATACAAATAACCCCGACACGCGGGCTAAGTTCGATAACTCAATACACGCTCTACCCTCGGAGCCTTTACCACGTAGTTCTATATATATGTATATGTATCTATATATACCTCATAACATATAGTCCTCTACCACATTACAAAAGTTTATAAATATACAACATATAAATCGAGATGCAGAACCATAAGAATGTCACCGCCCATCGACAGTATTATAAGTCATGGGTTTTGATTATTGCACGAGAAGAATTTAATATCGCTAGCAAAGTCAAGAATAAAATGATTTGGAAGGAGGAGCACAAGATTAAAAACTCGCAATTAGGGATTGAAAACCTTTTTCCGCACATTTTATATAATTCAAAATAGGTATACTCTGAACGATAGAGTATGTGTAAATAAACTTGCCTCTGGTCCTTAGCAGAAAACAGAAACCGCGAATAATTCCTTCGTACCTCGTCCAAGCATTTCCATGGAGGTAGTTTACCTTTCTTCATATGAGGCCTCGATCTTTCCTTTTTGATGCACGTCGCTCCAACTTGATTATACCCTAATGGTACTGAAATAGTTACGATTACGTGTCAGTCCAACCTCGTATCTCGAGTAGACACAACTCAGAATTACCACTAAGTCGCCTAAAGTCGTACTATAGTTGTTATCCCTATAGTTGACTACTCAAATACCAATTAATACCCATAACACATTTAGTAAAGAAAAGACATGGAAGAGTCCCCTTTTTAAAGTAGACATTTCCTGGTGCTAACACATCATAACACTACACAGTTATAACACTTAGCCAAAACTCCACTTAACACTTTTGACCATAATACTATCGACATACTCTTGTCACAAGTTAATTTAATAAGTAATCCTCAAAACATACTTAGTCCTCGATAGAGACTCGTAATACCCATTTAATCTTCAAGACATATTTAATCCTCGAATTAGTAGATAATCCTCGAATCAATAATTACCCTCCAAAATAATTCACTTAGCATGTATTCACGTAAACAATTTAACATCCACTTCATGCCTCTAGACCATTGATATTAAATAAGTTAAATAAATTTAATCGCATGGGATTTTCAGAAAATTTCGGCATGAGGTATTCGTTTATCGGACTATGGGCACAGCCCCTCAAATACAATTCAACCCTGTTTTTGCAAAAATAAAGCTGCCTCAACTTGCAGCAAAGTAAACAAGTAAGAAAAGTACCCGCCTAGACATGCGGCAACTAGCACATAAGGAAAAGTACCCGCCCAGACATGCGGCACCTCAACATTTAAGGAAAGTAAACTAAGTTTATCCACATTTGAGCCAACACCACGTAGTTGGCACTTATACTTTCAACCTATATTATGACTCGATTTATAACATCTAGCACATAGACATTTACAAGTTATCCAACTCTTATGACTACATTATATGGCGATAACAATTAGCACTTAGCACTTAGCAATTAACAATTTCAATTGAAAACTAACAATTAGCAATTAGCACTTAACAATTACTTGACAACTAACCCGAATATATTATTCGACAATTAATAATTAACAATTTAACAACCATAAGGCCTGAGCATACATCCGGCTCACAATTAATCCAATAATTATAAATTAATCATTAAACTCTCCGAATTAATCATGGAGCTTAAACAATATCTCACAATTCCAATTAGCAAATAACAATTTAACAATTAACAATTTATTAACTCGAACATTTAATCGGACTCATAATTAAACTCAATAATTATAATTATCTATGCTCTCCGAATTCAATCACGAAAATTAACAATTAAACTCGCAATTTAAATCTAATTAAATTACGACAACTAATTAATTAAATAACTACAATTTAACAGTATATAACAATTACATCTAATTTCATACGAGAATTAAATAATTGGACAAAATCTCTCCCCTCTCTCTCTCTCTCTCTCTCTCTCTCTCTCTCTCTCTCTCTCTCTCTCTCTCTCTCTCTCTCTCTCTTCACAGCGGCCGCCACCACCACTCCTCAGCCACGACCCCCTTCTCCCCTTCCTTCTTTCCTTCTCGACCTCTGCTACTCCATCTCCCCGCGCGCGACCTCCTCCCGCAACACAACCGTGTTGCTCGTACCCCCACAAACACGCATCATACACACTTACATATACACACACACGTATGTATATATATATATATATCTCATCAAACCCCCAACCCATTTCTTCCTTCCTCCCCGCTGATTTCTTTCCCCCTCCCCCCGATCTGATTTTGTGCGGCTCCCCTGTGTGTTGGTGCGTGTATTGTATGTATGTACGTTGTGTTTTGTGTGGGTTAACCTAATGGGCCTAAGCCCAATAACAATTTTAAAGCTATACCAATTAATACTACATACCTTATATAATATTTAGAGTTAAAAACTCTAATTTGTAAAAATAAAATTTCTAGCATAATTAAATACTAGAATATTTTTAAAGACTTTTGGAGAAAGAATTAGAATTAAATCTAAATTTTCTAAATTGATATGCATTTTACAAATATTAATAATTTATAAAAACAATTCATAAAAAAATAATAATTGTGATTCATAAATCACAATTTACAGGGCTTTATAAAAATACTACAAACACTATTGTTTCAGTAAAATCCCAAATTCTCGATATTATAAATTAATCGAGTAATTTCTGCAAATCCTCAAATAATTAAAATAATCATTTTCTAAGGATTTTAAAATCTCCAAATTATTCAATAATTTAAAATAAAATCTTTACTGAATAATTTCACATTCCAAAATTAAATCTTTGCACAAATAAACTATTGACTCGGGGTATCTACTCAGTCAATAAAATTTTAAATAGGAGCACCAGGCTCCACTTAACCGAAAATAATTAGATAATTGAATAATAAAATAAAAAAAATTCCTCCTCATTTTAGGAAAACATTATTATTATTGAAATAATAATAAATTCATTTCTTGAAAAATCCGGGTTATTACAATCCTTATACTGGGCTGATCTGTTATCAGTGAGTATAAAGGACTTAAAAATGAAATGTTTTAAAGATTTGATGTGGGGGAATTCCGTTAAAATGTTTTCCACGGATTCCTTCAGATTGGAGGCGTAAGAGGCTAGGGTGGTCCTAGTCCAGCGTTTTAATTTTAGCGTAAGAGTCTAGGGTGGTCCTAGTCCAGTAAAGGCCAATGTGTTGCCTAATTGGGAACCCAATTTTATGTCCAGACAGACCGAGTGTCCGGGCTGGGGACTTTACGTGGCTGATCACCCGTATTGTCCGTAGTCGTGAAAAAACTCCAATCAACCGAAATGATTTTAAAAAGGTTTTATGAAAAGTATGTTTTAGTGATGGAATAGTTTTAAAGAAGGGAATATTTTGATAGAATATATATATGTTCCAAGGTAAATGGTTTCTAGTTTCGAAGTTGTGGATATCAGAGTTAGTTGTTTCCTATTCTTGATCAAAATTTGGAACTCAGTAAAATAATGGGATTAAGGATGGATAGAAGTTTCCCAGTTATTCCCTTCGCGAGTAACATTGTACGTTGAAAGTGGAGTAAGAATGATTGGGGAATTTCTTGATATTCTTTTTCTCAAAGTTTTATCTGAGGCAGTATAGTTGAAGAAAATCAGAAAGTTTTACTCGATGATTGAAATTGAATGATCTCTTGAGATAAAGTATTCGTTGATATTGTTCATCAATGAATTATCGTAATATCGTTGTTTCACTATATTATTAACTTGTTGAGCGTTCTTTGGCTTACTCTTGCTTTGTTTTACCTACCCCTTTGCAGTTAGGATTAAGGATGATCTACTACATTTATCCCAACGAATGAGAGTGGTGAGGCATTCTATACAGGATAGATTTCGGAGCTAGAACGGGTAAGCACAGATTGAGATTGCGCTACAAATTAGATGGTATAGTAATCTTGTATTCGGAGCAGAAATAAAAGTTATAATAATTTGTATAAGTTAGATTCTTGTTTCATACCATAACTTGGAATCGATCCTCGGTGAGGAATCGTTGGTGTATTAAGTTTTATTTGTAATTGTTAATTGGAATTTGGATTGGTTTGAAATACATGTGGATAGTCCGATTTACGAATATTTCATGCCGAAAATTTCTAAAATTCCCCTGAATCAAAGTCTATTTTGGGGCGTTACAGGTTGGTATCAGAGCGACAGGTTATGGTCACTGAAACAAGTTAGGATGATTAAGTATACGTATTTAAGTGGGACGTTAGATAGAACAATTTAGGATAAGATTTGCCTTCGGATATTTGGACGATTGTTGCGACGTTAGTTAGTATTTCGACATATCGCGCGAGCCAGAATTTGATTCATTCGAAGGTACGACTTTGGGCGAGGTAGTTGATTCGGCGCCGCCTACGTTAAATAGACGACCAGAGTTACCAGCTTGGAGGATGCTACGTGTAGACCTTCGTGTATGTTCTAGAATTCCTTTTGCGACTTTAGTTATCCCGTGAACGACATAGAAAGTGCGAAAGGACGGTAAACAAGATGCGAAATATGATTTCTGGCATGTGATGGAGTAAGCACATGGTTATTCATTACTAGCCGTTGATTTCATTTAATTTATTGATAAAGGAGATTTAACCTTTCTTTCTGTTTCTTCTTATCTTGATAATACCCCATCACATTTGATAATCAACTATATTTCAATTGATGACGAATTTTTCAAATTCATATAAACACATTCCTATTTTTCAAAGATACCTCTATTTTTCAGGGGATCACTTGATTCAACAAGATGCATATAAATTATTGAGATCCTTGAATTCTTTCTATTTCCCCCCGAATATTTGTTATTCCTTATTCAACATTGTATATCTATAAATTTTTTGAAACTTTTGAATTCTTTTTGTTTCTCTTTGAATGCTTAACCTTATTTATTCTTCCTGGGATGAACAACCCTATGTATATAGGGGATTCAGGGACATCTTATCTATGTGAAAGAAGTCTGGTGGGACGCCACTGATTGTGTTTGTCATGAAAGTACAGAAGGCTGGCCCCCTTCTTGTGCTGTGGCGGTTGACCTAAGTGACAAATGCAACCTGAAATTAGTTCATTGATCATATTGATCTCTCGGTTAAATCCTTTTACAAAAATTCCTTTTTCAAACAAAACTCATCTTATATTCATGAATGCTAACACCTGTCCATTTTATTGATTTCTTTCGTTATAAACCCTTACGATTCCTAAATTTATCAATAGTGGAAAACAGTAAAGATGGAGACGATGACATTTTGAGTGGTCCAAGCTACATTTACGTCGACTGAGAATTTAATTATTAGGTTTGAGAACTGATGTTAGATCAGAATGGTGTAGTGGAAAACGAGGCAAGATAGCTACCTACATAATATGAATTTCGGAGACCAACAGGACCTCCATTGTCAGAAGGTGGGATTTCAAGAGGAAATATATTGTGATTGTACTCGGGTAAATATGGAAAGCTATAAGAGTAAGCGGAAAAAATGGTGTGGTATGCCAGAAGTGGTACGCCATAAGCGCTGGAAGATAAGACGTTTTGTCGAAGATTGCATCATGTCAGTCCCAACGAAAACTACGATAAAGTAACAGGACCCTTCCCTATAAATCGTTGAGGAGCCTGGAAAATTTGAAAAGGCTACAAATGACGCTATTAAGTGTGGATAGGATTATAATTAGGAGAATAAGGTGTGATTCTAGGATCAAATCGATTGATCGAATATGAAGTGCAAGCAAGATATCAGGACGAGAAAGTGAGGCTATGATTCCCAAGAAATGGTCGAGAATACCGTCATATGTTTTTCTTACGGTCTTACGGTCGATTCTGAGGACAGAATCCTATTAAGGGGGGAAGGATATAACGCCCTAGAAATATCCTAATTATAAATATTATTATTTAATATTAAATGTGGAATATATAGTGTGAATTTTTTTTATTTTTTATTTTTAGGTTAAATATATGTGACATTATGTTTATATGTTTATATGGTGATGTATGTGTGATGTGTATGTCCGTGTATTTTATTTGAATTTTTATGATTTAAAATCTATTTAAATGATGCATTATTGATATTCGAAAAGTTTTTTAAATCATAAAACTTCAAATAAAATACACAGACATACACATCACACATACATCACCATATAAACATATAAACATAATGTCACATATATTTAACCTAAAAATAAAAAATAAAAAAAATTCACACTATAAAACTTTTCGAATATCAATAATGCATCATTTAAATAGATTTTAAATCATAAAAATTCAAATAAAATACACGGACATACACATCACACATACATCACCATATAAACATATAAACATAATGTCACATATATTTAACCTAAAAAAAAAATTCACACTATATATTCCACATTTAATATTAAATAATAATATTTATAATTAGGATATTTCTAGGGCGTTATATATATGACCGGGTAGTCAAATAAATAACAGCTCTCGGGTGAGGTCCCCCCATATGTTTTAGGAAGTTTGAGCGAGTATTTAAATCTTCTTATAAGATAGATTTAAATGAAAATAGAGTTTTGGAAACCTCCCTTTGATAAAATAGTCATAAAAGACTCCGAAATATTTTACATAATATCTGAAAGTGAAATATAATCTTTAAATAATATAAGTCATTATAAAAAGAATTTAGAAGAATTTAAATAAATATTCCAAGAATATTTATTAAATCAATAATAATTCAGGAATATTACTAAATCATAATATTGCTCGCAAGTAATCCTCGAATGAATATATAGGAATATTTGCTAAATAAATCTCTTCTTAAATGAATATTTAAAATAATATTCATTAAATAAATAAACTTAAATAAATATTTAAAATAATGTTTACTAAATAAATCAAACCTTAAATGAATATTTGAAAATAATATTCATTTAACAATTAACATTCTAAATGAATATCCAAATAATATTCATTTAACAAATAATATTCCAAATGAATATCCAAATAATATTCATTTAACAAATAATATTCTAAATGAATATCCAAATAATATTCATTTAGTAATCAGAACTTTAAAGGAATATTCGAAATAATATTCCTTGAGTAATTAGAACTTCCCAAGAATACTTTAAAATAATATTTATCAAGTAAATAAACCTTAAATGAATATTCGAAAGTAATATTCATTTAATGAATAAAATTCCAATGATTATCAAAGTAATTATTCATTAAATAATCAAACTCTAATGAATATTCAAAAATAATATTCAGTACATAAATAAACTCGAATGAATATTCAAATAATATCCATACAGTACTTCTCGACTGTAACACCCCCAGATCCAGGGTCAAGGATCTGGTCGTTACGGTCTCAATATCCATCCATAAAACCAACATAATTTAAATTACAACCTTGTGACCCAAAACAACAACATAAAACACACCCGTTATAGTCCCAGAGATGAAATCAGAGTAACCAACAATATTATTAATCACAAGTTTGAGTTCTTACAACCCAAAGAATTACAATTGTACAATTACATATTCTTTGCCATCCATTAATAGATACCATAATATAAATACATTTGAGGCTCAATTGCTAACAACGAGCCTACCAGTAGTTGCATCCTCAACAAAGGTAGCCAAGACCTTAGCGATAAACCTCTGACGGTTGACACCTGCTTACGCTGTGTGCGCCTTGCGCGGCCATCTGATCTAGCTGTTGTTGTGATATAAATAAATAAAGCAAGGGTGAGCAATAGCCCACCAAAAATATAATTGAACAGTGATAATATTTAACAGTCCAAAATATCTTTGAAACCATATGACATGCATTAACGATGTAGTACCAATATAAGGTAGGAGATGAAGTTACAAGGTAACTCAAAATATATCTGTTTTGAATAAATATCTGCTATGTCAAAGATGAGCCAGATATTATCAACTTTTCATAATAGAGGAACTTGCAGGAAGAATATTGCAATTCCAATTCAAACACTTTTCAAACCTGCCAATAATAATAAGGTTGCAGGAAATTTCTCACTTTTAGAAGATGAACTAATACGGGAGCATTGCCGCGCCAGATGCCCTGACGTTTACGATGATCAGTCGTATGTCATGCATCTCATCAGTCGTTCTCTACATGTAGAAGGTAGCTCCGACGGAATTACTTGTCTACCGCCCTCTGGAACTCCTCAGCCAATGGTTGGGCTATTGCTGGACCGGCGCCACTCGGCCACTTACGCGTCTCCTAGTTCGAATATCATCCATGACTCTGAAACGTAAAGTTCGTTCCCCTTTTCCCCAAGTATAACACTTATTGATAGGACTCCACAAAGTAGTCGTATCTAATTGGAAAGGAAAATTCACCAATATTTCCCAAGCTGATGCTTGTTAATGGATATAAACTTGTTCCATCAATCTTACCCCTCGAGCTTTGAGGAGGTAACCGAAAGACTCATATCGATGTTTAAACGAATCAAGATGTGAGTGACAAGATAGTTTTAGCAAGTATATGACCGGGCAGTCAAATAAATAACAGCTCTCAAGTGAGGTCCCCTTATATGTTTTTGGAAGTTTGGGCGAGTATTTAAATCTTCTTTTAAGATAGATTTAAATAAAATAGAGTTTTAGGAACCTCCCCTTGATAAAATAGTCATAAAAGACTCTGAAATATTTTACACCATATCTGAAGGTAAAAGATAATCTTTGTATGATATAAATCATTATAAAGAGAATTTAAAAGAATTTACATAAATATTCCAAGAATATTTATTAAGTCAATAATAATTATGGAATATTATTAAATCATAATATTGCTCGTAAGTAATCCTCGGATGAATATATAGAATTATTTATTAAATAAATCTCTTCTTAAATGAATATTTAAAATAATATTCATTGAATAAATAAACTTAAATAAATATTTAAAATAATATTTACTGAATAAATCAAACCTTAAATGAATATTTGAAAATAATATTCATTTAATAAATAACATTCCAAATGAATATCCAAATAATATTTATTAAACAGTTAATATTCTAAATGCATATCCAAAATAATATTCATTTAACCAATAATATTCTAAATGAATATCCAAAATAATATTCATTTAACATATAATATTCTAAATGAATATCCAAAATAATATTCATTTAACAAATATTATTCTAAATGAATATCCGAATAATATTCATTTAGTAATCAAAACTTTAAAGGAATATTCGAAGTAATATTCCTTGAGTAAATAGAACTTCCAATGAATATTTTAAAATAATATTCATTAAGTAAATCAAACCTTAAATGAATATTCGAAAGTAATATTCATTAAATAAATCAAGATCAAATGAATATTCCAAATAATAATAAGTAAGCCAAATGAATATTTGGGAATGATATTCGTCAACCAAATAACTCTAATGAATATTCAAAATAATATTCATTAACTAAATAACTCCAATGAATGATCAAAATAATATTCATTAAATAAATGACATTCTAAATGAATATTAAAATAATATTCATTAAATATTCCTTCACTGAGGTAATACTAAAATAATGTTCCTCGAAAGATTCGTAATCGAATAAAAAAAAATCCTCGAAATAATAAATTTGTCGCTGGGATCCCTCCGGGTTTCCACGACTGTTTATATATTACAAAATATCGACTCCCAGTCTATATTTGAAGTATGAATATCATACGCCCTTCGCTAAGGGTCTTAACCAAACAATCCGGCTTATAACTGATATTTCCTATATAGTCTATAAGCCGATAACAATTCAGGGAACAAGTAATTCAATATTAACTTGAAAGTAGGCATGCATTCTATGGCATATGTATAAAACAATCATCATATATATTATCACAACAACAGTTCCAAGTATTGGAAACTTGCCTGAGAATCGAGTGCGGGTAGGGGTAATGTGTCCCGGGTCAGCTCGACAATCTATAAACAATCATAATATTTAAGATTAACCACTTAACGCTTATTAAAAGGCTAAGTATAAACTCCACTTAAATCGAAACATGTTTTCGAGTTATCTCGTTACGTCTCTTTTAGTGTAACTCTTTTTATCACCGATACGATCCGACATTCGTTCGTTATCAAGACATGTCATCATGCTTATACTTGGTATATACTTAAGTCGTATAAGTTCTAAGGTTGGTCGTTTACGAATCAAGATTATACCTCGAGTGTTATCGCCCGTTTTCTAAGTTATAACCAAAGTCATACCTTTAAGGGGTTCGTTCGCGTTTAACCTCGATTCAAACATTTTTATAAAATCGGAAAACGATCCATTCGACATGTGGTTTTCTCCCACACCTTCCTTTTTACCTCTAATATTTAATTAATAAGATTCGCCACTGATTAAACGACATTTAAGGGAATCAATTTCAATTACGAACTTTCGTTTACGATTTCGAACCACTTTTACGAATTTAATCATAACTCCTAAACCGTAAGTCCATTTCATGCGATCTTTATATCAAAACGAAGCTTGTAACATGATCTAGCTAATCATGGCAGAAAACGAAGCCAAACAGTGAGTTACATGTTCTGTCCAGTTTGTGTTCTTAAGGTTAATGAAATTTCGGCATTATGACGGCTATAAATCGAACGTTCTAAAATTCCCAACAATCAAACCAAGCCACACCGGGCATCCATACATCATTTACACATGATTCTCATCATAATAAGTCCAAGAACATCATGCTTCACTACCATAAACATCATATAACAAAACTCACTAAATCACTTAACTAATCATGCTTATAATCACTAATAACATAATTAAGCTTAAATCCATCAAGAGCATGCATATATCCAAAGTAAGATCTAGGGTTCATGTGGTTTATACCTTCCTTAGAGAGTGTTAAAGCCCTTGCTAAGCCTTGTATAGTCCATGTCTATCCTTAACCAAGCTTGGATCATCCAAGAAATCAAGAAAACCAAGATTTGTTCTTGAAAACACTATTCACCCTCCTCTTAAATCATTTCTTTGAAAATGGAAAAGGATGAGTTTGATGCTAAGATTTTGAGGAGATCATTTTTATGAATTATAGGACTCACCATAAAATTTACAAGATCAAATGATGGTTGGAAGTAGGGTTTTGATTTTGGAATTAGCCAAAAGGCCGAATGGATGTAAATGGAGAGGGGGAGAGAGTTTGCTTGCTTGTCTTGGTTGATTCTCATCTAAAGTGAATTATTGTGGTGTTTTTAGATAATATCTAGCATAAAGTAGCTTTATTAAAGCTAATGGTCATGCATGATGTGTTTTGAATGGACAAATGTCATGGTTTTGTGGTGAGATGATCAAGTGGTGCTAAGTACTAGTTTAAATCTCTAAGTATTGGTTACTTATGTAACTTCATGGCTGATAGATATTTATCACTTGCACACATGCATGCATCTTGCTCTCTGTTTGCTCTTTGTCCGTTTATTGCTTAATTCGTTGATCGTTCGAGGGAATAACTCATTCGTTTCTAGTTAGGGTTTTACCGAAAACCTTCTTAATAATTCTAATACTATTCTTCATCTTTCTTAATACTTCTCGAATTTAAATTCCTTAATTCCCTTTTATAAATCCTTAAGTCTTGCAGTGTCTAGGGAAATCTCGGAGAAAATAAAAGTGCTCTTTTTCTGAATCCGACAGCTTTTACATACACTTATTTTCCTCCTGGATCACTAATACGAACTCAGAAATCCGTTCCGAATACCGGGTATAACATTATTATAATAATATTCCAAATTCCACCAAAATCACTATTCATCACTTATTTTTATTTAATTCCTATAATTAGGAAAATGAACCTGGTTCACCCTCGAGTGTTCCTTAACCTTTTTACGGAACCGCTGAGCTTATAATAGATATTGATTTGGATAACACAAGAATAATCTTACTTGGAGTAATCTTCTCATATTCTTAGGAGATAGATCATTCTTATCTATGTTGTCAACCAAAGGTATTCTGCATGACATATAATAATTGAATCCAGATCCATTCCATTCATTAAATAGACAGTCGTTACATCGCAGTCATAACCACTATTCATTCCCATATTATTACATAATAAAAAGTTTTAATTCTACCCAAAAATCTGGGTTCTTACAGTCTCCCCTCCTTAAAAGGATTCCGTCCCGGAATCAAGTAGAAGACAATTGGGTACTTGTTGTTTATTTCGCTTTCCAATTCTCTGGTCGATCCTTACACATTCCAATATTTTCAAAGCACATCGTACTAGTGTTACAATACACCCTTTATCCGTTCTACCAATTCTTGGATACTTTCGTACAACACCTTATTCGGGTTATGCTCTTACCCAGTCATATACTATTTTCCTTATTGGTACGTACAGTGACTTCGGTATCACTATCGCGCTATGAATTCGGAGATAACCTTACTCGTACTTCGTTCCTGATCGCTTTTACCTTGGCAATCTGGATCTATATATATTGAAGTGGAAAAATTTATTGAGAGATCACTATGATTAATGAACATTTGTTATATTGCATAGTTAGTACAAAAAGGGGGCCAGCCTTTAGTACTTGACAAGCAATTAAACAATTAATGGCAATCCACTTAGACTCCTATCACACAGACAGAGAGTCACGTAGCATTACCTCCCCTCCTTAAAGGGTTGTTCTTCTCAATTTAGAAGAAGATAAATAAGGGAGAAGAAAAGGAAAGAATTTCAAAGAATCATATAAGAAAGTTTTCATGATTGTCAAAATATCATACTTAGAATTTACCTCTGAACTATAGAGGTTTATTAGAGAAGAGAAATAATCATATTCGTATCAATTTCCACTTTTTCGTAATCTGACATATCACATGTCCTTGCTGCTCTGTCCATTATTCTATGGACCTATACTCTTGCTCGATATTAGCACCACTTACTTTTGGAAAATCCTTCAACCTCTCAGGTTAAATCTTGGATTTCCCGCTTGACATTATTATTACTCACATTTCACGCCCCGACACTGGCTCTTTCATACTCATAATTCTAACACTATCAGGTTGTCATTCCGAGAGCTCGTTGAGAAAACCCATTCATCACTCCATTCATAACATTCCTTGCTTCACATTCCATAATTATTTCCCAATCTTTTCTTTATCAATCACATCCTTCATATTATCTAATTCTTATTTACTCTTGTTGTTTAACTCTATCGTCATCTCAGTGTTGAGACACTCGCCACCTTTACTCAATACGTGTTACACGTTTGGGGTCGAATTTTCCTTTGTTCAACCGTCTAGATTTCACTTTCTCATTCCATGAGTCTCTTTATTTCTCAATCAACTATTCCATATTTCCTCGGATTTTCCAAACTTAAAAGGAGTCAATTTGTATGTCATTCATGCCCCTAATTCCAACTTTCCGTTTTGGCCAATACCCTTACCTTGCCAATTCCATACTCTTCTCGCTTCATTACTGGAGCTTCTCATGAGTCTGCCTATCTGACTCTCTTATAAATTCCCAATTCTATTTCCATCTCTATCAGTCTCTTGTCTTTATTTCTACTATAATCATTTTATGAACCATCATAACCTAATTCTTCATTTCAAATATCCCGTCGTTCCAGAAATTACACCATCCGAAATAAACCTGGATGATTTCTCTAACTTAGATTCAATTCGACATTTCCACAGTCGTTACCACCTAATTTCTCAGAAGGATCACCATCGCTTATCGTTTACGCAGTGCTTTAATAACTAAGCATCATAATTGTCAGTTCAAGATCCTCTAGGAAAACAAAATAATCACTATTTCCTATCCACAAGGAACGCTTCCTGAACTTGACGTAGATATTACATGAAGCAGATAAAATTGCAGGAAAGCTTCCAGCATCGCAGCTGGAACAGTCTGGTGAGATTATTAATTATATATCTCCAGTAGAAGACAAGAAGCTTAGCGGTTTGCTTAATTACTTGCCAACCTCATAATTCTCTTTCTTGTTTGCACAGAAATACATCAACAAAAAAATTGCTTGTCATTCCTCGTCATGCCATTTAGCTTATCAGTATTTGTACTACCAATTCCTGTTTTTGGTCATCTACTACCAATTCCTTGTTACTTAACTTCCCCCCACTCTTTCCAAAGGAAAGGCGAGTCTCTTGGGGAATTTGGTCTGGCCTGTCGTAGAGCCTCATAATGTCGGTGATGTGCTACTGGCAACATCGGGAATCGAATCTTTACTTAAACTATTCCTATAGTTGATCCTGACACAATCATTAGATGGAATGTAACTTCCTCTACCACATTATGACCATCGAGGTCCTTACATTATCATTCTATTTCTTTGGTATGAGCATTTATACTTACTCCCCTATACTTAAAGTGTCGGCCACCTCGTTGGCCTTTCCTGATTATAATAATTTCTTGAGATCAATGTTTTCTGGATCTATTCCAACTCAGGGTGGAAGCATTCTCCCTTAAATTCTGCTGAATGAGAGAAAGCATCTATCAGTCTTTTCCAAAAGTCATTGCTTCCACCTTTCTAGTGTGAACTTTACTACCAGTACTCCCAATCATACCTAGGATATTTCCTTACTTAAATCCCTTCTTGTTTTAGGATAATCTCAACCTTATTGGTTCAATACATACTTTCCCATGGTTTCACACATACTTCCTTTGGCCTTATTGTTACTATGTCATACATTCCTTACCAAACTTCCCTTTCTGAAGTTCAGAACATTACCTCTTCCCTTATAGGGTTCCTTAGGTCATCCTCATCATTCATCCTATATCTTCTGGGTACAGGGTATATCAAACATCATTAACCAATTCTATAACGATTCTGTCTATGTACTTTTCGAGACTCCTTTCCACAAATCCTTATAGGTTATTGATACCTTGGTCGATTCAACTTATATCGTCTGATTTCACAGTGCCTATTGTTAGGGGTGATGCTATCCTTTGTGCATCCCCCAGGGTTCGTCTTAATATATGGACATTCTATGCTCAATTCTAGTTTCAAGGAATACTTATATCCTGTACTTGGCAATTCAATCATATATCCTTAATAAGGGTCTCTTTTAATCATTCTCATCTTGATAGTCTATAGGTAGACTAATGCTAACCTCTTCTTTCAAACGAAAGTTAGTCTATATGACCTTCCAAAAGACAACACATGTCTATCTGCTCTTTCTTACAGAACTTGGTAATGGTAGCAAGGATGTTCTGGAAGATATTGGTCGTGTTCAACGTGAATCTCTTAATGCCTAATGCTCCTCTTGAGGACACTAAGTTTCAGATAACATTTATGCATCACAGTGCACTAACTTTGGTAATTTTCGTAACTTTTCAGTGGTCACTACCCTCAATCCTGATACGTCCATGGTATATATATAAATCCATCATCCTGTATCTCAATTCATTTTATATCAAAAGCCCTCGCGGTTGGCACTTGATTAGAAGCACCCCGCTTTGTCCTTACATTATTGATTCAGTCACTTGATAATCCTTAGTGACTTGGCCCCAATGGCCATGCTAAAATATGTGAGTTTAGGGGTCGGCTAATAGCATTACTTTTCTAGCAATTGCTGGCATAGTGCCTTCTACTTTGATACCTTTTGATCTTTTCAAAATTTTACTCCATATAAGTCTCACTTGACTTCTCGGTACCGTCTCCGGTCACCTTTCCTTTATTTTTATCATTTCAACTTCTCTTATCAATTTCACGTACCACGTAAGCTTAACACTTCTAGCATAACAACCTTTTCATTTCAGTCAATCCCGGAATTTCTCAGTCCGGCTTGTTTCTTAATTACATTTCCTTTTTTCCTTCAAATCTCAACTTCATAATTTTATCCCTATAATCAGTCATAATAATCGGGGTCTGTCTACCAGCCTGCATAGCGGCTATCCTACCCAATCCATAGGGTTCGCTCCAGTTTCCATTCTCTTCGGTGACGTATTCAGATAATCAGAAAGACAAGGTTTGCCAGAATTCGTCGAATTCCTTTCCAGGATTAGGGAAATTTCAGTTAATCTGTTCACCCACTAGTAACATGCCACATCTTCCCGATACATTTTCGTCCTATTAGTCGATACTACCAAATACCAGTCTTCTTAACAACTAGTCTCAGGAGGAACACTACCGTCGGGGTTAGTCGTCCCTCAACATTGGCACTACCAAGGCCATCCGAATCCGATGAACTGCGCTGTCTAAATGTATTCGAAATTACGCTGTCGTGCTGCATAAGCGCAGACCTATACCTGTATAAGTTGCATCATAATATCTCCCAAAGTTTCCTTCTTCCATTAGGCAACGCCAACCCTGGTCATCACCAACTTTACCTTTAGCTCCAGGAAGATCTTCTCACGTTTATCTTGTCCATTCAAACTTTTATTCTTATAATAAGTCGGGTTACGGGACTACACTTTCTGTAAAGTCCTGAGTAAATCTTTGATAATACCTTGTGAATTTTATGAAATTTCTCACCTTTTCCAGTGTGGTTGGCCAATCTCTATTTGAAACTGTCTTTAACTTGGTAGGGCCGACCAACACTACTCTTATTGATCATGTGTCCTATTGCTGGACTTCATTTTGCCAAAACTCTTATTTCGAGAACATGTCCTACATCTGTTCTATCAGGTTGCACCTAGAAGCATTCTCAATTACATCTCGATCACTGCTCGCCTTGCCTAATCCATTTATGATTCAGTGTCAGAATAAACTTAAGGTAACTACCATAATCCATTCAAGGAAAAGAAAGAATTTAATACTCTTCTGAATCACATGCAACTAATGTTTCTAGTTCATCATTTCACTGAATTGAACTGAACTTATACTTGGTTTCTTGACGATAGCCTCATTACTAGTTTATCATAGACTCACTGGTCTTTTAGTCTTGTAGGTTCTGAGATCATTGTCTTGCTTACTACTTCCTTATGTAACTTTATTCATTCAGGCCATTGCTTTCCACTATCTTTACTTTCTTAGCTAATCCATTCATAAAATGGACATCTCACTGGATAAACCACCTCATCAATCTCAATTGACTTTATAAATTATAACCTAGGAAATCTGCCTTCTCACGGCGAATTATCATTAATAAGATTCACACTAATCAATTTATCTGAAGATATGGCACTTGCCACTTATGTCTTAACTGTTCCTAGGGACTCTGCTCCCCGTCCTATATCAATGTCTTTGATAACCATGTGCCACTCTAACTCTTTTCTCATTAATCTGTAGGTCTCTAAGGATTTTGGTTTTTATCTATCCCCATATAAGATCTCAAGTAATTCCTCAAATCCATCTTACCTGCTGGTACTTCATCTAGCAGTCCCGCTATGAATCCAATACGCATCTTTAATTCTCTTAATAATATCTCAGCTCTTGATGCTCACTTTTCTGAGCACTATACCTTAACTCTTACAGTCTCTCTGGCTGTAGCCCTCATTCCTTAAGTGTAAACTCCTTATACTTATCAATATTCTCCTCCTCTGCTGGAACCTCTTCCGGGTCCTCAGTAGGGTACTCTATCGAATCCACCATCCGATCTTCAGCATCAAAACAAGCATTATTGAGTTACTTCTCGTAATCCCCAAGGTCTATCGCCTTACTAGTCGATACAAGAACGAGCTAAGTCACTATCATGATACTTAATAGTTCCCATAAGGGTTTTATACGTCAGTACTACATTAAGTAGTCCGACTATGAACTTGGCAAGAGTTCTTATTATCTTAATGAATTTATTGTTTTAACGTCACATCATCTCTGGGATATATAACGCTCTCTCTGATACCATTTCTGTAACACCCCCAGATCCAGGGTCAAGGATCTGGTCGTTACGGTCTCAATATCCATCCATAAAACCAACATAATTTAAATTACAACCTTGTGACCCAAAACAACAACATAAAACACACCCGTTATAGTCCCAGAGATGAAATCAGAGTAACCAACAATATTATTAATCACAAGTTTGAGTTCTTACAACCCAAAGAATTACAATTGTACAATTACATATTCTTTGCCATCCATTAATAGATACCATAATATAAATACATTTGAGGCTCAATTGCTAACAACGAGCCTACCAGTAGTTGCATCCTCAACAAAGGTAGCCAAGACCTTAGCGGTAAACCTCTGACGGTTGACACCTGCTTACGCTGTGTGCGCCTTGCGCGGCCATCTGATCTAGCTGTTGTTGTGATATAAATAAATAAAGCAAGGGTGAGCAATAGCCCGCCAAAAATATAATTGAACAGTGATAATATTTAACAGTCCAAAATATCTTTGAAACCATATGACATGCATTAACGATGTAGTACCAATATAAGGTAGGAGATGAAGTTACAAGGTAACTCAAAATATATCTGTTTTGAATAAATATCCGCTATGTCAAAGATGAGCCAGATATTATCAACTTTTCATAATAGAGGAACTTGCAGGAAGAATATTGCAATTCCAATTCAAACACTTTTCAAACCTGCCAATAATAATAAGGTTACAGGAAATTTCTCACTTTTAGAAGATGAACTAATACGGGAGCATTGCCGCGCCAGATGCCCTGACGTTTACGATGATCAGTCGTATGTCATGCATCTCATCAGTCGTTCTCTACATGTAGAAGGTAGCTCCGACGGAATTACTTGTCTACCGCCCTCTGGAACTCCTCAGCCAATGGTTGGGCTATTGCTGGACCAGCGCCACTCGGCCACTTACGCGTCTCCTAGTTCGAATATCATCCATGACTCTGAAACGTAAAGTTCGTTCCCCTTTTCCCCAAGTATAACACTTGTTGATAGGACTCCACAAAGTAGTCGTATCTAATTGGAAAGGAAAATTCACCAATATTTCCCAAGCTGATGCTTGTTAATGGATATAAACTTGTTCCATCAATCTTACCCCTCGAGCTTTGAGGAGGTAACCGAAAGACTCATATCGATGTTTAAACGAATCAAGATGTGAGTGACAAGATAGTTTTAGCAAGTATATGACCGGGCAGTCAAATAAATAACAGCTCTCAAGTGAGGTCCCCTTATATGTTTTTGGAAGTTTGGGCGAGTATTTAAATCTTCTTTTAAGATAGATTTAAATAAAATAGAGTTTTAGGAACCTCCCCTTGATAAAATAGTCATAAAAGACTCTGAAATATTTTACACCATATCTGAAGGTAAAAGATAATCTTTGTATGATATAAATCATTATAAAGAGAATTTAAAAGAATTTACATAAATATTCCAAGAATATTTATTAAGTCAATAATAATTATGGAATATTATTAAATCATAATATTGCTCGTAAGTAATCCTCGGATGAATATATAGAATTATTTATTAAATAAATCTCTTCTTAAATGAATATTTAAAATAATATTCATTGAATAAATAAACTTAAATAAATATTTAAAATAATATTTACTGAATAAATCAAACCTTAAATGAATATTTGAAAATAATATTCATTTAATAAATAACATTCCAAATGAATATCCAAATAATATTTATTAAACAGTTAATATTCTAAATGCATATCCAAAATAATATTCATTTAACCAATAATATTCTAAATGAATATCCAAAATAATATTCATTTAACATATAATATTCTAAATGAATATCCAAAATAATATTCATTTAACAAATATTATTCTAAATGAATATCCGAATAATATTCATTTAGTAATCAAAACTTTAAAGGAATATTCGAAGTAATATTCCTTGAGTAAATAGAACTTCCAATGAATATTTTAAAATAATATTCATTAAGTAAATCAAACCTTAAATGAATATTCGAAAGTAATATTCATTAAATAAATCAAGATCAAATGAATATTCCAAATAATAATAAGTAAGCCAAATGAATATTTGGGAATGATATTCGTCAACCAAATAACTCTAATGAATATTCAAAATAATATTCATTAACTAAATAACTCCAATGAATGATCAAAATAATATTCATTAAATAAATGACATTCTAAATGAATATTAAAATAATATTCATTAAATATTCCTTCACTGAGGTAATACTCAAATAATGTTCCTCGAAAGATTCGTAATCGAATAAAAAAAATCCTCGAAATAATAAATTTGTCGCTGGGATCCCTCCGGGTTTCCACGACTGTTTATATATTACAAAATATCGACTCCCAGTCTATATTTGAAGTATGAATATCATACGCCCTTCGCTAAGGGTCTTAACCAAACAATCCGGCTTATAACTGATATTTCCTATATAGTCTATAAGCCGATAACAATTCAGGGAACAAGTAATTCAATATTAACTTGAAAGTAGGCATGCATTCTATGGCATATGTATAAAACAATCATCATATATATTATCACAACAACAGTTCCAAGTATTGGAAACTTGCCTGAGAATCGAGTGCGGGTAGGGGTAATGTGTCCCGGGTCAGCTCGACAATCTATAAACAATCATAATATTTAAGATTAACCACTTAACGCTTATTAAAAGGCTAAGTATAAACTCCACTTAAATCGAAACATGTTTTCGAGTTATCTCGTTACGTCTCTTTTAGTGTAACTCTTTTTATCACCGATACGATCCGACATTCGTTCGTTATCAAGACATGTCATCATGCTTATACTTGGTATATACTTAAGTCGTATAAGTTCTAAGGTTGGTCGTTTACGAATCAAGATTATACCTCGAGTGTTATCGCCCGTTTTCTAAGTTATAACCAAAGTCATACCTTTAAGGGGTTCGTTCGCGTTTAACCTCGATTCAAACATTTTTATAAAATCGGAAAACGATCCATTCGACATGTGGTTTTCTCCCACACCTTCCTTTTTACCTCTAATATTTAATTAATAAGATTCGCCACTGATTAAACGACATTTAAGGGAATCAATTTCAATTACGAACTTTCGTTTACGATTTCGAACCACTTTTACGAATTTAATCATAACTCCTAAACCGTAAGTCCATTTCATGCGATCTTTATATCAAAACGAAGCTTGTAACATGATCTAGCTAATCATGGCAGAAAACGAAGCCAAACAGTGAGTTACATGTTCTGTCCAGTTTGTGTTCTTAAGGTTAATGAAATTTCGGCATTATGACGGCTATAAATCGAACGTTCTAAAATTCCCAACAATCAAACCAAGCCACACCGGGCATCCATACATCATTTACACATGATTCTCATCATAATAAGTCCAAGAACATCATGCTTCACTACCATAAACATCATATAACAAAACTCACTAAATCACTTAACTAATCATGCTTATAATCACTAATAACATAATTAAGCTTAAATCCATCAAGAGCATGCATATATCCAAAGTAAGATCTAGGGTTCATGTGGTTTATACCTTCCTTAGAGAGTGTTAAAGCCCTTGCTAAGCCTTTTATAGTCCATGTCTATCCTTAACTAAGCTTGGATCATCCAAGAAATCAAGAAAACCAAGATTTGTTCTTGAAAACACTATTCACCCTCCTCTTAAATCATTTCTTTGAAAATGGAAAAGGATGAGTTTGATGCTAAGATTTTGAGGAGATCATTTTTATGAATTATAGGACTCACCATAAAATTTACAAGATCAAATGATGGTTGGAAGTAGGGTTTTGATTTTGGAATTAGCCAAAAGGCCGAATGGATGTAAATGGAGAGGGGGAGAGAGTTTGCTTGCTTGTCTTGGTTGATTCTCATCTAAAGTGAATTATTGTGGTGTTTTTAGATAATATCTAGCATAAAGTAGCTTTATTAAAGCTAATGGTCATGCATGATGTGTTTTGAATGGACAAATGTCATGGTTTTGTGGTGAGATGATCAAGTGGTGCTAAGTACTAGTTTAAATCTCTAAGTATTGGTTACTTATGTAACTTCATGGTTGATAGATATTTATCACTTGCACACATGCATGCATCTTGCTCGCTGTTTGCTCTTTGTCCGTTTATTGCTTAATTCGTTGATCGTTCGAGGGAATAACTCATTCGTTTCTAGTTAGGGTTTTACCGAAAACCTTCTTAATAATTCTAATACTATTCTTCATCTTTCTTAATACTTCTCGAATTTAAATTCCTTAATTCCCTTTTATAAATCCTTAAGTCTTGCAGTGTCTAGGGAAATCTCGGAGAAAATAAAAGTGCTCTTTTTCTGAATCCGACAGCTTTTACATACACTTATTTTCCTCCTGGATCACTAATACGAACTCAGAAATCCGTTCCGAATACCGGGTATAACATTATTATAATAATATTCCAAATTCCACCAAAATCACTATTCATCACTTATTTTTATTTAATTCCTATAATTAGGAAAATGAACCTGGTTCACCCTCGAGTGTTCCTTAACCTTTTTACGGAACCGCTGAGCTTATAATAGATATTGATTTGGATAACACAAGAATAATCTTACTTGGAGTAATCTTCTCATATTCTTAGGAGATAGATCATTCTTATCTATGTTGTCAACCAAAGGTATTCTGCATGACATATAATAATTGAATCCAGATCCATTCCATTCATTAAATAGACAGTCGTTACATCGCAGTCATAACCACTATTCATTCCCATATTATTACATAATAAAAAGTTTTAATTCTACCCAAAAATCTGGGTTCTTACATCGACTGAGATAATGTTCAAATAACATTCCTCGAATAATTTCCAAGTAATTAATACTTAATGGAAATCTATACTATTATATAAAAGCCGAAACATTAAAAGTTTGGTTGGTCGGTCGGTCGGTCGGTCGGTACGGTACCTGTTGATTTTACTTATTTACCTTTACTCAATTACTACTAACTAATCAATTTCCTTTTTAAGATTAAACATATTATCTTTTCTACTTTTCAAGAATTAAATAATTTCCTTTTTCAAGTAAAATACAATATCTTCTATATTTTATCTAACTAAAATTTCTCCTTTATGAATCAATTTTCTTTTTCAGGTTAAACATATTACCTTTTCTATTTTTCAATAATTAAATAATTTTCCTTTTCAGGTAAATTAGAATATCTTTTATATTTTATCTAACTAAAAATTTCTCTTTTTTAAAAATCCTACGAATAATTTTGTTTAATAAAATAACATAATTATATTATAATTACTATTAACTAATCAATTACCTTTTTCAGTCAAAACACGTTACATTTTCTCTTTTCTCTAACTAAAATCTTTCTTTTTCCAATTATGTCGGTTACCTTTTTCAGCCAAAACACGTTACCTTTTTTCTTTTTTCTTACTAAAACCTCCTTTTTTCCAATTATATCACGGCCATTTCTATTTAATAAAAATAAAATAATAATAATAATATAATACTAATAATTAACCGATTACCTTTTCAACTAAATATATCATCTTTTCTATTTTTTCTAATTAAATTCCCTTTTTTCTAAAAATATAACGGCAACATTAATTTCTCATTTTCTAAAAACTATGAACAATTTTATTTAGTAAAATAACATAATTAAATTATAATTACTATAAACTAATCAATTGCCATTTTCACATAAATCATGTCATCTTCATGTTACCTTTCTATTTTCTCTAACCAATTTTTTTTTAATTATATCACCAGCGGTTCTATTTAACACTATTAGCAATTCTGTTTAATAAAATAAAATATTATAATTACTAATAATTAATCAATTACATTTTTCTGCTAAAATATGTTACCTTTTATATTTTTCTATTTTTTTAAGTTAATTTTATTTATTTATCCTTATTTAATGGTACATGTTATTTTACGTAATTATCCTTACTTAATTATTTATAATTACTAATAACTAATAAATTTCCTTCTTCAGGTAAAACATGTTGCATTTTCTATTTTTCAATAACTAATCATTTTTTACATAAAATATGAGAAATTCTTTCCTTTTTCAAGTAAAATATGATACATTTTCTATTTTTCAATAGCCAATTTATCTTTGTACGTAAAATACAGTTTATCTAGCTAAAATTTTTCATTTTCTAAAAAAACTATGAGCAATTATGTTTAATAAAATAAAATATTATAATTACTAATAATTAACCAATTACCTTTTCAGCTAAAATACATTACCTTTTCTATTTTTTTTTTATTTTTTTCAGAAAAACCTATTTGGTTTGCTTTATTTAAGTACAATAAAATAATAACAATATAATAACTAATAAATAACCGATTACGTTTTTCAGCTAAAATATTTTATCTTTTCAATATCTTTTCAATGTTTTCAAACTAAAATTCATCATTTTCTAAAAATATCACGTACAACATATATATTATTATATCATATCATATATTTCAAAATTTTAAGCCAAGAAAATTTATGTCTTAAAATTTTTAATTCAAATTAAAAAAATCTGTTATATTAAAGAACATCCGTGCATCGCACGGGTTTTAAGCTAGTATAAATAATATTCATAAGTAACATTCCTCAAATAATCTGTCCCTGGAATCCCTCCGGGATTCCACGACTATCCCTATATTACAAAATACCGACTCCCGGTCCATATTTAAAGAATGAATATCATACGCCCTTCACTAAGGGTCTTAACAAAGCAATTCGGCTTATAACTGATAATTCATATCTAGTTTATAGGCCAATATCAATTCAGGGGAACAAGTAATTCATTATTATCTTGAAAGTAGGCATGCATGCTATGGCATATGTATAACAACAATCATATATATTATCACAATAACAGTTCCAAGGTATTGGAAAGTTGCCTGGTACTCTGGATGTAATAGGGGCCCATGAGGGTGTTTGACAATCTAAACAAGTCAAAGAAAATACTCCGTTAATCCCCTATACGATCCATTTATAACTGAATGCTTAAATACTTAAGCAATTAACAAACAAGGCACTACGAGGTATCTCTAGACTCATACTAAGTCCGTGTTAATCAACCAACTCTTAAGTCGTAAGTTTAGTCCAAAACACCTCGAATCTATCCTTAATGTCGGATCTTTCGCATATTTTACTTAATCATTTATAGCCTCGTTCTTTGCACCAATATGTTGTCTTGATAATTCTTAATAAGTTTCATGTTTTAGTCGACTCGAAATTTCTCTTTTAATCTAGCCAAAATGGGTGCTCAAAGTAGTACCTCTAGAGTTGACTTCCCTGAGAGTTACTATTCCGTGACTCGCACTCAAACACTTTTAATAAATCACCAAAAATGTATTTAATTATGAAACCACTTCTAAAATCATCTCGGGTATTTTTAATATTTATCATAAAATTTCCAATTCGAAAACATGGGTCTAGATAGGCGAAATGTATTTTCGAAGTTCAGTCAACTGCGGATTTTTACTATTCACACCTCTATCACTAAAACGTTCATAACTCGATAACCGTTAACTCAAATGACGCACCGTTTTCGCGTACATGATCTAGTGAATGTATAGAAGGTAGCTAACTCAAAATTTGACTTTGGTCAGAAGATCATTTTTTCCAGATTTCACTAAAACAGGGCAGGAGCTCTTTAGTGAATAGTGCTACCTCTGAAAAGGGCTTCTTCGCACTTATCCTTGATTCAAACATTTTTATAAAATCGGAAAATGATCCATTCGACATGTGGTTTTCTCTCACACCTTCATTTTTACCTCTAATATTTAATTATCAAGATTCGCCACTGATTTCGTAATATTAAAGGAATCCAATTTCAGTTACGAACTTCCGTTTACGGTTTCGAACCACTTTTACGAATTTAATCATAACTCCTAAACCGTAAGTCCATTTCATACGAACTTTATATTAAAATGAAGCTTATAACATAATATATCTTAACATGGCAGATTACGAAGCTAGGCAGTGAGTTAAGCCTACTGTGATGCACGGTTTTCAAGGTTTAACAAAAATCGGGCATTATGACGGCTATAAATTGAACGTTCTAAAAATCATAACCATAATACCAAGCCACACCGGGCACAAATCCAACTTATACACATGATTCTCATCTTTATCAGTCCAAGAACATCATGCTAAACCAACAAGATCATCATCTCTTACTAAAATCATTAAACCACTAACTAATCATGCTTATAACATCCTTAAGAACATATTACTCTAAAATCATCAAGAACAAGCAAAATCTCAAAGTAAGATCTAGGGTTCTCAAGAATTATACCTTCCTTGGAGTATGATCTAGCCTTACTAAGCTTGGTATGGTCCTTGGGAGTGCTTAAGCTTGTTTAGATCAACCATGAAAACAAGAAAATCAAAGATTAGTTCATGAAAACACTATTCACCCTCCTCTTTAATGATTTATTTGAAAATGGAAAAAGAGGAGATTGAAGCTAAGATTTTTAGGAGATCACTTTTATGAAATATAGAACTCACCATAAAAGTTTGGAGATCAAATGATGGCTGGAAGGTTGATTTTGATATTGGAATTTAAGAAATAGCCGAATGGGAGCTTTAGAGAGAGTCTTGATATTTTCTTGTGTTGGTTTGCTAGAATAATGCATAAAGTGATATGTTTAACATAATATCTCATCCTTGGTTGCTTTAATAAAGTGATGATGCACTAGGTGATGTATTTTGCAAGCCAAGTGTTGTGTTTTTGGATGGTTATAAACTAACTACATGGTTTGCTTGCTAAGTGAATGGTTGATGGTTGATTCCTAAATATGTTGGTTACGTATGTAATCATATGGTTACTAGATATTTTCTAGTAGCTTATGCTTGACTCTTGCTTCCCCTGCTTGCTCTTTTGTCCGGTTATTGCTCAATTTGATTGATCGTTCGTAGGAATATCTCAAGGATTTCTAGTTAGGGTTTTACCGGAAACCTTCTTAATATTTATAATACTATTCTCCGTCTTTCTTAACACTTCTCGAATTTAAATTCCTTAAATCCCTTTAATAAATCCTTAAGTCTGGCAGTGCCCAGGGAAATCTCGGAGAAAATAAAAGTGCTATTTTTCTGAATCCGATAGCTTTTACATACAATTAATTTCCTCCTGGATCATGAATACGAACTCAGAAATCCATTCTGAATACTTCTATATAGCGTCGTCCAATAATATTCTCATCTTCACCAAAATCACTATTCACACATTATTATTTCTTTTATTCCTTATATTTATTAAAAATGTCCTGGTCCTCTTTCGGGCGTTCCTTAACCCTTTTACGGAACCACTGGACTAATAACAGATATTGATTTGGATGACACAAGAATAATCTTTCTTGGAATAATATAATTTATATTCCTAGGAGATTGATCATTCTTATCTATGCTGTCAACCAAAATCATACCTAAGATATTTCCTTACATAACTCCCTTCTGGTTTTGGGGTAATCTCAACCTTATTGGTTAAATCCATACTTTTACATGGTTTCACACATGCTTCATCAGGCCTTATTGCTACTATGTCAAACATTCCTTACCAAACTTCCCTTTTTGAAGTTCAGAATATTACCTCTTCCCTTATAAGGTTTCTTAGGTCATCCTCATCATTCCTCCTGTATCTTTTGGTTACAAGGTATATTAAACATCATTAATCAATTCTATAACAACTCTGTCTATGTACTTTTCGAGACTCCTTTCCACAAATCCTTACAGGTTATTGATACTTTGGTCGATTCAACTTATATCGTCTAAATTCACAATGTCTTTGTTAGGGGTGATGTTATCCTTAGTGCACCCCCCGGGGTTCGTCTTAATATATGGACATTCTATCCTCAATTCTATTTTCAAGGAATACTTACATCCTGTACTTGGCAATTCAATCATATATCCTTAATAAGGGTCTCTTTTCAATCATTTCCATCTTGATAATCTATAGGTAGCTTAATGCTAACCTCTTCTTTCAAACGAATGTCAGTCTATATGACTTTCCATAAGACAACACATGTCTAACTACTCTTTCTTACAGAACTTAGTAATGGTAGCAAGGATGTTCTGGAAGATATTGGTCGTGTTCAACATGAATCTCTTGGTACCTATTGCTTTTCTTGAGGACACTAGGCTTCAGATAACATTTATGCATCATACTGCACTATTTACGACAATCTTTATAACCTTTGCTGGTCACCATCCTCAGTCCTAATACATTCATGGTATTTATAAAATCCATCATCATGTATCTCAATTCATTTTACATCAAAAGTTCTCGCGGTTGGCGCTTGGTTAGAAACACTCCGGTTTGTCCTTTCATTACTGGTCTAGTCACTTGGTAATCCTTTGTGACTTGGCCTCAACTGGCCATGTAACGCCCCCAAATCCGGGGTCAGTAGAATTGGGCGTCACGCTAACAAACTCAATAATTCTAACAAAAATCGGCCATGATGTATTCGTAAATACAACATAAACCTGCTGAATACTAAACTAAAAATCTGAAATCAAAATAAAACTGAAATAAAAATTAAAACTCAATCAAAAGCTCTTGACCCCAACTCCCAACTCAGGATCTTAGGTTACAGTTCTAGAAACAAGAAAACCCAAACCAACTTAAATACAACTCTATATACAAAACTTATACAAACTTAAATCACTGGTATAACTTCGAATAGAAGTATACCATGCCAACTAATCAAATACATACTATAACTACTAAAACTATATTTACATACAACAAATGAAACTGTACATCTAATTACCCTGATCCACGTCAGCTTCATAACAGCATCCTGCTTCTTCTTTCCACTTTCTGAACTGCGCAGGCTAGGCCTCGCCAACTTAGCTTACTGAAATATTAGATTTAAAACAACAAGTGTGAGCCAAAGAACGCTCAGCAAGTTAATAATATAGCAAAACGATAATATCTCTATAATTCATTGATGAACAATATCAATGAATACTTTATCTCAAAAGATCAATCAGTTTCAATCATAGAGTAAAACTTTTCCATTTATTACAAATCATCACAGCCTCAGATAAAACTTTGAGAAAAAAGAATATCAAGAAATTCCCCAATCATTCTTACTCCACTTTCACGTACAATGTTACTCGCGAAGAGAATAACTAGGAAACCTCTATCCATCCTTAATCTCATTGTTTTACTGAGTTTCCAATTATATCATTTATAACATTTATAACTCGAAATCAAAATTCTAATAACTGAGAAGGTTTATAATACTAGATTCAATACTTTTATACTTGCAAAATACTTTAACTATCACTTTAACAAAATCTCCAAGAAATTCTCAAATTTCATTCATGTCGCTAAGCATTTGCATACCTAGCTGCCTAACCGGCCTGACAATCATGAGTTTGAATAAATGAGAAGATCTCAAATCATTCTCGGTTCTCACTATCACTGCGCAACACATGCCACAGTGACCGTAATAACCGTGAATTAATTTTCACCGTTCAAAATACAAATATAATAACTTTCCATTTTTATACTAAAAGTACTTTTTAACTCAAATCGTAACTTTATATCCAACATACTTTAACTTAAACAGTTCTATACTCAGAATATACTTACATAAAAACATTTAATAGAATTGGAGTTTTAATCATACTCTGGACATTACGGGTGATCAGCCACGTAAAGTCCAGCTGAAAACACTCTGGGATCCCCTCACTAGACACTTATTGACATTGGCCTTTACTACTATGACCACGAAGCTGGTCCACATTTTATAAAATTGTTCCAATTCCATTAAACTAATTTACTATCAATTAATCTCAGGGAAACCATATACATTAAGAACATTGTACTAATCAATAAATAAGAATGCAATACGTGCAATAAAACTTTAACAGAATATTACTATCAACATATGAGAAAGAATAATACTGGCAATAAAACTTAAATTCTACTTTCCACATGATATATGAATAAAATATATTCTTATCCATAATTCGAAGAAAATGGTACTAGCAATAAGAATTTGAAAAGATTACTTATATTGAATAGAAACATAATAAACTCGCTTGAACGATAAGCGAGGGTTAGTACACTTGCCTTGTCCACGCGTCGATTCGCTACTTACTTAACCTCGGTCCTTATTCGATCACGCATGCATCTTCTTCAATAATCCGTCAACATGTGCACTGGCTCTATATCGAATCCCTAATCATACTTGAAATAATAGTAAAGTACTATTTAGTACATAAACAACCCAATCGATAACTAATTACTTATAACTCGCAAGGCAATACATACATAAATATATATATATACCCACACCTCATTAATCATCACATATGCACTTAAACACTCATACACATACATGCCTTCAAATCTTTAATCAAATAATTTAAATAACTTTAAATACAGGGGATTTTTAGAAAATTTCGGCATGAAGTATTCGTTTATCGGACTATGGGCACAACCCCTCAAATACAATTTCAACCCTGTTTTACAAAAAAATAAAATAAAATAAAGCTGCCTCAACTTGCAGCAACAAAAAGTAAACAAATAAAACCCGCCCAGACATGCGGCACCTAGCACATAATAATTTACACTACTACTTACGCTACACCAATGATCGTATTTCTCACGCATTTTAATGATACACGTGACAACCAATCATTGATGTTCGTAAGCCCTAGGGAACAACCCCTAGCACTAACTATTACTTACGCTATATCGATGATCACATCACTCAAGTATATTAATTATACTCGTGATAGCTAATCATGGATATTCGTAAGCCCTAGGGATTAGTCGAAAAGAATTACACAAGTCCTTTAAATATTGACATTTAAAAACTTGTGATCTTCTCATAACCCCTAGCACAATTCTAATTATTATAAAATTCTAACATTTAACATGTACCACGTATTCCCATACTTACCAACACCAAGTAATTGACCCACGTACACACATAACTGTTCATTTACTTACTGAATCAAACTAGCAATTTACAACTAACTAAATTTACAACAATTAATAACACCTCGAATTTACAACTAATTACACTTAGCAATTAGCACTTAAACATTTATAACTAGTAAGACCATCAAATACTACGACTCGCTTTATACTGTTTAGCACATAAGCATTTACCACAATATTCTTAATTTACAACATTAGTCTAATTATGACAATTAATGCATTTAACTCGCATTTATATCTCTCAATCCACTATTCACATTAACAAGACAATTTCACATTTGAATCATATATTAACAAACAACTTAAGATTTACAATTCACTACTCAACTATAACCTCGAATATAACAATGGTTATAAAAGAAACCAACCTAAAATCTTTAGCATATAAACGCCAATTCACTTATACATATAAATCCATTGTCCGCTTAAATTAAACATATGAGTCCCATTTATTCCTTAAATTAAACTAACAATTATCGAACCCACAAAGTAACACTTTGCTATTCATAAAAATTGAATTCACGCTACCTTTGCTTATTAATACTCAGAAATCGACTTATAACCTACACAAAAACATATAATCGAGTTCTTACACAATTAATATCTCTAATCACCTAGATACTCTTAACCAGCTACTAATCATTCATAATTAAATCAAATATCACTTAACAATCATTTAAACATCTTAATTAACATCTAGCAATTCATACTTTTCTAAATTAAATACAAAAATTTTCAAAATAAATCATGTAACTCGAAACCACACATGTGCAGTCATTTAAACTAGTAATTAACACACATAGTAGCTATAATTAGCATAAAAAAACGCAGCATGAAGTATACATACACACATGCTACATATATACACACGCAACAGAAAACCCATACCCAGCTGAAGACACACGCATACACAATTATCATGTACACATCTCCTTCTTCGCCTTCTAGCTGCCATCACAACCCCGCCACCACAGTGCTTCGCCGGAGTCACCCCCGCCGACCACCAGTCGCGGCGGCGCCGTCACCTGCGACCTCCCCTGGTTCATTCTTCCCGTGCGGCTGCTCCTCTACAACACACACACGCGTATATATATATACACACACACACACACTAATCTTCTTCATCAATTTCCAACCCTAATTTTTCCCCCAATTCTCTCCTCTCTCCCCGACTGATTCTCTCGGTTGTTTTTTGCTATTGGGCTTGGCCCAATCCTTGTATATAAATTCATACTACTAGTTCTTTTCGGGCCCAAATAAAACACTACTTACCCATTCTTGTAAAAACTAATACACATCTCTTATAAATCGAAATTAAATAAAATTTCAGAAAATTAAACTTTTCATTTTTAAAATAAAGAGTATAAAATTACAAACTCCCACATATTTTTAAAATATTTTTCGGATCAAAAATGAATTAAATATGAATTTTCAAAGTTTTGATCCTTTAAAAACTATAAAACTCTTAAAATCATTTTAAAATACTAAAGCACCCAAATTAATCCACCCAACAATTTTAAAAACTCCATAAATATATAAAGATAATATCATAAAAGATTTCATGATTTTTAAGCCCTCCGATAATTAAACAAAGATTTTTGAAGATCAATAATACTTGATTTAAATATTTTTAAATCACTAAAAATACCAATAAAATACTGGGGCACACATTGGCACACATAAATCCATATATACTCACACTAGTACAAAAATGGTCTTATACGTCGGTTAAAACAGCCTTATACGTCGGTTAAATGGCGACGTATGGGCAGGCGACGTATAAGGTCAGAGTCTTATACGTCGGTTAAAAAGGCGACGTATATTGTATCCTTTTACGTCGGTTCTTCTAAACAACCGACGTATATTGTATCCTTTTACGTCGGTTTTTCTAAATAACCGACGTATATTGTTATCCTTTTACGTCGGTTTTTCTAAACAACCGACGTATATTATTATCCTTTTACGTCGGTTCTTCTAAACAACCGACGTATATTGTATCCTTTTACGTCGATTTTTCTAAATAACCGACGTATATTGTTATCCTTTTACGTCGGTTTTTCTAAACAACCGACGTATATTGTTATCCTTTTACGTCGGTTCTTCTAAACAACCGACGTATAAGGTCCAAAAAATTTTAAAAAAAAATTAATTACAATTAAATTGTCCAGAACAAGCTAATGCATAGAACAAACCATTGTTTAATTGCAATTAAACAATTACAATTACAATGCACAATTACAATTAAACAACCACCACACAAGAAGAATTAAAGACAAGCTTGTAGTAAAAAATAAAGTGATGATAACACAAGGTAGTTACCAATAAACTTAAACTTTATACAAGACAACAGACTTAAAATCTATGGAATTCAATCAGGACTGTTACAAAAGATGAGAGATTAACTCTAACAATCATTCCTGTCACCGAGGTGCTAGCTCTGAAATTCCCCTAATTTCCATCTGTCATGTCTTGAGGTGTTAACGATGAATCACCTTTTATCACAAAATCGCCTGGTACTGCTTAAACCTGTGCAAAGTTAACCTTGCTTCTTCAGTCATATTAACTGGTTCATTCCCGGGAGTACGTAAATCAAATCCCTGAAGCAGACGAGCTAGAGTTAGTTGCATCATCAAAAACCTCGATTCCATTTCCATCTCACCTTCCCCAATACTGCTATACCGCTTACTAAATTGTTAAATTGCAAAATTAAAAAACTTTGCAAACAGAATGTTACAAGGAGCAAAAGAAAGTGAGGTATGGAGGAATAACATGTCTTACAAGGATTTATAAGGATATTTTTAGAATCAATTTTATATAAGCGAGGGTAATCATTTTTATGCATGAGTCACTTAAATTTACTCGGGAACACGGTACAGAAAATGCACATATATCAAGCTGCAAATGACTACCTTAATAAGACCTGCTAAGCAGTGTACATCTATGTTGTCTGGCACCACACCTCTGTTCAGTTCTGGCACCACATATATCAGTTCTTCCCTCTGATATTCCCGAGTCAAATTGACCTTCCAGTCGTGCTTTATGAACTAGAAGATCAAGGATGCTCACAAAAAACTCAAAAAGCCTGAATTCAAGCACCCATGTTACACGATTTTAAATAGAGAAATAAAGAATATTAGTATGTAATCAACATAATACATACGAATTCTGCATCTCTAGTTGTAGACCTAACAACCGATTCAGGAAACGTTCAACATTCTGCATGTTCCTGTCATCTGTACACATAGTTGGATAGATATGTCAGATTCTTTGATATTGATACATGAAGTGATTACTCTATTATTCTTGCATTTTTTTCCCATAACAATTAACATCCACTCGCAATAAATTTCGGCATATTCAGAAAATGGATTAAGGTAAATCATTATGCTGATAATATCTTACCGACATAAGTTTCATCATCAAATAGTCCAACAGAAACAAGAGCAGTTTTTCCCTTGGCCATGAAATCTTTAACTGAATTCGGATTTTCAAGGGAACATCCAGGAGGCACCGGAAGATAACTCTGTAGCATAGGAATTAGCCATTTATGCATTTCAAAATCATACCACTTAAGGCACCACAAGGCAGGAGAGGGAGCATATATTACATATGTCGTCACTATTATAATTATACTTACTGAATCCTGATTTACAATTCCATTATACAATTCTGCGAGGGCCCGTTGTCCGTATGAGCTGTCATAATTGTAAGCACTAAGTGATGGCCCAGCTCTACACACAAACAACAATAAGTAAATATATATATTAGTTGTCTGTGATAATATAAGTAGTATTTTTGTCTACATATACACAAGTACAGACTCCCATCAATTATAAACCAACCTACGTTCACCACCAAGATTACTAAAGAGTAACCTGATATAGAAACAATAAAACAAATTTTAATTTATCAAACTTAAGAGTGGGACCAAGAGAAGAAGAGAAGATAACTATGAAAAGTCACATATTACTGCTGACTACATAAATGGTTACATAAAATTGAATTTGTTGTCTACCTATACTCGGGTGCAGAAGCTTGATTTGATCGGTGAGTTCTTCCAAACTGTTGTATCGCACGATCAGCACTCCAGGGTAATTCTATGGTCAGGTGTACCCTCCTCCTCTGATATAACAGTTATTTAAATTCATAATAGAAATACAAAATGAAAAGCCAGTTGGTATGCCAGGCTTATAGTTTGAGCAAACTCTACTAGTAACAGTAACAGAAAAGGAAGAGGGAATTCAAAGTTCGTGTAGTGGAAAAATTTGGTACAATTTTTTTTGCATTCACTTATACCTGATTTCTCGCCCTTCTATCTGCTTGCAACGATACTCCAGTAGATCCAGCCTCAGAAATTATGGCAATTAGCTTGGTTCCATCCATGAATGATTGTTTTTCATACATGTTGACCATTTCCATGCTAACACCGTCTCTGCAGCAAGAAAACAAAGCATGTCAGCAGCTTCAAGATAAATTCAAACACAAAAGTAGGCAAGCAGGCCAAGACTTACGAGTTCCAAGGCTCATAACTGACAGCATTTCCGTTAGATGCCCTGATAAGCCTGTGACGCCTTCCTGTAATTTCTGCCACCTTATGAGGACCTCCAAGCTGCAAATCATTTGAATTCATTTTCAGAAGGATGCATTATCATGAGTAAGACTATAATGAAGAATTTATAGATAATATGCTAATAATGCAACACAGGCCACCTCAGTGGATCCCCATCTCTGAGGCTGGGCGGGAAACAACATTTTACCAAATCCATCCACCATCTCATAGATATGGATCCAGATTTAAAATTAAGTCGACATAATGTTCAATCAAACGAACTAAAAGAGGAATTCCGTCACACGTAAAAAAAAGGTAAAAGGTTCATAACATAACATCTACGGATTTATAAAATTTATTGATAAATTACTTATAATGGCATGTCTTCAGTTATGCTTCAAATCCCTGAAGCAGACGAGTTAGAGTTAGTTGCATCATCAAAAACCTCGATTCCATTTCCATCTCACCTTCCCCAATACTGCTATACCGCTTACTAAATTGTTAAATTGTAAAATTAAAAAACTTTGCAAACAGAAAGTTACAAGGAGCAAAAGAAACTTTGCATTTTGACAGTGACTAAAATTATTCATGATAAGCTTAAAGTTCCATCACATACATATATATAGCCACAGACACATTATCTAGTAAAATATTTAATAATACCAGTCCAACTATTCGTCTAGTATTACAAACAAAGCCACAAGCTGAGATTAGACGAAGCATGCTAAATTATGATAAAGCAACCCAAGACTAAAAGAAGGGCAACAATAAAACGGAGATATCATCCAAGATAATTATGTTGTTTTTCCCAAAATGAGCACAAGAATAAGAAAGGCAAATACTTAATTGAAATATAATCCAAGCAATACAAAGATTGAAAGACACAAAATAACAAGAATGAGAAACAAACCCTAGCACGTTGAATATTGTTGATCTTTGGCATTGAATTTGGGGAGCAAATGGAGATACTGTTGGTGAATACAACCATGCGATTCCTGAAAAACACGAAGCTTGGTCTCCAGAGTACTAGTAGAGACAGGAAGACCCAAGGTATGATCGATGGATTCTCTCAAATATGACTCTGTTTCTGGAAGAACATCCATTGCTGTGATTAATTACAACTCAAGATTCCAAAACAAAACCCTAGATCTGTAAGCAAACAAAAAGAGGAAAGATTGAATAAGATTATTATACTATAAGGTGAGTTATATATAGACAGTAATGGAAATATAGTCGTTGATTAAGATAAAATGTATCTACAAACACAGAGAGAGAGAGAGAGGGAGAGGGAGACAGAGGGAGGGAGAGGGAGCAAGTGAGAGAGGGGGAGATCGATAGAGAGAATTGGGGAAGAATAGAGACGGTGGTGTTTGATTAGTGAATTGGGGAAAAATAATTTAATTGGGGTTTAATAATTTTATACGTCGGTTGTTTAAAGCGTGATGTAAAAAGTGAAACTTTATACATCGGTTTTTCTTAATCCAACGTAAAAGATAATTTTATACGTCGCCTTTTCTCAACCGACGTATAAAGTAGCATTTTATACGTCGCATTTTCTCAACCGATGTATAAAGTAGCATTTTATACGTCGCCTTTTCCTCAACCGACGTATAAAGTAGCATTTTATACGTCGCCTTTTCTCAACCGACGTATAAAGTAGCATTTTATACGTCATCTTTTCCTCAACCGACGTATAATATGACCTTATACGTCGGCGTTTTCTTCAACCGACGTAAAAAATGTTAAAAATTGACCTTATACGTCGCCTTTATGCGGAACCGACGTATATGACTACTTTATACGTCGCCTTTGGCCAGAACCGACGTATAAAAGGCGACGTATAAGGTCAGTTTTGTACTAGTGTCATATAAACTCGATACTAAATATCGTTGAACTCCACAACGATATTCTCAAATCCAATTCCATACTTTAAATACTAATTAACATAATTAGACAATAATAAAATAATAATAATAAATCCTAAAATAATCTGGGATCTTACATTCTACCCACCTTAAAAGGATTCCGACCTCGGAATCAGGTAAAGAAGGGTTACTGAGGTTTACTCTAACAACTCGGGTTGCATCCGCAACTCTACTAATCTGTACTATGGATACTTATTTACTATGCTGGGATCTCTACTGATCTCTCTATATAGAACAACTCTAATCGCAGAACTATACGTCACGCGTTACTAGTATTCTAAACTCGATTGGCATACGTTCAAAACTGCTCGAGATATTATGATCCATGATATTTGAAGAGAACGATTTCACATCGAAGCAAAGGTTCTACAATTGTAGAATTAATTCATGAGTTTTCAAACAAATATTCTTTGAAATGAAAGATTACTGAGTGATCAATATGATCAAATGAACCTTGTTGCGTGCCTTATTCAAGACATGACTAAAGGTAATTAACCTTCTTGTACTTCACAACACACAAGTGATGGCGTCCCATCAGACTGCTATCACACAGACAAACAGTCCTTGTGTCCCCTATAAATAGGGTTGTTCACCTCAGTTGGAGTAAAGAAACATAAAAAGATTCGAACATTGAATTAACAATCAGTAGATGAGAAATTCTCAGACATACCCCTGGATTACAACTAAACGGATTCCATGGGTACTAATTCAGAAGAAAAGGATAATCAGGAAAGAAATGACTGGCACAATACTAAGAAATGATGATCTATCAACAATAGGATTATTCACTGATGAAGAAATTTCGAAACTCATATATCAAACTTGACAGGGTTTAGAAATAAAAGAAATAGGCATTATAGCCTCCATCATAACTGGAAATCCAACTTCAGGGGAAAGACAATTGTCAAAATAAAGTCATCATAGGAATATTGATTGAAAGAAAGGAAGGTATTGCCAGGGTCTCCACGTACATCTTCTTTGTCGACTCCTTCGCTGACTCGTCATTCGATCTAGACTTTGAAGGTTCCACTACCTACAGCCTCAAGGGTTTCTACCCAACTCCGCTCAACTATCTGACACCACTCACATCTTAACTCACTAACTGGTACTATATCCAATAGTCCAACACGAGTCCTATATGAACTCTTACGTTCCTTACTTAACTATACACACTCCTACACACTCTCGTTTCTAGTTTACTATAACCTACTCTCTGATACCAACCTGTAACGCCCCCAAATCCGGGGTCAGTAGATTTGGGCGTCACGCTAACAAACTCAATAATTCTAACAAAAATCGGCCATGATGTATTCGTAAATACAACATAAACCTGCTGAATACTAAACTAAAAATATGAAATCAAAATAAAACTAAAATAAAAATTAAAACTCAATCAAAAGCTCTTGACCCCAACTCCCAACATAGGATCTTAGGTTACAGTTCTAGAAACAAGAAAACCCAAACCAACTTAAATACAACTCTATATACAAAACTTATACAAACTTAAATCACTGGTATAACTTCGAATAGAAGTATACCAGGCCAACTAATCAAATACATACTATAACTACTAAAACTATATTTACATACAACAAATCAAACTGTACATCTAATTATCCTGATCCACGTCAGCTTCATAACAACATCCTGCTTCTTCTTTCCACTTTCTGAACTGCGCAAGCTAGGCCTCGCCAACTTAGCTTACTGAAATATTAGATTTAAAACAACAACAAGTGTGAGCCAAAGAACGCTCAGCAAGTTAATAATATAGCTAAACGATAATATCTCTATAATTCATTGATGAACAATATCAATGAATACTTTATCTCAAAAGATCAATCAGTTTCAATCATAGAGTAAAACTTTTCCATTTATTACAAATCATCACAGCCTCAGATAAAACTTTGAGAAAAAGAATATCAAGAAATTCCCCAATCATTCTTACTCCACTTTCACGTACAATGTTACTCGCGAAGAGAATAACTAGGAAACCTCTATCCATCCTTAATCTCATTGTTTTACTGAGTTTCCAATTATATCATTTAAAACATTTATAACTCGAAATCAAAATTCTAATAACTGAGAAGGTTTATAATACTAGATTCAATACTTTTATACTTGCAAAATACTTTAACTATCACTTTAACAAAATCTCCAAGAAATTCTCAATTACTCAAATTTCATTCATGTCGCTAAGCATTTGCATACCTAGCTGCCTAACCGGCCTGACAATCATGAGTTTGAATAAATGAGAAGATCTCAAATCATTCTCGGTTCTCACTATCACTGCGCAACACATGCCACAGTGACCGTAATAACCGTGAATTAATTTTCACCGTTCAAAATACTAATATAATAACTTTCCATTTTTATACTAAAAGTACTTTTTAACTCAAATCGTAACTTTATATCCAACATACTTTAACTTAAACAGTTCTATACTCAGAATATACTTACATAAAAACATTTAATAGAATTGGAGTTTTAATCATACTCTGGACATTACGGGTGATCAGCCACGTAAAGTCCAGCTGAAAACACTCTGGGATCCCCTCACTAGGCACTTATTGACATTGGCCTTTACTACTATGACCACAAAGCTGGTCCACATTTTATAAAATTGTTCCAATTCCATTAAACTAATTTACTATCAATTAATCTCAGGGAAACCATATACATTAAGAACATTGTACTAATCAATAAATAAGAATGCAATACGTGCAATAAAACTTTAACAGAATATTACTATCAACATATGAGAAAGAATAATACTGGCAATAAAACTTAAATTCTACTTTCCACATGATATATGAATAAAATATATTCTTATCCATAATTCGAAGAAAATGGTACTAGCAATAAGAATTTGAAAAGATTACTTATATTGAATAGAAACATAATAAACTCGCTTGAACGATAAGCGAGGGTTAGTACACTTGCCTTGTTCCACACGTCGATTCGCTACTTACTTAACCTCGGTCCTTATTCGATCACGCATGCATCTTCTTCAATAATCCGTCAACATGTGCACTGGCTCTATATCGAATCCCTAATCATACTTGAAATAATAGTAAAGTACTATTTAGTACATAAACAACCCAATCGATAACTAATTACTTATAACTCGCAAGGCAATACATACATAAATATATATATATATATATATATACCCACACCTCATTAATCATCACATATGCACTTAAACACTCATACACATACATGCCTTTAAATCTTTAATCAAATAATTTAAATAACTTTAAATACAGGGGATTTTTAGAAAATTTCGGCATGAAATATTCATTTATCGGACTATGGGCACAGCCCCTCAAATACAATTTCAACCCTGTTTTACAAAAAAATAAAATAAAGCTGCCTCAACTTGCAGCAACAAAAAGTAAACAAATAAAACCCGCCCAGACATGCGGCACCTAGCACATAATAATTTACACTACTACTTACGCTACACCAATGATCGTATTTCTCACGCATTTTAATGATACACGTGACAACCAATCATTGATGTTCGTAAGCCCTAGGGAACAACCCCTAGCACTAACTATTACTTACGCTATATCGATGATCACATCACTCAAGTATATTAATTATACTCGTGATAGCTAATCATGGATATTCGTAAGCCCTAGGGATTAGTCGAAAAGAATTACACAAGTCCTTTAAATATTGACATTTAAAAACTTGTGATCTTCTCATAACCCCTAGCACAATTCCAATTATTATAAAATTCTAACATTTAACATGTACCACGTATTCCCATACTTACCAACACCAAGTAATTGACCCACGTACACACATAACTGTTCATTTACTTACTGAATCAAACTAGCAATTTACAACTAACTAAATTTACAACAATTAATAACACCTCGAATTTACAACTAATTACACTTAGCAATTAGCACTTAAACATTTATAACTAGTAAGACCGTCAAATACTACGACTCGCTTTATACTGTTTAGCACATAAGCATTTACCACAATATTCTTAATTTACAACATTAGTCTAATTATGACAATTAATGCATTTAACTCGCATTTATATCTCTCAATCCACTATTCACATTAACAAGACAATTTCACATTTGAATCATATATTAACAAACAACTTAAGATTTACAATTCACTACTCAACTATAACCTCGAATATAACAATGGTTATAAAAGAAACCAACCTAAAATCTTTAGCATATAAACGTCAATTCACTTATACATATAAATCCATTGTCCGCTTAAATTAAACATATGAGTCCCATTTATTCCTTAAATTAAACTAACAATTATCGAACCCACAAAGTAACACTTTGCTATTCATAAAAATTGAATTCACGCTACCTTTGCTTATTAATACTCAGAAATCGACTTATAACCTACACAAAAACATATAATCGAGTTCTTACACAATTAATATCTCTAATCACCTAGATACTCTTAACCAGCTTCTAATCATTCATAATTAAATCAAATATCACTTAACAATCATTTAAACATCTTAATTAACATCTAGCAATTCATACTTTTCTAAATTAAATACAAAAATTTTCAAAATAAATCATGTAACTCGAAACCACACATGTGCAGTCATTTAAACTAGTAATTAACACACATAGTAGCTATAATTAGCATAAAAAAACGCAGCATGAAGTATACATACACACACGCTACAGATATACACACGCAACAGAAAACCCATACCCAGCTGAAGACACACGCATACACAATTATCATGTACACATCTCCTTCTTCGCCTTCTAGCTGCCATCACAACCCCGCCACCACAGTGCTTCGCCGGAGTCACCCCCGCCGGCCACCAGTCGCGGCGGCGCCGTCACCTGCGACCTCCCCTGATTCATTCTTCCCGCGCGGCTGCTCCTCTACAACACACACAACACACACACGCGTATATATATATACACACACATACACACTCATCTTCTTCATCAATTTCCAACCCTAATTTTTCCCCCAATTCTCTCCTCTCTCCCCGACTGATTCTCTCGGTTGTTTTTTGCTATTGGGCTTGGCCCAATCCTTGTATATAAATTCATACTACTAGTTCTTTTCGGGCCCAAATAAAACACTACTTACTCATTCTTGTAAAAACTAATACACATCTCTTATAAATCGAAATTAAATAAAATTTTAGAAAATTAAACTTTTCATTTTTAAAATAAAGAGTATAAAATTACGAACTCCCACATATTTTTAAAATATTTTTCGGATCAAAAATGAATTAAATATGAATTTTCAAAGTTTTGATCCTTTAAAAACTATAAAACTCTTAAAATCATTTTAAAATACTAAAGCACCCAAATTAATCCACCCAACAATTTTAAAAACTCCATAAATATATAAAGATAATATCATAAAAGATTTCATGATTTTTAAGCCCTCCGATAATTAAAAAAAGATTTTTGAAGATCAATAATACTTGATTTAAATATTTTTAAATCACTAAAAATACCAATAAAATACTGGGGCACACATTGGCACACATAAATCCATATATACTCATATAAACTCGATACTAAATATCGTTGAACTCCACAACGATATTCTCAAATCCAATTCCATACTTTAAATACTAATTAACATAATTAGACAATAATAAAATAATAATAATAATAAATCCTAAAATAATCTGGGATCTTACAGGCCACACTAAAATATGTAAGTTTAGGGGTTGGCTAATAGCCTTACTTTTCTAGCAATTGCCGGCATAGTGCCTCCTTCTTTGATACCTTTTGATCTTTTCAAAACTTTATTCCATATAAGTCTCAATCGACTTCTCGGTGCCATGACCGGTCACCTTTTCTTTACTTTTATCCTTTCAACTATTCTTATTAATTCCACCTGCCACAAAAGCTTAACACTTCTGGCATAACAACCTTTTCATTCAAGTCAATCCCGGAACTTCTCAGTCCGGCTTGTTTCTTAATCCCATTTCTCTTTTTATGTCCAATCTCAACTTCAACATTTTATCCCTATAATCAGTCATAATAATCGGGGTCTGTCTACCAGCCCGCATAGCGGCTGCCCTACCAAATCCATAGGGTTCGTTCCAGTATCCATTCTTTTCGGTGACGTATTCAGATAATCAGAAAGACAAGGTTTGCCAAATTTCGTCCAATTCCTTTCCAGGTTTAGGGAAATTTCAGTCAATCTATCCACCCACTGGTAGTACTAAGAAGGTCCATTTCGATACCCGAAGAATATTTCTAGGAACATCCAAATGGGTGGAACCATAAACAGTTATATTAACGAAATTATTGACATAAAGTTGGGAGTTTAACCATTGGGAAGAAACTAAATATATATACCTCCCCTAGAAGGGAAAATCAAAGTATCCAACTGAAACATACCACATCTTCCCGGTACCTATTCGTCCTAATAGTCGATACTACCGAATACTAGTCTACCTAACATCTAGTCTCAAAAGAAACGCTACCGTCGAAGTTAGTCGCCCCACAAAATTGGCACTATCAAGGCCATCCGAATCTAGTAAACCGTGTTGTCCAACTATATTCGAAGTTATCCTACCATGTTGCACAAGCACAGCACCTAAACCTGTACGAGGCGTATCCTAATAAATTTCCAAAATTTTCCTTCCTCCATTAGATAACGCCAATGCTGGGTCGTCATCAATTTTATCTTTAACTCCAGGGAGATTTTCCCCCATTTATCTTGTACATTCAAACTTTTAGTCTTGCAATTAAGTCTGGTTACGGGACTACACTCTTCGTAAAGTCCTGAGCAGATCTTTGGTAATACTTCGTGAATCTTATGAAATTTCTCACCTTTGCCGATGTGGTCGGCCTTTCTCCATTTGAAACTGTCTTTAACTTGGTGGGGTTGATCAATCACTACTTCCTATTGCTCATATGTCCTATTATCTGGACTTCATTTTGCCAAAACTCTTACTTCGAGAACATGGTCTACACCTATTCTTTCAGGTTTCATCTAAAAGCATTCTCAATTACATCTCAACCACTGCTCGCCTTATGATGTGCTAAAATAAATACAATTTAAATCGCAAGCGCACGATCTCGTTTTAGTATTTTTAGATTCGTCCACAGAGACTAATATATTCGCAAACCTTAACTTTTACTTTAGGCGAATTAGAACAAGTGATTTTGTGAAAATTTTGATTTTAACTACTAAAAGAAAATTTAATCTAGCTTGAAAAGAAAATTTGAAATTATTTAAACTACAAACTAAATTTTGATTTTTCACTAATTAAATTAAAATCGAATTTTTTTATTTACAGAAAAATAAAATTATGACATGACTTAATCGAAATTTTAACTAGCCGAAAAACAAACCAAAGAGCAATTTTTTTCAAATCAGAACAAAAGAACAAGAACCAGTAATTCGACTAGCAGCTACTAGGAACCAGGACTCGTGTAACTCAGCAACAAAACGCAGAATTACACTCTAAGAACTCAAACACAACGAATGTGGTTCAAAACAGTAATTCACAAAACATGAACTAAAGAATCGGACTCAGCACAACTCAAAACCGCAAACGACTCAAACTCGGCAAAAACAAACAGACCACAGAAAGCACAAACTGGAAATTCACACAGCATCAACGAATTCAGCAACACTACTCGACCAACAGCCCAAAATTCAACGGAAAATAAACAGCAAAGTAACAACCAACAGGAGAATGTGACATCAGTAACATAAACAAATAGCAAGTCAGAAAACTCTAAAACTCAACAGCAAGACATCGAACAAACAGAAAATCGACGAACAGCAACTGAGCTACAATCTCATGAAATCAAAATTGCAACTCGCGAAATCAGCAAACCCGAAGCTCAAAACTCGAATTATAGAATCAACTAGAATTCAGTCAAGAACAAAAATGGAACTCAACAGCAGACACAAAACAGTAATTCAATCTCAACAACAAGAATACCAAGTCGACTCATTATCAAAACTTGCGAACAACCAAGACTGCAATTTACAATCAACTTAGAAATTCACAGACCAAATCGATCAACTTAAAATTCAGAACTTATACACTACAGCTCGAGACAAATAGCAACGCATTACATTTAGACCAAACGACTCAGCTAAAACCTAGAACTACATTCGGTGAATACAGACCCAGCAAACGAAAATCAGAAACAAAACAGGATTCAAGGGCTCGAACTCAACTCCAGCATCTAACTAAAACGCAGCAAAACAAACTCCGAAAACAAACAGGACCGAGTGACTCAGTATACAAACAGCAACTTGGTGAACTCAAAAGCAAGAACTAACAAAGACCCTAAACAACAAAGAACTCAACAGCATCATTCGTCCGCAGCAAATAAGGGGAAACAATTATCCAATTCGCAAAAACTCAAACAATATGCAGACAATCGACGAAATCAAAAACCAAATTCTGCGAAAATGAAATTGAACACGAACTCAAAAGATTCTAACACTAAAATGAGGGAAAGGGATTGTGTGTATTTGTAAGAATCGGAAAAAAAATGGAGAGATGAACTGGGGGGTTAGCAGCGAAGGGAAGGAAAGGAAGGAGGAGAAAGAGAGAGTTCGATGGAGGAGATTAAAGACAGGGGAGAGGGTCGTTTTTGTTGAAGAAAAATAAGAGACGAGAGCTGGGTTTGAGTATTTGATTCGAAGAAAACAAAACAGAGGACTCGTATATGATTTAATTCAAAGAAGAACAGAAGGGGAGAATGTTGATGAAGAAGGAAATAAAATATGCTGGGTGTTTTGTTGTGAATAAAGTGAAAACAGGGGAGACTAAAATAAGCTTCGAATTTAAAACTAAAATGATAGGTAAATAAATTCCGAAAATTAATTAGCTACTAATATTTTTGTGTTTTTTTATATATAATTAAATACGAAAATAAGAAAATTATCTAGGCAATTAAAATTATACTACACTAAAATGATGATTTAGAATTAAAATGCCCACAATAAAATGGAAATTTAAAGGGGCACAGCTATGATTAACAACTAAGAACAAGAAATTAAAATTTCGTTACTTTCAACCCCAAGTGGTTAGCATTTCGCTACTTTGTCCACTAAACGGATTTACAAAAATAACGAAACAAGGCAACAATAACGAAAGAGCAAGACAAGAAATTAAAGGGAACTCGAAATTGCATTAAAATAAAGAGAGAGTGTTTACAAAATTTAGAACTAGAAAACAAGAAATTAAATCTACCCTAAAACTACACTATTCTATTCTACTCTACACTACATGTCTTTTACAAGGGAAATGAGGGGGTATTTATAGGATGGGAATTAGGGTTTAGGGGGGTGTGGGTAAATCTTGACCCTACATTTGGGGTGTGTGATGGTGTAATCCTAGCCATTAAAAGATTCCTTCCCCATTAAGCTTTGGTAGAGTGGATCTTGGCCATACACTTATTTAGTGTGTTGGGATCAAGCTCCACCTTCCACTTGTCTTGAGATATTCCTTTTGCTCCAAGCTCCTAATTCTTTTCCTTTTTTTCTTTTTGGTCCTTTTTCTTCCTCTTTTTCCCTTCCTTGCTCTTTATTTCTTTATTTTGTCATTTCTTTATTTATTCACGAATTTCCTGAAATGCAACAAAATAAATTATTAAAATACGAGTTCAAGCAGTAAATAGGTAATAAAAATATGCAAAAATATGCACTTATCACCTTACCTAATAAATTTATGATTCAGTGTCGGAATAACTTAAGGTAACTACCATAATTCATTCAAGGAAAAGAAAGAATTTAATATTCATTTGAATCACATGCATCTAATGTTTCTGGTTCATCATTCCACTGAATTGAACCAACTTATACTTGATTTCAGACAATAACCTCAATACTAGTTTATCATAGACTCACCGATCTTCTCCTCTGGTAGGTTCTGAGATCATTGTCTCGCTTACTACTTCCTTATATACTTTATCCAATCATACTATCACCTTCCAACGTCTTAATTGCTGGTACTTCATTCGGCAGTCCGGTTATGAATCCAATATGCATCTTTAGTTCTCTTAATAATATCTCAGTTCTTTATGCTCACTTTTCTGAGCACTATACCTTAACTCTTACAGTCTCTCTGGTTGCAGCCCTCATTTCCTCAAAGGTAAACTTCCTTATCTTTAATAAGATTCTCCTCCCCTGCTGAAACCTCTTCCGGGTTCTCAGTAGGGTACTCTATCGAATCCACCATCCGATCTTCAATATCAAAACAAGCATCATTGCGCTGCTGCTCGTACGCCTCAAGGTCTGTCGCCTTACTAGTCGGTACGAGAACGAGCTAAGTTACTATCATGAGACTTAATAGTTCCCATAAGGGTTTTATATGTCAGCACTACATTAAGTAGTCAGACTATGAACTTGGCAAGAGTTTTTATTATCTTTGTGAATTTATTGTTTTAACGTCGCATCATCTCTGGGATATATAACGCTCGCTCTGATACCATTTCTGTAACACCCCCAGATCCGGGGTCAGGGATCTGGTCGTTACGGTCTCAATATCCATCCACAAAACCAACATAATTTAAATTACAACCTTGTGACCCAAAATAACTTAAGGTAACTACCATAATTCATTCAAGGAAAAGAAAGAATTTAATATTCATTTGAATCACATGCATCTAATGTTTCTGGTTCATCATTCCACTGAATTGAACCAACTTATACTTGGTTTCCGACGATAGCCTCAATACTAGTTTATCATAGACTCACCGGTCTTCTCCTCTGGTAGGTTTTGAGATCATTGTCTTGCTTACTACTTCCTTATATACTTTATCCAATCATACTATCACCTTCCAACGTCTTAATTGCTGGTACTTCATTCGGCAGTCCGGTTATGAATCCAATATGCATCTTTAGTTCTCTTAATAATATCTCAGTTCTTTACACTCACTTTTCTGAGCACTATACCTTAACTCTTACAGTCTCTCTGGTTGCAGCCCTCATTTCCTCAAAGGTAAACTTCCTTATCTTTAATAAGATTCTCCTCCCCTGCTGAAACCTCTTCCGGGTTCTCAGTAGGGTACTCTATCGAATCCACCATCCTATCTTCAGTATCAAAACAAGCATCATTGCGCTGCTGCTCGTACGCCTCAAGGTCTGTCGCCTTACTAGTCGGTACGAGAACGAGCTAAGTTACTATCATGATACTTAATAGTTCCCATAAGGGTTTTATATGTCAGCACTACATTAAGTAGTCAGACTATGAACTTGGCAAGAGTTCTTATTATCTTAGTGAATTTATTGTTTTAACGTCGCATCATCTCTGGGATATATAACGCTCGCTCTGATACCATTTCTGTAACACCCCCAGATCCGGGGTCAGGGATCTGGTCGTTACGGTCTCAATATCCATCCACAAAACCAACATAATTTAAATTACAACCTTGTGACCCAAAATAACTTAAGGTAACTACCATAATTCATTCAAGGAAAAGAAAGAATTTAATATTCATTTGAATCACATGCATCTAATGTTTCTGGTTCATCATTCCACTGAATTGAACCAACTTATACTTGGTTTCCGACGATAGCCTCAATACTAGTTTATCATAGACTCACCGGTCTTCTCCTCTGGTAGGTTTTGAGATCATTGTCTTGCTTACTACTTCCTTATATACTTTATCCAATCATACTATCACCTTCCAACGTCTTAATTGCTGGTACTTCATTCGGCAGTCCGGTTATGAATCCAATATGCATCTTTAGTTCTCTTAATAATATCTCAGTTCTTTACACTCACTTTTCTGAGCACTATACCTTAACTCTTACAGTCTCTCTGGTTGCAGCCCTCATTTCCTCAAAGGTAAACTTCCTTATCTTTAATAAGATTCTCCTCCCCTGCTGAAACCTCTTCCGGGTTCTCAGTAGGGTACTCTATCGAATCCACCATCCTATCTTCAGTATCAAAACAAGCATCATTGCGCTGCTGCTCGTACGCCTCAAGGTCTGTCGCCTTACTAGTCGGTACGAGAACGAGCTAAGTTACTATCATGATACTTAATAGTTCCCATAAGGGTTTTATATGTCAGCACTACATTAAGTAGTCAGACTATGAACTTGGCAAGAGTTCTTATTATCTTAGTGAATTTATTGTTTTAACGTCGCATCATCTCTGGGATATATAACGCTCGCTCTGATACCATTTCTGTAACACCCCCAGATCCGGGGTCAGGGATCTGGTCGTTACGGTCTCAATATCCATCCACAAAACCAACATAATTTAAATTACAACCTTGTGACCCAAAACAACAACATAAAACACATCCGTTATAGTCCCAGAGATGAAATCAGAGTAACCATCAATATAATTAATCAAAAGTTTGAGTTCTTACAACCCAAAGAATTACAATTTTATCATTTCATACTCTTTGCCATCCATTGGTATATGTCATATTATCAATACATTTGATGTTCAAATGCTAACAACTAGCCTACCAGAAGCTGCATCCTCAGCAATGGTAGCTATGACCACAGCGGTTAATCCTCTGACGGCTGACACCTGCCTATCTGGGTATGCCTTCTGCGGCCATTTGATCTAGCTGTTGTTGTGATATAAATAAATAAAGCAAGGGTGAGCGATAGCCCACCAAAAATATAATTGAACGGCAATAATATATGATAGTTCAAAATATCTTTGATACCATATGCCATGCATTAATGAACATAGTACCAATATGAGGTATAAGATGAAGTTACAAGGTAACTCAAAATATAATTGTTCCGTGGAAACATCTGCTATGTCAAAGATAAGCAAGATATTATCAATTTTCATAATAGAGGAACTTGCAGGAAGAATATTGCAATTCCAGTTCAAACACTTTTCAACGCTGCCAACAATGTTGATGTTGCAGAAAATAAATAGATTCTGGATAGTGAACCAATACTGGAGTATGTTGCGCCAGATGACACCGCCTTACGATGATCAGTCGTAGGTTGTGCATCTCAAGATTTGTTTCTCTACGTGTAGAAGGAAGAACATATGGACACCGCCATACGCCAGATCTCCCTAGCCAACGATTGGGCATAGACGGGACCGGCGCCACTCGGACCCTATTTCAAGGATGGATTGTCCCACAGCCTCTTACATCGAATTTCAATGATGGACTGTCCCACAGCCTCTTACACAAATACTCCTAGTTCGAGTAATTCCATGATTCTGAAATGTAAAGCTCGTCCCCCTTTCCCCAAGTATAATACTTGTTGATAAGACTCCACGAAGTAGTCGTATCTAATTAGAAAGGAAAATTCACCAATATTACCCCAAGCTGATGCTTGTTAATGGATATTGACTTGTCCCAATAATCTTACCCCTCGAATGATGAGGAAGTAACATACAGACTCAATTTGATGGTTAGCAATCAAGTTGCAAGTGAAAAGAATAGTTTAACAAGTATATGACCGGGCAGTCAAATAAATAACAGCTCTGGGGTGAGGTCCCCCCATATGTTTTACGAAGTTTGAGCGAGTATTTAAATATTCTTATAAGATAGATTTAAATGAAAATAGAATTTTGGAAACCTCCCTTTGATAAAATAGTCATAAAAGACTCCGAAATATTTTACATAATATCTGAAGGTGAAATATAATCTTTAAATAATATAAGTCATTATAAAAAGAATTTAGAAGAATTTAAGTAAATATTCCAAGAATATTTATTAAATCAATAATAATTCAGGAATATTACTAAATCATAATATTGCTCGCAAGTAATCCTCGAATGAATATATAGGAATATTTGCTAAATAAATCTCTCCTTAAATGAATATTTAAAATAATATTAATTAAATAAATAAACTTAAATAAATATTTAAAATAATGTTTACTAAATAAATCAAACCTTAAATGAATATTTGAAAATAATATTCATTTAACAAGTAACATTCTAAATGAATATCCAAATAATATTCATTTAACAAATAATATTCCAAATAATATTCCAAATGAATATCCAAATAATATTCATTTAGTAATCAGAACTTTAAAGGAATATTCGAAATAATATTCCTTGAGTAATTAGAACTTCCCAAGAATACTTTAAAATAATATTTATCAAGTACATAAACCTTAAATGAATATTCGAAAGTAATATTCATTTAATGAATAAAATTCCAATGATTATCAAAGTAATTATTCATTAAATAATCAAACTCTAATGAATATTCAAAAATAATATTCAGTACATAAATAAACTCGAATGAATATTCAAATAATATTCATATAGTACTTCTCGACTGAGATAATGTTCAAATAACATTCCTCGAATAATTTCCAAGTAATTAATACTTTATGGAAATATAAAAAATATTCATAAGTAACATTCCTCAAATAATCTGTCCCTGAAATCCCTCCGGGATTCCATGACTATCCCTATATTACAAAATACCGACTGCCGGTCTATATTTAAAGAATGAATATCATACGCCCTTCACTAAGGGTCTTAACAAAGCAATTCAGCTTATAAATGATAATTCATATCGAGTTTATAGGCCAATATCAATTCAGGGGAACAAGTAATTCATTATTATCTTGAAAGTAGGCATGCATACTATGGCATATGTATAACAACAATCATATATATTATCACAACAACAGTTCCAAGGTATTGGAAACTTTCCTGGTACTCTGGATGTAATAGGGGCCCATGAGGGTGTCTGACAATCTAAACAAGTCAAAGAAAATACTCCATTAATCCCCTATACGATCCATTTATAACTGAATGCTTAAATACTTAAGCAATTAACAAACAAGGCACTACGAGGTATCTCTAGACACATACTAAGTCCGTGTTAATCAACCAACTCTTAAGTCGTAAGTTTAGTTCAAAACACCTCGAATCTATCCTTAATGTCGGATCTTTCGCATATTTTACTTAATCATTTATAGCCTCGTTCTTTGCACCAATATGTTGTCTTGATAATTCTTAACAAGTTTCGTGTTTAAGTCGACTCAAAATTTCTCTTTTAATCTATCCAAAATGGGTGCTCAAAGTTATACCTCTAGAGTTGACTTCCCTAAGAGTTACTATTCCGTGACTCGCACTCAAACACTTTTAATATATCACCAGAAATGTATTTAATTATGAAACCACTTCTAAAATCATCTCGGTTATTTGTAATATTTATCATAAAATTTCCAATTCGAAAACATGGGTCTAGATAGGCGAAATGTATTTTCGAAGTTCAGTCAACTGCGGATTTTTACTATTCACACCTCTATCACTAAAACGTTCATAACTCGATAACCGTTAACTCAAATGACGCACCGTTTTCGCGTACATGATCTAGAGAATGTCTAGAAGGTAGCTAACTCAAAATTTGACTCTGGTCAGAAGATCAATTTTTCCAGATTTCACTAAAACAGGGCAGGAGCTCTTTTGTGAATAGTGCTACCTCTGAAAAGGGCTTCTTCGCACTTATCCTTGATTCAAACATTTTTATAAAATCGGAAAATGATCCATTTGACATGTGGTTTTCTCTCACACCTTCCTTTTTACCTCTAATATTTAATTATCAAGATTTGCCACTGATTTCGTAATATTAAAGGAATCCAATTTCAGTTACGATCTTCCGTTTACGGTTTCGAACCACTTTTACGAATTTAATCATAACTCCTCCATTTCATACGAACTTTATATTAAAATGAAGCTTATAACATAATCTATCTTAACATGGCAGATTACAAAGCTAGGCAGTGAGTTAAGCCTACTGTGATGCATGGTTTTCAAGGTTTAACAAAAATCGGGCATTATAACGGCTATAAATCGAACGTTCTAAAAATCATAACAACAATACCAAGCCACACCGGGCACAAATCCAACTTATACACATGATTCTCATCTTTATCAGTCCAAGAACATCATGCTAAACCAACAAGATCATCATCTCTTACTAAAATCATTAAACCACTAACTAATCATGCTTATAACATCTTTAAGAACATATTACTCTAAAATCATCAAGAACAAGCAAAATCTCAAAGTAAGATCTAGGGTTCTCAAGACTTATACCTTTCTTGGAGTATGATCTAGCCTTACTAAGCTTGGTATGGTCCTTGGGAGTGCTAAGCTTGTTTAGATCAACCATGAAAACAAGAAAATCAAAGATTAGTTCATGAAAACACTATTCACCCTCCTCTTTAATGATTTATTTGAAAATGGAAAAAGAGGAGATTGAAGCTAAGATTTTTAGTAGATCCCTTTTATGAAATATAGAACTCACCATAAAAGTTTGGAGATCAAATGATGGTTGGAAGGTTGATTTTGATCTTGGAATTTAAGAAATAGCCGAATGGGAGCTTTAGAGAGAGTCTTGATATTTTCTTGTGTTGGTTTACTAGAATAATGCATAAAGTGATATGTTTAACATAATATCTCATCCTTGGTTGCTTTAATAAAGTGATGATGCACTAGGTGATGTATTTTGCAAGCCAAGTGTTGTGTTTTTGGATGGTTATAAACTAACTACATGGTTTGCTTGCTAAGTGAATGGTTGATTCCAAAATATGTTGGTTACGTATGTAACCATATGGTTACTAGATATTTTATAGTAGCTTATGCATGACTCTTTCTCCCCCTGCTTGCTCTTTTGTCTGGTTATTGCTCAATTTGATTGATCGTTCGTAAGAATATCTCAAGGATTTCTAGTTAGGGTTTTACCGGAAACCTTCTTAATATTTATAATACTATTCTCCATCTTTCTTAACACTTCTCGAATTTAAATTCCTTAAATCCCTTTAATAAATCCTTAAGTCTGGCAGTGCCCAGGGAAATCTCGGAGAAAATAAAAGTGCTATTTTTCTGAATCCGACAGCTTTTACATACACTTAATTTCCTCCTGGATCATGAATACGAACTCAGAAATCCATTCTGAATACTTCTATATAGCGTCGTCCAATAATATTCCCATCTCCACCAAAATCACTATTCATACATTATTATTTCTTTTATTCCTTATATTTATTAAAAATGCCCTGGTCCTCTTTCGGGCGTTCCTTAACCCTTTTACGGAACCACTGGACTAATAACAGATATTGATTTGGACTAATTTCAGATATTGATTTGTTAAAGAGGTAGTTAAAGTATTTTGCAAGTATTAAAAGTATTGAATCTAGTATTACAAACTTTCTCAGATATATATGTTTCAAGGTAAATGGTTTCTAGTTTCGAAATTATGGATATCAGAGTTAGTTATTTTCTACTTGATAAAATTTGGAACTCAGTAAAATATTGGGATTAAGGATGGATAGAGGTTTCCTAGTTATTCTCTTCGCGAGTAACATTGTACGTGAAAGTGGAGTAAGAATGATTGGGGAATTTCTTGATATTCTTTTTCTCAAAGTTTTATCTGAGGCAGTATAGTAGAAGAAAATGGAAAAGTTTTACTCTATGATTGAAACTGATTGATCTTTTGAGATAAAGTATTCATTGATATTGTTCATCAATGAATTATTGAGATATTATTGTTTCGCTATATTATTAACTTGCTGAGCATTCTTTGGCTCACACTTGTTGTTTTTAAATCTAATATTTCAGTAAGCTAAGTATTGGCGAGAAGTACCTGCGCAGTTCAGAAAAAGGAAGCAAGATGATGTGAAGAAAGCTGACGTGGATCAGGGTATTTGTGTTATAGTAAGATTATTGTATGTATATATAGTTTTAGTAGTTATAGTATGTATTTGATTAGTTGGCCTGGCATACTTCTATTCGAAGTTATACCAGTGATTTAAGTCTGTATAAAGTTTTGTATATAGAGTTGTATTTAAGTTGGTTTGGGTTTTTCTTGTTTCTAGAACTATAACCTAAGATCCTTAGTTGTGAGTTGGGGTCAAAGACCTTTCAGTTGAGTTTTTAATTTTTATTTCAGTTTTATTTTGATTTCAAATTTTTAGTTTAGTATTTAGCAGGTTTATGTTGTATTTACGAATACATCATGGCCGATTTTTGTTAGAATTGTTGAGTTTGTTAGCGTGACGCCCAAATCTACTGACCCCGGATTTGGGGGCGTTACATGTTGGTATCAGAGAGTAGGTTATAATAAACTAGAAACGAGAGTGTGTAGGAGTGTGTATAGTTAAGTAAGGAACGTCAGAGTTCATATAGGACTCGTATTGGACTATTGGATATAGTACTAGTTATTGAGTTAAGATGTGAGTGGTGGCAGATAGTTGAGCGGAGTTGGGTAGAAACCCTTGAGGCTGTAGGTAGTGGAACCTTCAGAGTCTTAGATTGAATGACGAGTCAGCGAAGGAGTCGACAAAGAAGATGTACGTGGAGACCCTGGCAATACCTTCCTTTTCTTTTAATCAATAATCCTTTGATGAGTTTATTTTGACAATTGTCTTTCCCTGAAGTTGGATTTCCAGTTATGATGGAGGCTATAATGCCTATTTCTTTTATTTCTAAACCCTGTCAAGTTTAATATATGAGTTTCGAAATTTCTTCATCAGTGAATACTCCTATTGTTGATAGACCATCATTTCTTAGTATTGTGCCAGTCATTTCTTTCCTGATTATCCTTTTCTTCTGAAGTAGTACCCATGGAATCCGTTTAGTTGTAATCCAGGGGTATGTCTGAGAATTTCTCATCAATTGATTGTTAATTTGATGTTCGAATCTTTTTATGTTTCTTTACTCCAACTGAGGTGAACAACCCTATTTATAGGGGACACAAGGACTGTTTGTCTGTGTGATAGCAGTCTGATGGGACGCCATCACTTGTGTGTTGTGAAGTACAAGAAGGTTAATTACCTTTAGTCATGTCTTGAATAAGGCACGCAACAAGGTTCATTTGATCATATTGATCACTCAGTAATCTTTCATTTCAAAGAATATTTGTTTGAAAACTCATTAATTAATTCTACAATTGTGGAACCTTTGCTACGATGTGAAATCGTTCTCTTCAAATATCATGAATCATAATGTCTCGAGTAGTCTTGATCGTATGCCAATGGAGTTTAGAATGCTAGTAACGCGTGACGTATAGTATCGATTAGAGTTGTTCTATATAGAGAGATCAGTAGAGATCCCAGTATAGTAAATAAGTATCCAGAGTGTCGATTAGTAGAGTTGCGGATGCAACCCGAGTTGGTAGAGTAAACCCCAGTAACCCTTCTTTACCTGATTCCGAGGTCGGAATCCTTTTAAGGTGGGTAGAATGTAAGATACCAGATTATTTTAGGATTTTTTTTAATTATTATTTTATTATTATTTAAGTATGTTAATTAGTATTTAAAGGGTGGAACTGGAATTGAGAATATCGTTGTGGAATTCAACGATATTTAGTATTGAGTTTATATGAGTATATATTGAGTTATGTGTGCCAATGTGTGCCCCAGTATTTTATTGGTATTTTTTTAAGTGATTTAAAAATATTTAAATCAAGTATTATTGATCTTCAAAAATTTTTATTTAATTATCGGAGGGCTTAAAAATCATGAAATCTTTTGTAAAATTATCTTTATATATTTATTGAGTTTTTAAAATTGTTGGGTGGATTAATTTGAGTGTTGTGGTATTTTAAAATGATTTTTAAGAGTTTTATTGTATTTAAAGGATCAAAACTTTGAAAATTCATATTTAATTCATTTTTGATCCGAAAAATATTTTAAAAATATGTGGGTGCTCATAATTTTATATTCTTTATTTTAAAAATGAAAAGTTTAATTTTCCCAATTTTCTATTTAATTTCGATTTATAAAAGATGTGTATTAGTTTTTACAAGAATGAGTAGTATTTTATTTGGGCCGGAATAAGAGTAGTAATAATAAGGAGTTGGGCCAAGCCCATTTAGAAGATAAGCAGCAGTCGAGAGAAACAGGGGAGAGAAGAAAAGGGGAAAAAAATTAGGGTTCATAAGAATTGAATTGAAGGAGAAAAAGAGGGGTGAGTGTGTGTATATATGCAGATATCGAGTGTGTGCGTGTATATACGCGTGTGTGTGTGTGTAAGTGTGTGTATATAATTCGTGTGTATGTGTGCGTGGATGTGTGTATAGGCAGCGGTGGTGGTGGTTCCGAGCGGTGCCGACGAGCTCACGGTGGCAGGCTGCTCCGGCGAGGTCGAGTGGTGGCGAGGCGTGGTGATAGCAGCAGTAGGAAGGAAAGAAAGAGATAGAGAGGCTGGAAAGAGAGGTCTCAGGGGAGATTCTCCGGTGAGATAGAATTTCTGGCTGGTCGCATCGAACCGAAATGGTATATTTTCGTACTTTAATTATTTAATCTTTGTTATTTAATTAGTTGTAAATTGTGGTAATTAAAATTAGTTGTGTAATTTCGAGTATTGCTTAATTGTTGTAAATTTGATTATTATTATAAATTGTTGTGATATAATTAGTTAAGTGTGGTAGTTTAATTAGTTGTGAATTGTGAGTTAATAAGGTAATTGTCGTAATTAGATTAATGTGGTAAATTATGATTATTATTGGAATTTCCGTATTTAATTCGGAGAGGTAGTGGTTAATTTATAATTATTTGGATTAATTGTGAGCCGGTTGTGTGCTCGGGTTTTTGTGATGGTTATTGGTTTATTATTGTCGGATTAGTTGTTAATTGCTAATTGCTATGTGGTATAATAAATGGGAGTTTATGTGATTTGACTAGTTATAAATGGTCGTCAGAAAATGGTTAAGTGCTAAATGCTATAAGTGGAGTTGTAATTGTGGGATGTCATATTTGACAACTACTTGGTGTTGGATTATATATGGTTAAATGGTTATTGGTCATGTATATCGGTTTTACTTATGTAAGTCGAATTATGGATATTTGTGGATGGTGATGTTGGTATTATTTGTGGAGTTATATGAGTTGACTAAATGGTAAGTATGGGAATACGTGATACATGTTAAATGTTAGAATTTTATAATAATTAGAATTGTGCTAGGGGTTATGAGAAGATCACAAGTTTTTAAATGTCAATATTTAAAGGACTTGTATAATTCTTTTCGACTAATCCCTAGGGCTTACGAATATCCATGATTAGCTATCACAAGTATAATTAATATACTTGAGTGATGTGATCATCGATATAGCGTAAGTAATAGTTAGTGCTAGGGGTTGTTCCCTAGGGCTTACGAACATCAATGATTGGTTGTCACGTGTATCATTAAAATGCGTGAGAAAGTGGAAAGTTAATAAGTACTACTAGTATAAAAGTGGAAAGTTATTTATATTAGTATTTTGAACAGTGAAAACTAATTCACGGTTATTATTGTTGCTGTGGCATTCGTTGCGCAGTGACGGTGAGAATCGAGAATGAATTGAGTTCTTCTCATTTATTTAAACTCATGATTGTCAGGCCGGTTAGGCAGCTTGGTATGCAAACGCTTAGTGGACATGAATGAGATTTGAGTAAGTGAGAATTTCTTGGAGATTTTGTTAAAGAGGTAGTTAAAGTATTTTGCAAGTATTAAAAGTATTGAATCTAGTATTACAAACTTTCTCAGATATATATGTTTCAAGGTAAATGGTTTCTATTTTCGAAATTGTGGATATCAAGGTTAGTTGTTTTCTACTTGATAAAATTTGGAACTAAGTAAAATATTGGGATTAAGGATGGATAGAGGTTTCCTAGTTATTCTCTTCGCGAGTAACATTGTACGTGAAAGTGGAGTAAGAATGATTGGGGAATTTCTTGATATTCTTTTTCTCAAAGTTTTATCTGAGGCAGTATAGTAGAAGAAAATGGAAAAGTTTTACTCTATGATTGAAACTGATTGATCTTTTGAGATAAAGTATTCATTGATATTGTTCATCAATGAATTATTGAGATATTATTGTTTCGCTATATTATTAACTTGCTGAGCATTCTTTGGCTCACACTTGTTGTTTTTAAATCTAATATTTCAGTAAGCTAAGTATTGGCGAGAAGTACCTGCGCAGTTCAGAAAAAGGAAGCAAGATGATGTGAAGAAAGCTGACGTGGATCAGGGTATTTGTGTTATAGTAAGATTATTGTATGTATATATAGTTTTAGTAGTTATAGTATGTATTTGATTAGTTGGCCTGGCATACTTCTATTCGAAGTTATACCAGTGATTTAAGTCTGTATAAAGTTTTGTATATAGAGTTGTATTTAAGTTGGTTTGGGTTTTTCTTGTTTCTAGAACTATAACCTAAGATCCTTAGTTGTGAGTTGGGGTCAAAGACCTTTCAGTTGAGTTTTTAATTTTTATTTCAGTTTTATTTTGATTTCAAATTTTTAGTTTAGTATTTAGCAGGTTTATGTTGTATTTACGAATACATCATGGCCGATTTTTGTTAGAATTGTTGAGTTTGTTAGCGTGACGCCCAAATCTACTGACCCCGGATTTGGGGGCGTTACATGTTGGTATCAGAGAGTAGGTTATAATAAACTAGAAACGAGAGTGTGTAGGAGTGTGTATAGTTAAGTAAGGAACGTCAGAGTTCATATAGGACTCGTATTGGACTATTGGATATAGTACTAGTTATTGAGTTAAGATGTGAGTGGTGGCAGATAGTTGAGCGGAGTTGGGTAGAAACCCTTGAGGCTGTAGGTAGTGGAACCTTCAGAGTCTTAGATTGAATGACGAGTCAGCGAAGGAGTCGACAAAGAAGATGTACGTGGAGACCCTGGCAATACCTTCCTTTTCTTTTAATCAATAATCCTTTGATGAGTTTATTTTGACAATTGTCTTTCCCTGAAGTTGGATTTCCAGTTATGATGGAGGCTATAATGCCTATTTCTTTTATTTCTAAACCCTGTCAAGTTTAATATATGAGTTTCGAAATTTCTTCATCAGTGAATACTCCTATTGTTGATAGACCATCATTTCTTAGTATTGTGCCAGTCATTTCTTTCCTGATTATCCTTTTCTTCTGAAGTAGTACCCATGGAATCCGTTTAGTTGTAATCCAGGGGTATGTCTGAGAATTTCTCATCAATTGATTGTTAATTTGATGTTCGAATCTTTTTATGTTTCTTTACTCCAACTGAGGTGAACAACCCTATTTATAGGGGACACAAGGACTGTTTGTCTGTGTGATAGCAGTCTGATGGGACGCCATCACTTGTGTGTTGTGAAGTACAAGAAGGTTAATTACCTTTAGTCATGTCTTGAATAAGGCACGCAACAAGGTTCATTTGATCATATTGATCACTCAGTAATCTTTCATTTCAAAGAATATTTGTTTGAAAACTCATTAATTAATTCTACAATTGTGGAACCTTTGCTACGATGTGAAATCGTTCTCTTCAAATATCATGAATCATAATGTCTCGAGTAGTCTTGATCGTATGCCAATGGAGTTTAGAATGCTAGTAACGCGTGACGTATAGTATCGATTAGAGTTGTTCTATATAGAGAGATCAGTAGAGATCCCAGTATAGTAAATAAGTATCCAGAGTGTCGATTAGTAGAGTTGCGGATGCAACCCGAGTTGGTAGAGTAAACCCCAGTAACCCTTCTTTACCTGATTCCGAGGTCGGAATCCTTTTAAGGTGGGTAGAATGTAAGATACCAGATTATTTTAGGATTTTTTTTAATTATTATTTTATTATTATTTAAGTATGTTAATTAGTATTTAAAGGGTGGAACTGGAATTGAGAATATCGTTGTGGAATTCAACGATATTTAGTATTGAGTTTATATGAGTATATATTGAGTTATGTGTGCCAATGTGTGCCCCGGTATTTTATTGGTATTTTTTTAAGTGATTTAAAAATATTTAAATCAAGTATTATTGATCTTCAAAAATTTTTATTTAATTATCGGAGGGCTTAAAAATCATGAAATCTTTTGTAAAATTATCTTTATATATTTATTGAGTTTTTAAAATTGTTGGGTGGATTAATTTGAGTGTTGTGGTATTTTAAAATGATTTTTAAGAGTTTTATTGTATTTAAAGGATCAAAACTTTGAAAATTCATATTTAATTCATTTTTGATCCGAAAAATATTTTAAAAATATGTGGGTGCTCATAATTTTATATTCTTTATTTTAAAAATGAAAAGTTTAATTTTCCCAATTTTCTATTTAATTTCGATTTATAAAAGATGTGTATTAGTTTTTACAAGAATGAGTAGTATTTTATTTGGGCCGGAATAAGAGTAGTAATAATAAGGAGTTGGGCCAAGCCCATTTAGAAGATAAGCAGCAGTCGAGAGAAACCGGGGAGAGAAGAAAAGGGGAAAAAAATTAGGGTTCATAAGAATTGAATTGAAGGAGAAAAAGAGGGGTGAGTGTGTGTATATATGCAGATATCGAGTGTGTGCGTGTATATACGCGTGTGTGTGTGTAAGTGTGTGTATATAATTCGTGTGTATGTGTGCGTGGATGTGTGTATAGGCAGCGGTGGTGGTGGTTCCGAGCGGTGCCGACGAGCTCACGGTGGCAGGCTGCTCCGGCGAGGTCGAGTGGTGGCGAGGCGTGGTGATAGCAGCAGTAGGAAGGAAAGAAAGAGATAGAGAGGCTGGAAAGAGAGGTCTCAGGGGAGATTCTCCGGTGAGATAGAATTTCTGGCTGGTCGCATCGAACCGAAATGGTATATTTTCGTACTTTAATTATTTAATCTTTGTTATTTAATTAGTTGTAAATTGTGGTAATTAAAATTAGTTGTGTAATTTCGAGTATTGCTTAATTGTTGTAAATTTGATTATTATTATAAATTGTTGTGATATAATTAGTTAAGTGTGGTAGTTTAATTAGTTGTGAATTGTGAGTTAATATGGTAATTGTCGTAATTAGATTAATGTGGTAAATTATGATTATTATTGGAATTTCCGTATTTAATTCGGAGAGGTAGTGGTTAATTTATAATTATTTGGATTAATTGTGAGCCGGTTGTGTGCTCGGGTTTTTGTGATGGTTATTGGTTTATTATTGTCGGATTAGTTGTTAATTGCTAATTGCTATGTGGTATAATAAATGGGAGTTTATGTGATTTGACTAGTTATAAATGGTCGTCAAAAAATGGTTAAGTGCTAAATGCTATAAGTGGAGTTGTAATTGTGGGATGTCATATTTGACAACTACTTGGTGTTGGATTATATATGGTTAAATGGTTATTGGTCATGTATATCGGTTTTACTTATGTAAGTCGAATTATGGATATTTGTGGATGGTGATGTTGGTATTATTTGTGGAGTTATATGAGTTGACTAAATGGTAAGTATGGGAATACGTGATACATGTTAAATGTTAGAATTTTATAATAATTAGAATTGTGCTAGGGGTTATGAGAAGATCACAAGTTTTTAAATGTCAATATTTAAAGGACTTGTATAATTCTTTTCGACTAATCCCTAGGGCTTACGAATATCCATGATTAGCTATCACGAGTATAATTAATATACTTGAGTGATGTGATCATCGATATAGCGTAAGTAATAGTTAGTGCTAGGGGTTGTTCCCTAGGGCTTACGAACATCAATGATTGGTTGTCACGTGTATCATTAAAATGCGTGAGAAAGTGGAAAGTTAATAAGTACTACTAGTATAAAAGTGGAAAGTTATTTATATTAGTATTTTGAACAGTGAAAACTAATTCACGGTTATTATTGTTGCTGTGGCATTCGTTGCGCAGTGACGGTGAGAATCGAGAATGAATTGAGATCTTCTCATTTATTTAAACTCATGATTGTCAGGCCGGTTAGGCAGCTAGGTATGCAAACGCTTAGTGGACATGAATGAGATTTGAGTAAGTGAGAATTTCTTGGAGATTTTGTTAAAGAGGTAGTTAAAGTATTTTGCAAGTATTAAAAGTATTGAATCTAGTATTACAAACTTTCTCAGATATATATGTTTCAAGGTAAATGGTTTCTATTTTCGAAATTGTGGATATCAAGGTTAGTAGTTTTCTACTTGATAAAATTTGGAACTAAGTAAAATATTGGGATTAAGGATGGATAGAGGTTTCCTAGTTATTCTCTTCGCGAGTAACATTGTACGTGAAAGTGGAGTAAGAATGATTGGGGAATTTCTTGATATTCTTTTTCTCAAAGTTTTATCTGAGGCAGTATAGTAGAAGAAAATGGAAAAGTTTTACTCTATGATTGAAACTGATTGATCTTTTGAGATAAAGTATTCATTGATATTGTTCATCAATGAATTATTGAGATATTATCGTTTTGCTATATTATTAACTTGCAGAGCATTCTTTGGCTCACACTTGTTATTTTTAAATCTAATATTTCAGTAAGCTAAGTATTGGCGAGAAGTACCTGCGCAGTTCAGAAAAAGGAAGCAAGATGATGTGAAGAAAGCTGACGTGGATCAGGGTATTTGTGTTATAGTAATATTGTTGTATGTATATATAGTTTTAGTAGTTATAGTATGTATTTGATTAGTTGGCCTGGTATACTTCTATTCGAAGTTATACCAGTGATTTAAGTCTGTATAAAGTTTTGTATATAGAGTTGTATTTAAGTTGGTTTGGGTTTTTCTTGTTTCTAGAACTATAACCTAAGATCCTTAGTTCTGAGTTGGGGTCAAAGACCTTTCAGTTGAGTTTTTAATTTTTATTTCAGTTTTATTTTGATTTCAGATTTTTAGTTTAGTATTCAGCAGGTTTATGTTGTATTTACGAATACATCATGGCCGATTTTTGTTAGAATTGTTTAGTTTGTTAGCATGACGCCCAAATCTACTAACCCCGGATTTGGGGGCGTTACATTTGATACCAATTTGTCAGGATTTAGTGATTCCTTGCAATGTTTTACTACTATTTTTGGTATTTTATATGTTTATAAGATATAGAACAGCTAGAATAAGCTGAGATAGAGCTAGATTAGACAGAGATAGAGATAGAATCAGAGATAAGAGCACAGAAATGCAGAGTTTCTGTAGAGAAGAAGCAGATCAGAATAGCTTGTAGAAGAAGCTAACAGATTAGAGAAAGAGACACAGACTTTAGAGAGAGAGAGAGAGAATTGGAATAACATTCCTTTTCATATTTCAAATTCAACATAACAGAAAATGTAACAACTTGCATCTATTTACAGTACTTCAACTAATACAACTGAAAAGACTAAAGTACCCTTCCCTTACTATTATTACTAACACAGGCAACACAGGACATATCCTGACATGATACCATTTATGAGCATCTCCTTCAAAGGCTACCACAACAGCTTCCAATATTTCCCCCTCACTGATAAAAATCAAAATATCAGTCCACTTACAAAATCCATCCGCCAGGATCCGACCCGTCAAATAATGGCATATCCAATTTACGGTACCGCAATCCACCGGGTCCACCACCCTACCCACCTCCTCCATAACTGTATCTATCAAACACAGGGGTCCCAATCGTTGTATTCATACTTACCCCCCGTATTAGAGACTTCCCTGCTGCTCGAACTCCATGTTCCATCGGATTTGCACTTCCTTCACCTTGCTCCGCCAACAAATTTTGCCCCCGATTGGAGATTGGTCAGTGTCGAGCGGACCTCCCCTTGAACTAACTGGTCCAAATCATGTTTCATCGAGTAGATCAAACTCTCTTGATGCTCACGAGCTATTGCAATCCTTCCTTCCCCGAGTCACCACTATTTCAATCTCACCCCATGTTTCTTCAATGTTTCTGCCTGTCCTTGCACTAATAGCCCCACTAGTGAGTTTTTCATGGCACCCACTGCTTTTTCAACTGCTTACGGCACCATATCAGTGATTTTCGCCTCCAAATAAACTACTGAATCCTCCAATTCCTCTAACCTCTGATTTATTGTGGGTTCCGTTGGCGCCATGGATGTAACCGCTCTCATACCACTTGAGATGCTTCGATCTACTTTTCAACGCATAAACCCTAATTGAATACACAACAATCACACAATAACAAGAATAAATGAATATGATTTACTAGTTTTAAAGAGGATACGAGCTTCAAGATAAAAGTATGACTACAGAATTACAGATTTGTATGGACAATTCGAGAGGCCCAGCTCTCTCCCAATTCTAATTGAAATTACTCACAATCTCGATACCTAATTCGATCCCCAATTTCTCTACATAACCCCCCTTCCTGGACCCACCACTTATTTTATATATTTCCCCTTTATCTTTTCTTTCTTTATTATTTCTTTATTCTTTTCAGCAACTGTCAATAGACTCTTCGCATATATGTTTGAAGTCATTTCAAATGGTTGCATATTGGAGCATTCTGTAATTCCTGCCTTCCCTTCTTAGGTAATTAGTTGCATGATACAGTAGTCACTTGTTAGTTCAGTTGTATGTAACTTTCTAAGTCATATTAGAAGATACAAACATCCATTTCTCTTATATCATGACAAGCAGTTCCATGTTTAACAAGATACCGACCAATCTTCGCATGAATTGCTAAGGGTGCTATAAATTCATTGAGTTGACTTTCCAGCATTTCCTTTTTTTGTTCTCAAACATTTTTTGGTTGTATTATAGATTCGCATTGGAGATAATGAATCGTTCCCTTTGCTCAGTCCAAAAAGGATCCGGATCCAATTTCGATATACGTTTTGAATTCTTCCTGTTTTCATAGCAATTCTTTGCTGTATGCCTTCTGGATATATTACCAAGCAGTCTAAACATTGTACTCCAAAAGCAATTGTGAGTCTTAATGTTAAAAACGTATCCAATATCATTCTTATGAAACTTATCATTCATATGAAACTTGAAGGCGAATGCTTGTTATATCATATCCTGTTATCGTAATGGGTCAATATTATACCACTTGTCATTTATAGTGAAGGTAAGGATTAACATTGCCCTACTTACAATTTTATAAGTCTGTGTGGTAGGATTGTGTCACAGCGAAGTTCTTGCACTGCATGCATTTTCATTTAAATAGAAAAAAAAAATCTTGGTTGCATCACTGATTTCTCTCCGGTAGGAATACATGGCCTCAAGGTAGATTCACAATAGTTCTTTCATCTGCTTCTAAAGTTCCAAGACACTTAAGCATAATTAGCTTTACCTTCCGGAGGTGGAGGATGTAGACCTAAAGGCCTGAATAGTATCTATACAAACATGTAGACATATCCAGACATACTATGTATACATCATATGAAAAGCTTAGAATCTGTGCGTAGAATCTTGTTTGATCAAAGTGCATATCCTCTTGTTTCTTTGTTTATAGTTGTGTTATTGTAACCTTTGTCTAATTGGGGCTTTTAATTTTTTCAGAAAATTATAATGCCGGACCGTAGTTTTAGAGACATCCTCTTGGGGGACAAGGGGTTGGACTTGGAGCGGAAGAAGTTGGTAGATATATCAAACATTTCAGGAAAGGCAATCACTCTCAATGTAATCCCAGGATCTGAGGTTATTTTGGAAGACATTATCTTGGATGAGGACGTGAAAGTTAACCACCCTTCCTCTTTCAAGGTGGTTCACTTTTTTCTAATTTATTGTGCTTCTATAACGACCTAGAAAAAAAAATCACGTATTTAAAATTTCTTATTTAATATTAAAAGTGGATTATATAATGAGATTATTTGTGAGAAGGTCAGTATATATGATATTGTGTTCTTGTGTGAATATGATGATTTGTGTGTGCCGTGTAAGTCTGTGTAGTTTCAATTATAATTTTTTTTTTGAAGATTTAATCAAATGTATTTAAATCATGCATTAGTGATCTTCTGAGATTTTTATAAAATCATTGGAGTTGTTAAAAATCATGATATCTTTTGTTTTATCATCTTTATGATATGGTTTAGTTTTTAAATTTATCGGGAGAATTATTTTTGGTGTTTAAGTATTTTAAAAAGATTTTACGAGTTTTATTGTATTTAAAGGATCAAAACTTATAAAATCCATATTTAATTCGTTTCTGATCCCAAAAATATTTTAAAAATATGGGGAGATAGATAATTTCAATTTCTATAATTTAAAATTTTATTTGAGATTATTCTCAATTATTTTCTATATAAGTTCTATTTTATAAAGTCATTTAAAATTGTTTTTAAATTAGAATTTTGGTTAATTACAAAATTTCACCTTCCCCTTTTGAATCCCTAATTAAGCAGATTATCCCCAAAAATCAGTTCTGGGCCGACTTCTTTCTCAATATCTCTCGTTGTCTCTAGAATTTTCTCGCGCACCCTCTCTCTCTCTCGTACTCTTTTCTCTCCCTTGTAAGTTCAATCCTTGCTGGTTTACACCATGTTGCTACGAATTAACTCCTCTTTCCTCTAACCTCCCCTGCAAAAACCATATATGTCCGTTTATTTATATATATATAGTGCTCGTGTGTGTGCTGCATTTGATTGCAGTGGTGGTGTCTATGTGTTGCTGGGTGTGGTCGAGTAGTGACCGTAGGTAGGTTATGGTAGTCAGATGAGGAAAGAAGAAGGCATGCGTGTGTGGTGTTGTTGGGTGTATATGTCATGATATTGGTTCAGAGAGGGAGAGATGTCGACGGATTGAGAGAGATTAAAGGAGGAGGAAAAAGAGTGGTGAATGGTGATTTTGTGTGATGCAAATTAAGTGTGATTGTTTGTGTTTGTTCCGAGAGGTATGGGTATATATATATGATTTGAGTGTGTGAAAATTGATGTGTGTGCGTGCGTAAGTGGCTACGTGTATGTAGTCCGGGTGTATGTATGGCGGAGTTCTGGGTTTTGTGGTCTTGTGGTGATTCAAGCTGAGTGACATATGTGTATATAGTCGGGATTATTGTATTGAGTTTGGGGCTCTTTTCTGTTGTTTGAGTTCGACTATTGATGGTGATGAATCATAGAGAGGGATGCTTGGGTTCGATGGTGTCGCTGTGGTAGGAGGAATGGCAACATAGTCATGGTCAAAGGTAGCAGAATTGGAGGAATAAATGGGGGGTGCGGCTGTTCAGGGGTGAAGGGCAGTAGAGGAAGGTGTTCTTGTGTATTTTAAATATAGTGGGAGTTTGTGGGTTGGGGTACAATGCCGAAAGAGGTATGACAGAGTGAAGGGAGACAAGAATTTCCTTGGGGTGTAAACTTGTGTTTGAGCTGCGTGGTTTATTAATATGTGATGATGTTCTGCTTATGCATACATGTTCAAGTGTTAAAGTTTCGAAAGATTGATGATATTGCGGTTTTAAGATTTTGTTCGGTTGATATGACTCGATGGTTTCTAAATGATGCTCGTTGACCGATTATATATGTTAAATCATGAATAAAGCTTACTGTATGAGGGATGTTCAACTATTAGTTGAATACATTTGTTTTTATATAAATTATTTACGGTAAGAATAATGTTATGGGCAAGGTATGTATGTAAGGTGCAGGGCAGAGGTGCCATGAGTGTAAAATGGTGGTATGAGTTGTTCATATTCATGTGTAAGATAGTCAGTGTAATTACTATCTATTTGAATATGTTTTATCTGTGTACACTAAATGGTTTGGCGTTGTGAGTTTATTAAGCAGGATGATTCGTAGTAATAATACTTGTAAGTTATACTATATAAGGTGGAATTAGTAATTGATTTTGGAATGGTTTGAATGTTGATTTGGTCGATTGTGTTCCAACAGGTAGGTCATATTTTAAAGGAAGTTATGCCAAAATTTCGGTAAATCAGTATAAGTTATAAAGAGTTTTAATAAGAATAATATAGATGTATGTTTGTGTATCAAGTATTAAGTGCTAATTGGCAGTACATGCTTATGTGGGTTATATGATTGTACTAAATTATTTTAATTTATTCTATGAGTATAATCGGGCATATTATGTGCTGTATGTGCTAAATTATAAAGCGTTATAGGATGCGTATGGGTAGAATAGAGCAGTCAATAAGGTTTTGGTTGGCTTGAACTGAAGTGGTACTTTACCTTGTATAGGTACGAGTCGGAGGCCCCGCCAGGAGCAGTGCTCGCGTAGATGGAAATTCGAGTAGGAAATGATTATAGGAGATGACGGGCGTATTTAACGTGAGATTGTTGAATCATAGGGAAAGACGGATGTATGACCGAATCGAAGCCAAAGTGTAAAGAAGTTGAAGCTATTGTAAAGTGAGTGACGGATCGAGATATTGGAAGTGGAAGCTTCATGTATTGAGGCAAGTGTTTTGCTCTTCACTTATGTTAGAAATGATTGATGAGAACAGTGTTTGGAAGCTATAGTGACAAAACAGAGTTTAGCTGGAAGCAGTCAGGGTTTAGTTAAACTCTGACTGGAAGCGCAACAGAGGTTGTTAAACTCTGTAGCGGTATTGTCTGAAGAGTCAACAGTGTTTAAAGGTTGATGCAAGATAAGTATGGAAGCAATATCTTTGAAGATTGGAAAGCTGTCAAAGAGATTGAGTTGACTTGGAAGACTGGAGCAATCGTGATTGATATCAATTGTATAGCTTGATTATAGGAAAATCAGTTACTGATTGTACGAAGCTGTATGTTCTATAAATACAGTTAGGTTAACCCTAGAAGGGTAATCGAACATTGAGAAATTCATTGATTGTAACCTAAGCAGCTCTCTGTGATATTTACATCACTGAGAGAGGAATTGTTAATTCCAAACAGTTTTTAAAGTGTTAAACAGTGTGTTCTTGTTAAGTTACTCATACAGTATTTGATTGCTTATTGTGTATTCGACCTAACAAGTGGTATCAGAGACAATCTGTTACTTTATTACAGTGAAAGATCCAAACACAATAGTAATCAATGGCAGAGATACCTCCACCAACTGAGAAAACCCCTACTACTGTTAGTAGGTATGAAACAATAAGGGTTCCAATACTTAGGCCATCAGAGTATGCAATCTGGAAGGTAAAAATGACCATGTTTCTGGAAGCCACAGATCCAGAATACCTTGATAGAATTTATGAAGGTCCTCACAAACCTACAAAGTTAACTGCTGCTGCTGCTGGTGAGGAATCAAAGGTCATTCCAAAAGAAAAGAAAGATCTAACTGCTGAGGATCTTTCATCTATTGCAAAGGATGCAAAAGTGAGACATTTACTTCACAGTGCATTAGACAATGTTATGTCTAATAAAGTGATTAATTGCACAACTGCAAAGGAAATATGGGATGCACTTGAGGTTAGGTGTCAAGGAACTCCTGCAATAAAAAAAAACAGAAGAAACATACTCACTTAGGAGTATGAGCACTTTGAGGCAAAGTCTGATGAAACCATGACAGAAACATTTGACAGATTCTGTAAACTGCTCAATGATTTGTCATTGGTTAACAAAGAGTATGATTTAGAAGACTCAAATCTCAAGTTTCTTCTTTCTCTACCTGAAAAGTGGGATGTGAAAACAACCACTATAAGAGATAATTATGAACTTGGTGAAACAGAGATTGATGAAATTTATGGGCTGCTCAAAACCCATGAATTGGAATTGGAGCAGAGAAACAAAAGATCAAGTAGAAAGTCAAAGTCTGTTGCTCTTAAGGTTGAGGAGAAACCATCAAAGAAAGAGGCATCAAGGAGAAAGGCAAAAGGGAAAGCCTTAGTCATACATTCAGAGAATGAGTCATCAAACACTGATGTTGACTCAAACACAGATGAATCATCTGATTCTGAAGATGATGAGGAGATGATGCAAATGGCTGCATTGATGGTAAAGACCTTCAAGAAGATGGGATACAAGAACTTCAAGAAGGGAAAGAGATTCTCCAGGGACTACTCAAAGTCTGACAAGAAGAATTTCAAGAAATCTGAGGGAAAGGACTTCAAATCTGGTAAGAAAGATAAGTCTGAAATTCAATGCTACAAGTGTAAGGAGATGGGTCACTATGCTCCTGAGTGCAAGAAGGGTAAAACTGAGAAGGCACTCTACACCAAAGGCAGAGATTGGGACACTTCAGATTCAGATGAGGAAGTCAACTATGCTCTCATGGCTACTACTCAGACTGAAAATGATGATCTTAAGGTACCCCCAACTACCTATGCTTATAACACTGATAATATAATTGAATTGAGAATCTATCTTAAAGCATTGCATATCAGTTATAGGGATCAGACTTTAGAAAATGAGAGGATAAAGACTGAGTGCTCTCAACTTAAAGAGAGAAATAAACTTGTTGAGGAACAGCTAGAGAACATGAATAAAATTCAAAAAGAGAGAGATGATGCAGTGTTTATTGAACAGGAGTTGCTAGGTAAGTATAAGCAACTAGAATCTGAATTGGAGGATACTAAACACATCATTAAAACTTGGACACACTCTGGTAAAGACACTCAAGAAGTGTTTCAGTCAGATACAGTAGGTCTAGGTTACTCTGAGGGAGATGAACTTAGATTTGAAAATCAGGTAAAAGTTAGACCACATCGTTCATCTGAAGGTAATGTCATGGGAACAGGTGGACCTAAGACTGAAGCACAGAAAAAGGCTGTTAAAGAGTCATATGCTAAAACTTTTGTTAAAGAGGCTAACATTGGTTTAATGACAGATAAACAACTCAAGCATAAGCTTAAGGAGATAAAATCTGTCAACAAACAGAGATTGCCTAAGAAAAACAAAAATGGAAAGGTAGGCATAACATCAGGAATTAAGCCAATGCTTGCTTCATTAGCTCCTAGAAAAACATGCTTTAATTGTGGTAGCACTAATCATCTTGCTAGTTTCTGCAGTAAGAATAAGAACATTAATTCTTTACCCTCTAAAACTGCAGTGAAGAGTGATTATGTGAGAACAAGACCACAGACTTTATGTAAACACTGTGGAAGTACATGGCATTCTATTTACACTTGCAGAGATGATCATGCTATTTACTATAATTACTATGAACACAAACCAAATTTGAAATGGGTTAAAGTAAACTCTGCAAATGTAAACTCTGAAAAAGTTAGCTTAAACTCTGATAATGTGAATTCCGCTGCAAAAGCTAACAGAATTAAGAAAGCCAAAGGATCCAAGCAAGTCTGGATCCTTAAAACTAACAATCAGTGATTGTTTGTGATTGCAGGGCACCAGGGTGAGTACCCTAGTTGTGGACAGTGGATGTTCAGGACACATGACAGGAAATAAAGCCCTGCTATCAGAGTTTGAGGAGAAAGCTGGCCCAGAAGTTTCCTATGGAGATGGCAACATAGGACATACACTGGGATATGGCAATATTAATCTTGGAAATGTCATCATCACAAATGTAGCTCTGGTTCTAGGACTCAAGCATGATCTGCTATCTGTGAGTCAAATCTGTGACAGAGGATATCATGTAGATTTTCAACCTGAATATTGTCAAGTGATCAGCAAATCTACAGGGAAAGTTGCTCTAGTTGGAAACAGACACAATAACATCTATGAAATTAAATTGTCAACAAACACTGATGGCAAAGCAGTGTGTCTGTCTTCAAGGATGTAAGAACCCAGATTTTTGGGTAGAACTAAAACTTTTATTATGTAATAATATGGGAATGAATAGTGGTTATGACTGCGATGTAACGACTGTCTATTTAATGAATGGAATGGATTTGGATTCAATTATTATATGTCATGCAGAATACCTTTGGTTGACAACATAGATAAGAATGATCTATCTCCTAAGAATATGAGAAGATTTCTCCAAGTAAGATTATTCTTGTGTCATCCAAATCAATATCTATTATAAGCCCAGCGGTTCCGTAAAAAGGTTAAGGAACACTCGAGGGTGAACCAGGTTCATTTTCCTAATTATAGGAATTAAATAAAAATAAGTGATGAATAGTGATTTTGGTGGAATTTGGAATATTATTATAATAATGTTATACCCGGTATTCGGAACGGATTTCTGAGTTCGTATTAGTGATCCAGGAGGAAAATAAGTGTATGTAAAAGCTGTCGGATTCAGAAAAAGAGCACTTTTATTTTCTCCGAGATTTCCCTAGACACTGCAAGACTTAAGGATTTATAAAAGGGAATTAAGGAATTTAAATTCGAGAAGTATTAAGAAAGATGAAGAATAGTATTAGAATTATTAAGAAGGTTTTCGGTAAAACCCTAACTAGAAACGAATGAGTTATTCCCTCGAACGATCAACGAATTGAGTAATAACCGGACAAAGAACAAGCAAGAGGATCAAGATGCATGCATGTGCAAGTGGATAAGGGCAAGTAACCAAGTAGTTACCAAAGGAACTAGATCAATTAGGATCAAACTAGTACTTAGCATAACTTTCTCATCTTACCACCAAAACATCAACACTTGTCCACTTGATTTCATCATCCATGACATACTACCTTTATTAAAGTAGCTTTATGGACTAGATATTATCCTTACATATCAATAATACATATTAGATTAGATGAGAGCAAGAGACAAGCCAAGCAAACTACATTCTCTCCATTTTTTCAAAACTGCTCAACAAGAACAGCCATGAGAGAAAAATTCATATCTCCATTTTCATCCATGATAAAATAACCAAATTTGAACCACAACCTCTCCACTCCATGGGCAATATTCGCTCCAAATTTCATAGCAATCAAAGTAGAATAGCCTAGGCAAATCATCTCCCCAAGTTGAAGAAGCAAACTGTCCAGATTGTTGGCAGTTTCTGTGATGATTTTCAAACGGCCATATCTCCTTCATTACTCAATGGAATTTGGTGTTCTTTAGCTTTTTGGAAAGCTGG